>CM017322.1:30894586-31256344 GCA_006937295.1 Carpinus fangiana
TTTTTTTTTTTTTTTTTTGACATGTTCGCACAAGAGGGAGGATGGATGGGCTGTGAACCACGCCTTATGAAGCAGAGGTCACAAGTTCGAATCCCCCCTCCCCCTACCCTTGTGTGGACATGTCAAAAAAAAAAAAAAAAAAGAGGGGGGATGGTTCAACTCCAATTAGAATACATATATTGTTACAAAATTAAGAACTATGAATAACTATTTCATTCCACTTTCCTCTATTCCTAGTAATAGTTATTAATTTTTGAAGTGCTAGGCATCCAAACTAATTATCACAGACAAATTTCTAAACTGATGTGGCAAGGGTTTTTAAATTAAAAAAAAAATGCAATTATCTCTCCCTTGTCTGCCACTCATGGTTTGCCACGTTAGTTTGAAAATTTTTCTATGTTCATTTGTTTGGCTCTCTAGCACTTATCTGGGATTACGTTTTTTTTTTAATTATAATTTAAAAACACATTTTTAAATAGGAGGTAATGAGGTGCTTTTTCCTCAACATAAGTGCTAAATATCCAAACAAATAAACTCAAAAAAAATTTCAAATTAATGTGGCAAGGGTTTTTAAATTAAAAAAAAAAAAGAAGAAGCAATTCTCTCTTCTTTGGCTGTCACTCACAGTCTGCTATGTTAATTTAGAAATTTTTATGGGTTCATTTATTTGGCTCTCTAGCACACCCTTCAACGGGATGTGTGTTACAATTTTATTAGTTTTAATGTGTTATATTAACATAATCTGTTAATTCAAAGAACAAATTTGACTGTAAAATGTAAATTATTTTTTTTGACATATCTCAAAAACTTTTGAATTCATTTTAACATCACAAGAAACTAATTACAAATTGAGTAAATCGCGTGGACTGATTTTGTATTTTTTTTTTCTTCTAAATATTCTCTATATGACTCTACCTAGTTTTTTTTTTTTTTTAATCTCTCTCTTCACTCAAAATCTGAGAAATGAATAGGTTTTCTAAAGTTGCATTTCACGTACACTCTCATTACTTGGACCTACACACATTTTGTGATAGGAGCAGCCAAATCTCGATAATTGAAAGAGAACCACATAGAATTTCATAACAAAGAGATGAAAGCATACAAGGAAATAAATTATTTGGATGTAGGCACACCTATATCTTTCCTTTTTGGTTTCATTTGAGTACAAAGTTCTATTTATAGAAACTTACAAGTCATTTGAGTAATTTCAAAACAAATCCTTTAAATAGGTAAGATAATCAAATCAACATTTATTATAAAATGATTTATATCTTTATTAGTAAAATGTTTAGTACCTTTAAAAAAAAAGTAAAATGTTTAGTAAAAATTAATTAAATGATTAAATTTATTTTATCTTTTTGACTTAAATTTTTGAAATAAATAGTGATTTTTTTTTTTTTTTTTCCCTAATCTTCAAGTAGTGATTTGATATCATTTATATCGGTCTCTAATGGGTATTTCAATCAACTTGGGACCACTTTTCATGAAGTGAACATAGGTCACTGACTCACTATATCGAATCCCCATCACCCCTTTACCTCTCCTTGTACGGACATGTCAATAAAATATGATATATATATAAGAGATTCAGAGTTGAAGTCTTGAATTTGAACCTTATGATATAAATTATGGTGATAATCTTTACTAGCAAATGACATAAAAGAAAAGTTTACATGTTCATATTATCTTTTGTTTCCATTCTATATCTCATATTTACTAGCCCATTTCTCTCCCAATAAACCCTAGCCCCCGTCTCTGTGAGCGCCGCGCAGGTGGGAAGGAGGGGTGGCCTTCGCTGCCTCCCCTCCTCCCCTTGTCCTCAACCCTTTGTGTTAAACAATTTACTTGATGCTCCCTAACCTTTGTGCGGTGCTTCACCCATTTCTCTTCCGCCCTTTTTCCCCTCTTGTGTCCCGCTTCTTCTATCCCCTTCCTCCCAAGCCTTTGCCCTGCTGTTGTTTTTTCCTGTTTTGTTTTGTTTGGTTTGTTGGTTGTTTGGCACTTTGTGTGGGTGCTGCCTTTGGGGCTTCACTCAAATTCTCCCATCTGGTTCTGAATGCGTCGTCGATCTCCTCCGCTCCCGCTTTGCAGCCCAACGTCTGCTACTGGTCTTTTCTTGCGTTCCCTAGCGATGTGCTTTCAACGTCACTTTTTGCGTCGGTTTCCGGCCAGCATGCAATCAGCTTCCTCTCGGCTGTCATCATCCTTATAGTTTGCTTTCCCTATTTTTCCTTTGGTTGTTTTTTTCCAATTTTGCATGTATTTGCTTGTTTTTCAATTGCTATTTCCTTGTACGTTTTCTACTATTTTTTCCTTTTATTTGGTTGTTTTTTCATTTTTGTCCTTTTATTTCCCTATACGTTTTTTCTTTCTTGTTTTTTGCTTATAATAAGGTTCTATCCTCTTAAATTGTTTTTTGCCTGTGAGTATATCTGCATTTGGTACAGACCTTTGGGTTGTGGATGTGAACGATATCCTGGCTTTCGGATTGAGGATGATCAATATTGGCTTGGGGATCTCTGCTCTCAAGGCCAAGGAATAAATGCTACCTATGCATTGGATGGTGTATGTTTGGTATAGATCTGAAATTAAATATGATGATTAGTCATAGGTTAGCAGATGGTTATGTTATGGTTGATTTGTTTAGCTTTGGCTATGATTTACTTCAGAGCTTTTACTCTGTTTGTAAGAGCTTTTTGCTCGCGAGTTTTATGAATGAGAATGAAGCATTTCCCTTTAAAAAAAAATAAAAAAATCTCATATTTAAAATTAAAAATGGTGTACCAATGATACATTAATCACATAGATCAAAAGATCTTCTCCATGTAAAAACTATACACTGTAATCAATCCCTAAATGTCAATTAATACAATTAATATGGTACGCGATGGTACGTTATGAATCCCCCTCTCCCTCTTGTGTGGACATGTCAAAAAAAAAAAGAAAAAAAGTGGAGAAGATATTAAATGTTAGAATGTATTAATATGGTAGGATACTTACCTTATAAGATAATTACCTTTTAGATGATTGATTGTAATAAGATATACTTATATTGATTTCCAGCTCTACCAATTGTAACGTTTTCTATTTAAGGCTCCGTTTACTTCGACGTAAAATGGTTTCCGTTGAAAAATATTTTTAGAGAAGTCATTTTTTCTGAAAATGTTTTCTACCGAAAATATTTTACGGTGTTTATCGCGTGTACGGAAAATCACAAAATTTATATATATTCATTAAATCATATTAAACTCTAAATTTACGGGTAAGTCCCAGGACTTGCCCAGGACCCGCCGGGACTTGACCAGGACCTATCCAAAACTTTAATGGGACCCGCCGGAGACATGACCGGCAGCTGCCCAGGACCTGCCCGAGACCTGCTCAGGACTTGACCTGGACCAGCCCGGAACTTTATCAGGACCTGTTCGAGACTTGCTCGGGACTTGACCATGACCTGCCCATGACTTGTCCGGGACCCGGCTGGGACTCGCTCGAGACTTGACTGGGACCCGCCCGGAACCTGCTCGGGACTCGATCGGGACCCGCCCGAGACTTGACCGTGACCCACCCGGGACTTGACCGAGACTTGTCCGGGACTCGCCCGGGACCTGCTCGGGACTTTGACTGGGACTTGCCCGGGCCTGCCTGGGACCCGCCCGAGACCCGCCTTGGACTTGTTGGGACCTGCCTGAGACTTGGCGGGTCAGGTCCGGGGGGGGTCCCAGACAAGTCCAGGGCAGGTCTCGGTCAAGTCTCGGGCGAGTCCCGAGCAGGTCCCGGGCGGGTCCCGAACAAGTCCCAGGCGGGTCCTGAACAAGTCCCGGGCGAGTCCCGGACAAGTCCCGGGTGGGTCCCGGTCAAGTCCCAGGCAGGTCCCGGTCAAGTCCTGAGCGGGTCCCGGGCGGGTCCCAGTCAAGTCCCGGGCGAGTCCCAGTTGGGTCCCGAACAAGTCCCGGGCAAGTCCTGGTCAAGTCCCGGACAGGTCTCGAACAGGTCCCGATAAAGTCCCGGGCTGGTCCAGGTCAAGTCCCGAGTAGGTCCTGGCGGGTCTCGGGCAAGTCTCGAGCAGGTCTCGAGCGGGTCCCGATAAAGTCCCAGACAGGTCCTGGTCGGGAAACGGAGCCTAAGTGTGATGAAACGAAGACTATTATTTTACGTCTTAGTAAACACCGTAAAATACGGAAATCATTTTCCTGAAAACTATTTTACGTCGAAGTAAATGGAGCCTAAGTGTGATGAAATAATGAAGAAAATTATTTTTAAACTTTGTGTTTGTAAAAAGGCCTAGGTTTCCTCTACAAACTTAGAGGTTTAGGTTTACTCAGAATATAACAATTTATCTCGTTACGCATTTAAGAAATAATTCACATAATAGTACACTACTTTCTCAAAAAAAAAAAAAAAAACAATACACTACCCTCAAGTACGGATACGGTCTCTTTTTCCCAAACTCTTTGTTTAGTTTTCTCTTCCAAAAGGGGCTTTGCTAACTTAAGCATCAAAGGTTCTCCTATGGTAACCGGCATTACCATGGTATTTTTTTCAATTTGTTTTGCAGATAACCCTTTGGTAGTTGTAAGCTATCAATTCTGCCCAAAACCAAAAATAAAATAGATTATTTAACCAATATTGTACCATTATATATTGGAAGGTAGATAGATACTAACATTATTTCTTGGCCAGTTTAGACAATCTTATCCACTTCGCTCTTCCATTATTCACTTATTGAATTATGATCATTATGCTTTTAGGGTTCTTTGAACATGGCAATGCATGTTTTAGAAAAATAAGTAGAAGAACAATTCCTCGTATCCTGCACAAGCAGAACCCGACACACATGCACACATGTACACAAAAAGAAAAAAGAAAAACAAATGAAAGATGAAGAAAAAATCGACTTTTTGCCATAATATTCTACCATCTTCTCCAACACAACGTGTGGTGGTGGCATTATCGTGACAGGAATATTCATGGTAATGGGGCATCTGTCCTAATGACCTATTTTCATAAAGTGTTCTCATCTCTTTTGAAAAGAATCCTTTGAAATTCTGCTTCTTACAAAGATGCTTTGTTTCAGTGGTTACACAACCCAATCATCTCACACTATAGTCCGAGAGATACATTCATTTGGTACTCGAAGCTCTATCTACATCTGTCTCACATCAAATCACCATTTTCTTCCATCTAAATCTCACTTCCCATCATTTTCTTGTGGCATATATGATATATACGATATTTTTCATATTAATTTTAGTTTTTTTTTTTTAAAAAAAAAAACAAATTATTTATTATTTAATTTTTTTTATAGGTTTTTTTATCATAATTGTTTATGGATAATCAAATCTCTAGGAACAATCCATGGTGGTCGTTTAGTGGTTGCAAGGAAACTCTCAAGTTGTTGGACATGCACTAGAGCGTAGATCAAAACTCACAATGAGAATCTCCACACTAGCCTGATTAGTACTAGCTATCTTAGGCTTCACTGATACTTTGGTGGCATTGGATATATCAGGTTATGATTCAACTAAGCTTGAGGGAGCTCCTACGGTTTCTCACGGTCTAAACCCCTCCTGTCATTGGTTCCCAGATAGTATGTGCTACTATGACCACACCAAAGTAGAGTAGTCATAGTTGGTCGTCATCTCCTACCATTTTTGCTTCTTTTTAAAAAGAGAAAATGTGTAATAAGTCCCTGAATCAACCCTCTAAAATTAAAAACTTCCTAAGTTTTTTTTTTTTTTTCGAAAATTTACTCATTGATTCAATCGAAATCACAATAAACTCTCCACCGTCAAAATTTTTAATAGCCGTTAGTCTGAGTCAAAACACACCATTTTACCTCATTAAAATATTAATTTTTTAATTTAATTTTAAAATTTATTTAAAAAAAAAAAAAACACCAGGGGGCTATGGGGTGTTTTGGCCACCCCCTAAGGCCATGGGGGTGGTTCTTCCGGTCTGGGAGTGGCCAAACCACCCCTAGGCAAAATGGGGTGGTTTAGCCACCCCTGGTATTTTTTTTTTAAGATTTAAATTTTAAAATTAAATTAAAAAAATTAATATTTTAATAAGGTTAAACGATGCGTTTTGACCCAAACTAACGGCTGTTAAAAAAATTTAATGGCAGGGAGTTTATTGTGATTTCGATTGACTCGGGGAGTAAATTTAAAAAAAAAAACTTAGGAAGTTTTTAATTTTGGATGGTTGATTCAAAGACTTATTATACATTTTCCTTTTTTTTAAAAAAAAAAAAAAAGAAAGAAAAAAAAAGTGTCTTCTATGCGGTCATTACACAAAACTCCCCCTTTTTGCTATCACTAAAAAATGGACAAATCAGCTTGGAACAAAGTAAGAAAACTCATGCAACACAACATATTATTTAAGAAAACTCATGCAACACAACATATTATTTCCTCCTAACAACCAAACCCTTTAGATTGCATAGTCCACCGCCATCTGATCCCACTGGTGCCGCCCATTAAGATTGCACCGCAGTCACTTTGCCCTTACCATCACCGCTTAAAGCTACCAGGAAGAGAGAGAGAGAGAGTAAGAGAAAACCCACAAGGCCAAGAAGGGCAGCACTGGTGGAGAAGATCCCCCGACGTTGGTGGAGAAAACCCCATGCCGCCGTCCAAGAGAGAGAGACTGAGAGACAGAAAGAGAGATACCTGAAGAGAGACTCAAATCACTATAGGTCTAATCCCACCACAACCACCGGAACCCTGCCACCCATGACGGGATCTTTGAGCATCACTGCTTAGAGCAACTAGAAAAAGAGAGAGAGAGAGAGAGAGAGAGAGAGAGAGAGAGAGAGAGAAAGACGAGAAAGGGAGAGAGATACCCACCCACCGCCATGCCCATGCTGACATTTAAGCAGAACCTCGCTGCCCATGCCCACCCTGCCGTCCAAGCCAAACCCTGCCACTCAGATCTACCGGAGAGAGAGAGGAAGAGAGAGACAAAGAGAGGGAGATAGATACCAAGCGGCGGGCGTCGACAATGTTTGGCGTGCCAAGCAACGGAGGCGGGCGGCAGGTGGAGATTTATGAGGGTTTTGTTTTTAAGAATAAAGATGGTGAATCTTGTGTTTTGTTAACATGTTATTTTTTTTTTGTTTTAAGCTGATGTGTGAGCTTCTTAATGGTGGGCCCCTTGGTTTGTGCCAAGACCGCATTGAAATTGTACTAAAAAAAAAAAAAATCTCTAGAATTTGATTATTTTTTTTAGCCTAACTCACTTACCATATTTTCTCTTACAATGCATACAGAGAAGAAGAACCCAACCTGGATCACCGAATACAGTCCTATAAGCCTCTTTAATGTGATTTATAAAATTGATTGCCAAAGTTTTAGCCAACAGATTTTAGTGCACATAATCTCCCCTACATAGAGTGCATTTGGCCCGGAAAACTCATCATTGACAATGTTCTAGTGGCATTCAAAGCTCTTCACACGATGGATGCTAGAATGAAAAGGAAACAAGGATCCATGGCCTCGAAACTGGATATGAGAAAAGCCAATGATATGGTGGAATGAGACTTCCTGGAGGCTGTAATGATGAAGTTGGGTTTTGCAGAACGGTGGGTAAACCTGGTGATGAAGTGTGTCAGAACGGTCTCATACTCGATCCTAGTCAATGGGCAGCCCCATGGGAGTATCCAACCCACACGGGGAATCTAACAAGGTGACCTATTGTCTCCTTATTTCTTCATCTAATGTGCATAATGTTTGAGCAATCTATTATGCAAGGCTAAACATGAATAGAAAATCACAGGCCTCCTTGTAGCTCGTGGAGGCATGAGAATCAATCACTTCTTTTTCGCCAATGAAAGCTTGCTCTTTTGTGAGGCAAATGTGGTCGAATGGGCTCGAATATAGGAGATCCTAGGGATATATAAGCAGGCTTCAGGCCAAAAGTTGAACCGTGAGAAAACGTCTATCTTTTTCAGCCGAAACACAAAGCAGGAGACTAAGGATCACATCACCTCCATAGTTGGTGTCAGTTCCACTACCAGTTACAAGAAATATCTAGGTCTACCCTCTTTAGTTGGCAGATCTAGAGTGAGCACTTTCACAGGCATCCAAGGGAAAATGTGGGGGTGAATTAATGGATGGAAAGAAAAATTTTTGTCCCAAGCTAGGAAGGAGGTCCTGTTGAAGGCGGTTATACAAGTAGTCCCCACTTATACAATGAGCGTGTTCCAATTCCCTAAGAAACTATGTCAGGACATTTCCACTATGATGTCTAGGTTTTGGTGGCGACACAAGAAAAATGAGGGGCGTATCGCTTGTATGAGCTGGAAAAAAGATGGGAAAGCAAAAGACAAAGAAAGATGGGGCTTCCAGGATTTGGAGCTTTTCAATCTGGCATTATTAGCAAAAAAAAGGGTGGCGGTTGATTCAAAATCCAAAGACATTGGTAGCTAGAGTCATAAGGGTGAAATATTTCCCAAATGGCACGTTCCTTGAAGCAGATATTGGATGGAAACTCTCCTATGCATGGCGAAGTATTTGGAACTCAAAAAAACTTTAAAAAGAATGGCTCATTTGGCGGGTGGGGGTATAGAATACTGATCCGAATTTGGGAAGATCCTTGGCTACCAACCCTAAAAGCATCCTGCAGGGTCACCAGTGAACATTCTTGATAGACAAGCCAAAGTATTTGAGCTACTGGATGAGAACACAAATTGGAGGAACATGGCTTTAGTGTAAGAGATCTTCAATGAAGTGGAGGCCAAAATGATATGCAGCATGAGAGTTTGTCATCGTAGAGAGACAAATATCCTGGCTTGGGAGAACACACAAAACATGAGCTTTACTGTTATGAGTGCTTATCATTTCGCGTTGGAGAGTTTTGAGGAAGGGAAGGTTGCAACTCTAACAACTAGCTTACTTGTGACTTATGGAAGCAAATTTGGAGTCTTAAGAGATCCCGAGTTGTAAAATTTTTCCTATGGAAAGCTTGTAATGACATATTACCAACTCGAGAGAAGCTACACAAAACAAAGATTGTCCAAGACCCATTGTGCCCTATTTGCAAGAGTGAACCAAAAACACCAAGTCACATATTGTGGAATTGCCCATCAGCCCAGGAAATTTGGACTGAATGTAATAGTAAAATACAGAAAAGCCCGAGCGGGGGGGGAGGGGGGATTTCATGGAGATCCTGATCGAACTTAGGCAAGACCTATGTGAAGAGGAGACCTACCTTCTGGTAACTGTAGCAAAGCTTTTATGGCTACGTCGAAACAAGTTGGTTTTTGAAGGAGTGTTCCAGGCCCCCAACTTCTCTAGTGCAAACCATAAGGGATCAAATGGAAGCATATGATAAAGCAACACCAAGAACAACTTATCCAAGGCCCAGGATAAGCGCTCAAGATGTAGTTAAATGAAAGAAACCACCACAAGGAAGTGTGAAGATCAATTGGGATGTTGTTGTGGACAACCAAAATGGCAAGGTAGGGTTGAGAGTCATAGCAAGAGATCATGCAGGCAATGTACTTGTGATGGCATGCGGGCCAAGAGAGTATATCGACGACCCATCCGTGGTGAAGGCAATACATGAAGCAGTCACTACGAAAAAAATAAGGTTTAGCGACGCTTGGAATAGGGGCACTTTAATAAAACATCCCTATAAAAGGACGTTTTAATGCATAAACGTCCCTATTTAATTAATTAAGGACACTTTCCATCGAGGCGCCTTTAATTCGGGACGCCTGCTAGTCAGGCGCCCTTAATTAGGGGCGCTTAACAATCAAGCGCCCTTAAATAAGACCCCAATTAAATTAATTAAGGACACTTTATATCTAGACGCCTTTAATTCGGGGCGCCTGCTAGTCAGACGCCCTTAAATAAGACCACAATTAAATTAATTAAGGGTATTTTCTATCCAGACCCCTTTAAATCGGAGCGCTTGCTAGTCAGACGCCCTTAATTAGGGGCGCCTAACAGTCCAGCGCACTTAAATAAGACCCCAATTAAATTAATTAAGAACACTTTATATCCATACGCCTTTAATTCAGGGCGCCTACTAGTCAGACGCCCTTAAATAAGACACCAATTAAATTAATTAAAGGCACTTTCTATCTAGATTCCTTTAATTCGGGGTGCTGCTAGTCAGACGCCCTTAATTAGGGATGCCTAACAGTGAAGCACCTTTAAATAACGGTGCTCGGCTGAAAAACGCCCCAAAATTATTTTTGGAAGCTCAAACTCGCCCCTAGTGCCCAGTACTATCTATCCCCTCAATATTTTCCCTCCTCCCCTTCGAGTCCCCTCTCACTACAACAAAAATGGGTCTCTTGGCGCTTTTTATCATGGCATTTAAAATAAATGCCAAAATTTTTAAATTTTGGTGGTATATTTTTTTTAAATGCCAAATAACTACCTAGCATTTAAAATAAACGCCAAATTATAATTTTTTTTGGATAAGTTTTTTTAAATGCCAGGTAATTGTTTTAAAACTAACTGGCATTTATCTAAATACCTTTAAAAAATGTTGTTTGAAAACTTATTAGCACTTATCTAAATGCCATTAAAAAATGTAGTTATTGAAAAACTTACTAACATTTATCTAAATATCATTAAAAAAGGTAGTTATTTTTTTAAAGATGGTTTGATTTGTTGATGTATTTATGCTAACATGCCCACACACTCCAAAAGTGAAGAACTGGATGTTATTTACGAAGCTACCATTTCGTTCCCAATTTCTCATGCGCTTTTCTCTCTCTCCCTCTCTCACACACACACACCCCCGCTGAGTAGCAAAAGAAGAAGCTCGTTTCAGAATAAAAGCGATCAATGTCAATTCTTTAATCTCTATAGAATCGACCTTTTCTTTCTTCTTATTTTTCTTTTTGAGTTTTTTTTTTTATAATAACTTTTATATATAGGTGATAATGAATTAACTAATGAAGATGAGCCTGCAGCTAATGGCAATTATCGTGGATCATCACAAAGTATGTGTAGATCTTCATTGCGATCATCATGGATCATCACAAAGTATGTATAGATCTTCATTTTTCTATCACTTACTTGTACTATAATCTTTGCAATTCAAAAATATTTAGATATAGGTTTGTAATTTATTTTTATTTTTTTGTTTCATCTTTTGCAGGTAATTGTTAAATGACGTTCGTATACCGGTTGTTTATATTTTATTTCATATGTATGGTACAATTTTTGTTAACTCTTTAAGAGTTGATACCCTTTGTGTTTATGATATTGGATACTTTATTTCATATGTATGAGCCTCATTGGTTAACTCTTTATGATGCGGTATACTTTATATTATGATATCATTTTAGATTTAGTATATCTTATGATATATAATAAGATTGTACATATAGATTTAGAAATGTATTATGAGAGATAAATAAGATTGTATGATATTGATGAATGGAGAAAATTGTATAATTTGAATTTTATGGATTTAGAGAAAATATTTTCCCCTTACAATCCGTGTATATATATACGGATTGTAGGGGGAAAATATTTTTTTTGTTCCATATAATAATTATTGGGGGCGCTTTGAAAGCATCCCCATATAGAAATAGGGACACTTTACCTAAAAGCGCACCATTTTACAAAAAAATGGCGCTTGCATGTAAACACCCTCTTTTTAAAATAGGGGCCATTTCCTAGGCAAACGCTCCCTTTTGAAAAAGGGGGCGTTTTCTTGCCATAAAGCGCCCTCTTTTTGAAAAGGAGGCGCTTTGTTTTAGACGCCGCCTTTTAGAGGCATTTTTGAATAAAAAACGTCCCAAATTTATATTCTAGTCGCTATGAAAATTGACATTCTTCAAGTGCCCCTAATAAAGCGTTGATAAGTCATTTGGGGCATTTTTTGCCAAAAATATACCCCAAATACCAATGTCGCTAAACCTTGTTTTTTTTGCAGTTAGTGGAATTAAGCACATCTTCGGGGTTGCAAAACTTCACTCTAGAAGGAGATGCATTAGCAGTGGTTAATGCGCTGGATCAAGATGGCCCTTGTAGGGGGCGTTTGGGTAGATCATCAACAATATAAAGATTCTACTGAACCATTGGTGTCAATGGACGGTGAGCCATACTCGAAGATCAGCCAAAGGGGCTTCACATCAACTTGCGAAGATGGTCTGCAAGTCCACAAAACTCAACTTTGGTTAATGGATTTCCTTTTATGCATGAACGAAATTGTACTTGATGAGTAAGATGTTGATCATTTTTGCTAATGGAATCCACTTTTTTTTTTATTTAAAAAAAAAAAAAAAAAAAGTCATATAATGATGATGTTCACATAGGCCTCTTAGGTTAAATCATCCCAAAATTTATGTGTTTCATTTCTCTCCCTTGCACTATTCCCTTATATTATATTCTATTATAGATTTCTATATGGTATCATAGTTATTTTTCTGGCGGCCTTGTTTTAGGGCGTTATTTTTTTTTTAAATCGTGAGCATGTACCTCTTGCTTTGATACAAAACTACACTAAATGCCGGCCACCGTGCTAATGTCTCTAGCAAACACGCCGATGTCCTTGATATATTGCACCATTGTCATTGACACTATTTTGGTCATCTCCGACCTTGTCTCAGCCACTATCTTTGGCCTCTAGCCGTTACCTTGCTCTCCTGCCATCGTCTTCAACCACCTACTCTTCGATCTTCTCCCAACGCACTGCCACCTTTGGTAGTCGTAGCTATCGCCTTTGGTTGCTATTCTTTGTCTCACAACGTAAATGCTAGTCAACTTGTAGTAACTCATTGAGTCAACCGAACGAGTCATAGTGGAGTCAACTAAAAAAAATGGAAGGGAACTCACTAAGCCAACTTGATACGGGTGGGTTGCTATAGTCTGGAGAGGAAAAAAAAAAAAAAATCTTATTTATTTTTCTTTCAAAATTCAAGCATTTCTCATGGGTTTAAAGTAATGCTAGAATATATATATATATATATTTCACATTAACCTAATATATTTTTCTCAATAGGTATTTAACATAATTGTCTGCTACACATCAACCGTGTCTCTTTGGAGCATTTGGCAGCATAGACCTCTAATCTTTCTCCTTTAAGGGAACATTGGTCTCCTCCTCCTCCTGATTCTTTCAAGATTAATTTTGACACAGCTATTAGAGATGAGTTCTCCTCTCAAGCAGCTGTTTGTAGAAACTCAAATGGGAAAATCATCAAGATTTTGGCCCAGATCAGACCTGCTTGCAACCCGGCTTATGGTGAAGCTCAAGCAGCCCTTTTGGCTAGCTCCTTAGCTGTCTCTTTGAATTTAGTTAATTTTGTTTTAGAAGGAGATTCAGCTACTGTAATTACAGCTCTACAATACCCTTCTATTATCTTAGATTGGCAACTTGATCATATCATTTGTAATATTTTTTCTCTTATTCCAATCTCTTTCACTTTGAAGGCTAGAAAAGTTAACAGAAGTGCAAACTTCTGCGCCCATTACGTGGCAAATAGAGTCGCGGTTGGATTTGTTTTTAACGGTATTCCCTCCTTATCTTCCCCCCTCTTTCCATTCTCATTTGTAGTGGAAAAGATCAACCCCCTTCTCTTCCCTCCTAGTGAGTTGTTCTTGTTGCATGCTGGTGTTTGTTCTTAATGAAGTTGTTGTTACAAATATATATATAATTGTCTGCTCATATCTTTCCAACCTAACTCACATACTATATAATATATATTTTATTTTTCTAGAAATAAACCATGTAATACAATTGTGTAACCAAAGTCATTCAATGAAGATTGAATCACTCCAAAATTCATGTATTCTCTTTTTCTCTCTTACTTCCACTATTCTATTATTATATATTTTATTATAAATTTCAACATATCCAATCACTTTCTTTGCAGTTAGGGCACACATCTTTCAACCAAATCAATTTTATATTTTTCTATAGAAATAAATAAATAAAAGAAGCAGGTGGCATAGTTTTAGATTGCCACGCGGCAATGAAGTATTGGCAGCCGGATAAGATGACCACTTGTGATGTCCTCTTCCGTAGCCTATAAACAAGTGGAAGTCCCTATCATTGTGCCAAGTGTCATTTTCATTGATTCAAACAAGATTGTATAGATATAATTTAATTTTAGTCACGGCAAATCAAATGCAATGAGATAAGTGGTTTAATTTATAAAATGTTGACTTTTTGGCACCCCTCAAAGCCTTGAAATTACACGTATGGATTTTGAGTGGTGTTGGTGTTGGCACCGATTAGGATGAAATTGACAAGGATGTTTGTTTTCCACTCTCTACAAATTGTCCCATTTGTTGTCCAAATCAATCTCTCCCGATTGTTGCAGCGACAAGAAAGTGGATAAAAGGGAAATGATTAATGGAATTGGAGGCCCAAATACTCCATTTGCATCATCATCTCTCTTTTGACCACTATAACAAGTTTCGGATTGATGTATATAGGTTTGAAATTGGAAGAAAATGTGAAAGATGGTGGTGCTGATTAAATGATTATATCCGCTTAAACTGTTAGGATAAACGATGGTTTAACATTGTATCAGATTTAAAAGTTCTGAGTTCAAATCTTGACTTTGTCAATTTGTATTATTTAAATCAAATATTTTAGGTATCAGGCTTTACCTTTTAAAATGGAGTTTGAGCCTACACGTGAAAGAGAATATTAAAGTATTGATTAAATCATTAAATTCATATCTTCCTACCTATCAGCTTAAGCTTTTAGGACATATGGTAATTTAATAAAAGATGGTTAAGTTGTCATATTACTGGGCATTCTAATTGTTTAAGCGGATACAAATAGGTGAATTTAATATTTTAATACTTATTTTCACATGTGGGCTCAAACTCTTCCTTAATAAATGAGAGATGCAAGACGAAAACAATGTTTGAATTCACAACCTTTGCTCTGATACTATGTTAAATCACTATTTACTTTAAAAGCTTAACATGATATCAGAGTTTAAAAATTTTGAGTTTGAACCCTGATCCCACAAGAAAGAGGAGTGTTAAAATATTTTATTAAATTTACTATTTTGTATAAGTTTAAACTTTTAGAATAAATAATAATTTAACATAAATTTAGTAAATTTAATACTACTAAAGTAAACCCAAATAGCAGAAACAGTTGAAGAATAGTAGCAGACATTCCCATAAACATTTTTCTTAATCTTAGGATGAATCTCTATAGGATGATCTCTAAATTTCAAGACTTTTTTGGTGGGTACGAATTTTGGTGCTTTAACTGTACACCTTTAAGTCATTGGTTGTTTACAAAAGGAGTAGTTAGAGTAGGTTCTTGGAAAGTAGTTTCATCCCAACTAAGATTAACATCTTTGAAATATCTTTGCTCATGTCTTTAGGCCAATCTTACTGTATATGGTTGAAAATTGCATGCTAAACGACCACAAATATCCAATGCACCATATTGTCAATAATTTCATAAAGAAATGAAAAATTAAATAGATAAGAAATAGAAATTGGAGACAAATGATTTATGGGTTGGTGTTATTTTCTTCTATTTCTTTTTCTAATTAAGGGTAGTTTGGTGTTAAATACTTAAAAGAGTTCGATAGAACTATATTATGCTCTTATTGAATTAATGTAATTGTGTACCATACTCTATTTATAGAACTTACATATGATTTGGATTTTAAATATAACATAATCTTAATCAAATCTCTTCACTTGGAATAAACAAATACTGGGCAATGGTCATCAACAATAACCCAAAATGACTTTATTCCTATCTCTCAAAAAACCTTAGCCACCAAAGAATCATTCTAGAAGGAGGGAAGAAATCTCCCCAACTCTTCATTTTTTATGAACAATACAGTGATGAGTTTGCTAACACTCAAGCTCTGCAGTAGTTCTTGTTTGTCTTCTCTCTAGATTTGCTTTCGGCAATGATTTACGGGGTGGATTTTTTTTTTCATTTTTTCTTTTTTCAATTTCCTTTAGTTGTTTTCTATGAGTTTGTTTATAGAGTAGCGATCTTAGATGTTCACCCCGGTCTATCTTTTATTTCTCTCTGGTTCTTTTCTAGGAGCAAATCATTGACTGATGTCAGAGAATTTATCAGGCATATGAAAGAATTGTCATTGATGGTAGAGGTAACGAATGACATTGCGTATGGAATGCACTTATAGCGAAAATGGAAAAGCTAGGAAATGATTATCTAGTTGGGAAAGTTGTGATGGATTGGTCACAACAAAAGACGTGATTTGTCAGAATATGTTGCAGATCTAAAAACTGATTGACACAATGACATTCAAAGAGTTAAATAAAGTACAGACCAAATTTGAATGGAAGAAATTCCTCATTGTATCTATGATATTGTTTTGTTAAAGCAACATACTGTTTTTTTTTTTTCTTTATGAAATAAATAAAAAAGAAGCATAGTTATTAAAAAAAAAAATCCTCATTTGTCACAAAAAATTTCAATCATTATCGTATACTCTTAACATATTAAACGAGTAAGAAGAAAGAATCTCAAGAAATATATACATAAAAAATATTTATAGTAGAATAATTACATCTATTTGTCTATTATACCTCAATGCAAAAGTATTTTCATAGAGTTTGAATGAAAAATAACTTCTTTTTTTAGTCAGGGGTCCCAAGTATTGAATTTGTTGCAGTTTTGTGTCCAAGCAATTGTCAGGAACGCGGGAAAACGGGAAAACTCCAAGTCAAAAGGCAACACGCGTGGTGCTCAACAGTGTAACCCATGCCCACACCAAATCTTAACCAAACGCTTACGTGATGTGACTAACCAACACCTTTACATTGCTATTTATTTTCCAAAACTTTTCCATGTGCACCGCCATCTATCTATTGTATAAATTAATGAATTTTTGAAATTCATTTATTATTATTATTATTATTATTACTTTTACAAATTAACCACTGAATTTGTAAAAGAGATGAACCGAAACATGTAACAAGAACTCTTTTAGCCATGGTCTCAAAAGCCCCTTTAACCTGGTTACTTAATAACATGAGATGTCTGAAACATTTCATCCTCATGTTACAAGGAACTAGATCCTCTCTGGTTCAAAGGAGCTAAAGAGGATCCTAGTTCCTTTAACCTTAAACTAGTGGTATAAATTACTTAAATTCTCCTCTCTTTTGCTTCCTAAGAGAACGCAGGATTATGAAAGAAACACAAATTTTACATTTTCGAGTTATTGTTTGGAAGCCAAATAAGGGCAAGGCCTGCACCCGTTTCCTTTTGGGGTTTAGGCTGCATTCCTCCTAAATAAATATCACAACTATATATCCCCTGCCTTAAAGCTGCTTTTTGTGTTGATACAAGCACAAATAATTGGTATTACAATAATCTAAGAAAAATACAAAATAGGAAAATTTCGATTGCTCTTAAGACAAAACACACAAAAAATAAGTTTTGGAAGAGCTGCCGCCGTTGCAAGAAACTCATCACTGTTTGATTTTTCTATCATTTCTGTTTCTCTTTCGCAGATCTCGTTTCTCTGAAGAGTATTGTTTTTTAACTAACAAATTGCTCATTGCTATTTTCACTGCTTCAGCAGCAGCCAGGAATACCTTTTCCTCAACTAACAAACTTCCCTGCAACTTCTCGAGCAGTTTGTCACCGCCGGGAGTCTCATTATCTTCCAAGACAGTCGGTTCATGCTCTGGAGAACAGACACTGCTTTCCCTAAACCCAGAGATAACCCTCACACGGGCCAAAGAAGGGTGATCACAACCACGCAAGTTAGAGACACCTGCCACCATCCACAATAATCCTGAAGAGCTAGTGCTTAGGCTTGTAGGAATGAAGGCCTCTCCCTTGATTGAGACCACCTAGAAGAATCAAACAGGTTGGAGATAGAAAAATCAACAACTTTTGTATGATTCATCATTATATTTACCTGAGACAACCACAAGTTTATAGAACTTAAGTGAAGACAATTATCAACATGCTTCAAGAAATATCCATTATGTTAACTAAAATAACAGATGGATGGAATCTAGTCCTAAAATTGACAGGTGAAAACAAAAAGATTGCCAATAGGTGAACAGTATATAACAATTACACAAACAATACCATTTTCACGGAACAACTTCAATCGCAAATCATGTCAGAATTTTCATTTAGAGAGGAAACAGAATGAAAGTACCACACTATGTTTTAAAGATGATAGTTCCTGTCATTGCCTAGACACAATCAACAACCAAAACAACAGGCCAAGCAAGGAACAGATTCCTTTTCTTCGAAAAACAGGAGATACCCCCTTCCGTCATATCTCGAACCTCTTCTTTAAAAAAAATAATAATAATTTATATACACTTTTAGTTTTTTTTAAACAAAAAAATATTTTAATGGTATTTTTGCCATTGAGAGACATTGATAATTTTTTGGTATTTTGGAGGGATATTGACACAATCTATAGTTTGGGAAGACATTGACAATAAGGTAGTAGTTTGAGAGGGATGTGTACTTATCCCTAAATTAATGTATCCGAAAGTGCCTGATCACAGGGCAGTCTGTTCTTCTGGAGAGTTGCACAATACAAGTGTTAATATTGCCAAGATGTTGAGGTCCTTACCTTTGCAATCGAAAGAGTTCGAGCAGAAAGGTCACAGCTCAACAACAATATTCCTTGCAAGCTACAATAAAAAACAGTAACAAGTACTGAGACATCAAATCAAAACAGAATGCATCATGAAGATATAGTATTGTAAGAAAGGCTTGGTGACTTGCCTTTGAATGGCCACTGCAATTAGTGTTCCATCTGGGATGGTACACAGATTGGTAACAGGAGAATTGCACTCCTCTCCTCTCCTAGACTCTAAAAGCCCTGCCTTCAGGAAGCAAGTGAAATTGAAAGTAAGTAAACAGCCAGGCTAATGGGGGAAATTCCACCTCCTAGTTTTAATAATCTCACCAACAACTGTTATTTTTTATGCTATGCTGTATTCTTAATGGGGGATTTTGAAATAGGATTTTATTTATAGTTGTAATTTGGGAATTTGAACCCTAACAAGGAAATATTGAAGATACAAATAAACATGGTAATATCTGAACACAAATTTCATGACTTCAAAATCCTATACCACTGGACAGCCGCCTTCGTTTGCCTTCATATTACTAGCTTTAATGACTTTTCTTTTTCTTTTTCTTTTATGTTTTATCTTTTTCTGTTTAGGTGTCTCTCTTGTATACTTTCAATGTACATGGGTTGCGCACCCTTTCGCTTTTGAAATTCAATTACTTAAAAAACAATCATATGACTTAAGTATGTCAAACCTCCAAGTCCAAGAAAAAAAAAAAGTGATATTTTAGAATAATAAAGAGGTCAGTTGGAACGAACAGGTGGAATACCTTTGATTCAACTTTACAAGTATCAAGGAGAGATCCAGAGGAAATATCCCATAATCGAACCTGCAAAATCAACATGGATCCAAATTTAGTCCAAAACTTTTTGATAAGTATGTTTCATCCAAAACAGCACCTTAAAGCAAATTGTTTATATCATGCAAAGTTGTTAAGATCACATACCGTTGAATCACCACTTCCAGAGACGAGAAACCCCTGGGGGTAGTCTGAGGTATAAACAAAAGAAAGGCAGGACACAAATCTGACAATAGCCATGAAAGTTTCAGAAATTAATGTTTAGAAGCTAGAAGAGCACTTACACATGAAGAAAGATAAAGGAGGACTTATGCAATCATGATTCAATAAGGGTTACATTACCACCTATAAGTGGCAAAAATATTTTAAAATAAATGCTAACGGAAAGAAAAATGCTTAAAGGTATTGAGAACATGAATCAGCAGTAAACCAAGAAGAAATTTGAATGAAAAATAAATAAATAAATATTTTGCTTAAAACTCCAATCACAATCTGCATTCTTTGTTTGGTAAAAGACATGATAATAAAAGCCCACTCACTCGGTGTGACCAAGGCAAAAACTTTGTATCTCATGAACTCCATCCAAAGGCTTCTTAGGAAACACAGTAACCTATCATAAGAATAATAGTGTCAAGAGATGCAAAATTAAATTAGCTCTTTCACTCATTCAAAAGGTAGTACGGTTGGATTACACGAATTTTGAAATCCCGATCAGCACTAACGATAAATCTCCCATCTGGTGAAAATTCCTGCAAAAATAAATTACAGCCAGCTCATATGTGAAAATCATGTAACCGGTTAGACAAAAAAGACTACAGCTACTCCTAATCTATGAAGAACTTCGCCAATAGATAAGCAAAAATAGATGGAAACGAATCCATCCAAAAACAAAAGGAAAAAGAAAGTAACATCATATAAAGTCTCAAAAAAGTGAATGAGGAACGTTTGAAAACCAACCATGAAATTTATGTACTTACAATCTATTGCTCTGCTGTCAAAGGTTAGAAAAAGAAGAATAAGCAGTGGGGGAAAAAAAGATAGTCACTGTGAGCAATAACTTTTTCATTACTTACAAAAAATCACAGAAAAGAAAATCAATTATAGCACTCACCAGGCTAGTGATGATGCTACAGTAGTGAGAAAGCATTGGTGCTGCCTTCTTACTGACTAAAGCTTCATTTCCATCAAAGCCATCTAGGTCCACGACCCAAACAACCCCAAATTTGTCAGCAAAACAGACATACAACCCGTCATTGCTCAGTGCAACTGCGCTTACTCTTTTCTCGGATGACCTGTTATAAATGTTGGAAAACTTCATATGACATGGGGCAGGTTCAATGCTATAGATTAACTCATGGTTACATGATACATATGGCACAGATGAGGACAGCGGGAAACAGCATTGAATGATACATATTGCACAAATTGCCTGTGTGACACATAGCATTCAATAAACTCTGAAAGCTCAAATTTTTACAATAAATAAAGCCTCGTGGGCTTTAAGAACCTACACAGTACAAATGCAGCGCCAAGACTCCGTGGACCATATCTTCACAAGTTTATCATCACCTGCAGATACAAAGAGCTTCCCCTTTGCACCATAACGAATGGCTCTTATTGAATCCTTATGAGATGGCCCACATGAATCGTCCACTAAAGAAACTGCACTACCTCCACTGTAAGAAAAAAAGAAAAAAAAAGTTAAATTTTGTTACCCAAGTTACATTCTTACTCTCCAGGAAAGCTTTTGCAAAATATTGAACACACATCTGCAAACATGGCCATCAAAGTATCCTAATTGCACTATACCTTTAAAACCTGAGCAATGAAAGTTTAGGGAGAAAATTTGCAGTTCTTTTTTTTTCTTTTTTTAATTTTTTATTATCATAAAATAACGGACACTTGATTAAATCCAATCTTTAAGTGCATCATAAGGTTGCTGAGAAGATTTAAAAGGGTTTTTATTTTTAGAAACAAAAAGAAAACTGAACTTGAGTATTGACATTTTCAACATTTAAATTAAATCCCGAGAAAACATATACTCAATTCAACTAGTTAAAATCTCCACTTTCACTCCCGCTGGGGCCACTACTTACAAAAATAAATAAAAAACTGTGCCTAATGCAACATATGACCAAGCCGAGCAGACTTCCCCATTATTTATTCAACACAAACTAAACAACTATAGCAAAACTTGTGTTCTTCTCTACTTTCCCTCACATTTCAGAGCAACCAAACAGAGCTTAACACGTTCGATCAAACGACAGCATCTTAAACTTCCAACCAAACTTCCAATATGCAATGAATTTAATTCGGGTCTAAATCATTTACAGATCCGAATCAACAACGAAAAGTTGAATCAGACTAAGAGAAAAAGGAAGAGTTAATGGAAGCTTACTGAAGGTCGAAGACTCGGAGTTCCGACCCGACGGCAACAGCGACGGATTCCTGGGCCGGGTGAACGGCCATAAGGGCCGGAGCTACCTCGATATCTTTGTTGGTTTCTCCCTCTTCCATCGTAGTGTCCTCCATTCCCGCTAGGGTTTTGAGGTTTAGCGCCTCACTGTTTTTGAGTTTACAGGGTTTTGTGGTTCGGGACCCGAAAGAAAATAAAACATAAAACGGGTTTTCAACGTTTGGGCTTCCAGATACCTATCAAAAAGCCGGTTTGGATTTCCTTTCAGAAATAAAGCTTTTAAATTAAAAATAATTTTTACACAAAAGTTTTATTTTTAAGCTTTTATCAAAAATGTATTTTTTATTATTTTTATATTTTTTAAACTCTTAAAAGCGTTTTTAATTTTTTTACTAAATAAATATTATTTTTTTTCGAACAGACTTTTTTAATGTTAAAAGTACTTTTAAACCTCTCCAACGCAATTATAAAACTGAATTGTAACTTGTGCATTATTATTATTGTTATTATTATTATTGTGAAGTGAATCCGAATGGCCATGATCTTTTTAATATTTACTTTATATTTTTATTTGAATAAATGTTTGTAACACTTTTTATTTTTGAATAACTTTGATTTTTACACTCATTTTATCCTACTCACTTTACACATGCTAACACGGTAGGAGATAAATAATTACTTTTAGAGCATTTCCAAAAGATTAGCCAAATTCTTAATAATAGTCAAATCCAACTATTATGAGCACCTTGTCGTCTCCAATAGAATAAACAATTTAACCTTTTTTTTTCCCAATAAATAGGTATATTAACTTATTCACTATTCACACTATAAAACTTTATTTATTATTTTTTGTCTCACTTTCTTTCATTGAATCTATCTTTTCCTATTTCTTTCACTCTCTCCCACATAAAATAATATTTAAAGAAAATAAAGAGTAGAATAGAGAATTTTAGAACATTCCTATCAAGCTCTTTAAAATTTCTCTAAATTTAACTTTGAAAATATACTATTTTTTTGTTTTATTTAACCAGCCACTTTCTAAAACTACTAAATATCAATCTCTCTATAAATTTCTCTACTTTAACTAAATTTTTTTTTTATTATTAATAAATGTAATTGTCATGAAACTCTCACTTTGATTCCATGTGAGAAATTTTCCAAAATGCCACACCAACAACCAAAATAATATTAAAAAATAAAATAGCTTTTGCTTTTGGTGTCTTTATATTTGGAGAGAGGTAAAAAATTGTACTTTTTTAGTAGTTATTTTGCCTATTTCTATTGGAGAATTAGAAAAACAAAACGTTCTACCCAACTCATGTCACATTAGTAATATGAAGTATAGCATTATTTATTTATTATATATTATTAAAAAAAAAAAAAAACTATAATTGTATGTAAGTTATTGGTTTACCCAAAAACATATTTTTGAATCAAACCAAGAAAAAGTGTTGATTATGGGAATCAATTGGTTGGGTGAGACAAGATCTAACTATGGGAATGATGGGTGGTTGCCCTCGTGGGTGACATTTATGTAAGCATAATTCCCAGCAAAAAGGTCCCAAGAAATAGTTCAATCGATTGAAGACCACGCCTTATAAAAACAGAGGTTTTTAGTTTGAATCTCCATCCTCTTGGGCATGTAAAAAAAAAAAACAAAACAAAAATCCCAGCATAGTTGCGAAATTATCCCTAGTGTCTTTAATGCTTATTTTCCCTAGCCCAGAAGCCTCTTCAATGGACTTCCGAAGATGACAACTATCCTTCTCTCTCACTCCCTCTTTTAATCCATGATAGAACACTAGAATAAAATTCAAGGTAAAACTAATATTTTGTCTATTCCACTGGTGCTAGACCTTCGGAAGTACAAAGCAGCAGAAGAAACACAAGGCCAAGGATTATGGCTTTACAAATAAAACAAGGTAGCCAGCAAATAGCTCATTCATTGTTTTAAAAAGGAGGGATCCAAGTACAATTTCACAGCAAAAAACACAACAAATAGAGAACTAAATTCTTAGCTGTGTACACCCAAAAATAGTTCCATGGCATCTTGTCATACGAGCTGCCTGGCGCCAAGTTGGTCTCTCACTCCCCACGGTCAGAACATCAACATCATACATTTGTTGAATGTCCCAGTTCCACTGATCAGGACCAAGAACTCCACCAATAACATAAATCTCGTCTCCTAGCCCAGTCATTGCAAACCCGATCCTCCTACGAAATTCAGACGCTGAAACCACCACCTTCCTCGCGTTCCCGTCCTGTTTCAAAATGATTCCATGACTCATCACGTATAGTGCACCCTTAACAACCGCCATTGGACCCTGGGGCCAGCTAGAATCCTCAACCGTCCACCCAAGCCCCGCATTATCCAAGACTTGCGCCGTTGACAACCCCTTGTGCAAGACATGCACCTTTCCTCCAATCACAACTCCTGAACATGCTGAATTGTGGGTGCGGTGGAGATCAGGTATTGGAATCCACACATCCTTCTCTAGATCATACATTTCCGCTTGAGAAATTGATTTTCGGCAGCTGGTGAAACCGCCCGCAACAACTATTTTTCCATCCAAAACACAGCACGCAAACATGGAACGAGGTACAAGCATAGGTGCACGTGCGGACCACTGTCGAGTTACAGGATCGTATGACCATACCTCATTGGTAGCAAAGCTCCCATCTTGGTCACCAGTCAATGGGTCAACAGCATCACTGCCACCACCAAGCACAAACAGCTTTCCAGCAGCGGTGACAGCACCGAAATGAGCAAGGTGCCTAATTTTGGAGGGTAGAACTGGAAGTGTAATCCAAAGGTCGTGGAGAGGGTCATAAAGCTGCCATAAATTGTCAGGGTCATAAGCACACACGCATAACAGATCCTCTGTTGCACCTACCTCTTGTCGAGCTTTAAATAGTTCAGGGCTACGAATAGCAGCTTGCCAGGAACGAGAAACAAGCTCCAACTTAGGATGAAGGCAGAAAGGGACCAGTGCAAGGCACCTAAGAGCAACAGCGTCAGGAAGACCTTCAATCAGCCCAGACATAATAATCACTGTTTCAAATGATTCTCCATCGGTTATTTCTTTCTATACTGGAAGCACCATTGGTATGAGCAATCTGAAACATCAAATATATGGATACGCATATATGAGAACGAAGTAATTGCAATTGACTTTAACATTAATGGCAAATCAAGCACAACTGAATTTTAACGAAAATGGAATCATTATATCTATCTTTTGAAGCATTCACGGGGCAGGAGAAGACAAAAGCCATCCTGCAACTTATATAAATTGGAGGCCGCAGGCATCACCACCAAATATTGTAACGTATATTTTGAGATTGAACCATCTCATGGAAAAAAAAAGAAAAAAAGAAGAAAAAAAAAGGAATACTTCAAAAGCAACTATGGAAAGAAAGATGACTTTTCCAATTCCTTTGCTAACACAAATACACAATTATGTAGTGTACATCCATGAGGCATCAAAGAGACCTGAAGAAAAATAACAGGGGTGTTGTGGGGTAGGGGGTGGGGGGGAGAGGTCCTGCAGCAACGGCAAGGGAACTGTTAGTTTCTGTGTGACTTCTAATTCGGGCAAAGAATTTACATATGCAGCTGCGTGCGACATTCGATAAACGGGGGTTAAAAATGACATCACAACCATTAAAACCTCTATGCAAGTACCATCCATCATAGATTATAAAATCTCCAGCAACAACTAACTTAAAGGTAGCATGAAAAATATTTGAGAATGCAGTATGACAGTTTTTTTATTTTTTATTTTTTTTTATAAGTCCTTATAGATGGAAACTTTCAGAAACTAAAAGAGGCTTGAACCCATAAATGCCATGCACAATGATCATAGGGCTGAAAGTCTACCACACCACACTCAGGAATGCTAAACTATACATATAAACGCTAGCCATCATACACTCATCCATAAATTTTCTGCCAAAATAAAGATCACAGAAGTTTTCAGATCATAAAAGTTATCCAAATAAACTCAATCCAAATGCACCATGTCAAGCAAATTTATTGAACCAGTGTCACTGAATAAAAAGAATGCTGAGAAGACATAAACAGGAGAACAAAAAGAACAATCCACTAGCAGAGGTATAATAGCCCCAAAAGGCTATGGATAGAGACTCAGCATTTTCAGATCTAGGGATTCAAATCTGTGATCTTACACTACAAATGTTTATTTCAAGGGAAAAATAAAATTTGGTCGCTAAGTTTTCACGCGATTTCAATTTAGTATTTAGGTTTTCAATTTCAACAATTAGGTCTTTAGGTTTTCTCTGGTTCCAAATAGGTCCCTCCATCAATGTATCATCCAATTAATTAATGATATGCTACGTCAAATCAATCAATTAATTTCACATGGTCTTGTTTAACACGTCATGTACCCACTATACGTGCCATGTGGCACAATAACGTTATATTAAAAATACTCTTAATAAAAAATTAAAAAAACTCAAAAACATTTTTTTTTTAAAAGAGAGGTGGCAGGCTACCACTAACTGGCGAGGAGGGCTGCCTCTCACCGGATGAGGTCCCTCTCCTCATGAGGTGGCTTGGTGCCCTCAATAGTGTCCCTTGGCCCAATTGTTTCCAGCAACGGACTGGCCCCTGTGCCAGGGGGGGGGAAGGGGGGAAAGATGTGTCTGTAGGTGCCAGATTGGACGCTGTCCATGGTGCCGAGCTCAAGATCCATGAGGACGTCATGAGGGATGAAGTGGCCGCAACTGGCCTCATTGTAGTATACATTGACACGCTCCAGTTGGAGATCATTGTTTTCCAGGTACAGCCACGCGAGTCAATCCTGTTCTCAGCGTACACCACCTCCCAGAACTTAACCCCGACCTGGTTCACAAATTGCCCTCCCCGAATGTGAAGGGTCTCCTTCATTTTCAGTGTGAGAGTGTTAAGAGGGTGTGTTGGGAGTTTGGAATTTGGAAATCAAGAAGAGGGAAGGTCGCCACCACCTCTCTCTCTCTCTCTCTCTTTTGTTTTTTAAAAACTATTTTAATTAGGATATATTTGTAATTTTAAAGTAAATATGCCACATGCCACCTATAGTGGGTACATCATGTGTCAAATGAGAGCTACATGAGATAAATCTGGTTGGTCTGATGTGGCATGCCGTTAATTATTTGGGTGGTAAACTGACGAAGATATCTATTTGCAATCAGAGGAAAACCTAAGGATCTAATTGTTGAAATTGAAACCAAGGGATAAATTGAAATCGCATGAAAATCGATTTTTCCCTTATTACAAATAATTCAACCCATGACCATCCTGACCAAATCCATCATTAATCTACTAACCAACACATACATTAACACTTCCTGTCAATCTTCCCTGTGAAAGCAAGGGATCCAATCTCAGCATTTTTGGCTTCAAAATTTCTAAAAAACTAAAACAAAGATAAATAAGCAGTCCATTGGGTAAGGTTTAGAAACGTGACTTTTGATATAAGATCTCAATTTGCCAACCCATGACATATAGACTCTGAATAACAGAACTAAGCTGAAAGTTCCAAACTGAAAGCTTTGAGGCTCAATCTCTATTTCATATTTGAAATGCCAAAAGTCTTTATGAACAAGGAATTAATATATAGGAACTCACAACAACCCTTCTAAATCATTGGCCGTAAATGCTACTAACCCTCTATTCAAATCTCACAAAGGATGAGGAAAAGAAAAGAAAACTCAACAAATACTTTAGATAAGAACCTGATTTCTTTCCGACAACGTTTGTGCAACCAAATGAGCAACAAGAAAGATGCTATAATCACGATTACAAAGTCATAGTCACTCAAGGGTTTGTAAAAGAGAAACACAGTTAAAAATGAGCATGCCTACATTCTGTTTCTTACATTTTCTGTAGAGTGTAGAATAAAATCCCTTTGTAGTAACAATGACATGAGAAGATGAACATCCATATAGAACAGGCCCATCTATGATTTTCAAAGGAGTTGTTGATTCTATAACAGCCTTTCAGACTAAAACTTTTATGTTGGCTGTCCACCTAACGTCCAATAAATACATTAAAGTATATTTAGATATAAGATAAGTTAAGAATCTAATAAATTATGGTATAAACTTACATAGGATTACATAACGATCCACAAAAACATTAGTCTCAACTGAAGAAAAGGCTAATGGACTGCAGAATTTTTTTTGACAATTAATTGATTGCAGAAACTTCACAATAAACCCTTTTCAATTGGTACAGATCTGAAACAAAGACCATTTAGTTATTAGAATTGGATGAATCATACCGTGTACTCATCCAATACGAATTGCATCGTTTGCAAAAAGTTCCAAATCACTGGGGAGTATTGAAAAAGACTATTAGATCATACGAGTCGTACTGAGGTGTACTGTGAAAACCATTTTGAATCAGGGAATTATCACATATTGTGTGCTACGCAGCTTTCCTGTATCCACACACAAAAAAATGCATCTTTTTATTTTTTTGGTTTTTCTTGGATAGTTAAATCTTTTAGGGTCCCCAAACATCTTTTATGGCTCATCCCGTAAACAAAAGCTATCAAAGATGGAAGATATTCTTGTATTGTTCTTCATATTTGGAGTTTTCTAGAGATTTTGGATTGGACCATTCATTTTTAGTTTGTGATTCATAAATTTTATTGGATGCCTTGCTTTCATGTATGCATGTATATTCTTTTTTTCTATAAGTTTTATTGAGCGTTCATATATCTCAGGGTACACAATACAAAAAAAAATAAATCAGTACATGAAATGATTGGTCTTTGACAGCTATGCCTAACATCAACACCAGGCCAACCTCATTTCTCAAATTCCACACTCAAATTTCCAGAAATTGGATTTCAATATTTGACACAAGAATTTGGGTTGAGGGGAACACAACATGTAATTCAACAAATGGCACTTATTTAATATATTTCTATAAGTCACTAAAAACATAAACTCAACAGCATGAGATCTGTGATAGCTTTTCTGTGTCATTCAGAAATTAAAGAAAGTTTACGACCTAAGAAGACAAACACGACAATTTGACTAAAGAACATCAACTGTCTCTATTGACACATGACCCATGCCCAAGGCACTAAGATTGTCAATACAGCTCTTAACTTTCAAGTAAAACCCACATGCATTTATGCTTGTGTAACTCAAAATCAAGGAAGCATAAAGGCAATAAAGCAACAGGAATTCATTTAGCTGCACATAGTTAATCAAATTCTACAATCGCAATGAAGCTCTCTTCTGCCCAGTTTATTGACCAATTCATGTTCAAACACAAGAAAATCAAAAAGCATAACAACAGAATGAAAATCAAACCCACACTTTCAGCCTACAAACAAAGCATCCCCTAACGAAGACAAAAACTACAATTCTTCACCCTTAAGATAAAAACCCACTTGGAATTCGACCTCAGAAAACATGGGTAGTCAATAAATTTGAAAATTAAACCAAAAATTAATGTGATTTCCAGTAAATTATGCTCAAATATACAAGTAAAATTACTCTAATTGTGTCAAATCTGCCTTGCACAGATGGGGGAGAAAGATAGGTCGGTGTTACCTAGAATGCTAGACCCAAAGGAGAACCAAATATTTGCGCTCTGCAGCTTAGATTTCAACAGAGAAAAAGAGAGACAAAGAAGGTGGGTAGCGTAGGATGAGCTTTCCCTAAGAGGATGACTCTCACACCTTTCGGAAAAACAAAGTGTTACAAAAATGTTTTGAAGACTTGTGTCCAAGGTAATGTGTACTTTCTATTAGTGTTAAGAGCATCTGTTGTAGCCTCACAAAATTCTAGCAGCCAAAACACTTTTCTCTAATTTAGCTATCAACTTTTTTAAAGTATTCCCCGCTGTCTCACCATTTTAACTATCCACTTTCACTATTCCATTTAAATATTATTTTTCAATCTTTAACAACAAATTGGGACTTCATTGTCCAAATCCAAGGAGTATGAAAAAGCCATGTATCGCCCGATTTTCCTGTAAATCAAAGTCTTTGGTGACATATTCATGAAGATAGGAGATCATAGGAGACACTTCGATGAGTAAACATTTCACAAGAAAATTTCAAGATACAGGCTAAAATTAGTCCTCAAATTTTAATCAAAACAGAATCTTTAAAGCTTAGTCCCAATTATGTTCTCTCTTAAAGATACACAAACAATACTAATTTTCCATATCACATGCTGCGCCAATTATCCAATGGAGTAAAGGGCTGCTGCATCAAGGGCACATTGGAAAGAAACACGACAGAAATACAGAAATCCAAACCAGAACTACAAAAAAATTACAACCCAAATACAGAAATCCGCCCTTCTTGACAACCTGAATCACAACTACAAAAATTAACAACCCAAAAATAACCATACTCCTCCATTCTCGGCCAAACCAGAGGGAGAGAGGAGAAAGAGAGAGAGAAAGTGGTACCGAAGAATCTCGACGGCGAAGGCGTGGGACTCTACGGCGACAGAGACGGCGACGGCGTGGTGATTTTCCGGCGTGAGATGAGAGACGGCGTGGATCTTCCGGTGACGAGTGAACCTGCGTGTGATGAGAGACAATGCAAAGAAGAAATGAGAGCAGAGTGCGATAAAGAGAGAGAGAGAAGGAGAGGAGATAGAAAATAAAATAAAAATGATATTTTATTATGGGATAAAGCTCACGTATCCTAAAATTTACTACTCAATTGATAATATCTTACAAATTTTTAATTGTGATAATATTCTCTCAAATTATTAAAATATTATTTATATTCTCCAAAAATATAACAAAAAAATAAATATTACCTAATAAAATTCACAATAACACAAAAATATTCCTATAAATTCAAAAAAAAATAATAAAATTTTAATAATTTGAAAGAAGTATGTAAATTTTTACCTATATTCATGTCAAAAAAAAAAAAAAAAAAAATTTACCTATATTATTTTGGTGAGTAAATAGTATTCCAGATTAATGGTTAATGGTTAATACCGTTTACTTGCCAATTTCTTTTCACCAAAATTGTGAGTTTATTTTGAGTGTTTCATCAAATTGGCTTATCAAAATAATTTTTAAAAGAGTTTTAGAGTCCATTTTGATTTGTGATTTTAAACGTTTAGCAAAACGCTTAGAATTGTACGTTAAAAAAAAAAAAAAAACTTTCTTACTGTAATTTAAAAATGCAAAAAATGCAAAAAATTTATATTTTTAAATCTTTTTTTTTTCTTAATAAAATCGCAATGAAAAACACACTTTATATGAGAATGTAAATTGACCCTTTTTGTTTTTTTCATTTATGCGTATACGGCTTACTCTAAAACACAGAATATGCACCTTCGGATATTCCTAAATCCGTATTTTTGTGTCTTTCTTTGTTACTGAAATGGCATTTTGGTTATTTTGTTTACTCGAGTTGGNAAAAAAAAAAAAAACTTTCTTACTGTAATTTAAAAATGCAAAAAATTTATATTTTTAAATCTTTTTTTTTTCCTCATAAAATCGCAATGAAAAACACACTTATATGAGAATGTAAATTGACTTCTTTTTTTCTTTTCTTTTTTTTCATTTATGCGTATACGGCTTACTCTAAAACACAGAATATGCACCTTCGGATATTCCTAAATCCGTATTTTTGTGTTTTTCTGTGTTACTGAAATGGCATTTTGGTTATTTTGTTTACTCGAGTTGGGTTGACACATGTTTTACACGTGATTAAAAATGATATAAATTGTTCTTGCTTAACTGGCCATGATTGTTGACATTTCATTGCCTTGTGTCTTTTCTGGTGCTTGAAATTGAATATAATTTAATTTTTTCAACCACAAGATTTGAAATCTCAACACTATTCAGGTAGTATGTTCCTTATAATTAATGACTAATCTTTTATATTATATTTTTATCTTATAATTTTAATTAATTTTTAGATTTTTTTAGTAATAATTATATTTATAAGATAAAAATATAATACGTAACATTATTCGTAATTAATTGCAAAAATTATATAAATATGTGTATTTTATGCTAAATTAATAGAAATATGTTTATTTTTTATGCAATAACAAATGTTTTATTCAATAATCTCATGCCAACAATATAGTTTTTTTTTTTATTATTTTAGAAAACATACCAACAATAAGGTTTGAACCTTAAGACTTTCTTCTATTATTATTGTTGACTAGGTGATTTCTAATTGGACCGTCACATCATTTGCCTAACAAAGGCTAATTGTTCATCAAATCTAGCTTGTATGCTACAGTTAAAATTACTACATACATGTTGTTCAAAAATTCAAGGGTGAAGATTTATCTAAAGTAATTGAAAGTACAGATATGTCATAATAAATACTAATTTTCTTTTTTATTCATCACTTCATCTATTTATTTATATTTATTATGATAGATCTGAACCCTTCAATTACTTTAATTAAATTCTCACCCTTGATTTTTTTAACATGTATGTTGTAATCTTAACTACAACATACAAGTCAGATCCTTGATCATCAATTTACTACTGGCTACTATTTAAAAATGATGGTAATGTTATTCCACATGGTTCTGGATTAATTGTTTCTGGTCATTTAGCAGAGATATATAAATGTCTTCTTAGAGAGAGTGGTGTTAGGGGATTGATATCTTCTAGAATTCTTTTTAAATTTGAGATTTTCAAATTCATAAATCTCAGTCATGCATCTCATCTAAATGTTTCAGCATTTCAACATTTAATAAGGAAACATAACTAACTGGATATTATCCAGTTCAAATGAACTGGAGGAGATCCTAATTCTATTAAATTCTTTTAGAGTAGCTTCCCCATTAAATGCTGAAACATGACTTATTTTAGAAGCTTAGATGAGATGAATAGTTGAGATTATAAATTTGAGAATCTCAAATTTAAAGGAAATTCTAGAGGATCTCTATCCGGTGTTAAGACATATAAAGGATTTCAATGAGAAATTAAAGCGATAATATAGTTTCCTTTTGTATAACGAGAATATAGAGACTTCAAGTGAAATTAAGCATTTTGTTATAAATAGATGAAGATATGGAAAGATTTTTCCTGCTTGGGTAGAACCAAACAGAATTTTAGGAGGACAAAGAAAAACAATTTTATTAGAAGAAAATTGTGAGCGAAACATTATGATTTCCGTTCTATATTTATAGAATGCAGTAAGAGTTGTGTTGGTTCTCTTTTCATAACCTTCATATAAGTTATCATCTTTTATGGAAATGATTTGGTATAGGGATGACCACACTTGTTATAGTATGATCATTCCTACATCATCTCTTATAGCATTGAATGATAAACTTAGTTGAATATGGTTACCTTGATAGCAAAAATTTTGCCACATGCCAACTATCATCTGTAAAACATAATGATCATCATTAGATCATGACACGGCTCCACGTGCGCACACTTTTGTCGCTATTTTATTTGACTTCACCATCTACTATATGCTCTTCCACCGACAACTTACTAGGGTTAACTTCATTTCGTTATATTCTAAGCGACTGGCATCAATTCTTTGTGGTTAGGAACATGGTCATACATATTCCACAATTGACGACTTCAGTCAAACACAAGTCCATGTGTTGAACCTTCAATCAAGTACTTATTCTAAGAGCATCTCTAGCAAAAGTAAATAAAATAGCTATTGAAAAAAGTACAAATTTTTACTTTAGTTACTCATTTTTTCATACACACTTCAACATATTTTCTATTATACTATTTATTTTCTTTAAATATTATTTTGTACAAGAGAGAATGTGAAAGAAAGAGGAGGAGAGAGAGAGAGTAAAAGAAAGAAAGTGAGAGAGAAAAATAATAATAAACAAAGTTTATAGTGTGAATAGTGAATATGCTAATTGGCCTATTAAGAGCATATCCAAAAGAGTAGCTAAATCTCTAATAATAGTCAAATCTGATTATTATGGGTGCTTTTTCATCTCCAACCGAATAAGCAATTTAACCTCTCTTTTTTAGAGTAAACAATAAATAAGCTTAGCATATTTCACTATAAACTGTTTATTATTTGTTGTCATTCATTTTCTTTCTTTCACACACTCTTTCACGCAAAATAATATTTAAAAAAAAAGAAAAGAAAAGAGTAGAATAGAAAAGCTCTTAGAGTATATATACAAAAATAGTAGTTAAAGTAAACATTTGTATGTTATCAATAGCTACTTTGCCTAGTTCTAGAGAACATCTCAAAAAAATGGTTAAAAGCCTCGTAATAGTAATATTAATCTTACTAATATTACGAGGCTTTTAATATCACAGCAGTATTAATTGGTGCAGAAAGTGGGTCCAAGACTGAAGATTGTTCCATCAACTGATGACGACCGATCAGGTGGAAAGTCTACCAAACTGACATCTTCTCTGCTCCATTGAATCATAATTCATAAATATGGCTTGACATTCATCACCACCGTCCGATATTTATTACTAATCTTGATCGGAGTGCTTTAATGTAATCTTCTCTGACCGTTCATTTCATGCCAAGGCAATCGCTTTCACATTTTCCCAAAAAAACTTCTCAAGGCTTCGGAGCATTTCTTGGCATAGTTTTTGTAGTAGAGAATATCTACAGTAAAGTCGTGGCAAATAAGGGAGTTTTTTGTCCCCCAATAGAAGTAAGACATCTCATTTAAAGCAAAAAAATTATAAAAAATTTGTATAGAAAAAAAAAACGAAGAAGGAAGAAGGTTGGATCTGGTTTTGCAGCACCCACAGTCGGCCTGAATTTGGCTGGCCACCGAGACCCATGGCTGGGTCTCACCGGCCGTGGGTCTGCTGAAACCCAGTGGATATGATTTTTGCTCCGATGGATCTGATTTTTGGTTTTTTTCGATGAGTTTTACTCCGGTGGGTCACGACAGAGAGAGGAGGCAGTGAGAGAGAGGCAGAAATGGCGACAGAGAGAGGAGGCTTTTGCCAAAGCTCGCCTGTGCCACGGCAGTCCAGAGAGAGAGAGAGGGGGTGGCAGTGATCCACCCCCAACGACTTGGGGGTGGCCGGATCTCTCTCCCCTAGGCCGTTGGGGTGGATTGCGGGCGCGGCTACCCCCAGTGGCTGGATTTCTCTCTCTTTTTTTTCTTTTTTTTTTTGTTCACCGGAAACATTGCTGGAGGTGGGTGGTGGCATTGGCAGTGGGTGGCAGCGTCTGGGCAGGTTTGGTTGCTTGATTGGGTGTTTTGTTCTCATTTTAAGTTTTTATATTTTTCTTAAATTTCTGACAATTCACTTGGTGATTGGTGGGCAGAAAGCTCAAGATTTGTGCAACGACAATATAGCAGCACCTCCATTTGTATTAAAAGAAACAATATAAAACTTAAGGGTTAAGAAAAAGGAATTAAATCAACCAAAACATTAATTGATGTTGGCCAGAAGCTTCCAACAAACATAAATTATTCCACAAGTAACATAAAATATGCAGCAAAATTGAAAAGCAGGATCAGCAGGAAAGTTTGACCCGCAAATCATGCGGGTTATGGTCTTTTTCTTCAAGTTTTGATGGCCTCCTAGACTAACTTTCTACACCGACAAAAAATTAGTTTAATAAAATGATATTTCATATGTGACAGGAAAGTTTGAAAAAAATATATTTTTATTAACATTATTAAAAAAATATATATAAAGAGTATGAGTTATTAAAAAAATATATAATTTTACCGGTGAAAAAGCGGTTACAGTTAGTGGTTATTAGCTAGAACCGTTAACCGTAACCACTTAGATTATTGGCTAAAACTGATAACCGTAATTACCTAGATGGTTAGTAAAATTCACCAACCGTCTCCGTGGTCAATCAACGGTTATCATTAAAAGATTTTTTTTTAATAAAAAAAATCAAAACGATGTTTATATGGTAATACGTTAATATCATACTACATATAATATTGTTTTTAAATTTTTATACATTTTTATATATATTTAAAATTTTAAACACAAAAACGATATCATTTTGTGTGTGTATATATATATATATGTGTGTGTATATATATATAGGCAGTTAACGGTTAACGGTTTTGAGAAAAAAATAAAGCTGCTAACCGTAACCCTCTAAGCAGTTAAAGATTTTTTCCAACCGTTTTCAAAAGTAATTAACAATTAGTGATTAATGCGGCTAATAGATGATTATTAACTACCTTTCTTTTTCTGTAATATTTTTCGCATACCATTTTATTAGACTAATTTATGAAACGAAAATACCTTCTTCAAGACCCGATAATCACGTTTTGAATTCTCTTTATGCAGAGTCCATAAGCTTAGGTTTTTGGGGACGGTCACACTCGCTCTGTAGAGATCTTCTCTCTTTCTTAGTTCAGATATTACTCAAGTTTCAAACCTTGTTCTTTCTAAATAACCATCTCTGACCCACCCATTATAATATTTCTACCTCCTCCTATCGTCTTCCGCTTATTTTCATTGTCATCTTCTACAACATCCTGGTTTTACACTTTAAGTATGACATCTGACGATTCCCTGATGGATCAATCGGCACTTCAAGCCTTAATAGCTGAGACAGAGGCTCTAGGATGGGATAAGCCAAACCATCTGGTGGCACACGATAATTCTGCTTCTCATTAACAGGGCTTTGCTTTCATTGGTAAGCTCCTTGCACAAAAAACTCAAAATATTTATCATGTTCGTGCCACTCTCTCATCTGTTTGGGGATTTGCTGCACCGCTTACTATAGAGGTCCTGAGTTCAAATAATGTTAGAGGCTCCCTCTTATTACTACAGCCATGGTCTCCAAATTTGGCTATTGATGAAGTAAAATTGCATCTATGTGCTTTCTGGATTCAAGTTCATGACCTCCCACTTCAGTTTATGACCACCCAATATGCTATTAAAATTGGAAAGGTATAGGCAAAATTTTGGAATTGGACAACAACAATTTTATCGGGCTTATTTGTTGTAAATTCATACTACCGTCAATTCCACTGCTCCACTAACAGCCATCCATCCTTCTCCATCAAGACAAAATAGCCCATCTGTTGTTACTACCGAACTCCTCCCCCATTCAACCTTATTTTCCCAACTATCAAAGCCCAATTTATTCAATGATTTTCTAAACACTTGGGCCCAAAACCAAAATAACCCAAGCCTACAAAAACCCCCCACCTCCTTTCCATCTAAATCCACCCATCAATCAAGAAAACCCACATTCGGTCCAGAACACTCACAATCAATCCAACCAGCCCTTCTACCCAAAATCAAAGCATAAAATCACAACCCATACACACTCTCGGCTTAGACCATATTCTCTCACACGCCCACCTTTAAATTTGACCTCACCCTCACACCAAATCACGCCACTCCCACCTTCCATTAGAGCATTCCCAGCAGACTCCCTATAAGGGAGTCTGTTCCTTATGTATAGGGAATAGGTCCAAAAAATCACAAAAAGGTCTCACAGCAGACTCCCTATAAGCTTCCCTAAGTCATCAGATGCTACAGTATATAAGGCTCTACTGTAGCAGTCCTCATGAATTATATATTCATAAAAAAAAATTCTCTCTCCTCTCTCCTCCCTCCTCCCACGTCTATCTCTCACCTCTCTTTCTCTGTCTCTCCCCACCAAACGAGCAGCAAACGAAAGATTTCACCGTGAACCTGGTCTTCGGCAATGGGTATTTGGCCGGGACAACCAAGCCGACATGGACCACCTTCTCACCTCGGAGCTCCACCTTCTGCTTGGTCCCAGCAGGAGGCAGCTTCAGTATGCCATCGATGACCACGCACAAGCGGGCTCAGATCCGCCATGGCCGCGTCCATGATGACCTGCAGGTTCCCCGGGCATGACCCGTCGTTGAGCTCAAGGAACGCGAATGCGTCCTTGTCGGCCTTCCGGCTCGTCTTGACCCATCCTCCAATCCGGACCCGGTTCCCCGCGAGCCCCGCGCCTCCGATGGGACGGGATACGATGGATCAGATCGGCACGTGGTCGAAAAACTCGACCCTTGGGACTTCAGAGAATGAAACAACGTTTGGGGTCTCCCTTAAAACTCATCCATGCCCTTGAAATTTTACAATGGCAAGAACAAGGCCAAGTGGGTTTTGAAGATGGATGCCTATCGTTGCAAGAGGACGATGAGAGAGATGAAGAAAGAGAAAAGACAGGAAAAAAAAAATAAAAAAAAAAATATTATTTTAATGATAGAAAATAATATTTTAATGATATAAGGAATGATTAAGGGAAGCTGTTGTAGTGCATTTTGATATAGGGAAGCAAAAAGTAGTTTGAATCCTTAAATGTAGGGAACAGCACAAGGAAGCTGCTGGGAATGCTCTTACACACACTCTCGGCAACTCACCCAAACATTTCCAGTCACAAACTTTCCCCCCCATTCTCGGCAACTCACCAAATAATCACTTTTCTCTTTCCAATCTACACTCTACCAATGCCCCAGAGAAGTCTCTACTTTCCCAACCCAATACCAAACAATCACCCACAATCACCAATGCTCCTTCATCAGTTACTACTCCATATGATGTACCTGCCATTTTGTCTAAAGGAAATGGAAAATCAAGATTGCTCTTGGATGATGATGATGATGATGTCCCACTTGCACTTTTGAAAAAACAGAAATGTGGGCAGAAACCTCTTGCATACACCTTATCTGAAATTGAGATGGCTACACTTTCTCTCACAAACCTCCAGCATGCAACGCCTATTATAGGCCCGGTTTACAATTTTCTAAACAGCCCTCTTCTAGGGACTCAAGGCCGAATTACAGCAGGCTTGCCAAGGTTTCCTCTGGCCTCTTTCCCAGTACAAGAGCCTCTCCAACAGCCTCCTACAGCTACCCACAAGGTGCCGGACCAGTCAATTTCCACTCCTATGGAAGTGAATCAGGTGACCAACCCAGAAGTTGAAGTTGTTCCCCAACTGAATACAACTGCTACTATGGTTGTCTCCAAAATGTCTCCTACTTGCAGGTTTTTTAGGGCAACCAGGGGAAGGAGTAAATCAACCTCCACACCTACATCAATTGTTACCACCATTGATAGTGCTGTCTCTGCACCACCACATCAGGAGACATTGGAGGAGTGCCCAGTGAGGCCTCTTCCCCATGCATGAAATTCCTAGCCTGGAATTGCATAGGGTTATCCCGTGCCTCTGCAATTCGTAGTTTAAGGGGTAAGATCCGAACTCATTCTCCTGATGTCCTTTTTTTGTCTGAAACAAAGTTGCAGCCCTTAAATGCTATTGTAATATTAAATAGTCTAGGTTTTTTTTATGATGTCGCATGCTCCTCCCTCCGACTCTAAAGGAGGGCTTTTGTTAGCATGGCGTCATGGTGTGGACTTGGAATGTGTTTTGAAATCTATTAATACAATTATTGCTTGGTGCTACTCTGATCCTCATAACAACCCTTGGTTGCTTACTTGTATATATGGTCCTCTTGTGCAAAAAAATAAATATGTGTTTTGGGATTCTCTTTTGGATGTGGGTAAAGATTACTATGGGCCTTGGATGTGCGTTGGTAATTTCAATATGATTCTATCACAATCTGAAAAATATGGTGGTAGACCTTATGCTTGTTCTTCAAATGATGCTTTCCATAGTTTTTTGGATTCCTTTGGCATGATTGATCTTGGGTTTTCTGGTAATCCTTTCACCTGGTCTAACAAAAGGCGGGACCATCATCTGATTAAGGAGCATCTTGATCGAGGAATAGCCAATCCTCAATGGGTTCACCTATTCCTTCACTTTTCGGTTCACCATGTTAGAATAAAGGGGAAAATTCAGTTTACCCCCCTCCTGAAGTTTCAGGAGTTTTTCAATTTAAACCCCAAAGTTTCAAAATTGGCAGTTTACCCCCTTAAAGTTTCAAAAAGTGGCAATTTAAACCTTCCGTCAAATTGGACGGAAAACTATGAAATGACAAAACTGCCCTTAGGATATTTTTTTTAATTTCCGTCCATTTTAACGGAAAATTTTAACGGAAGGTTTAAATTGCCACTTTTTGAAACTTTAGGGGGGTAAATTGCCAATTTTAAAACTTTGGGGTTAAAATTGAAAAACCCCTGAAACTTCAGGGGGGTAAACTGAATTTTGCCCTAGAATAAATCAATAATATATCTGTTTTTTCTCCATAGCATGTATAGACCAAGAATGAGAATCACATATCTCCAATAATTATGAGACAAACTTTCAATATCTGCCTCTCAAGTCTCCTGTAGATCCATAAACATATAGAATAAAACTATGCTCTGTATGTATAGAGAGACTATTACTCTCAACCCTAATTTTCACATAATGACCTAATGAAGTTTAATGGGCCAACTTCATTTATATATAGGGTGAGAGTAAAGGGCTTTCTCATGTGTTTACAAATTTAGCCTATCCCATTATGGACCTACAACTAAACAAATGATTATGCTAGTCCACACAAAAGGAATAAATACAACAATCTCCCACTTGGACATTATAAGTCATTTAACTAAAAGATAAACACAAATAAGCATTCTAAACACATAACCTGATCAAAATGTATTTGCAAATAACAAGTTAGATTACACTGATAGGATGTATGGCATATAACAAGTACTTACAATCACGTGACCAATGAAAATAGAATGCAAGTGTAAGACACAAATAATACAAATAGTGATCACTATATTTTCAAATGAAGCCCACTGAGACTAATATACAATGTCTCATCGAGACTCACACACAATGTCTCACCGAGACTCATATGCAATGTCTCGTATCACAACATCAATGCCATAGTTAACACAAATGCACGTAAATGACAACACAAAAATACGCATGATATATACAAGGCACATAACTCCTACTAACTTAATAGAACAAAAGACTCTAATAACTTCATATGAGTCGCATGCTCTTGAAACACTATAGGAGCCAAAACCCTTGGTCAGGGAGTCCGTCAACATATGTTTTATGGAAGCATTACACAAACATGATATTCAGTTAACTTTCTCTGTAACAAACAAATATTTTATGTGCTTGTATCACAAGGAGCTCCTAATATTTTGAGAGAAAAAAAAATTCTGTAGAATTAACTCAAAATATCTCTAACGGCATCACAATGGCATATAGAATACCCAGCCTTAAGATGAAATTCTGCATTCATGTATCTTGACATGTAGCCTTACAATAAGCTACATATTATAACTCTATAGTTAAGGAAGCTATAAGTGCTTGTACGACACTTTTCCACAAAATAGCTCTTCCCACCATCACAAATACACAACTTGGACAACCAAAATAATTGGCATCACAATATCCAACTACATCAAGAATGTGGATTACCGTTACGTTGGCGCAAAAGTCCCTAACACCCTTACAAGTACTTTAGTACTTCTTTGCAGCTTTCCAATGACTCAAGTATTTTCCTAGTACACCAACAATATAATCATATGATTCTATGTACATACTTAAGTGCTCATCAAGCTACACACAGTTAACGCAAATATGATTACTTAAGACTCGGAAGTTATCACATTTTCAAAATATGTGTTTTTCCAAGAGAGATATGTCAGGATTGTTAGGATTGAGGATATCACAAGAAATTTATGATGCATATAAAACTAGAAATATGTATTCATAAATATCCTCATTCACCAATAGTAAGATTTTATCTTACATATGCTACAGTTCAAAATACACATTACACTCTTACACATTAATTTTACCTCAAATTTATGCTAAAGTCTTTAATACATAATGAACTCTTACACACTATTTTTATCTCACATTCATGCTAGAGTCAGTAGCACACAATTGACGTTTACGCATGATTTTTATTTTAACTCCATGCTAGAGTCTATAGTACACAAAAGACTCTTACGCATGATAAAACAAAATAATTAAATACAAAGACTTAAAATAACCCGCTATCGAGATGATAAGATTGGGCAACCAAGTGCAAAGTATCTAACCATTTTCTTTATCGTCCCAAGCATCCTACCATATAATAATTTACCGATAGGGCAAATTTATTATTCGGATGGACTTTGGTATAGTTGTTACGATTCACAAAAATAATAACCCCAAATTTATTTATTTAATTAATTTGAATAATATCCGATAAAATCCAATAATTCATCATGGTTAGTCTCATGATAGGCAAGTATGTAACCACACAAAATCATTCATTCTGATGTACAACAACATTATCCACATTAAACTAGTTAATCCCAATAATTTATCATGATTAGTCCCACGATAGGCAGATACATAATCATTCAAAATCATCGGTTTTAGTGTACAAAAAAATTATACACATTTAACCAAAAGTTCATTTATCTCTAAGTAAATATCATTATACATGCAAGTAGTTCAATTTCAATTGAAAGATAACAGAAAATCACAAATATTACCATCAATCATAATTATAATGAACATTAGTAATAAATTGTATATTTCATTTTTTTTTTAAAAAAAAATAAAAATTCTCACGTAAAAATGGAAAAGAAATCCATTTATATGTCTCACTTAGTCTAGCAATATTTTCACATAACTCATTAAAATGATTACCAAGTACACCTTTACAATAATAAAGACACAACATATTAAAAATTACTTGAGTGAAAATACTATGGACAAAAATTGAATTTTGTTCGTTTAAATAAAAAATTTATATTCACAAATAGTCTCTAGAATTACCTCAAGATATCTTTCAAACAAACTAGAGATTTAACCAATAGACACTAAAATAACATTCAATCAAAATATCACAAAACTGTGGCAACCGCCAAATTACACAACATGCATAGCATCACTGAATTACAATAAAGGCAATAATGCATCATGTATTAAACATACTAATGCTCTCAAGGTTCGCAAAAAAACTATTGAATTAACGATAAAATTCAATAATTTATTGCAATTATTCCCACGATAGGTGAGAGCATAACTGGCCAAAATCATCAATTTTATACATAACACAATTATTCGTTCACAAAAAAAATTTATTGAATTTACTATAAAATCCAACAATTTATCACAGTTTGTCCTAGTTAGGTGGGAACATAACTGGTCAAAATTATCAATTCTGTACAAAACACAATTATTCATGTTGCAAAAAATTCCTTAATCTCAATAGGAATATATATAAATTCACATATAAATCTCGAAAGGAGTGCATACAATTTCACAAGCAACAATACATGCACCATTTATTTATTCCTTAAAAAAAATATTTGTTCATAAGCAAATATTTCATAATCGCAAATATGATGAACAATGTATACAAAACAATACGTGTATACAAAATAAGCTGATATTAACATTTGTTTTCTTCAATATAACACTTACCCCTTTCTTTCATTTCTCAATATAGGACACACCACTCACATGTGCATTTACAACAAATCTTCCCCTTTCTTTTACATTGACTCAACTTTCTCTCTTATATGTGAGTTATTTTACAAATCATAGAGTTGCACGTATGCAAGAGTTACACCAATAGCATTTTATCAACTAATGCGCTGAAACCAAAGTTTTATGAAAAATATATAACTTACTACTGCCATAAAATGACATATCTCCAAGAAATAATACTGAAAATCGCTTGGATCAAAAGTGCTTGTCGTTCAAGACGAAAGAAATAAAAATTTTGGATTCTATGTTCTAAATTTAACAAACTTGAAGAAAATTGTCAATTCTTGTATCATAAAGCTTAAATCTTGATGTCAAACATAAATGTACAACATAACACATTAATAATTTATGTTCGACAAAAAATATTTCAATCAAAATAACAATCACATATGACTGAAATAAATCTCAATGCAGTTGTCAAAGCCCCAATTTTACGGATAAAAAATAATATGTATACTCAAAACTATATATATACATAAAACAGAATAAGAATATATTCACAAAATAAAATAGTGTTAAAATAAATATTACAGTCTTCACAACACAAACGGCGCATAAAATATAGTACCATAGGATACAACTTTTCCTTTCAGAATTGATGGCACGCAAATACATTCTTATACTTCATATGAAGCAAACACAAAATGACAAATTCAATGTACAAAAAAATAAAATAAAATAAAATAAAATAAATTACTAAAATTTCCCAACTTTCAGAAGGCATCTCGTAGCCTTAAAATATTTCCAAAAAATTCCCCATTAACACACTCAGAACGTCAAGAATTATAATTTATATATAAATAAAATTCTTAGTCATTTGAACTCTATTAAAACATAGAGAATAACAAATAGTTCATCAATGACAGGCTAACAAGTCATCAATGCTAGTCATTTATCTTTTGCCTTTCATAAAAAACTTTCACATTATTCTCTCTAGAAAATATCAACTTTGATAAACATCACCCCTTTTTCAAAGTATTTTTTTTTTTTTTTTATGTAATTATGTCTTGGACCTTTCAAGACATACACGTATAGATATTTTCTTTAGAAAAGATGAACAGTACCAGTACCCACATAGTGCCCTGTCATGGACAGCTTGTTAGGCCTTTAGCCAGGCATCCACACATAAAAAAAAAAAAAAAACGCTAATTTTTTCCATTGCAGTGGATTCATCGTTCATTCACCAAAGAGAACAAAATCAAAAAATAAAAAGGCAAAACCGCAAGTGATGACCCATATGAATTACGAGTAACCTCCGTAAAGAAAACAATTTAAATGCAATTCTCATTGTTTACAAAAATATATATATATTATTTAAAACAACAAGATTTATTATAGCCATGAAGAAAAGAGACAGAAGGCTCTGATATCAATTGTTAGAATAAATCAATAATATATATGTTCTTTCTCCATAACATGTATAGACCAAGAATGAGAATCACATACCTCCAATAATCATGAGACAAACTTCCAATATCTGCCTCTCAAGTCTCCTGTAAATCCTTAAACATATAGAAGAAAACTATGTTTTATGTGTGTAGAGAGACTATTATTCTCAACCCTAATTTTTACATAATGACCTAATGAAGTTTAATGAGCCAACTTCATTTATATATAGGGTGAGAGTAAAGGGCTTTCTCATGTGTCTACAAATTTAGCCCATCCCATTATGGACCTACAACTAAACAAATGATTATACTAGTCCACACAAAAGGAATAAATACAACACAGCATCGTCCCGCTCAATCATCTTATCATAATCCCATAATTTTGGATACAACTCCAACGGATCTCTCACTCCCTCGTTCCTTTAGATTTGAAGAGTTTTGGACATTCGACCTATCATGTGGTTCTACTATTTCGTCTGCTTGGAATAATTGCTTTAGGGGTTCCCCCCTTTTATTTTGTCTAAGAAGCTCAAATCTACAAAAACTGCTATGAAGTATTGGAATTACAACCATTTTTGGAATATCTAAAAGCGTATTGCCATCTCTCTTCGCTAGCTAGACCACATTCAGCAATCTCCTCCTTCTGCTTTCTCCTTTGATCAAGAAGTTTTACTTCAGAATTCTTTAGACAATCTCCTTATTTAGGAAGAATCTCTTTGGCGCAACAAAACTAGGGAAACTTGGCTTACTTGCAAAGATCTGAATACGAAATTCTTCCATACTTCTACGATCATCGAAAGGAGGAGAAATGCGATTGACTTTTTGAAGCTCCCTTCAGGTGTTTGGTCCAATGAGAGACTAGAAATTGGTAACTGCTTTACCTCCCATTTTAGAAATATATTCACTTCTTCTGCCCCTATTTTAGATGAAGATCTTTTGTCCCTCTTTGATAATTGTATTTCTTTTGAGGAAAATGCTTCTATTTGTGAAATTCCAACGGAACAAGAAATCTTCTCTGTGTTGTCGGAGATTGGCTCCACCAAAGCTCTAGGTCCTGATGGATTCACTACACTTTTCTAAAAGAAATACTGGAATATTGTCAAAGATGCGGTTCTTTCTAGCATTTGGGACTTCTTTGGGGAAAATAATCTGCTAAAAGAGCAAAACCACACTTTTATTGCTCTTATTCCTAGGAAATTGGGGGCTTCTTCTATGCATCAATTCAGGCCCATTAGTCTATGCAATATTATTTACAAGATCATCTCGAAAATTCTGGCCAACAGGATCAAAGTTCTGCTTCATCACTTCATTTTTCCTTTCCAATCAGCCTTTGTTCTTACCAGAAATATTTAGGATAATACTATTCTGGTTCATGAGCTTTTCAATTCTATTAATTCGAAGAGAGGTAGAGGAGGTCTTATGGCTATCAAAATTGATATGGAGAAAGCATTTGACCGTATGGAATAGAGCTTCATTTAAGCCATTTTATCCAAATTGGGTTTTCACTCTACTTGAATTAATTGGATCCGTATTTGCATCACTTCTCCATCATTCTCCATTCTTATCAACGGCAGTCCCCTTGGTCTATTTAACCCAGAATGTGGTCTAAAGCAAGGAGACCCTCTGTCCCTGTTCCTCTTTATTTTGGGTTTTGAGGTTCTATCTCGTCTTTTGATCCGTCACGAGTCCCAAGATCTGCTAAAAGGCATTAAAATTGCTCGAAATTGCTCTCCTATCTCTCATCTTCTTTTTGCAGATGATCTTATACTTTTTGCAAAAGTTACATCATCGGAGGCAAATATTCTCAAATCAGTCTTGGATCAATATTGTTACTGGTCTAGTCAAGCTATTAACACTTTGAAATCCTCTATCCATTTCAGTAAAAATACAACTCATGCTGTTATCAACAGTATAAGCAGTATTCTCCCCTATAAGAGGACTTCGTTTTCTTCTAAATATCTCAGGTTGCCTCTCTTCATTGGTAAATCTAAATCTAGTGCTTTTAAAGATATTGTGGAGAAAGTCTCTGGTAAAATCGAAGGATGGCGCGTAAAAACGCTTTCTCAAGCAGGTCGTACATCGCTCATCAAATCAATGGCTTCTTGTATCCCCTCCTATACTATGAGCTCTTTCCTGATGCCTATATCTTTTACCTCTTCATTGGACAGAATTTTTAAAAACTTTTGGTGGGGTTTCCCAAAGGACAAAACCAGAAATCTCTTTCTGAAATCATGGAGCTCTATCTGTCTTTCGAAAGAAGAAGGGGGACTAGGCTTTTGCCAAATGAGTGAATTTAACTTGTCCCTTATTGCCAAGCTGGGTTGGAAGTTGATTTCTAATATAGACTGTCTCTAGGTCAAACAACTTCAGAATAAATATATTAAATATGGAGATTTCATTTTTGCTCCTATCTCATCTTTTGCTTCTTGGCTTTGGAAAGGTATCCAAAAAATCAAACCGTTTATATCAGTAAGAGCTTGCCTAAAGGTCTCCAGGATTTCCTCGGCTCCTATTTGGTCCTTAAACTGGGTACCCACTATCCCATCTTTTAAGCCTAGGCCGAAATTCCCATTCAACAAAAATCTCCCGAGTCTTTAAATAAGGGATTTAATTGATCCTAATCTAGCCAGTTGGAAAGCTCCTTCAATCCATGCTCTATTTGACACTATATTAGCTCAAGAGATTCTCAAAATCCGAATCTCTAAGGATCCTAGTGCAAAGTATATTTGGGCTCCCTCCTAAGGCCGACAATTTTGACACGACTTGTGAACCCGACACGAACACGACACGAAATTAGCGGGTTTGGGTTTACTGTAAATGGGTCGACCCGTTTATCTTGCTTAAACGGGTCATGTTGCAGGTCACCCGCGGGTGACCCGCCAGACCCGTTTATGTTTATTTTTTAACCTAAAGAAAAAATTAAAAAAAAAAAGAAGATAAAACACTTAAATAGTTAAACCTAATTTTCTCACTTCTCTTCTTCACAGCGGCCTCACCTCACCCAGTCACCCAGAGTGTCCACGACTCCACGCCTCCAGGCCCTCCACGGTCCATCGACTCCACAGCACACTTCGTCGACTTCAAGCACTTCTCTTCTTCGCAGACCCAGACTTCGCCCGTCCACTCCTCCATGGTCCACCGCTCTGCCAGTGCCGCCTGCTGCTACTGTGGCTATCGCCCCTCATCACTCTCTCTCCCGCTCGCGGCTCACCAGTCGCCGCTGACTCGCTCAGTCTCAGACTCTCAGTGACTCTCTCAGTCTTTCTTGCGCTCGTCGTTGCCGCTTAGTCACTCTCTCTCCTGCTTGCAGGCCGGCGCTCTCTCTCAGCTCTCCGATCGCTCCGCTTTCGCCTCTCGCCTCCCCCCTCTCTCTGCTGCACCGGCACCGCTGACTTTGCACTCTGAGTCTCCGCCAATGTCGCATCCTGATTTAGTATGTAAGATGATCCTGTATTGGGTCTTTGAAATTTGTTGGGTTTTTTGCCATTTTGAGTTTTACTAGTCTAAAGCTTGTAGGATTGTGTAATTTGTGTGTTTGATTGGATTTAAATTCTGCTGCTTTCTCTGTTTGAACATTTACTTTGCTCATTTGGTTAATTTCTTCATTCTAGTAATTTGAATTCTTCATTTTCAAGTTGTAGCTATGACTACCACTTTCAAACCACATGCTTATGCCTTTTATTCAGCTAATACCAGTGCTTGTTGTAGCTCATTGTTGGAAATCCTTATAGCTTGAAATGAAATTATCCAGTTGGCAATGCTTATTGTGGAGCTCAAGCTCTCTCTGTTAGCCTTTTATTTTCAAATAATTAAACTTCTTTAAATTACTGGGCTGCAGGGCTCTGAACTCATGTAGTGGAAGTGTGGAACTTACAGTCGAGCATTCTTATCTTAGGTTGTTGTGTCCTAAACTTGAGAGAGAGTTTTTAACATTAGATTAGATTTAGACATGCATACTATCCAAAAAGCTTATATTATTTTTTTGATGATTAACCTTATGAAGTATATCAGTATATGTAATTAATGTTAACCACATAATGAGTGAATGTTCTATAGACAAGCTCGGTTCTACAACTTAATTTGTTTCCTTAAATTCCTCTTCGAATGGAACTCTATTAATGCCCTTTTTATACACCTTTAAGAGATTCTATAGAAGAGATGGTGGTTATATTTGACAACATGCTAATGGGTAGTCGTCTAGCTTGTGGGGTCGAATCAATTTGTTGGATGTTCTATCTTGTACACCCTTTACATTTTTAATAAATTTGCTTTGCTTAAATCAATTTTTTAAAGTTTAATGACCGACTTATCTACCATATATTATTAATAAAATAATTTGTCTTCTTATACATTGTCAACTTAATTTATAAGAGATTTGAGGATTGTAATAAAACTGATAGCTCCTCAAGCTTTGGCCAATAAACAGCTAATGGAACCAAACACACATACAACTATGTAACCATCACACAACCACTCAACACAAACCTGAAAATCAGAGCTCTTTGCACTAAACAATTTCTGATAATTCACATTGATTATCTTAGATATACATGGGCCACATGGCTTAGCGATGAAGCTATGAAAAATGTGTATATATTTATGTTCTTGATAGATTAGAGATGAAGCTATGAATTGGTGTTCTGTAGAGAATATAGGGGTCATTACTCATTAGGACTTGGTAGGAGAGAGTGTTAGGTATTGAATAGGGATTTATGGTTCTTTTAAATTCTTCAATTTTTAATTTGTAACTAACTTACTAATGATTATGTGTATAGGTGTTTAACGAAGATTCAGTTGACGAAGTGGTTGAAATAAATACAATAGAAGATGAAAATCCTTCTATTCATACGAATCTGATGACGAAAACAAGGGTCCAGAAGAAGAGTAAGAAGACCTCAATAGTTTGGACCTATTTTGATGAACTTCCTTCAAAAGATCCAAATGACAAAAGGATATGGGCAAAGTGCAAGTTTTGTGATCACAAATATATAGCCAACAGTTCACATGGAACTGGAAATCTATAGAAGCATATGAAGAATTGTGGGGGAAAAACTAAGCATGGTATCCAGCAATTGCTCCTATCTGGTAGTCAAGGAAATTTGTCAGTAAGTGCCCCAAAATTTTGTCCTAAAAGATATAGAGAATTGTTGATTGCTGCGATTATTAAGCATGAGTTGCCTTTTTCATTTGTTGAGTATGATGATATAGGATAAATGATTAGATACTGCCACAGAGATGTGTCATTAATCTTTAGAAATACTGCTAAGGCTGATTTGGTTAAGATGTATTTGTTGGAGAAACAGAAGGTTAAGTCTTTGTTAAATGTTTGTCCTAGGAGGATTAGTTTGACATCTGATATGTGGACTTCTCTGAAAATCGATGAGTATATTTGCCTTACTGCACATTTTATTGACAAAGATTGGGTATTAAATAAAAGGGTGTTAAGCTTTTCATTCATGCCCCCGCCACATAATAGTATATCTTTGGCTGAAAAGATAGATGATTTGCTTCAAGAGTGGGGGATTGATAAAAAGATTTTTTCTTTGACATTAGATAATGCTTCCGCTAATGATTTATGTGTTGAGAAACTAAAACCAAAGTTAAACTTGAAGAATGCCCTTCTTTGTGAGGGTGAGTTTTTTCATATGCGTTGTTGTGCCAATATTTTAATTTGATAGTCCAAGATGGGTTGAAAGAGATCACTAATGCTATCCAAAAGATTAGAGATAATGTTAAGTATTTTAAGGGATCACAAGTGAGAAAACATAATTTTCTTCATGCTGTTACTCAAATGTCATTGGATAGTAACAAGGGGTTAAAACAAAATGTGCCAACTAGATGGAATTCGACATATCTTATGCTTGAGAGTGATATTCACTATAGGCGTGCTTTTGCTTATTTGGAGATGACTGATCAAAACTATAAGTTTTGTTCTAGTGCACTCAAGTGGGAAAAGATGATTGATATCAATAGTTTCTTGGGTTACTTTTATCGTGCTACATGTGCTTTCTCTGGTACCAAATATCCCATAGCCAATTTATATTTTCCCATAGTTGCATTGATGTATGTGAACTTGAAGAAAGAACTTTTGAGCGAAGATGAGGATAAGAGATCAATGACAAGTCAAATGATCTCCAAATTTGAGAAATACTGGTCAGAATTCAGTGTAGTGTTGGCCATTGCAGTTGTCTTAGATCCCCGTTACAAGCTTCGTCTTGTAAACTATTATTATTCAAAGATTTATAGAGATGAATCTACGCAGTATGACAATGTTAAGGACAAGTTAACCAAACTTTTTATGGAGTATAGAGCAGCTTCTACGACTTCAAGCTCCACAGTTGTTCAGCCCCAAGAAGATTCAGATTGGGAAAAAGGTAAATAATATCATAAGTTTTTAAGTTTCTTAACTTTCTTAGCTTAATAGTTATTAGTAGCTTAGTATATATAATCATAACTACTTACTAATTTTATATTTATGTTCTCTTTTTTCATGTAGGAATTTCTGGCATTTGATGGAATTGATGATAATGAACAAAAGACTCAATTAGAACTTTATTTGGAAGAATCCAGGCATATAGATAAGAGTGGCAATACGACATTTGACATCCTTTTATTTTGGAAAGGAAATGAATTCCGTTATCCTGAAGTAGCTGCCATGGCTCGTGATATTTTGAGTATTCCTATTTCCACTGTTGCTTCATAATCCACTTTTAGTACTGGTGGACGTGTGATTGATCAGTATAGGAGTTCATTCAAACCTGATATTGTTTATGCATTGGTTTGTACTAAAGATTGGTTATATGGACAACAAGGTAATATTAGATTATTAGTTATTTGCATATTTAATTTCTTCATTTACTTTTTTTTTTTTATCTTACTTTAATAACATTAATTTCTCTTATCTTTTGATATAGAACAAAATTTAATGAATGTGGATAAAGAAGAAGAAGAAGATGATGATGATGATGTTATGACATTAGATTGTATCAATTTCCGTAACATTCAAAGTTCTAAGAATCCAGGTTCATCAGGAACATGCTAAAATGAGCATATTTGTGGGTTATTCAAGTTCAAGGAATCAAGATTCAAGATCAAGACTCAAGAGTGGACAATATGGGAACCCGAATTGTATTTGTAATTTGTAAATTATAATGATGGCATGATGTGGTTTGTTTTGTTTGTTTGTTTTTTTTTATTATTAGACAATTAGGCTTATTGAGTGATTTGGTGCTAGCCAACTAGGAGTTTATTTTGTAAATTGTAATGATGTGGTTTGTTTTGTTTGTTTGTTTGTTTTTTTTTTTATTAGACAATTAGGCTTATTAAGTGATTTGGTGTTAGCCAACTAGGAGTTTAATTTTAAGAGATGAATTGCTAAAATTATTATTTCATTTTTTTTTTTAAAAAAAAAAAAAATTGCATTTTTAGCTAAACGATTAGACCCGTTAGACATGACCCGTGAACCCGTTTAAGATAAACGAGTTCACGGGGTCGTGTTGGGTGACCTGTTAAACACAACCCGTCAGACCCGTTTAGCTTAAATGGGTCACGTGTCATGTCGGGTGACCCGCGACCCGTTAGACCCGTTTAGTTTAAACGGGGTTCGCTGGTCGTGTCGGGTGACCCGTGAAATTTCACGGGTCGTGTCGTGTTTGGAGCCCCGACACGTTTAGTTAAACGGGTCGTGTCTGGGTCTATGCTAAACGGGTCGAGTCTGGGTCTATGCTAAACGGGTCGTGTCTGGGTCTATGCTAAACGAGTCGTGTCTGGGTCTATGCTAAACGGGTCGCGGGTCAATCGGGTCGTAAACGGGTCGCGGGTCAACTGGGTCGTAAATGGGTCGTGCCGGGTGACTTGTTTTGCTAGCCCTACTCCCTTCACTTCTAGAAAATTCTCTGTTTCATTAGCCTACCGGTTTATTCTTGCATATGACTCCAATGATGCTAGCCCCTCAACTTTCTCTCCATTCTGGAAGTCTATTTGGAAACTAAATCTAAATGATTGGCTCAAATTATTCCTATGGAAAATTGCTTGGAATATCATTCCGACAAAGGAGCGTCTAGGTCAATTATTCATAACAATTCTGGACTCTTCTTGTCCTCTCTGTAAAGTGGTGGATGACTCCCTGAATCACCTATTCTTTGAATGCGTTTTTGCCCGTGTTGTTTGGCGTCATTCCTTCTGGCCACTGGATTCAACAGCTCTACACTTCTCTTCTATGTCATAATGGATTAGCTCTATCATTTCTCCGGGAAGCTCTATTGGTATCCCTTTAGTGGACCAGCACAAATTCCAAATTTTTGCAGCTATGGCTTGTGATATTTTATAGTTTTACAGAATCAAAGCTTTCCATGATGGAACTTCCTTTGATGCTCGCTCTGTGTCGATGCACATCAACAAAATCTCTCTTGAGCACTTCCAAGCTTTGCACTCCTCTTCTCAACTCCAGGAGGAAAAATGGACTCCTCCTCCATTGAATTGGGTCAAAATTAATTTTGATACGGCTATTCGGGATTCATTTTTAGCTCAGGCAACGGTATGTCGCAATGATAAAGGTCTGATTATTCATGCTACCTCTCAAATCAGTCAATCCTGCTCCCCTAATGAAGGGGAAGCCATGGTAGCTCAACTAGCTATCTCATTAGCTAATTCTCTTCATATGGATTGCTTCATTATTGAAGGCGACTCTGAAGTGGTGGTTCAAGCTCTCCTAAATCCAAATAATATTCGAGATTGGAGGATCTCTTCTTTCTCTATTCCTTCTGCTTCTTTCTGGGAAGTTAGAAAGGGTAAAAGAAGTGCAAACTTCTGTGCCCATTCAGTGGCACGCTAGGCCGCAACTGGATTATACTCTGGCAGTATTCCCTTGACCTCTATCCCTTTTTTCCTTATTTCTTCTTCTACTGGCGGAGATCCTCCTTCCTTTACTAGCAGCTTGTAGTTCGTTTGGTTTGTGTTTTTCCACAATGTACTTAAAAAAAAAAAGTCCATAAGCTTTTTCCAATTGTACCAATAAATGCAAAGCTGCTTTTTATCTTCAGCAACGTCTTATATATTTTTTGCTCGTAAATAAGGATTTAATTTTGTACTCTAGTATTTAAGGAATAGTTTAATTGATTGTGAACCACGCCTCATAAAACAGAGGTTATTAGTTCGAATTCTCTTTTTCCTTTTTCTTGTGCGGACATGTAAAAAAAAAAAAAAAAAATTGTCCTCTAAAACAAATGGAAGATGATCTCTTCTTTCAATTGACTTAATTAACAAATTTTACTCACCAAAAAATAGTTATATATATATTAACTTTTCAAAGAATAGGGAAGGAGAGTACTCACCATCATTCACCAAATAAAAAAAATTACTATTTTGCTGAGACTGCTTAGAAAAAAATAATAATAAAATTGTCCAACCAAACAAGAGACAAGTAAAAAGACATACACCACGTATACAATGCATTTTCTTGCTGAGAAATGTACGTTTGTTGCAACTTGCAAGTGGTTTGGCAACCCAACACGGAGACAACATCATTTAATAGGCGGTGTAGACAATTACAAATATACCCCTGGTACTACTAACAATCCGGGTATACCCGGATTGGTACACATCTAATCCACTCGCTTTAGGAAGGGGATTTCCATTATTTCCAAATGGAATAGAAAAGATTTAATTAATCAGGCAATTTATAATATGAAGTAATTTATATACTATTATACAATGTCATTTAAAAATTTAATTTGATGCTTAAAAAAATAATTAATTTGAATTATGTAATAGATCATTTCTATTTTACTTTCTTCTAACTAATAATTTTAAATAATGTAGCATCATATATACTGTTAAATCATAAAATAGTGATAACGTCCCCAACCACACCAAATCATTTCCGTGAAAGGTGATGACATCCATAAATATTATGAAAAAAGAACCAATGCAACTCTTGGTGAAGATTTGCATTTCATTATATAAATATATGAGAAACGTCTTTTTTTATTCTCTCATCCATCTCTCATTCTTTCTTTTTGAAAATCAACTATTGGATATATAGGTTCCATACATGTGAAGGTGTAGGTTCTTACCGATTCGGTGGTTGATTTTCATAAAAGGATGAGAAAATGTTTTACACATTTATTTTCTCTCGACAGAACCGTTTTTCCTTGTCTTCCAGGATTTCTATCCTAACCGGAAAAATCCATCCATTCTTTTGTATTGAAATTTTCATCAAGTTTTAACAATGGTGTTAGAGTCAGGGTTATCGAAGACAAAGAAAAATTAAAAATGTCAATCTCGTCTTAAGCTATTATCTGCATAGTTAATTAAGCTAATCTTCAAGAGAAGTAGTACTCCTGATCAATCAACATTTTTTATTAAACAATAATAATAAAATACAAGCACATTTCTACAAGTAAATCAACAGCATAAAATTACAAGGGGCCAAAGATTCATTCAGAAGACTCAAAAAAGAAGTGCCTCAGAATGAGGTGATGGTGGAAGCACAAGACACTATGAAGAGCAAGAAGAGCATCAAATGGGGTGGCGCTTTGACGACACTTCCATCGGAAAAACTCCCGTCTAATGATGGGACTGTTTTCGATCCTGTTCCTGCATTTAATTAATTACCAAAAGACAATAATTAATCAATAAAATTAATCCTCAGATTTCCCTTAAAAAAAAAAAAAGAAGACATTAATTAAAGTTAGCTTGTTTTTGAAACTGTCTCAACGTACATAAAACTGAATTATGACAAGGTTGTTTATTAATTCATGCTATATTTACCTGAAGGAGTGTCTGATGCTGAAGGGGTGATTGCACCTGCAGGTGCCCCATTGGAAGAATCTCCTGGAGAACCTACCGGGGGAGATCCTGAGCTTGGTGGTCTGTTGGCAGCTGCTTTACCATGGCTTATAAGTTTTCGATGAAAAAAAAACATGTAATTTAGGCTCTAATTGTTTCGATGGTGGTTGGCCGATGGAGGTTGGCGGCGATTCGGCAGAAAATGGCTTATGAAATTAGAAAACGGAAACAATTTTTCAAAACTAAAGAAGTTTTTTTGGTGTTCAAACTGAAAGTACTTTCGGTTGGATGTACCAAACGCCAAAACATATTATAAAAAAAATATTTTATTTTACGTCGAAATAAATAGAGCCTTAAATGAAAATGTGTATATATTATCAATTTGCATCAATAATTAATCAGTAAGGATAATTATATATATGCATGTTAAAGTTGGGCTCACCTTTGCATTGGCTAACGGGTGGAGTTCGCATGTTGCATGCAGTGGGTAGGGATAGAGCTAGAGTTTGATTTATAGTAATACCCAAGGAGGCAGCACCGCCATTTAAGGCGGAGCAAAGGCACTGCGGTGATGTTTGAATGACGTTAGAGAGCTGTGAGCAGCATGAAGATGACGGGGTTGATGAGTTTCCCGTTATGTATTTAAGGCATGGGGCTAGATTTGTGAGAACACTTGTGCAACCCGACTGAGCCCTTGCTCGAGCTGATAGCATGGCCACAAGGACCAGTACTAGAACACCCATTTCAATCCCTTTGAAAGCCATTTACTAATGTTGGCTGCAGCCTGATAATTAAGGTTTGGGTTTGGAGATTTGGAGTTGGAGCAAAATTAAAGAAGAGTATGAGATTATGTAGGAAAATTATGTGGAAAAGGGACAAACAAATTGGTATATTTGGGTGGCCAACTTCTAGCTAGGCCAACTTCTACTAAACGAGGGGTGGTTGTGATAACTAAAAGATCTTCTAGATGTTAAAGAAAAAAAAAGATTCACTTATTTAAATCTTTCGTGGATATTGACGACGTAAAAGTATGTCTAAATTTTAGATTATCTAGGCTTCAATTAATCATTTTAATTGACCTGAAAAACTAAAAAATAAACATTTTAATTGGAGAGTCCCTTATATTTGGATGTAATGTAAAATCATTTTTTACAATCTCCGATAAAAATTTGACACATCAAATAAAAATATCAAACATAATAGAGACGAAAACACGGTATATATCCTTAATTCAAATTAATCTCAACTCAACGCTACCACCCACCCACAAGTAATGGCATACAAGTCCCTCTTGTGTCACTCTAAGAATAATGTGGCTCTTAAATCACCATTAGACTTGTGATTGATTATTATAGGATTTTGATCAAATTGTAATTTTTAGAGCCACATCATTCTTGGAAGGATACAAGAGTGACACAAGAGAGACTTCTAGAATTACTCCCCACCCATGCCACCTCTGAACCCCGGAGAAATTCTTTAAAACCAATCAAGACGGTGACTCTAATGGTTTTGTTCGTGATTTTGTCAATGTGTATTTTGTCAAGAGAAGAAAATTTTTTTGGTATTGAGGGTTATATTATTTTTTGGTGTTGTAAGCTTAGGTGTCTACTTCCTAATATTAGAGGGTGCCAAAATTACACCATGACCGGATTGAAGTTATTCTCTTTTAATGTGCTAGATACCTCTTTTGAATAAACAATATATGGAACTTTTTTAATGGTAAAATATTCGACATAATCAATCAAATTAAAAAAAAAAAAAAAAGGTAACTTTACTTTAAACCCATAAATTACCATATGCGATTTGACAAATCTCCCCATAAATTTTAAAACCTTTCAATTTGAACCCTTAAATTTTCAATTACAGTTAATTTGAACAATTCCGTCAGATTTTAAATGTTAAAAGTGAGACAATGACGTTTATACCCCTGACTCTTTTTTTATTTATAAAATTTCAAATTTACCCTTAATTCTAAATTAAAAAAATGAAAATTAGGGATATTTTGATCTTTTTTTGTATTTTCGTTAAAAGTTAACGACTAAATCTGATGGAGTAGTTCAAATTAATTGCAATTAAAAGTTTAGGAGTTCAAATTAAGAGGTTTTGAAGTTTAGGGGATTGTCAAATCGCGTAGTAATTCAAGAATTTAAAGTAAAGTTACCCCTAAAATAAAAAATTGAATATTAGTCAAATTAAAAAATAAAATACGTAAAATTTGAAAAAACAAAAATGAAATTCTCGAATACTTTCCCATTTTTAATTTGTGGACGTACGGTTGCTATTAATATTATCTATACGTATAGTGAACTAATATCAACATCAACTGACACGTCAATGCTCTGGCCCGTGTTAGTTTTTTAAGCAAGCTGCTCAACTGATGGCACAAATTGGATGCATTGGCCATTCGTTTGAAGCTTTTATTAGAATATAAATTAAATTATTAAAATTCAATTAATAAACATTCAATAATAGCTCTTGGAGGATAAGAAAGAAATAAAACTCATGGCCACTATAGTGATCAGAAAAATATGGTTTTGCATAAATACAGTAGTATTTGGAAGAAATTTACATTCATCCATCCCCGCTAATTCAAAGTGCAAGACTGAAATATTATAGAAGTTTCGAATTAAGTGAATTTTTTTTTTTTTTTTTTTTTTTGTTCGCCTCATAGATTAGATTGATTAAAGTTAATTGGGATACGACGATAGACAAATCAAAGAAAATGATGTGGGTGGCCGGGGGTCATTGTTAGAGATTAGAGCTAGCTAGGGGCATGTTTTGGCAACCATGTGCTCCATTAAGTACTATATTGTTGATCATATTGTTGCAGCGGCTTATGAAACTTGAAAAGCGGTAGAATTTTGTAGAGATTTGGGCCTTTTGAATATAATATTAGAGGATGATGTTAGGGAGATATTAAATGTTTTGAAGATGGAAGCACAATATTGTTGGAGTCGATATGGACATTTAATTGAAGATGCGTAGATACCATTGAGGCCGTCTCTAATCATTGACTTGAGGCATGTTAAAAGGGAACTAAGCAATTTAACGTTTGTTTGGAGCAAATTTGGGTGGAAGTTATTATGATTTGAATGAAAGTGCTTGGATATCAAGTTAAGGTATTGAGTTCAAACATTATTTTTCTTATTCATTTTTCATTTCAATTAAATATTTTACGTGTTAGATATTACTTATTAAAAAAAAAAAAGTTGGAGCATATACGCGAGGAAAAATGTTAAAAAATCAATTAAATAATTAAAAACCAACAAATTTCTATAATTTTAAGCTTTTCAAATAAATAATCATTTAACAATTTTTTTTTCTTTCGCTTTAGATGAACAAAATCTAAAAATAAAAAATAAAAATCCGAAGATATAACTGCTCCTTTTGGCCAAATGAATTAAAAAGAGAGGAAGCTATAACTAACATGCCAAACATACCTAACTAGAGACAAAAATGGATTGCTTCATCAAACATACACGCATGGATGTTAGTTAAAAGTCGTTGAACTCCAAAACCCTCTTCAAATCTACCTGTTCTAACTTGCCTTCAAATTCCTTAAAACCAAATGTATAAATAAATCTCTTCGATCTTCATCATCAACCAATCCCATCAGGCCACCCAATATTTCTCCACACTGAATCATGCATACTGCAATATTAGCGACTCTTTTGCTCATTTCTGCAATAACAGTTAACGGGCAGATTAGCACCCCATGCACGGCGTCAATGCTCAGCAGCTTCACCCCATGTTTTAACTTCATCACCGGAAGCACCAACAACGGCTCAACGCCGACAACGGGCTGTTGTGCTTCGTTGCAGACGCTGATGAGCGCTAGCGTGGACTGCGCTTGTCTTCTTATAACTGCCAATGTCCCTCTACTGCCCATTAACCGAACTCAGGCACTCTCCCTCCCTCGAGCCTGTAGCATTGCCGGCGTGTCCGCACAGTGCAAAGGTACCTGCCTGCCACTCTTATTATATATATAAATGATTGGTGGTAATAATTTGTCATTTTTTTCATATTCTTTTACAAATTTAATCTTATATCATCTTACAAAGTAACCATTGGATTTGTGAAAATTGTGGATTTCACAAATCTAATGGTTGATCTATTGAATTTGTAGGAGAATATAAGCCAAATATGAGAAACATTTTGACTCTTAGCATTTCTCTCTCTCTCTCTATTTATATATTTATCTCTTACTGCTCAGCTCAAATGAGAAAGAAATGTGATCATGGTTAATTTCATTTCATTTTGCAGCCACTGGTTCTCCTCTACCTTCTCCAGGTATATATTGAAAAATTCCTGTAATGGATTACATTACTATAAATAGAAATATATGTCGAGGGGCAAAGAAACACGTGAAAAACAAATTTCACATCCACATTTCTGTTGAAGTGTTCTTATAGTGATGTAGCAAAAATACTAAAAAATAAAAAAAAATCAATCTGATTCTATCTCTTCTTTGAGGATAATGAAAATAATTAAAAAAATATATATTTTAAATGAAAAAGTGAAAATGAATAGCTAAAACTGAGCCAGATGTATTTACTATGAACAAAAGTAACAACTAAAAAATAGAATTGTGTATTCTTTAACTAATTTTAGCTAATATTTGTTGAGACAGATATATATGTCACCACTGTATATATATATTTATCTACAATATTGAGCAATGTTTTCACTAGAACTTTATTTGACAGGTCTTGTCTCCTCTGGACCAGCTCAGGCACCGGCATCTACATCTATAGCTGCTTCTCCTTTTAGTCCACGGGGTAATTAATTTGGATCTCACTAAAGAAGTTTGTCTCACTTTTAAGTATATTGTTTCGATAAGTAATATTATTTAGTAAACCGTTATACAGTGAGAAGATATAATAATAAAACGCAACCCTTCATATTTTTTCTTTTTTTGGTTGATTCAAAGCTGATATTGATTACCATACCATTTTAGTTGTATAATAACCTATTAAATATCATTACTATTGTTCCAATATATATATATATATGAAACATGAACTAAAAATAACATCTCCAACGTTGTGCATGCATGAAACCTCAACTCTTTCATTAACTTTTTTCTCTTCTTTTCCTGTTGGACAGCCTCTAAAGCAGTGGCAGTAGCTCCGGCACCAGAATCTGAAACACCAGCATCTCCACCGGTGGAAGCAGAAGCCCCTGCAAAAACTAGTACTACTCCAGGAAAACGGCCAGTGGTGACTCCATCGGCATCTGCTTCATCTTATGTATACCCAGCACCTCTCCTACTACTTCTTCTAGGAGCTATGATTGTTAAGTCATACTAATAATTAATTAATTAGCTTCCTTCTATATATATTTGATTTGATTTTCTTTCTCTTTTTGGATTGAGATAATATATTTGTTTGGAGCTTCATCAATGGGTTAATTGTTTGGTGTAATACTGTAATAGATTTCCCATAACTAATCCAATTATTCACATAACTTCGTATCTCATTCATTCAAATTTACTTTCAGGCCACTATAGGTATGAATATTTGCAATTTGATCACCTTTAATATGGACCGTTCATTGTTTTTATAGGAGATATGATTTTTTGTTTAAGGCAATTAAGCCGGATATATATAATTTTTTTCTCACAATTTCAAGTTAAAAAGTCAATGATTTCTAATTTGGGTACTTTTGTAATCATACCCTTTGGTATTTAGACACATTTGTAATTGTAATCTTACAATTTAAAAAAGTGTCAATGTTGGATCACGTGTAATAAAATTTTGTAATGTCACCCCTACCATTAGGGTTTAGGGTTAAATAAGACGATAAATGAGTAGAACATCCCTTATACCTCTGTAAAACTAATAAAAATACAAAAATATCCTTAATTAAAATATTATTTTATTATTTTTTTTTAAGAAAACAAAACCAAAAAGAAAAAGAAAAGAGTTCTATAGCTATGGTTCAGGTGCGCGCTTATGTTATAATTTTTCTTTAAATGGTTATTTTGGAGATTTTGACATCATTCATTATGATTTAACAAAAAATTCTAACGGACAAGTGACATTACAAACTTTTAGAACATGACAACCTGAACTTGACATTTTGACATTTTTTAGAGTTTAAAAGTAAGATTGGAAAAGTGCCCTAAACTTCAAAGGTAAGTGAAAGGAAAGTTAAGGGTGAGGATTCGTGTGATGCCCAAAATTTCAAACCAGAAATGAAAATTCCACTATTTGAAAGCAACTATTTTTATTAAACCTTTTCATAATGTCCCATTCACTTGTATTGTGTTTTAAAATCATTTTTAGTTGCGAAAACAACAAAAAATCTAACTTTTAGCCTCTGGCCGAACGTTTGATGGGGGATCACCGAATGTTTGACCTTATCCCCTTGTGCGAACGTCTGACCCAGGACCACACTAAATCATTTGACCTTCAACAGTAAAACTGTTGGGTAATAATAGTACATCGAGTGTTTGAGTATAGTACCTAACTTTCGATGCTAGTATGAAAAGTAGTTTTAACCGGGGACAGAGCCATAAAATTTTATGGGAGGGGGCTAGCTAAAAAAAAAAAAAATCAGTTGTTTAGAATTTTTTTTTATTAAAAAAATTATTTTTGTTGTTTTTTATGAACTAAAGACTACCTAAGGGCCAAAAAAAAGTGAGCATTTGAAAGTAAGGGCCAAAAATAAAAACAAAAACTTAATGGGTATTAGCCCAAAAAAATTAAGAATAATGCCAAAATTTTTTATTGGATATGGCCTTAAAATCTAAAAATAAGGTCAAAAATTTTTTGGGAGGGGGCCAAATTAATAAAATTAAAACTAAACTTTACATTTTTTTATTACTTATAATTTTTTGTTTTCCTTATTTTGGGGGGGACCATGGCCCACCCCGGTCCCCTCCCTCCGTCAATGGTTGTAACCTATTATCAATTTTCTCATATCATGGCACTCCTCACGCCCTATAAACCAGACCCGCTTCTTTTTCAACCCTCAGACCTCATGCCTTATAAATTTTAAATTTGTGTTATTCGTGAGTTAACACAACAAACTATTAATTCTCAGATTATTTTTAGAATTAATTATCAAGAGAACTTGAGGGATTAAGTATAATTTGAGGGCTTATACTCTTCTTTATTTATAGGCTTAGAAGGCTAGTAGAATTTGAGAAATAAGCAATGTGAGACAAATGAGTAGTTCTAATCCACGCACGACTGGAAAAGGCTAGACCTAGTAACACTAGAGCATAGTGGACAGCTAGGGCATAGAAACCCTGACCTCCACTCCTTTCAACCTCAACGCATGGGCTAGGGAGATTTTCTCCCACGTCCATGCATCCCCTCCTTGGTATTTGGGCTTGGGTTTTATCCCAACCCTTTTCCTCTATAGTTAACGCATAGGGCCAGAGAATTTTTTCCTGGCCTTATATGTTCCCACTATTTTATCCACTGGGCTTCAAGGTTTTATCTCAAGCCCAATTCTCTAATATCTCTCTAGCCCATGTTTTAAATAAATAAAACATGTAGCCCAATAAATAAGAAAACCTTATTACTAATTTTTTTTTTTTTTTTTGATATGTCCACACAAGAGGGGGAAGGGGATTCGAATTAGTGACATCCGCTTTATTAAGTGTGGTCCCAGCCGATTGAACTACCTATTGGGGACAAGAAAACCTTATTATAGTTAAATATGTTCGTAACCATGTCTCCTTGACATTTATTACGTAACAATATTTTAATAACAATTAATTTCACTAAGTAATTGTGTTTTCACTCCAATAAATATTTTTTATTAAACAATTAATCCCCTTTACTTAATGTTGACTTATAATTCTTGCATGAAATATTTCATAGCAGAATTAAGGCTAAGGATACTGCCACTTAATTCTCTCTCTTTATCTTTGAATAAGTGATTTTATGTTACTCTTATACATGAGCAAATCACATGTATATAGTTTGGTTTGCCAACCAAAATACTTTAGTCATAAACTCTGAGAATAATATCCATAAAATCTAAAACAAGTAAAATTTATTATCTCGTTGTTCACCTGCAAATGATTTGGATTCTCTCTTGGAAAAGGCTTTCCCACAATGTTTCATGTGGTCACAAAATGTATTGAAGTTATTTCGACCGATGATGATACATCAAAGCAATTTACATGAAACATCTGAGATCACAATTCTCTCAAAATTTAGAATCAAAGTCTAAAATAGTCTTTTAAAAAGTTATTGTTTTTTTTTTTTTAATAGATAGTATCTTTATGAAAAGATAACTCATTGGTCTGTTTAGTGCCTTAGGATCTTAGCACACTACACATCATTCCCGAAGTCATCGCTTCACTTGATCAAGGTAGATCATCAAAATTCAATGTCTAATAATCTTACTCAAAATGGAATGTCCAGTTCCATTTATCGACTGCAAACTATCCATATTTAGGGTACAAGAATTTGGACTAAGACCTTTTGTGATAACCACATTACTCGCACCTGTAGCCATATTCAATGTAATTTCAATGTAATCCTATGACCTTTTACATGCATCACAAATATGATGGACTTTGATAATAAACATGTAAAATACATTTTATATGCCATATGCTCAAATCATTTAATCAATGAATATAACATATATTCATTACAAACATTTAAATATTTTTCTTTTAATAAAAAAAAAAAGAGAGATATTTTGGTCTTTTTAGGTATTGTCGTTAAAAGTTAATGATTAAATCTGACCAGGGATTCAAATTGAATGCAATTAAAAGTTTAGGGATTCAAATTGAGAAGTTTTGAAGTTTTTGGGAGTTTGTTCAAACGTGTGGTAATTCAGGAGTTTAAAGTGAAGTTTCCCCAAAAGAAAAAGAAAAAGATGAAGTGAGGGGGAGGCTTCACACGTGAGCTTAGTATTTATTTTCTAATTTCTTGCTTGATATTTGTTTGTATTAGTGTTTTTATTGTAAGAAGGGAGGGTTTGTCATGGGTGTCTTAGGTTTGTTTAATTATTACGAAATAAGGTTGTTAATCTAGCGATATTTAGGGGTTATGATATGTGGATCTACTATTCCGAAAATTAGAGAAAGTGTATATGATTTTAGAGTTAGAGAGTTGGATTTTTATGAGGTCTCAATGGAAGTAAAGAAGAGTAAACGGATTTTTATCTCTTAGAGTCTGTTTGGGATTGCATTTAAAAAATAAAGCTTTTAAGTCAAAAAGAGCTAGCTTTCGGACAAAAGTTTCATTTTTAAGCTTTTATCAAAAAAACTTTTTAGCTATTTTTTAGGCTTCCTAAACCCTTAAAAGCGTTTTTAAGGATCAATGGTTTCTATTTTCGGCAATTAGACGCTTTAGGTCGAAATTGAATCATTCAAATAGCAAGTTTAGCGCATGTACATCATAACCAAAACCTTCCCGTAATTATAGGAAAAGGAAGAAACAACCTTGTATATAAAAACCAACCTCGTATATCTTCTCCTTCCTGCATGGATGCATCCATTTCCACTGAATAGGGAAAAAGACGTACAAAAAGGTACGTAGCAAAGCAAAGAGCGCTAGCAAGCAATGTTAATTAGAGAATGGCTAACAAATTGGTTGCAGTGTTTCTCACGTGCATGATTGTCGCTACAACATTCAGCCTTCACGAGGCGACGACCCAAACGAACGACACCCAATCATGCTCTTCGAACTGCAATCAACGATGCTGGGAAGCTGGCAAAACCAAAATCTTATGCGAGGTCCAGTGTGACTCTGAGTGTACCAATCAAGGAGGCTAATTAATAACGTCTTATATATTCAATTTCTATGCAAATTATAATAAAAATGGCATCCTATTCCTATCCATCTGTTTTGACTTCAATTTTCTTTTATTATTTATTTAAGCCGACAAATGAAGTTATCAAATTAATAAGAAAGAAAACATCATGAGCAAAAGTTTTCAAGGCAAGCGAGGTTACTATTACAAAGGTGCCAGATGGCCACCCCCAAACCGGCCAGATGTGGGTGGCCATGGCCCTCAAAATTTTTATTTTTTTTTAACAAAAAATTAATTGTAGGACACTTGGCGCAATTTGATTGGGGTTGACGTGACGACGTTCCATTAAGTTTTGGACAGAATTTTAACGGATGTGCCATTTCTATTTTTATGAAAACCTAGGGGGCAAAAAATAAAGACTTCAAACCCTACGGGGTTTTTAGTATTTAACCCTCAATTAAAATTACTGATTATGATTTTAAAAAACTCTAACATATAATTAATTATCTTAAGAAATCTATAAAATCCTAATCCTAGAGATATTAAGAGGATTGATAAGAATAATGGCACATTTACTTCTCAAACAAATATAAGACAATTGAATGTTATTACTCATATTGAGGGGCAAAATGTTTGGTTTCCATCTTTTAATCATCTCTTATCCATCTTCGCATAAGACACAAGCATACTATGCATTCTCAAATGTATGGTAAGTCAGGTTTTATGGCGATAAAGCTCGACTTGAGCAAGACTTATGACAGAGTTGAGTGGGGTTTCTTGGAGGCAGTTATGAAAAAGCTGGGGTTTGCACAATGGTGGATCAATCTTATAATGATGTGTGTTTGTATGGCGACCTTCTCCATCATAGTTAATGGTCAACCTATAGGACAGATTTTCCCTTCAAGGGGAATATGACAAGGCAACCCAATATCCCCCTATTTGTTTATCATCTGTGCCAAAGTGCTTAGTTCTTTACTCTCTAGAGCTGATAGTGATGGTACATTGAGGAGTGTTCCCACATCGAAGAAGGGCCCACATATAAATCATTTTTTTTTCTCTGACGATAGTTTATTGTTTTGCAGAGCAAATATTAATCATTGGCAAAGGCTTAATAACATTTTACAGCTTTATGAAAGGGCATTGGGGCAAAAGTTAAATGCCAATAAGACGGCGATTTTTTTCAATCGAAATATTGCAGATGGGGAGAAGGATGCTATCCTTAGGCTCGCTACGATTCCGGTAATTTAAAGATATGATTCTTATCTTGGTCTCCCTACTTTGCTGGGGGAAATCAAGGACTAAGGAATACATGGCCTCTGTAGATCGGGTTGAAAAAGGATTGAAAGATTGGAAGCTGAAGTTTTTGTCACAGGCAGGGAAGGAGGTCCTATTGAAGGCGGTAGTGCAAGCTATCCCAACCTACAGTATGAGCGTATTCTTGCTACCGAAAGGTTTGTGTGGCCAAATTAATTTCTTGATGCAGAAATGTTGGTGGGGGTCACAAAAGCAATGAGTCTCGGGTCCATTGGATGAGTTGGGGGTGGATGGGTTTTACAAAAAAGAAGGGTGGCATGGGGTTTAGAGAGTTTTTGTGTTTTAATAAAGCTCTTTTGGCAAAACAACTATAGCGTATGTGGAAAATGCCAGATAGCTTGATTGCAATGATTATGAAGGCTAAATACTTTCCAAATTGTGAAGTTTTGGATGCTACTTTAGTATCTAGTATTTTCAGTTCTAAGGAGCTCTTGCAAGAAGGCTTAATGTGGAGGATTGGAAATGGAGAGAAAGCCTGGATTTGGGGAAAGAAGTCGTTGCCAAGTTTGACTATTTATTCTCCCCCAAACCAAGACTATGCTGAGGCGAAAGTGAGTGTTTTAATTGATAAAAATATTGGTGGGTGGGATTCAAATATTATTGCTAGTTTATTTCAAGATGATGAGGCGCTGGCTATAACATCCATTCCTTTAAGTAGAACTGATCAAGAGGATAGGTTGATTTGGGAAGGCACCACAAATGGTTTGTTTTCGATGAAAAGCACTTATCATCTAGCGAAGGAGATGGAGGATACTAACAAGGCTGAAAGTTCTAGAAGTATGCATAATAGTGAGCTGTGGAAAAGGATATGGAAGTTGAAGATCCCTAATGTGGAAAAAAATTTCCTCTGGCGTGCTTGCCATGATATTTTGCCTACTAGGGAGAATTTGAGAAGGAGGGGAATAATCGATGACCCAAAGTGCCCGGTTTGTGAGATGGAGGTGGAAACGCCGTTTCACATTCTATGGAAGTGTTCTTCAACTATGGATGCGTGGAGTGTTAGCTGCAAACTTTTTCAGAAAAGCACCATGGATGGACTGGGTTTTATTAATTTATTGGAGGGTGTCCTGCTTCATGGGAATGAGGAAGAGGTCCAATTATTTGTAGGGATATCACGGTTGTTGTGGCTGCGCAGGAATGATATGATACACGAAGGGAGGTTTACTAATCCTATCGTGCTGGTGCAGATGGCGAAAACAAAAATGGTGGACTTTAGTATAGTGATGGACGGCAACGAGCACAAACTAGGGACGTCAGGGAGAGAGGCCGTGCATGTTTGGAGTCCACTTGTGGAGGGCACTTTAAAGGCCAATTGGGATGCTGCATCAAACGTCAAGGGAGGAAAAATGGGCATGGGAGTGGTTATTCGAAATCATGAAGGTGAATTCCGGGCAGCAAAGAGTAGCTTCATTAATGGACGTTTTGACCCTACAGTTGCGGAAGCCATGGCCGCAGTTCATGCTATTGATTTCTACAAGGAGATGGGTATTCAAAGATTGAGCTTGGAAGGGGATGCAAAAAATGTGGTGAGCGCTTTCATCTCTAGGGAGGAAAATTAGAGCCGCATGGGACATATTGTAGCTAATGCTAAGAAGCTACTGGAGGGGTTCCATTCTTGGGAGGTTAATTTTGTAGGACGCGACACCAACTATGCTGCGCATCTTGTTGCTACTCTAGCAGCACAACAAAGTGTGGTTAGGGAGTGGCTGGAGGTTATCCAACGTGAGCAATTTGTAACGTGTTTTTGAATATGAATAAAGGAATGTCTAAATTCTTTCAAAAAAAAAAAAAAAAAACAAGATAGACAATAAATATATAGGGGAATGACACAAAACACATATCCTTTGAAGGACACGAGTACTAGCATTTAATTTGTAAAGGTATTCACTATAAAGTTTTCTCACCCTTTTCTACTTTTTCCTTTCTTTTTTTCTCCTTTTGGCAACATGGGTACAAAGGTATCTTTTTGATAAAACCCAATATAACTAATGAGAGAATGAAGAAAAGATACTTGTATATTACTTGATGATAATTGATTTACGTAGATGGAATGTTAAAGTTGTAGATTTGAGATTTTCCTTTCTCAATTAATTTAGGACGGTTGCTTATATTTCGTTTCTCAACACTTTCTCTCAAATTTGAGTGGATATTCATAACACTCAACTTGGCAAGTAGGTGATGAAATTATATTAAACCCAAGGCCTTAGTAAATGGTTCAGCGGGTTGTTGAGTGGTAAGTATGTGGAAAGTCTAAATTATGTCATCCTGTAGCTTTTCTTGAACAAGGTGACAATCAATCTCTATATATATATATATATTTTTTTTTTCTTGCATGAAAGTGTGGATGGCCGCCTTATTGCCACAATACAATTTTTTTGGTTGTGGATGTGGGATATGAAGGTTCGCCAATTGTTGTTTCAACCAGGTAATTTCACAGCAGGTTGAGGCCATAGCCCTGTATTCTGCTTCAACTAAAGAATGGGATACTGTTGTTTGCTTCTTTGTTTTCCAAGATATTGATGAGTTTCCAAGGAGTATACATTATCTAGTGACTGAACATCGAGTGTCTCTTAATCGTGCTCAATTTGCATCACAGAATGCGTGTAATTGAATGTTGTTTGTGGCTGATAAGATAATCCCTGATCCTAGAGACTACTTGATGTAGCATAAGACTTTATGTCTTGCATCTAAATGGGATGTGCATGGCTTGTCCATAAACTGACTCAACCCCTGCACTGCATATGCCAAATCTGGTCTGGTGAAGTCTCCATCATGTTTATTGAGTGCTAGATTTTGCTCCATAGGAAAAGTGCTAGGTTTGGTACCAAGGAAACTTGTATCGTCAAGTACTGCAAGAGCATACTTTCTTTGTGATAGAAAGATGTCTTTCTTTGAACGAGCCACTTCAATACCCATAAAATACTTTAGGTTACCTAAATGTTTCTTATTGCTTGCCAATATAATATCATCTACGTGCACAAGAATAGTTGTAAAGTTACCTTCATGGGATCGAACCAATAGTGAGTAGTCGGCCTTGGAAAAATGTCACATCTCCTAAAAAAATTAAAAAAATTAAAAAAGATAAACCCTTAAAAAAATTGAAAAACTTATGGGGTGGCCAGGCCACCCTATTTTGACCTTTGGGGGTGGTTTCGGCCACCCTCAAGCTGTCCCTAAGCCACCCTTAATAGCCAAAATGCCATGGCCCGACCACCCCATAATTTGTTTTCATTTTTTTTTTGTAATTATTTTAATTTTTTTTTAGTACATGTGGCATTTTTTCATATATATATATTTGCAATTATTTTTGTTTTTGTTTTTTTAAGGACATGTGGCATTTTTCTGGGATGACACATGGTAGTCCGTTAGTTTGTGCTAACATAATGTGACAAATGTACCAAGTTGGTCTTTTTGCATAACTCAGATATCATCTGTGATACGATTTGTAACCTAGGTGAGAAAAAATAAAAATACAAAAGTGATAACCTTGGTACTAAAAAGGTAATTAACTCGAGTTTTTTTTTTTGTTTTAGTTTAGTTTAGTTTAGTTTTTTTTTTTAATTTCTTTATTTATTTTTTATTTTTTATGTTTATATTTAACCCCTCGAAGTAATTTATGTTTACACTTTAGCCTCGAGGGCATTTTCGAACTTTTTGGTTGAAAAGTGTCAAGTGCCACACACGTGACTTGGGTTCCGTCCAAAGTGACGGCCAAAATAAACGGATGGGGGTTTTTTGTTAACGTTTGAAACTTTGGGGGGTCTTATGTCACTTTTTAAATATTGGAGACTAAATTGCAAATGCATTGATACTTTAGGAGGGTAAAGTGTATTTAACCCTTAAAAAAAAGAAAAAAAAAAGTTCAAACCCCTCAACGGGAGGATCAAACCTACAAAACTTCGAACCTCCCACTTAGAGGATCAAACATGTTGTGACAAAAACTCGACTGTGAGCACGCAAAATCCTAAAAACTCTACCCTTTTTAACCCAAAGAACTCTAGAGAAAACTTGTTCCTCAAGTTTTCAGCCTCTAAGGGTGCTAGAGCAAAGAAGAGATGAGAGAAGAACCCAAAACCGATGATTTATGTCAATCCCAAAGGTATAATATAATATCGTTCCTTCAACTTTTTTTCTCAAGGTAAAACCTACAAACTATATAATCACGTTTATTTTTGTATTCATTTCCCAAACATGCTATTTAATTGTTTGAGTTGTGTGTTGGGATTGGGGTGAGTCGTTTTAAAATAAAAGTGTATGTCACATGATGATTTTCAAAGAAATAAATTGTTGTTCTATGTGTTCCTTTTATTGGTTGTTTTCAAAAGAAGATTTATGATTCTTTGAATTCACCAATGAAAATCGACTTGCAATGAAAGGGTATCCAAGAGTGTATATACTCATGATTAAGATTTTACTTAAACCATGTTGTTAGTTTGTGTTGGCTTAATTTGGTAAGCAAAATAGTGATCAAAAGTGCCAAGATTCATCATCTATGCAAGTGTCATTCGAACGGGAAGCAAGGCCGTCCAGACGCTCGAAGAAATCAATTTTTCCCAAGAGCCTCATCTGCAATCTAGTTTGCAAGCCAATTTGGACGAGATAGATAAACAAGAAAACCCGAGAGCTTCATCTACACCCTGTCCGGACGTGCTGCTCCAAAAGTTCCAAGTTGCAATGTTTTCCCGAGATTTGCCCTAGCTTCGTCAGGACGGGACTTTTCCCCGTCCGGACGACCATGACTAAAACATGCTCATTTGGTTGTGTAAACTTGCTCCGTCCGGACGGTCCATGTCTCCGTTCAGACGCTGTGTACCTATTACAGTTTTTAATGAATATAAATTGTGTTTTAAGTCTAGGGATTAAGGGGCTATTATAAATACATCTCTATAGAAAAGAGAGAGGTACGGATTTTCACCCTAGAGAGTTCATGAGAGGTTGTGCTTAGAGAGAAGAATTATTGTGAGCCTAGTTGTCCTCTTAGAGGATCATTGCTAGTTTGATTGTAAGCTTCAATAAGAAGTCTATCAGAAGGGTCCAATAAAGGAGAATCACGTTAAAGAAGATTGTGATCGAGTTGAGATGAGTTGGAGGCTTGTCGATCTTACAGAGTCAAGGTCTTGCATTGGTTTGTAATTGTTCCTAGTGTCTGTAATCTTTGAACATCTCTTAATAGTGATTTTCTGGGTTTGGCTACCGTAGAGAGGTTTTACTTTTAGATCGATTTCTAAAAGGTTTCCTTTTCTCACAAAAATATCTGTGTCTGTCTGCTTTATTGCTTTACATATTTTGGTGATTGAATTGTTTATTTGCTTCATAATTTATTTCCGCATAAACTGTGATAAACACGCATTGGGAGTAGTTATACTTTTTTTCACATGTGATGTGAAAAACTAAGGAATATCATAATATAACATCACAATTCCGAATTAGATATCCATAGCAGCGCACTATATCTCATAAGTTGCCATTTCCGTGATTCAAACCTATGACGTGGAATCTGGTTCTGATATCAAATGATATAAACTTTGGGTAGAATTAACCATTGAAAACCGACATAAGGGGATGGTGCACGTATGGTTAAGATTGTTTAAACCATGTGAGATACTTAAGATCGTAACATTATTTATCATATTTTTATATAACTTCTAAAAGACGAACATTTGTTAGAGTTCTATGATTTCAATTTTCATAGCTAAATTTGTTGGACCAAAATGTTCCAAATCGAAAAAACCAACCCAAATGCAATCGCTAAGAATGAAGCATAATAAACTACATAAGTGTGTGCGAGAGAGAGAGAGAGAGAGAGCTTTCTATTTTTGGAAGCTTTTGTTTTTGGAAGAAAGATGTCCAAAGAACCTTTTTCCCATGATTTTCGGAGAAAAAGTCAAAATTGGACAAAATTGAATCATTCAAACACCCAAGTTTATAGATGTGTATAACCACAAACCTTCCCATAGTAGAAGGTAGCACCCCATAAAAAGAAAAACAACCTTGCAAGAACCCCTGCATATATACACCTACCGCCACACATATCCATCCCCACTGATCGAGCACCAAAACAAAGAAAAAGAAGAAAAAACACTACCAATATAAACACCAACCCGTAGAGATCGAAAATAATGGCAAACAAGCTCGTTGCGTTGTTTCTTATGTGTATTGTGGTCGTTGCAGCATTCAGCCTCCACGAAGCTACGCCCCAGGCCGATGACGCCAAGTTCAAGTCATGCTTCGACACCTGCAAAAAAGAATGCCTTGATAAAGAAAATGGTGAGACCTTCTGTGAAACCAAGTGTAGCAATGAGTGTGGGGATAAGGAACATGCAGGTAATTAACTTTTTGATATATATATATTATCAAAACCCAACTCATTTTATGAATATTATTTGAACATGCACCACAACGTAAACTAGTATTGATCAATATTGTTTATTTTTGTGCAGACAAACTTAACATCAATTTCCATTGAGCATAAAAGTCTTATTCCAAATAAAGGAAAATACAGGGAAGGAGATAAAGAATACAATAAAGTTGAGGGGAGGAGTTGCAAAATGTAACAGGAAAATGTTAAAAGACTTTTGTATTAGAAAATATTGACAATATTTTGTAACAGCCATTTAATTAACATTATCATTCTCATAATATATAGTTCATTTTTAGTAGTAATGTGACTTCTTCTTCTTTTTTTTTTTTTTTGGTATTCTTCTGGTCCTAGACGGATTTTCTTTTACAAAATAAAACAAAAAAGAAATTAGCTCTTATTTCTTTCACTTGATTTTTGGAAAATAATATCAACATATGACCAGAGTAACACTAAGAAAACACTTAGCATGCAAAACAAGTTTTCATTTAGGATTTGTTTGTATTCCAAAATTATTATTATGATTTCTTGAAAAACAAATTATTGTCTTAGATTTCAAAACTTTACTAATCATTCCCTTTCTCGCACAAAATCGTTGTCACATAATTAAGCATCTCTAACATGTCACAAATGTCACATATTAGTGACATTTTGATTTTTTTTTTAAAATTTTTTTTTTTATTAAGGGCTTGTTTGGGATTGTGTTGATGGGCCTAAAAGTACGTTTAACATTCAAAAAGTTCATTTAAAGAAAAAAGTAGTTGTTTGGTAAAAAAATTAAAATCGTTTTTAAGGATCCAAAAAGCCTAACAATTTCCATAACACATTTTTTACAAAAGCTTCAAAATAAAGTTTTTGCAAAAAAAAAAAAAAAATGTTTTTTTACTTAAAAGCTCTATTTCTTAAACGTAATCCAAAACATGCTCTAAATGTATTTTTGTCATTTGAGATGCATTGCAATTTTTTGGCAAATTGAAATGGACATTGATGCAATCTTTACTTTTGAGAACATTAAAAATTAAGTGTTAATTTGAAGAAGTACATGTGTTTGTTTTTGTCGAGGTGTTACACGTATGGTTGGTTCGAGAGGGATGAGAGTGTTGTATACCTTGCTAAAGAAACATAAAAATTAAAGCTAAAACTTGAAGTTTAATAGATGCTCATAGGAGGACAAGAAGAAATGGGTAAAATGAATCAATAATTAGGCAAGGGGGTTTAATAGAGCAAAGAAAGTGTAAAGCACCTAGTAAAATTTCACACTGGGAAGTCTGGATAAGGCCACGTGTTTCAAAATTTAAAAGGCTCATTCAAACAATATCATTTGTGTATGCGAATCAGACACATCTAAAAGATAAAAACGAGGGGGAGTTTTAGGTTATATGGCGTGCAGTTGTTGGGGTTATGTACATCATATGCACAACGGAAGAATCGCAAGAAAACTTCAAGAGAAGATGACTAGATCATGCTTAAAAAAAAAAAAAAAAAGTGCATGGAAACACACGTACTACTTGAATTCGACCATCACAAGGGATTAGGGCTGAGTTGCTTTCTCTTCCTTCTCTCTATGGAACACGTCTGAAATGGCGATTTAGAACTTCTAAATCTTCTCTCCAATGATTGAATATGAGCAAGAGAGTGGGCTTTCAAATTTTATGTCGAGTCTTGACAAAACAGTGTGCATCTTATGCCTAGACAAGCTTTCTATTTATAGGCACATGTAAGGCTCATGGAAGATGCTAGAATACTTAGTGTCCACTCATGAAAAACAAAGCCAACCCCAGCCTCTCTTCTTTGGGAAACATGCTAAGGCTTCTAGAATGCTTCTGTCATTTGGTAAAATTAAATCAGCTTGAAGTAACTAAAGAGAATAAAAACTAGCTAGCTCTAATCATAGGCTTATTACACATGTCATCTCATGATTTCTCATAAGTTACTATTAATAATAATTAGTTACATTAAATAATTATAAATGCACTTTAGTTATTTATTTTTTATTATTCAATTAATCCCAATTATTATACATATATTTTGCATTTGCGGACATGAAATAATTTGTAGTAGAAGCAAAAAATGATTGTCACTTTAATTCACTTATTCTTATTTTTGAGTATTCAATTTAATCCCTTGTCTATTATTATTGTACTTGTGAAAGTTCATTTCACCTTATACATAAAGTTTTAGTAACTCTTACGAAAACACTCATACCCGAACAATCAATTCCATTAAATCTATCTCAATATGGGTTATTTCTTATCTATTTAATTCAATCAAATAATTTTGATTCATTCTTGATGAGTGGTGTTCCCATAATATGTGATCACTCAACATACTGAGAATTTTGATCGCAAAATGCCTCACTTTTAAAAACTTGTTTGAGATTGCGTTAAGGAGGATAAAAAGTAGGGATAATTACCTTCTCTCCATCAACTACAATGTATTGTCACTTTGCCCCCATGAACTGACGACCCTATTGCCCGATCCCATCAAACTACCATTTTGTGCCCAAAACCTCCATTCCGTCAATCAAAGGCGTTAACTCAGACGGTCAACCTGTCACTTTGCCCCCATAAACTACAACGCATTGTCACTTTATCCAATGAACTACAACATATTGTTACTTTGACCGTCTGAGTAAACGTCTTTGACTAACGAAATGGGGGTTTCGAGCACAAAATGATAGTTTAATGAGGTCGGGCAATAGGGGTTGTCAATTTATGAGAGCAAAGTAATAATGCGTTGTAGTTCATGGGGCAAAGGATAACTACCCCTAAAAAATATTTTTAATACATATAAAGCTATGCCAACCAAAAAGCTGACATGTTAGGTAACAAATTGTAAAAGTACTTCTTTGACTTTTTTACTCTAAAATGAGCCAAAACGCACTTTTGAAAAAAAAAAAAATTTCTATAAAGCTCTACTTCTCAACGCAATCCCAAACATACTCTAAATGTATCAAAGCGGCCTTCACTTCACATTTGAGTTCAAAACCCTCTTAGAACTAAAAGTCAATGCTATAAGTGATAGTGAGTTTCACATCATTCTTTTGACGATGTTATAAAAGAAAGACAATTCACGTAGTCCATTTAGTGCATTATATCCACATCAACATGTTAACCCACTTCACATGATCAAGATAGATCATCATGATTGGCATGTTATAGCATATCAAATGGAATGTTCAATTCCATTACCAACTACGAAAAATAGTTTATAAGTTACAAGAGTTTCTAAGGGGTAACTCAATCCGATGTGGATCACACCTAATGAAATTAAGGTTATTAGTTCAAATCCCCCTTTTCTTGTGTGAACATGTCAAAAAAAAAAGAAAAAAAGTTACAAGATTTATGACTTAGACTTTTGTGGGATAATCTCATTACTTACACTTAAGTCATATTCAATACAACTTGTGGACCTTACACCCATATGATAAATAATAATCATTTGAAAGCATATATATAAACAATTATATGCTTGGTGTTCATTAAATAAATTAATAAATAAACAACTTTCTTTAATTAACACTAAAATGTCATCCAATTACACTGGACTTTTAAGGCATAGAACCTCGTAGCCGCCCGTCCCTTCATTCCAACCACCTTGAGAGAGAGGAAAGAGAGAAAAATAAGAGAAAAAAAAAAAAAAAAAAAAGTGAGGTTTTTTTTTTTTTTAATGTAGTTATTTTATGGAAAAATGAAAAATCAGCCCTATGATTACACTTACTTGCAACAAGCTATATGTGGTATAAGAATGTTCGAAGAACTTTTTATGGTATGCAAAAATATGAAGGATTCTGTTAGTATGTCACGTCATATCCAATTATATAACGACACGTGTCACTCATAAACAAAACATATAAATATTAAAAACTAAAAGCTTATAAAAAATGAAAGAGGAAGTGGCCGAAAGGGATGGGTAAAGAATATATAAATATTCTTTCACATCGGATTAGCTATATTTTTATTTATGTCATTTAAATATATTTTTAACATATTTTTATTAAAAATTGTGAAAGAATATTCCTATAATGATTCCTTGAAAAATGGGAAAAAAAATTGAAAAAAAAAAAGAAAAAAGAAAACAGATGAGAAAAACAACAAAAAGTAAAATGACTCCCTTGAAAAGTACTGCTACATGTAGCTTTTTTATTTTTTTTGGTGGTAATCCAATCAAATATCCATTTTGCATTTTTTTTTTTTTTTGCAAATCCAATGTGGGGGGTTTTTTATAAATCTTATTAGTTATTTTAGATAAAAGTACCATTTGGCTCCTTCATTGGGAATTCTCTCAGTACTAAAACAATTGTAACTCATCATGCAAATATACCATTTTCAATTCGAAGCCATATTTCAACATCAATTCTCGTTATGTAAAAAAATAACAACAAAACAATATTTATAACTAATAGAGGAAAATACATTTTACTCCCCTAAAGTATCCATACATTTGCGTTTTGGCACTCAGTGTTTAAAAATCGACGAAATACCCCTACAATGTATGTAACATTGGCAAAAAATACCATCCGTCCATCAAATATGTCTGTTTAATTTAGGGGTGAAAATGTGGTTGCGGTTCTGCTAACCACAACCGCCTAGGTGGTTAGTAAATTTTATTAATTGCCTCCGCTAACTTCTAGGCGGTTAACCGCATCCTACTAACTACTTTTTTTGGGCTGCTTTTTTTTTTTACCGATATGTTTGGGCTCATTTTAAACCTTTTTTTTTTTTTTCCCCTTTTCAGGGCCATTTTAGCATAAAAAAAAATTGCTATATATCATAAATTGGGCCGAATGGCTACAAAATGAGCCCATATTGAAGAAGCCCATAAGTAATTAATATTAAAAAAAAATGCAACATTTACCAGTATTTTAAACAAGGAATTAAATAAAACCATAAAATGAAATCACCGCACAAAATGAAAAGGAGGGTGAGAATGTACGTAAGGAGAGTCAAATGGAAAAGTTCCGGGAGGCAATAGAAAACTGTTCTTTGTGTGACTTGGGGTTTAGCGAGTCGAAATACACATGGAGTCATGGGCACAGTGACGGAAGTTTTACGAAGGAAAGGTTAGACCGTGCATTAGCCAATTTCAAATGGGTCTCGGTGTTTAAGGAGGTGGAAGTCAGAATAGAGGCAAAACTCTCATTGGATCATAATTGGGTCCTCATTGAGTTCCACAAGGAGAAGCAAGAGAGGGGGAGTGGGCATAGAGGGTTTAAGTTTGAAGCAAAATGGTGGGTGGATGCTGAATGTGGAACGGTCATCAAGACTGCATGGGTGGGTGATGATCTTCATGCCAATCGTCTCACAGATGTCCGAAATAAATTGGATCACTATCAAAGGGCCTTGTCCGGATGGAGCAGGAGCAAGTTTGGTGACACGGAGGAGTGCTTGAAAAAGAAATATAAGGAGTTGGCTAAACTGCAACAGGCTGAAAGTTCAAGTAACCAGGGAGCCATAAAAAAGCTTCAAGCTGAGATCGATGAAATATTGGAGCAAGAAGATGTTCGTTGGAAGCAAAGATCCAAATAAAACTGGTGCATGTAGGGGGATAGAAATACACAATTCTTTCATGCATGGGCTAGTCATAGAAGAAAGGTGAACACAATCCGAAAAATAGCAGATGACGAGGGTCTTGAATGGAAAAAAGAGAAGGAGATTGGCCGAGCTTTCATACACTTCTATGAGAGCTTGTTTTAGTCTGGATCCATGGCAAGGGTTGCGGATTGTCTACAAGGAATGGAGACCCGAGTCACACAGGCAATGAATGAACAACTATTGCGGAAATTTGAAGCAGCTGAAGTTGATGTGGCACTTTCCCAAATGCAACCTCTTAAGTCCCCTGGGCCGGATGGGTTTGCTGCCAATTTTTATCAACGAGCTTGGGTGGCTGTTCGGGAAGATGTTTGTTAAGCGGTGCTCTCTTTCCTCAACAATGGAATTTTTGATGATGACATCAATCAAACGTACATAGCCTTTATACCAAAGGTAAAAAATCCAACGCTCATAACTGAATATCACCCCATTAGCCTTTGTAATGTTCTTTACAAACTCATTACAAAGGTACTGGCTAATAGATTGAAGAAGGTGCTACCTTTTATAATATCTTCGTCCCAAAGTGTGTTCATTCCAGAACGCTTGATAATAGATAATATTCTTGTGGCCTTCGAAGCACTACATACGATGGATGCGAAAATGAAGGGGAATGAAGGATTTATGGCCCTTAAATTAGACATGAGTAAGGCCTACGATCAAGTCGAGTGGAATTTCCTTGAAACAGTCATGAGGAAAATTGGTTTTGCTGAGCGGTGGATATCAAAGCAATGTCCTATTCAATTCTTATAAATGGGAAACCATATGGCAAGATACACCCTTCACGGGGGTTTCAACAAGGCAACCCTTTATCATCGTATTTCTTTCTTTTATGTGAAGAGGGGTTAAGCACTGTAATTTCAAGAGCCGAACAAGAAGATCGCATCACAGGGCTGCCAATTACACGAGGGGGAACGAGGCTTAGTCATCTATTCTTTGCGGATGACAGCCTCTTGTTTTGCAAAGCAAGCTTGGAAGAATGGACTCATGTTCGGGAAGCATTGGCAATCTATGAAACGGTTTCGGGTAAAAAATTGAATTGTGGAAAAACGGCTATATTTTTTAGTCGAAATACAAAACCGGATGTTAAGACCGATATATTAGATGCGGCAGGGGTGAGTGCTATACAATTATATGAGCGATATTTGGGCTTGCCGGCGTTGGTTGGAAGATCAAAAGTGAGTACCTTTGCGGATATAAAAGGGAAAGTGTGGGAACGGCTCAATGGGTGGAAGGAGAAATTCCTTTCCAAAGCAGGGAGGGAGATTTTGTTAAAGGCCGTAATACAAGTTATTCCAACATACACGATGAGTGTATTTCAATTACCCAAGTCGTTGTGCAAAGAGATTAATTCTATGATGGGACGGTTTTGGTGGGGGGCCAAAGAAAATGAAACCAAAATTGCATGGATGAGCTGCAATCGAATGGGCAAGGCAAAGGCTAAAGGAGGCATGGGGTATCGAGATTTGGAGAGGTTCAATATGGCTTTGCTTGCAAAACAAGGATGGAGGTTAATTCAGCAGCTCGGCACACTTATTGCTCGTATTTACAAGGAGAAATATTTTTGCAATGGTACTTTTCTGAATTCGGAGTTGGGTCGAAGACCGTCTTATGCTTGGAAGAGCATATAGAATGCGAAGAAGCTTCTCCAAGAAGGATTAGTGTGGAGGGTTGGTGACGGTTGTTCAATTAAAATTTGGGGGGGTCGTTGGTTAGAAACACCAACTTCTTTTCTTGTTCAATCTCCAGTCCAGCTTTTAGATAAAAAGGTAATCGTCAGTGAGCTTATAGATGAAGATACCAAGATGTGGAAGACTAGTAGTGTATCGGAAGTTTTTATGGAGGAAGAGGCCAGAAGTATATGTCAAATTATGATCAGTCCCTCGTCACAACAGGACAGGCTTGTGTGGATGGGAAATAAGAACAGGGACTATACTGTTTGCAGCGGCTATCACTTTGCCATGGAGGGGGTGGACAGGAACGAAGGTATCACGTCCGACTCATCCAAAATGTCCCAGCTTTAGCAAACTATATGGAACTTTAAGGGACCTAGAGTTTTGAAGATGTTTCTTTGGAGGGCATGCAATAACATTTTGCCAACAAAGGAGAATTTGTATAAGAGGAAAATTATTGATGATCCAAAATGTGCTATCTGTGGGGGTGATACAGAGACTTTGGGTCATGCCATATGGAGTTGTGCAACAGCCCGTGATGTTTGGCTGGAAAATATGAAATCAATTCAGAAGAGCACCAGTGATGAAATAGATTTCCAACAGCTTTTTGAACAACTATATGAAAGGCTGGAAGATGAGGACTTCCAGGTTTGGATTTGTTGCTAGAAAAATCTGGTTTAGGCAGAATAAGGCAATCTTTGAAGGCGAATTTTTACCACCTGTCCGAGTCAACCAAATTGCCACCGAGCAAATGGAGAATTATAAAATGGCAAAACTGAACTAGAGAAGTAACGATGGTATGTCTACATCCATTAGGGTTCCACGGGTTACATGATGGCAGAAGCCGGATGTAGGGTTGATTAAAATCAACTGGGATGCAGCGCTCGACACATCAGGAGAACGGATGGGGGTGGGTGTAATGGCAAGAGATCATAACGGAAACATGGTTGGTGCGTTATGCTGCACGAGACCCTTTATTTTCGGACCCAGCAACTGCTAAAGTAGTGGGAGCATGGCAAGCCGTAATGTTTGGAAAATAATTGGGGTTGGATAACATTGTTTTCGAAGGGGACTCTTTGGAGGTGGTAAACGAAATGAAAAATGGGCCTTCCAGCTGGGCTAGGTATGGAATGATTTTAAATGCGACAAAGGAGGGACTACAGACTATCCCAACATGGGGATTTCATCATATTCGGCATGGAGCCAATGAAGCCGCCCACCGTCTGGCTAAACAGGCTTTTGTTTTTGGAGAGACGAGAGTCTGGCTAGGAATTTCACCCTTTTGTATTCATGATGTGCTCACTGTAGACAACAGCTATTCAGTTGAATGAATTAAATCAGTACCATTTCAATAATAATAATAATTACCATTATACTGCAAGGACTTATTGTCATATATTAAATGAAATATATATATATATAAAGCGGTTAGTGGTTAACGGTTTTCAAAAACCCATTAAAGCCTAACCACTTTCAAAAGCGGTTAGCGGTTAGCGGTTAGCGGTTAGAAAAGTGGTTAGCTGTTCTAAATTTTCACCCCTAGTTTAATTGGATAGAAACCAAGTCACGTGTGTGGCATGTGACCTTTTTCAACCAAAATTTCTAAAAATTCCCTCAGGGTTAAAGTTTAAATATAAATGACTTCGGAAGGGTAAAAAAAAAAAAAAAAGAGTTGGCCTTTGGCCAAACCACCCTCAGACTAGCTTGGCCACTCCCAAACTCATTTGGGGTGGTTTCGGCCACCCACATTTGGGCATATGGACGTTGGACTAACCCCACGGGACACATGGGTGGTTCGGTACCTCATACCAGCCTAATGGAGGTTAGCCAAGGCACCCCCTTCGCAAAATTGGGGGGCCAAGCCACCCTCAAATGGCTCTGCCACCCCCCACATTTTTTTTTTTTAAAAAAATGGTTTTTTCTTTTCTTTTATTTATTTATTTATTTATTTTGAATATAAAATTTTTTGTTTTAAGTTTTAAATTTAGTTTTTTATTTATGTTTACACTTTACCCCCTTAAAGTCATTTATGTTTTCACTTTACCTCGATGGCATTTTCAAAAGTTTTGGTTGAAAACGGTCACATGGCATGCACGTAACTTGATTTCGGTCCAGATAGTCGTATGGTATTTTTCACCAATGTCAAATACATTGTGGAGGTCTTTCATCAATTTTTAGACATTGGGCAAATGTGTGGATATTTCAAGAGAGTAAAATGTATTTTCTCATAACTAATAAGTTTTATATATTCTAAAAAAGTAAACACTATATTTTCTCCACTCTTTTTTTTTTGGATCATTTAGGGGTGGCTTGGCCGTCCCAAATTGCCAAAAAAAAAAAAAAAATTGAGGGGATGATTGAACCATCTTCAATGCATATGGTGGTGGTTCGGCTACCCCAGATATGGTTGAAGGCGGTTGTCGAACCACCACTTGGCCATCTGGGGATAGTTCAATGTAACATCCCAAAAAATAAAATTCTTAAAAAAAAAAATCTATTTTAAAATACATGTGATTTCAAAACAAAGTGTATTTTCGAAAATGATCTTGTGGGTTTTTTTTTTTTTTTTTTTTAAGTTTTGAACCTGTTGGGAGGATCGAACCTACAGAGCTTCAAACCTCCCACTTAGAGGATCGAACATGTTGTGACAAAAACTCGATTGTGAGCACACAAAACCCTAAAAACTCGACCCTTTTTAACCCAAAGACCTCTAGAGAAAACTTGTTCCTCGAGTTTTCAACCTTTAAGGGTTCTAGAGCAAAGAAGAGATGAGAGAAGAACCCAAAACTGGTGATTTATGTCAATCCCAAACGTATAATAAAATATCATTCCTTCAACTCTTTTTCTCAAGGTAAAACCTACAAATTATATAATCACTTTTATTTTTGTATTCTTTTCCCAAACATGCTATTTAATTGTTTGAGTTGTGTGTTGGGATTGGGATGAGTCATTTTAAAATAAAAGCGTAGTCACATTATGATTTTCAAATAAATAAATTGTTGTTCTATGCGTTTCTTTTATTGGTTGTTTTCAAAAGAATATTTACGATTCTTTGAATTCACCATTGAAAACTGGCTTGCAATGAGAGGGTATCCAAGAACTTATATACGTATGATTAAGATTGTACTTAAACCATAATGTGATGTGAGACACTTAGGATCATAATTTACCACCACACTTCCGAAATCGATATTCATGGTAGCTCACTCATTCTCATAGGTTGCCCCTTCTGTGACTCGAACCTATGGCGTGGAACTTGGCTCTCATATCAAATGATATAAATTTTAGGTAGAATTTACCATTGAAAACCAGCGTAAGGGAATGGTGCTCAAGAGCTTATATACATATGATTAAGATTATACTTAAACCATGTGAGCTATACACTTAAAGTACTATGATTTCAATTTTCATAGCTAAATTTGTTGGACCAAAATGTTCCAAATCACAAAAAACCAACTCACATGCAGTATCTAAGAATGAAGCATAATAAACTACACAAGTGTGTCTGTGTGGGAGAGAGAGAGCTTTCTTTTAATGGAAGCTTGTTTTTGGAAGAAAGATGTCCAAAGAACCTTTTTCCCATGATTTTTAGAGAAAAAGCCAAAATTAGACAAAATTGAATCATTCAAACACCCAAGTTTTTAGATGTGTATAACCACAAACCTTCCCATAGTTGAAGGTAGCACCCCATAAAAAGAAAAACAACCTTGCAATAACCCCTGCATATATATACACCTACCGCCACACATATCCATCCCCATTGATCGAGCACCCAAACAAAGAAAAAGAAGAAAAAACACTACCAAAATAAACACCAACCCGTAGAGATTGACAATAATGGCAAACAAGCTCATTGCATTGTTTCTTGTGTGCATTGTGGTTGTTGTAGCATTTAGCCTCCACGAGGCTACGCCCCAGGCCGATGATGCCAAGTTCAAGTCATGCTTCGACACCTGCAAAAAAGAATGCCTTGATAAAGAAAATGGTGAGACCTTTTGTGAAACCAAGTGTAGCAATGAGTGTGGGGATAAGGAACATGCAGGTAATTAACTTTTTGAAATATATATATATTATCAAAACCCAACTCATTTTATGAATATTATTTGAACATGCACCACGGCGTAAACTAGTATTGATCAATATTGTTTATTTTTGTGCAGACAAACTTAACAGCAGTTTGCATTGAGCATAAAAGTCTTATTCCAAATAAAGGAAAATACAGGGAAGGAGATAAAGAATACAATAAAGTTGAGGGGAGGAGTTGCAAAATGTAACAGTAACATGCTAAAAGACTTTTGTATTAGAAAATATCGACAATATTTTGTAACAGCCATTTAATTAACACTATCATTCTCATAATATATATAGTTCATTTTTAGTAGTAATGTGACTTTTTTTTTTAATATTTTTTTTAGAGATAAAATGATACTCTTCGTTCATAGATGAAAAAAGAATACAAGAGCCTTGGCTCTATAAAGAAAGAGCACGAAGCTCTAAATGAACAATATTAAAAATACATTGAGGCGTCTCCTCTAGCCAAATATGATCCATGGAAGTCCTAGACCGCCCCTAGGCAAAAGCCCAAAAGCCATTCCCTTTTTTTTTTTTTTTTTTTTGGCCTTTTGCCCTTGGCCATGGGGGTGGTTCAACCACCCCCAAACTGGCCGTGGGGTGACCAGTTTTTTCAATATTTTTCCTTTTTCTTTTTTCTTTTTTTTTCCTTAAAAAATATAGATGCCCAAAACAGTGTCGTTTTGGGCTGGGTTGGGTGCTATAGTTTTGGGTTTTTGAAATTTTAAGTAGACTGGGTGAGGGTATAGTGGGTATAAAAATACAAACCATTTGAGTTTAACGTTGAAAACTAACAAATGAATCTAAAGTGAGGGCAAATCAAAGTTCAGAGGTCCAAAGTGAGAGATTTGAAACACTACAAAAAAAAAAAAAAAGGATTTTTGACGTGTCTACAATAGCCTTTAGCATGCCACGTCACTAATTAGTGAACTGCCAATAATTGACACGTCAAGAACCTATTTTTTAATGTGTTAAAGTTGCCACGTTAATAATTATTGATGTGACAATTTTAACACGTCAAAAAATATCAACGTGTTGAATATTGGCACGTCAAAAAATTTAAATTAATTTTAAAATTAAAAAATTTTTATTGAAGTGTTAAAAGTGAGTCACATTGGCCACTTTCCGTGGCACCCACATTGGCCTCCCGTGAGCTTCCACTTGCGATTGGCCTAAAAGCGAGTCCTAGGTGACAAGCGCCATGACAACAGGTGGTTGTCAAACCCTCGTGTCTTGTTGTGCGTGCCTTGTTGCTCATCTTGTGCTCTATGACCCTGTAGTATCGTGATTGCGAATCTTCCAATGCGACCTCAGGTCAGGCGGGACTACCCGCTAAATTTAAGCATATTAATAAGCGAAGGAAAAGAAACTTACAGGAATTCCCTTAGTAATGGCGAGCGAACCGGGATCTAAGCCCAGCTTAAGAATCAGGCACCACTCGGTGTCTGAATTGTAGTATGGAGAAGCGTCCTCAGAGGCGGACCGAGCCCAGGTCCCCTGGAAGGGGGCGCTAGAAAGGGAGAGAACCCCGTCGTGCCCGGACCCTGTTGCACCACAAGGCGTTGTCAGCGAGTCAGGTTGTTTGGGAATGCAACCCCAATCGAACGGTAAATTTCGTCCAAGGCTAAATATGGGCAAGAGACCAATGAAACTAACACCATCCGAGGCCTATCGATCCTTTAGCATGCGGACGACATTTCCATGTCTACCAATCAGGCTTTTGCATGCTCAACTAGCTCTCGTGGCTGCATGCCAAAATGATCCTTTCGCAAGTTCATCAATGAGTCTAACATGTGAAACCACCAAACATGTAGGCTCGATTGCCATGGAAACGCCAAGCAGTGTGTGCCAAGGAACTTCAATGAAACCCTAGCGTGGTCTGCGCTAAGGATAAGCATTTTAATTATGTAGGAGGTTCCCAAGGCTTTAAAATTTTGGGAAAAAGGTTTAGATAACCTTCATTTATTAGACATCATGTTCAGGGACACTACGGCTACTTGAGAAAGTGCATGGACTGCCTCTTCAGGTGGTTTACCTACTAATTTTAAGACACTTATGGATGTGTCAGGTGACTCATCTGGTGAGTCGGGTCCTCAATATAATGATGATGATATTAAGAGACATAGTCTTACATAGACACCTAATCCTACACAGCCACCTAATCCTACATAGCCTCCCCAAGAAATGAGAAAGAAGCGAGTAGGTACCACCATGCAAAGTAAAGGAAAGAAAGTAGGAATTGTGTCAAAGTTGTTAAATGAGCTCAGCAAAATAAGTAATGTTGTAGAGTTAAATGCCACAAGTCAAGCAAATTCAAGTAACAGTATTCGTGATATCTTGAAGCGCTTGTGCACCTTGGATGGTGTTGAGGAGGGTTATAATTTCCATCGTAAGGCAGCTTGTATTTTTAAGAATAAAGAAAAGAGATAGGTGTTCGCTGTGTTGGAAAAACCACATTTGCAGCTTATGTTTCTAAAAGATGAAGCGAAATCGATAGACAATCACTATTTTTTTTACTTGAATAGCAAGTGGATAAAATTTTCGATGTTGCGATGTTTGAACTATGTTTGTGTTTTTTTTTTATTATTACATTTGGACAATGTGATTTTAGTTTCTCCACTTGATATGACTTATGTTATTTTATATTTGAATAATGCAATTTTGATAGTTGTGATTGTTGAACAATTTCTTTAAAAGATAGTTTTATGTGTTCTATCTGATTAATTGTTAATATTTTTTAGGTATCACTCACATGGACTATTATGATTATATGGATTATGGTAATGATGATTATTTTCATGATAAGGACAGGAATGATGATGATGATAGTGATGATGAATTTTACCATTTTGATTTTGCTGGATGTCGTGCAGTAGTGTCGTATATAATACCCCGATAAAAATAACCCTTGTATTTTCTAATAATTCCTCTTTACACAAAAACGGTGAAGGAGTTTTTGAAAATTTGTTTTAAACAAGGACCCAGGCCTTTAATGGTAACCTAGTAAACCTTAAAATTCCTTAGAAAATAGAAGCTAAAACACTAACCCTTTGGAGTGGACGTACGCTGGGTGAGCAGACGTCCATCCCGGATTCTAGCGTAGACGTACGTGAAAGGACCACTGGATGTACGCTCTACAAATAGTACATGAACGTACGCGGGACCACACGGACGTACGCTACTTTTGAAATACCCTTTGGATAATACCTGGATGTACGATGCACCTTTTGGACCGCTATACAAATAGTACTGGACGTACGCTAAGGTTGGCGAACGCCTGTAGCTTTTTCAAAGAGTTGATGACGACCTTCCCCTATAAATACCCATCAACCCTACTCGTTCTCCCATCCCATTTCAGTCTCCTGGCACGCCCCTAGGCTGCTAGAATCTTGTAAGAGTGTGTTCTTGAGAATTGTGAGTTTGAAGGAGTTTTGTAAGGAAGAGCCTGTGTCTTTGCTTGGTTTTGAGGTAACCCTTGCCTAATATGCCTTTTTAGCATTGTTTCATTCCTAACATATGTTTTAATGAGTTTTCCAAAGATTTTACTAGGCATTTCCTTAAAAGTGTTAATGTTTTCAAAATGAGCATTTTTAGTTTTATATTGTTAATATTTCTATGTTTCATGTGCTTATTTTCTAGCTTAGAGGATGTGTAGAAGCCTATAAATACCATAGGAATCATGTACTATTCGAATTTTAAGTAGTGTGTTTAACTCACTAAGCGGACGTACGCCATCGGGGCCGGATGTATGGTTAGTGGGCAAAGCACCAGTTCTAAGTTTCGCACGTATACGCTTTAACTTAGCCATTGTTTTAGGTTAAATAAGGCTTAGAATAATGGTGTCTTGTATCCGTTATAACAAGATTTATTTATGTCCGAGGAATTGCTCAAATGTGCGAGGTAAGTGGACACTTATAACCCTTTTTACTTAAAAAACGTGGGATATGTCAATTGACTGACCACGAGTATGATATGAGTATGCCTACTTTTGTAAATACTTGATAATTGCATTATAAATTTATTGTTAAGATGCATCGTGTGATATGGTACGTCAGTACATGCGGTATAAACGGCCATGGGCTTACTATGTAGACTTCATACTATGGTCAAATGTGTATGTTATATGGGGGCTTTGGATTCAATAGTTTCGTAACCAAGGTGTAGCCATTCCCAATTAATGGTCACTATAGGACGAACATCATTAGCGGTGTGGGGCACCTGAGATCGGACTCGATCGTGCAGCTAGTGTTATGTACGGTAGCATATAATGGCTGGGGCACCGACATTGTACTACAGGTCCCTCGGGACAGCACCAACCCTACTGAGAATGGGTGAAAATGTCGAGTAGACCATATATGAGAGTTATGACCTATAAAACATTAGCCTTTCTTGAATTAAAATATTTAGATAATTATCGCCGGTAGTACACCATAATCTTTAAAAACTCGAAACCCTACTAAATAGTGTATTAACGGAGATAATGCCCCTCTTTGATTCTTACTCAAATTGTACGTTTACTTTTGTTTAATCGAGGCTCATGCCATACATATGTTGTAAGGTTTACTTACTAAGTCTTTAGACTTACGCTGTTGCTATTCTTTTAGGGAATTTAACTCTACACTCTGGGAATGGCACGGTTGCTGCTACCCGATTGGCTTAAGACTTGCTTAATAATTCAGGTTTGTAATCGTTATTATATAGTTGCTCCATGTCTTTATTTTCGATGATATATAGTTATCTGATATTTATCTCACATTCTTATGCATTTACTCTGATGATGCTAAAGGGGCGATTCCCCTTTGAGTCACAAGTTGGCTTATCTAGGGTAATTGCCAGTAACTCTGCCAAATTAGCCAAGGCTAATTTTGGAAGTATTACAACGTATGCCATTAAATACATTGATAAACAATCTTGTAGAAATTCTAAAGAAACTGGATATAAGTTCAACTATGTTCACTCATCACTGAGAAGTGTTATCGAGCAAAATTTTGGTGTGTGGAAGAATAGGTGGCATGTTTTAAGGCAAATGCCATCTTATGATATTAACGACCAAATGCTCATTGTAGTTACTACCGTGGTTCTTCATAATTTTATTAGAATACATGACAGAAAGGATAAAGGGTTTAAGTGGGATAAAGATAACTTCGATAATGATGATGATGCAAAAAGTAACAGTCAGGAAAACATCGACAATATACATGACGAGGAGATGAAAGTGGTTCATGACAATATAGCCCGATCTGTTTGTGGGTTGTAAACAGTGCTTTATTATTTATGTTTTAGGATAATTTTTAATATCCTTTAAGTTTTTTTTTTTCGGTGATTTATCAAGTACTAATTTAAATTATTGGTGAATTATGTAACAATTAAATTTGATAAACATTATTAGTTTAATTTGATGGATTGTTCTTCTATTTTTTTTTATATGTTGTTTTGGAATATGTTTCAAGTAAAAAAAAAAAACACAAAGAAAAAAAAGCATATAGAAATAAATAATATAGCAATATATAATTGCCCAAGTAGAAAACTCAAAGTTAATGTCAAATTATAGGTCATACTTTTGTTTGCATAGGTGTTTTTTTTTTTTTTGACATGTCCATGCAAGGGTAGGGAGAGATTTGAACTTGTGACCTCCGCTTCATAAGGCGTGGTTCACAGTCGATTAAGTTACCTCTTGGGGACTTGTTTGCATAGGTGTTAAAAATGGCTTAATGTTAGTTATTTTACTATTATAAAGAAATGTCCTTTAATGGTAATTTGGCCATAAAACCGCAATTATATGTTAATGTTATTTAAACACTCAACTGATAAAAAAAAGTATTTTTTAGCATATTTTATCAAATGCTTGTGCGATTTTAAAAAGTAGCAATTTTTAAAACCACACTTAGGCTCCGTTTACTTCGACGTAAAATGGTTTCCGGCGAAAAATAATTTCTTGAGAAGTCATTTTTCCTTAAAAAATTTTTTGCCGAAAATATTTTACGGTGTTTACCACGCGGTGGAAAATCAATTTTTTTTTGAATATTTTTATTTAATTATATTAACCTATAAAATATAAAAATATAAAAAATTTTGTCATTCATGCCAATGTGGTGCACAGCTGCACACTTTCCAATTCCCTTGGATTTCTTGTGCGCCGCAAACAACTATAATTTTTTTATTTTATTTAAATCATTACTTATTTTTGGTAAAAAAAATTATTAAATTTAATCAATAATCAATATTTTAACTTAACGAGTATTTGAATAATTCATCTTATAATCATTACTTATATATTCCTATTATCTGTGCATTTTTTTTTAATAAATGATGTAATCTCAAAATCAAAACAAAGACAACCTAGAAGATAAAAAAAAACCCTCCCAAATTGCCTAGAAAATTTTCCAGAATACATTCATCCCACAGCCCCCAATTTTGTATTCTCTATACAGGCATCAAATGTTCAGATTTCACTACCAAAGCTACGAAATTAAACGCTTCAGATTCAACCTGCTGGACCAATTTCCTTGAAAAATGTATAGCGTATACAGGTAGAAGCTCAAAGAAAGTTAATTAATATGCAATTAACTAAGCTTAACACTAAAGAAACTAAACGAATCATTGAACACAAAGAGAAAGGATTAGGAGCCAACAATAGGGGTGTCTTTGATACTAAGGTGAGGGAAAGGGTCGGCCGTGCTAACGTGCACCGGGGCAGCGGTGCACCCAAGACCCCCAGCAAGAGCCTCAGATCCGAGCGTTTGTAAGCAGCGGAGCAAGAGACGGAAGGGGCCCGCGAGAGCTGTCCCCTTTTCATCCACTGGCCTCACCTCCCCTCCATTCTCGAATCTTCTCCGTCGGTCCCGTCGGGCCCCTCCTTCAACGGAGACAAGGCCTCCGCCAGCCTCAGGCTCCCGAATCTTGCGATCAACGGCTTGGGCAAAGCCGTGTAGTGGGCCTTCCTACCCCGACGCAGCAGCCTCGACATGGGGGATGCACTCCTGGCCGGGCTCTTGGCCCTCAACCTCCCGGGAGATAGCCCTCTCACCACCTCCTCTTTCAACGCCGAGAAGAACCCCTGCTTTCTCTCCATTTCTCACGACTCCGACAAAGAGAGCCGAGTGGCGGGGAACGATGACAAATGACAATGAGAGTGAAATTGCAGTGCTCTGAAGCTCAACGAAGAAGCGAGAGACAGTGAGAACCAACCCAGGAGGTCGAGGGTTTTTTTTTCTAGTTAGGAGAGTCGGGTTTTTTTTGGGTGGAACGGGGAAAATGGTTTACGAAATTAAAAAGGGGAAACCATTTTTCAAAAGGGTTAAATACTTAATTAGTCCCTAGGGTTTAGAAATTTTATTTTTTCCTCTTTAGGGTTTAGAAAGTGACCAAATTAGTTCTTATGGTTTTGAAAAGTGACCGAGTTAGTCCATCCGTCAGTTGACCATTAGTTGACTTAACGGACTGACACGTGGACCAATTAAAAGTTGACACGTGGCACCTAATTAAATTTTTTATTTAAAAAAAAAATTCAAAAATAATAATTTTTTTTTTAAAAAAAACATGGAAAAGGGTGGCTCGGCCACCCCTATGGAGCCAAGGGGGTGGCCGAAACCACCCCCAATGGTGGTTTCTGACGACGATCGAACCTAAGGTTCCGTTGAGGTGGCTACTGCAGGTACGTGGCTTTGGTGGCATGCGGGATTCAGTTTAGGTGGGCGCTGCAGTTGTCGCTGCTGATGCCTTACGTGCAAGAGCTGGGGATCCTGCATGCCTGGGCCAGTGTGATATGGCTCTGCGGGCCGCTGTCGGGACTCCTGGTGCAGCCCTTGGTGGGCCACATGAGCGACCGCTGCACAAGCCGGTTTGGCCGCCGGAGGCCGTTCATACTCGCCGGGGCAGTGTTGATCGCCATCTCCGTCCTGATTATCAAACACTCGACGGACATCGAGTGGCTCCTCGGCGATCGTGGCTCGTTCAGGCCCAGGGCCGTGGCTCCGTTCGTGTTTGGCGGATTCTGGATGTGGCCAATAACATGACTCAAGGTCCTTGTAGAGCTCTGGTCGCCAATCTCACTCGTAATCCTCCATAGCTAAGTGCTGAAATGCATGTCAGATAGGAGAAAGAGTACCCACTGGGGGTGGCCGAAACCTACCCCCTTGGCTCCATGGGGGTGGCTCGACCACCCCTTGGTGCCAAGGGGGTGACCGTAGCCACCCCAGGTTTTTTCTTTTTTCTTTTTTTTTTTTTTTTTGAAAAATATTTTTTTTAATTTTTTTTAAAAAAAATAAAAAATTTAATTAGTTGCCACGTGTCAACTTCTAATTGGTCCACATGTCAGTCCGTTAAGTCAACTGATGGATTGACTAACTTGGTCACTTTTCAAAATCACAAAGACTAATTTGGTCACTTTCTAAATCCTAGGGAGGAAAAAATAAAGTTTCTAAACCCTAATGACTAATTAAGTATTTAACCATTTCCAAAAAAATGTAAGGCTTTTTGGTCAAATGGAAATCATTTTCGGTTTGACCATTATTTTCAGAAATCATTTTTTGGAAACTATTTTACATTGAAATAAACGAAGCCTAATTAAAATCGCACTTTCAAACGAGCCCTAAATGTTAAAAACGTATATATAATCAACGGATCATATTCAACAAACACACTAGAGCTAAGTAAAACCAGCGGCATGATAAGCTTTTGGTAAATGAACCAAACAGTTAATATTTAAAATTTAATTATTTTTCGAAATCCAACGGTTGAAAATTAGAGAACCCAAATCTATCATCTCTGATCTCTCCATTCTCTCGACTCTCCTCTCACAGTCTCCACCATCCTCCTCGCCTCCTATCTCTGTTGCCGCTCCCACCACTCTCCCAGTGCCCCCAACAGCAACCACCACCACCACGGCAGCAACCACACACCTCGACGCCTGGCTGAAGCTGAACGGCTCGTGCCCGGTTTGCAGGAACTCGCCGCTACCGACCCCTCTGTCCACGCTGCTATCGGAGGTCGTTCCGCTCTCGCAGTACACCGGCGATCGGAGGCGGAGGAGGTGATAAGATTTGTGGGTTTTTCTTTTCTTTTTGGGTTTTTTTTTCTCCGTTTCTTCTTGGGTGGTGGGTTGTTTGGGGTTTTGCCGTTTGATGTGTTTGTTTGGTTGCCCAGAAAAATGTGTAAATATTTTTGTGTAGATAGGTATTGGGGTTTCTGTTTTTTACTGAATTATGGTTTGTGTTTGATGAAATTAGGGCAGAAAAAGTATCTTCGTGTTATGAAACAGATGGGTGTTGGTCTTTCACATAATATTGAATTCTAGGATTGAATCATTTTTGCCAAATGCATGTACATATACATCCCAAAATTAATCGAGCTTGAGCTCGAACAGGGTTCCAACCCAATCGAGCCGAGCTCGAGCAACATTTCTAGGCTCGTGTCGAGCTCGAGCTCAAGCCTGGCCTCAAAGTAAACGAGCCGAGCCCGGACAAGCCAAGCTCGCCCAAGCTCGGCTCGTTTACACCCATACCTGGGGTAGTACAGGATGCAAAGTCATGGTATCATTTTATGGGGATCTCTTACGACTCCTGGATTTCTTGACTTTAGTTGATGAGGGTTAGAATTAAAAGGTCTCAGTTTCCGCTTCTAAGCAAAAAGGGAGAAGGGAGTTGAAGAATAGGGTGTACTTATTAAAAAAAACGAATTTTGAATGCTTAAAAGGGCTCATGTTGTGCTATCATGTAGTCCTGGGTTTTTGTGGGTTTTGGGTTTCTGTTGTAGGGGTTTTGTGGGTTTTTCTTTGTTTTTATTTTTGTTTTTTATAATTTTTTTTTATTTTTAATAATGAATGAATAAATCCACAATTGAATTGGTGTGTGGTCCACATGAGTCAACAAGTTTAATAGTTGATCTATTGAATTTATACGATGTGATGAGAAAAAGATGGGAAAAATATTGACGTTAATCATCTCTTTTTATGAAATTAGTTCAGATTGAAAAACCAGACAATACAAACAAACCAGTTAAAAGCGATTGGTTGAGTTGTTCTGGTATGGCATTCTGTTGGTTCTGGTTCAGAATGAACAAACCATTCAATACAAAAAATGGTTCAATACAAAAAAGTTATAGGCATTCAATACAAACCCTAAATCTGGTGTTTGTTGCACCAGATGCGGTTTAAGTGAAGGCCGCTTGAATCAGTTGTGCATTCAATGTCTCACCTGCCTTCAGTCTCTCATCTGCCAAACATGAAATCAGATTGTTTGAATGCAATCTGTCAATAATTCAAGAAGTCCGCTTGCTGGTATTTTGCATTCAATTGTGTATCTGCTTACTGGTTGTGCATTCAATCTTTCTTGTTTCATGACAGTTTAAGTGGTTGGTCTAAAAGTAGTAGCAAAGAATTTTTAAATAAAGTAGATAAATATGTAGAGAGTTTGATGCTTTAGGAAGTGGCTAAAATTTGTAGAAGAAGTAGATTTTTAGCTCAAACTTAGCTGAACTTTGACTAGTTCACTAGGAATGTTCTAAGGTATTATCCACCTTCTAAAATTCCTTTTAACCAATTCCAATTGAAACGAAATTGTTCCCCTTCTTGTCCAAAAAGCAAACCAACATTTTCTTGAAATTGTGAAAGTGATTTCATTTTTGTGCTTCTAACAAGGTCAGCTCGAAATGGGTTGGAAAGCGGCTCAGAAACTCATTAGGCACTGGAAGATTCTCAGAGGAGATAATGTAAGAGAAGAGCATTCTAAATCCTTTCAACTCCACTTTAACGTATTTTATGATTTATTTTTTGGTTATTTTTATTGTTCTCTTTCAATTTGAATTGTTTGGGCTTAATTGTTGCAGGTGATGATTACAAGGGGCAAAGACAAAGGCGAGATGGGTGTTATTAAGCGTGTAATTCGCTCGCAGAATCGGGTTATTGTCGAGGGCAAAAATTTGGTGAGCATGTTCATTTTAATCAAACTGATTATTATATATGTTTACTTGTTGCTGAGGAAAATTGTTAAGGTGTTCTTCCATTCATATTGAGATTTTTTCAATTGATTCTAGTTATATTAGCAAGTAATCCTGGATAATTTGATATGGTTAAGAATCTGAAAGCTTTGATTTTTTATGACAAAACATGCCACTCGGATGGTTCATAATAACCTTAAACTTCCGATGTGTACCAATGTTGTGCCATTGTGGTGAATGCATGACTGGATCTCTTTCAGAATGGTTTATGCTTTGAATTTAGAGGGAAAAAATAAGGAAGAAAAAGAAAGCAAAAGAGATGAATATGATGTGAAGCAAGGTTTTAGAGAATTCACCTAAAAATGTAACATGATGATTATATTCAATAATCATTTATCGGCAAGACATATCTCAAGTTTCTTTTGTAGCTGTTATTCTATGGATCGGAATCCCTACAATTGGGGTGTCCGAATTGCATTCGGTTGGGCAAGTGGGCCCCGGACTCCATGCTTGCCCTTGGTGCTGCCTAGGCTAGTGAGCCCTACAGTTCTGCAATTTGGGCACCCAATGGTTGGGGATCCTAATTCTTATTCTATTGAATCAGCAAATAGTGTTTGTAGTGTGTAACATGATTTTGAATTAGGCCCTGACTGGAATGTTTCTGAAACAGATATTTTTACACATTTAGTGACAAGTTAGCTTCTTTTTCATGATATTTTAGTCTTCCATGTTCTTTGGAACTTTGAACTGTTCCACCATCCTCTACATAGTTTATCTAACTAGTCTTACTTAAGTTCTTCTAGTAACAAACTCACTGATACTAACACAAGGTTCTGATGTTATTGATTTGAATCTACATACCTAATAAAGAAGATCAATTTACTTAGAAGGCACTATTTATTGGAATCTGCAATAGCTTTATAGATTAAAATGAGTCAAAAAAATTGTGGGTTCGTTACCTTTTATACTTATGTGACTTCATGCCATTTTCCTTGCTTATACCATGTTTTTATCAAGTTAAATGACTTTAAGAGATAAAAGAGAACTTCACAAGTCTGAAAGAAGATGACTTAGTATTGAAGAGAGCGTTCAAGGGCACTGCATGCATGCATTTGGAGCTGGAATAGTATCATCTAGGCAAGAATTTGGTGGCACAATGTTTGTTAAATACATAAATTATGATATATATGAATTTTTTTTAATATTGTTTCTTTCATCAATTAGGATTTTTTTGGTTCTTTCTTGTCATCATCTACGTGTACATTCTTTCTTATGAACCATATAAATTTTGTTCCATAAGAGCATCTCCAGCAGCATTGTTTAAAATATCTAATCAAAAAGTGTGATTCTTTACTTTATCTATTGTTTTGTTTTATACACTTCAACAAATTTTTTATTCCCTTCTCTATTTTCTTTTAAATATTATTTCTCATTCTTTTTTTTTTTTTTGAAAAAAAAAAAAAATTATTAAATCTCACTATTTCTTCTTCCAACGCTCTTTCTCTCTTAACCACCATTTCTTTCGCCTTCTTCTCCAAGTCCACCCCGAGCATAAACAGATTCCACAGCTACTATGTATAAACAAAGAAAAAAAACATAAAAAAGTTAAGGGTCAAACACTACTATGATTTTTCGATTGTTTTGATCATTTCAGAAGTGCTTACTTTGAATTTGAAGCTGTTTTTGAAGAGCAACGACTTGAGAAATAGTTGAAGGGAAGCCACCTCAGACGTGCTTACTTTGAATTTGAAACTGTAGGGAAGCCACCTCAGATGTGCTTACTTTGAATTTGAAACTGTTCTTCCTCCAACGCTCTTGCAGATTTGGCTTCCCTTCAACCATTTTTCGCCACCTCAAGGAAGCCAAAAATCACCTCTATCAACACTCATTTGGTCAAGCTTAAAGCCAACAATTTTTTTTTTTTTTTTTTTTTTTAAAAACCCAGAAATTTCACAAAACGAGACTTGACTTTTCCAATAAACCAAGACTGACCCAGTCGTTGATCTTCATGGTGGTGGCTTTGTGCAACACCTTGTGCAAGTCGCTCTTTAACCCACCCATTTGGATATACACAAAATTCAAAACTCAGCCTTAATCCATTTAGCCAAGACTGAAGAGTAAACCCAGGAAAATCAATTCTAAACTGGCATTCCACCAAATTTCAGCAACAGAAATTCTACTCCAATTTTAAGTCACCCACCAAATTCAATCCAAGGAAGATCAAAAATAAAAAATCTCTAATGAAACAAAAGTCCAATCGGTTGCTCAACCGAAAACGGAGGAAGTTCCCAAAATTTTCCTCCACCCATTTGTCATAGCACCGAAACAGCAAAGAAAATTAAACCTAGAAATTTATTTTGAAGAAGAAACGCCCATTCGGCAGAGATGAGAGATGAAGGAGTTGAGGAAGAAATGATAGAGAATGTTAAAATATTAGAACATGAGAAAGAATGTTTAGGTGAGAATAAAAAATGAAAAAGTAAGATTTGAAAGGAATAAAATATTCCTACATTTTGCTACAGTGATTCTTCAAGAGGTTGCGAATCACTGTAGCTAAAAGTGTGTTTTAGCTTTTCATAACATGATCTGCTGGACCCAAAAGATGGTCCAAATTAGTTAAATCTAGCTAATATTGGACTTTTAGCCAATTTGTTGGAGATGCTCTAATGAACATGCATTAGACAAATGTTTGTGAAAGTACCCGTGGAATGGTTCTAACTCCAAATTAACAAAACAAACACAGATAATTACTGATTAATAAAGTTAAATCAGAGAATCATAATCAACAATCACTCAGTCAAGCACACAACCACAACACACGGATTTGTTGACAAAGTAGAAACTCTTTGAGCACCTCAAAGAGAGAAACCACTCTGAGGCAGCAAAATTCGAAAAATTACTAGCAAAGAAGATCTAGATTACATATACAAGAAATACTTACAACTCTTTGTAAATCCTAGACTCTGTAAGACAACAAGCAACCCGCTTACCTCCAAACTCCACAATCTTCTTCTAGTGTCTTTTCTTACTGACTCCTTAAGTAGACTCTTTGGTGGATGAAGGTTGTGTATTATGTGGTTTGAGGAACTTAGTCAAGCACACAACTACAACACATGAATTTGTTGACAAAGTAGAAACCCTATGAGCACCTCAAAGAGAAAAACCACTCTGAAGTAGCCAAAAGAGAAAAATCAATAGCAAAGAAGATCCAACTTACAGACACAGAATATTTACAACCCTTTGTAAATCTTAGACTCTGTAAGACAACAAGTAACTCGCTTTCCTCCAAGCTCGACAATCTTAAGTAGACTCTTTGGTGGATGAAGGTTGTGTATGATGTGGTTTGAGGAATGAAATCACAACATCAAGAGTGGGTAAGCTAAGAGCTTTGAAAACATTGTCTTGAAATCCATGGTAGAGTGAAGCAAGATACCTCTAGAGCCCCTCTCTAGGTGTTTCATAATCTCCTTGCTTAAGTTTTATAGCAGCCATCTTTTTTCTACTTATATGAGCTGTAACACCCTGATACCATATTGGGAAGATGAGAAGAAGCCCACATAGAGTGGGTGGTTTATAAAGATGGTCATGGTACTAAGTCCCACATTGCCTAGTTACTAGGTAAAACTGGGCTTTATAATGAATTCTAGGGAAGCTCCAAATTGACTAGTTCTTTTGGGGTGATAGCGCAGATGTGGCTAGCGCTTTTCCCTAGGTCATCACATGAGCTCTTAAAAATGCCACAAAAATGGCCTTCAGCATAGTTCAGTCCGCAGCGTGGCGTCATGAAGGTGGTAGGGGTGTCATGACGACAACTAGGGTTTCATTGCCAACTTTCTGACATTTTGGCAGGCTACATCATGACGACTATTTGACAAAAGTAGGCTGACACTTCTTTTGAGCAACATTGTCATGACGTGCTTCTGAGGGCTATCTGACGGAAGTTGGCTAAGAGTTTTGTTCTTCTAGATTCAATACCGTCATGACAGCCTTCTATGGCTATTTGACAGAAGCAGGCCCAAAGTTTTATTTTTTCCAGACTTGAAACCATAATGATGGCATTCTCACGACTTCCTGACGAAAACATAGAACCTTGTAAACACTTGGGAGGATTTAGGGACAACCACTTATGATTTTAAACAGTAAATAGGGCAATTTCTAACTTTATAGTGTGCTATATATGTTTTCTTTTTATCATCCTTTTATGCCCTTTTGCAGGTAAAGAAACATATCAAACAAGGGCAAGGTCATGAGGGCGGTATCTTTACAGTTGAAGCACCGTTGCATGTGTCAAATGTTCAAGTTCTTGACCCTGTAACAGGGTATGGAATTACTAAAGACTTTTGATTTCACAATCTTTGTGTTGTTTTCTTTGTTTTACATGTATTTCTTAGGAAGTGGATGTTTACTTATGCAGGAAGCCATGTAAGGTTGGTGTTAGATATCTTGAAGATGGCACTAAAGTAAGAGTATCTAGAGGTTTGGGAACATCCGAATCCATAATACCTCGTCCTGAAATCTTGAAGATAAGGACTACACCAAGGCCTACAATTGGTACTTATCTGAAGCTTAATCCCTTTTTTCCTTTTTAAAATTTGATTTTAAGTTATTTTGATAACTTAGTTGTTATTCTTTATGTGTATTACTTTTCTTTACTGCAACTTGTGTGATCAGAGACAACTCTGTCAATTTGCATTCACATGTTATGTTTGACTTTGCAATTATAGGGAGAATTCATGTGTTACTCTCCCATATTGGTTTGTGAAGCAATTGTGCTAGCCTTTTTGATGTCCCATATTGGACGGTAGTAGATCAATCTGGACCATATAAATGATTAAGGAGAGCCCCGTTATTAATTAGTCATTTTAGGATATCTTAAAGATGTAACTAGCATGTCCCCACTTTGTGACTATTAGACCAGATCAAACTCCTACTACTAGTAGGGGTGTCAATGCGGGCGGTTATTAACTGCCCGCCAACCGCTGACCGTTATAACAGCTAACCGTCTAACCGCATAACCACTATAACCGCCTAACCGCCTAACCGCTAACCGCCTAGCGATTAGCGGTTAGCAGTTATGGGGTTTACTAACCGTAACCGCTAACCGCTTTTTATATACTATATTTTTATAATTATAATTATAATAACATTTATACATATAACATAATTAATTGATCATTAATAATTAAATCACATTTTTGTTTTAGATAATTACATCATAATTTGAGTATTAATATATTATCACTATAATTTATATGATTATATTACATGATCAATTAATCATAAAATCATTTGATTATATAATAACAAATTATACATACATATTCATAAGTCATAAGTTATAAGTATGTAAGTTCATATTAATACAACAATGAACAATTAAGTATCTATAGACTTAGTTCTAATGTATGTTATCAACTTATAAGTCTATATATGTTATAAATTATAATTATACATTATACATATATGCAATTATGCATATTGAATAATATAAATATAAAATATCAATACTTAATCATATGATTCAATAACAATTCAAATACTTATTAAAGTTAATAATATTATTAATGTACAATGATAATGTGATTCGTATAATATCAAATTAATTAATTGACATTGGATTAAACAATGTGTTACTTATAACCACAATTGAAGTATTAATGTATTATCATTATAATTTATATGATTATATAATAACAAATTATTCATATATAATATTTATATATATGATATGTTTGTAACTTTGTAATAATATATGATATGTTATAAGTAACACGTTGTTTAATGTGATATATGTTTTAGCAACAAGTAACATAAACTACATAAGTAACATAATTATTAATTAGTTTGTAGTTACATATTAACTAGCTTTGTAAGTACTTATATCATACATGCTTATTCTAATATTTTGTAATTTAGTATATATTAAGTAATTATACATATATGCAATTATGCATATTGAATAATATAAATGTATAAGATCAATACTTAATCATATGATTCAATGACAATTCAAATATTTTATTTAAGTTAATCATATTATTAATGTACAATGATAATGTGATTCGTATAATATTAAATTAAGTAATTAATATTAGATTCGTTAAACAATGTGTTACTTATAACCATAATTGAATCAAAGCATTATTAGATATTTTATACTGATAAAACATATATCACATTATCTTAAATTCTTAGATCTAAGATAATTTTATTATATTAATATGAATTGTGATTTGTGAGATAATATGATCATATAATTTAAGTATGAGTGTATGACCATTATATCATTAAGAATTTAGGACTTAGGAGTTTGATCATTACCATTAAATAATAAGTTTAAGTAAAAAAAGTTTATAAGTAAATATGATAATAATTTCATAAGGAGTGAGACCATATAAACTTACTCATCTTAGTATCATAGTATGAGTGTATAATATTGTAGTAATAAAAGCCCAAAAAGCCCAAGAAAAAGCCCAAAAAAAAAGGCTCAATTTTGAAAAAGCGGTTAGCGGGCGGTTACCTATTTCACTAACCGCTAACCGCTAACCGCACGGTTAACCGCTAACCGCTAACCGTTAGGTGGTTAGCGGTTGCGGTTAGTGAAATCTACTAACTGGGTATACAAAGGAAACCCGAACCAACAACCCAATGAAAGCACAAATGCGCCTCTAAGTACACAAAAAGTATACAAAGGAACCCAAAAAGAAAACCCGAAACAACCCAAAAGCAGCAAAGGACCTAAACAACACCCTAACAGCAGCCCTAGTGCACTTCCGGAGGGAACGAAAACGCATTCTTCGATCCCGACCAACCCCGTCGCCGCTGATCCTTCATCGGAGAGATGGTGCAGTCAAAATTTTTGAGCTCTCTCATCCCCTTAACCTTAGGAACAGTAGCTTCGACAAGATCCCGAAGTTTCTTGTCTTCACCTCCCCGAGTCAACCCCAAAACAGGAGCGAGGTTCAAAGCGTTAGCCACCCGATCCTCCCCGACCACAGGAATAACACCCACAACCTCCGCAATCAAATCCTTGTTTTTATTCAGCTGTTTAGCGACCTTATCCTTCACCCTCCGGGTATACCACAATTGTGACAATGAAACAGAAGAATTAGTGGGAGAACCACTTTCCCTCCTAGTCTCCTTCACTACAGCCCCATCGGAAGACGAGCTGACCTGTGACGAGGGCAGCAACTGAACTAGACCCAACCTCCGGAATAGGATCCTTCCCCTTGCGCACCGGCGATACCTCCTTCAACACCACCGGAGGTGGAGGAGCAGCTCTCGCACCAAAGAACCCACGCCGAATCAAACTTTTCGCCGGTGCAGAAGGGCGTACCGGCTCATCCACCTAATTATCCTCCACCCCAGACAAAGCAACCTCATTATCCCTGCAGGGAGGGCTCACCGGCTCAACCACCTCCCAAGGAACTGCGAAGACCTCTTTCAGAGACACACCCAAGCGTTCAGCAGGTGTCGAAGAGAATAAATCCTCCCAGTCCCTGCTCAGAAAGCCCGCTGGAAAATCCTCCGCAGAGGGGAAAGGAGAAATAGGGACCGGCATCAAAGCTACATCATTAGATCCATTGCCGCCGCCAAACCCATCACCGGCAGGAGTGGAACCCTTCGCCGGCGAATCTCCAGAAACCTTCGCCCCAACATCGAACCCCTCGGCGGCAGACTCGCGGACGAACACCGATGAAGAAGGCTCATTGACCGAAGACACTAGCACACCCGAGCACGTCAACGGCTCCACACCCACAATACTCGACGACGGCACCTCAACACCATCTTCAGAACCCATAAACGTCCCCTTCGAAAACACCAAAGGCAGCGCCTCACCAAGATCCGGCTCTAAAAACAAGCCCAGCGGTGATTTTGGACCCGGACCCGAGTCACAACCCGGAATCGCACTCAGACCCGAAACTGATTTAAGATCCAACCCAGGTACCCAACCCCCACCAGAGTTACTAAGGCCCAACACACGGACCCGCTTCCTCCTGCGATTGGGCTTCGGGGCAGGCCCAACAAATACCCGGTCCAGTTTGCGTTTAATTTGCCCTAGGAGACTCAACACCCCACAGATTCCGAAATTACCCTTCGTTTTCCTCCTCAAACGCACAGACCCAACTGCCATCACCGGAGATTCGAAGCTCGAGCAGTCGACCGCGAGCCGCGCATCCTCCCCACCTAACCCCCCCTCGGCAAACGAAATCTGTAATAGCTCCATACAATCCGAAGATTGTCCCTTCCTCTCGTCGCGATTCCTCAAAATAAACCCCGCACTTCTAGAATCATCCCCGGCTTCCTTCACCTCAATGCGAGATCGAGGCTTCGAAAGCAAAACCTCCGCAAAAGAATGGTTCTGAGAACCTTCCCCAGTGACCCCGGCCTCCGCGGATTTGATCGGTAAAGGCTTCGAACTCGGCGAGGAGCGAAACCCAGACACCTCCGATCCACCAACGTTGGCCAACAAAACACGCAACTCCCTCGCAAAGCGCCTCCAGCCCTTTCCATCACGCCCCTCCGGAAGCCATAACCCACCTTTACAACCACCCTCCGCAAACACGGCCACCTCTAAAAACCTCCTTGCCTTATTAGCACCCCCATGGACCATCAACGCCTTGTCCCCCTCACTGAACGACTTGGCGATATCCTCCTTCCCCTAACACGCCTCTTCCACCGTATCTACCAACCAGGAGCAACATTGAGAGCTCACGAAAATAAACCCTACGAAGTTTTTCCTCCTTTCCTCCAACCGGAAAAGAGAGGACCCAACCTTTGATGAAAACCAGAACGATTTAGCTTCGATGGAAAACCGACGTTCCATCGCAGCAACACCGGACCCTAGCACACGGCACCTATTGGGCTTACATGGTCGCTGGAGATGTCGAAGTCTGGTTGGCGTTTGAAAAAATTTGAAAATGCCGAAGAGAGAGAAGAGAGCGTTTTCTCTTGTTGGAACCACTTTGTATATTAAATTTGTATTCATCTATAGTGTTTAACTTGTATTGTTATTGTAAAGTTTAAGTTAGATATGATATGTAACTCAAGATTGATTATATATACAAACACTGCCATACCGATTGAGGTAGGCAGCATTACACAAATTCCTATATGGTATCAAAGCCATTATACGACTAACTTTGGAATTTATTTTTGTCTACCTCCATGGATACTTCTTCCTTTTTCATTCACCACCTCTTCCACAACCTTATCAACTGACGTATGTTGCTCCCCACAATTCTTTGCACAATGTTTCTTGCCACATCACCCTCAAACTAACTCGGGATAACTATCCTCTTTGGAAAGTTGTTGTGGTTCCCTTTCTTGAAGACCATGATTGTATCGGTTTTGTTGATGGTGCACATCCCCTGCCATCAAAACTCTCAACCGATTCCACATCCGGGATGCTGGTAGCAAATCTAGATTATCAAACTTGGTATCACCAAAACAAGCTCCTCATGAGTGCACTCATCTCCACTCTGTTCGACAAACTGTTACCTCATATGGTGAGTATTTCCACCTCCCATTCGCTATGGTTTACTTTAGAGAAGTTATTCTCTTCCCATTCTCAAGCTTGGCTCATGCAAGTCCGACACCAACTTGCCTAAGCCAATTGCTGATTATTTTCAAAAGGCCAAAGGCTTTGCTCACATGCTGGCAGCCATTTGGTCACCCTTATTAGGATTCCGATGTTGTTTCCTACATTCTTGCTGGACTTGGTGCTGATTATGATCCCCTTGTCACATCGATTACAACTCGATCTGACCTAGTTTCTTTGAATGATCTTTATGGTTTTCTTCTCTCTCATGAACCGCGTCTTGAGCAGCACACTGCTGCCATTGACCTCTCGATCTCCACTGTCAATAGTGCTTAGCGGTACTCGTCACCCCAGTATCGCCATCCTCGTGGCACCTTCCATAATACTGGACCCAGCAACAACTGCACTAGTTGTGGTTGTGAGCGTGGTTGAGATTGGGCACACTACTCATCCAAGCCAACATGTTAGGTCTGTCACAAGATTGGGCACACTACTCCTAACTGTTGGCAACGCTTAGACCACTTTTCTGCCCTGGGTTCAAATCAAGTCGTTGCTTTCATGGCCACTTCCAATGTTGCTCCAAACTATCAATGGTATCATGACACTGGCTGCAATCACCATCTTACCAATGAGTTAGCCAACCTTAATGTTTGTGCGGATGACTACCCTAGTTCAGACCATATCAGAGTGGGAGACGACTTAGGTTTGCGTATATTCCACACTGCCATTGCCACTTGACCTTCTATTCATAAATTTCGTCTTTCATTTTTACTTCATGTTCCTCAAATAAAATATATATATATATAAAATCTCACCTTTGTCAATCAATTTACTCATGACAATGATGTCTTTGTTGAATTTCATCCTAATTGTTTCTTTGTTAAGGACCTCCGTTCCACAAACTGCTACTACAAGGCCCGAGTAGAAATAGGTTGTACCCATGGCCTTCCTCCCATCCCCCCACCAATTAAACCAGCTGCCCATATTGGAGAGGAGGTTCCCATGAATGATTGACACTGTCGGTTAGGCCATCCTGCTCCTCCCATTGTTCGTCGAGTTCTTCGTTCAAATAAACTTCCAGTATCTTCATCATCCCACCTTGTTTCAATTTGTTCCAAGGCAAAAGCATGTCCGTCTATACTTTCCAACATCTATGTCCGTGTTGAGCACCCCTTTACAATTACTCTTTCTTGATGTATGGGCCCTGCTCCTTTATTTTCAATCAATAAGTTCTATTTTTGCATTGTTGATGACTTCACAAAATATATATGGCTATTTCCTATAACACATAAATTTGAGGTTTCTGCTATCTTTTTTCGGTTTAAAAATTTAGTTGAAACCTATTTTGGCAGAAAAATTCAAGCTGTTCAAAGTGACAATGGAGGAGATTTTCATCCTTTCCAATCCACCCTACCATCAATGGGCATCACCCATAGATCTAGTTGCCCCCACACTCATCGCCAAATGGTTTTGTTGAGCACCATCATAGACACATTGGCGAAACTAGACTCACTCTCCTTGCCATGGCTCACTCCCCCCTAACCCTGTGGGACTCTGCATTTGAAACAGCCACATACCTCATCAACTGCCTCCCTTCCAAGGTCACTCAAAACAAATCTCTATTCCAACTTTTTTCAATCTTACTCCCGATTACAAATTTCTCAAAACTTTTGGTTGCGAATGTTGACCCTTTCTTCTTAGACCTTACAACATACACAAGCTAGATTTTCATTCGAAGGTGTGTGTTTTCATTGGCTACAGCAAAGAGCACCAAGGCTACAAATGCCTACACCTTTCCACTGGGAAGGTGTACATCGCTCAGCATGTTGTGTTCAACAAGTCATCCTTCCTGTTCTCTAAAAGCAAACGGCGGTCCCTTACTTTGCTCAATGCCCCTCAGCCTACTCGAGTTATATTCAACTTACCTTCTCAGCCTATACACCCCTCACAATCTCATTATTCCCTGCCAAATATTACCTGGCCACCATCCTCTATAACTCCTAGCTACTCAACCCCTATCTCTATCTCCGATTCCCCACCCTCGAGCGTCATTCTCAGTGTAATGTCCTCGCAAGCTTCGTCCAATTCCCCGGATTCTACTCTTTGAAAGGGAGTTGGGGTGCAGAACTTGCTTTTGTTCAATCGAGCTCTCTTAAGGAAATTGCTATGATGCTATGTAAATGAGAGAAGCTTGGTGTAGAGCGATGGTAGACTCTAAATTTGGCAATTTGTGGGGTGTGGTGATGTTCTAATGAGCCTCTTGGGGCATTTGGAGTTGGTTTATGAAAGTATATTAGGAGTTGAGGGAGTTTATCTAGCCATACCAGATTTGATGTGGGAGATGACTCCTAAGGTCAGTTTTTGGAATGATTTGTGGTGTGGGGATATGGCTTTTAAGGACATATATCCATATTTATTTGGCATGCACATGCAAAGGATCCTTTTGTTGTGGCTCACGTGGAGTTTTCGGGTGGCTCCACTTAGTGCAGTGCAAGCTTTGCTAGAGTCGCTTATAATTGAGAGATTGATGTTTTTACCTCTTTCTTTAGGGTGTCTTATTCTGTTAGAGTGAGGGGAAGCTGAAGACAAGCTTTGGTAGGTCCCCTGCAAAAGAGCCGTGTTCATTGTTTATAGTATCTTGGCTCGCAATGATGACTTACGTTTCCTTTAGAATAATGTTTGGTGAACTAAGGTTCCTTTTGAGAATGGCCTTTTTTACTTGGTCGGTGGTCCTAGAAAAGATCCTTACCATAGATAGTCTAAGAAACGACATGTCATCGTGGTTGATAGGTGTTGTATGTGTAAAAGGAATGAGAGTCTTTGGACCATATTCTTCTCCATTGTGAGGTTGTCGATGTCTTATGGGATGTTTTCTTCGGTCGATTTGGGTTGGGTTTCATTTTTCTTAGACGAGTAGTCAACTTATATTCGTGTTGGTAGATTGCCATGAGTGCTTGGAGTGTTGCTGTGTAGAAGATGGTGCCTTATTGCCTCTTGTGGTGTCTATGGAGGGAAATAAATGGTAAAAGTTTTGAGGACTGTGAGAGGACTTTGGAGGAGCTTAAGTCATTAATTTTCTATACTTTGTACCTTTGGACAACTTGTTTATCTCCTTTGGTGATTAGCTATCATAATTTATTTATTATCTCTTCTCCCTATGGTTGGGTGTTGTTTCATGTATACTTCTTGTGTACCTGGGGTGTCGTACGCATTTGATATATATATATTGTGAAACCTCTCTAAGGTAGGGCTTTTCGGATCCATCCTTACCAAGTAAACTCCGGTCCCGTACACTGCACCCTCGAAAGTTTTCCTACACAGAACTGGTTAAATCACTGGCTTTTTCACCAAAGGGTGTGGCCCCGCGGAATTGTTTGCACCTATGAGGTGTTGAACCTTGGACCTTGAAGAGAGCAAACCCCAAGACCAAGGCCTCCACCACATGTGCCAACCCCTCTGGTTCGGTGTTTTTTCATGTATACTTCTTGTGTACCTGAGGTGCCATACGCATTTGATATCTCTATTACTTATAAAAATAAAAAATCGATGGTCTATTCTTGTGATAAGAATATTTTGTACATGTATATGCACAACAAACCATATTAGGACAGGAATAGAGTTTTCTTTTAAACTGGGTCGGAGGAACTTTTTCTAATCTAATCTATAAAAATAGCATGTGTTTCTTTTTTTAATAGCATGTGAGATGCACATGAGTTTCTTATAAATTTTATTCCAACTTTGTCCCTGCTATTAAAAAAGCAAGTGCTTTTCACTTGTTCAAATGACACATGTCATTTTTATAGTCTGAATTGGAGAAAGTTCTTCCAACTCAGTTTGGATGAAAACTGTGTCTTTATGACATACTATATACTTATATTGGGGCATTTAGAAACGTGTTCATAAATGAGTGCACTTGAAATGATCAAATAGATGAGAGAGAATAATAGGAAAGGTAAGATCTGGATTGAAGTAATTTGTTCAAAGATGAGGGGCGGCTCCTATTAATAAAAAGATGAGGAAGAGTCATTTAAATATGGGCAGAATTAAGAGGTAGAGTAAGGCTCCAAACAATGTGGGTAGAATTACTAAAGAAGGGTACGATAAATAGGAATATGACAGAAAATCTTAGATGGGACATAACGATGCAAATTAATATAAGAACATAGAGTTTACCCCAATTGATTGGAATTAAGTCTTAGTTAAATTGAGTTAAGAATACACTCTATGCGAATGATAGACTATGTAGGAACATGAATGGCTGTCTGTCAAGTGTGTTGTGCCCTACAATCTATGTATGTTTTCTTTTCCCTCTCTTGTGTTGTATCTACTGTATCTTATAGAATCGGTAGCAAAGCTTAAGGCATAAGTGTCGCATGTCTTGAAGCACTAGTTGCCTAATATTTAGCCAAAATGGATTCAAGTTAAGCCTTCTCAGCTGACCTCCATCAGTAGCTATGTTTGTCAGAATATGGATATTCATTCCCTTAGGAATTAGATTCAGAATTTGCTCTATAAAGTTGCTTCTGTTAGTTGATTGTTGTTTGTTTTTGCAGCTGGTCCGAAGGATACTCCGATGGATCTCGTGTTGGAGAAGACTTATGATGCTAAAACAGGGAAGGGCGTGCCTGAGCTTTAAAGAGAAGTATTTTCTTGTTCAACTTTTATGGGGAGAAATTAAACTCGAAGACGTTGCAGAGTTTGACAGTGCATCTTGGTTCTCACTGTATGGTGAGTGATTGGGAAATTTCTCATATCGAACCTTGCTTCCTCTTTGCTGTTACTCGGCTGATGCAGTGTAGGATAAATGGCTGGAATGTTATTAAATCTCTTTTCTTTTTTTTAATTTTTTTTTATAGATAAGCAAAAGCAGATTACAAGCAAAAAACTCGTAAAACCACTAAAACAGGAGAAGTAAACAGAAAATAAAAGAGGCAATGCTTCAAATGAATGATGCTGGTCTATGCTTTCTTGGTGCGAAGACCAAGAAAATTGGCCGTTAATGAAGGTGGTAAGACTTGGTGTGTCAATGAAGACACTACCAAATGATACAAGAAGAAGAACAGAACCATAAAGGTTCCATAATTCTCCCCAAACCATACAGGACAAGTAATTACAAATGGCGGAAGGAATTCTAAAAAATACAGAAAAAAGGAACATAAATTCAAAATACAAAACCTAGAACAAGCTAAGCAAAAGCATTGAATGATGGAAGAACGTCGGAGATGGAGGTGGATGAGGCGGAGATGCAGCACCGGAGAGGGCGGCGCTTGGATAGCATGCGCCAGCGAGTGAAATCCACGAGCAGGCGTGTGCAACTCAAGCTCCGGCGCGTGGACGTCTGATGGTGGTGGTTCAAATGGCAGACGAAAGCAGCTGACCCCAGGAACATAGTGGAGGGGTGCGTGGGTGGAGATGGCTTCTCGACATGCATAGATCTGATTTTGAAAAAATAAAAACAAAAAATTTTAGAAAGAGAGCATAAGGAGCCACCGTTGATGCTGTTGAACGGTGGATTTACGGTGGGATGATCAATGCTGTTATTGAACAAAAAAACAAGAAAACCGTAACATATGACCTCCGAAGAGGCAGATAAAGCCTCCTGAGAGGCGAGGTTGGCCACAAAAGAGGCATGAGGGAAGGATGGTGGAAGGGGAGATGGCAGAAGGGTGAGGAGGAGGGAGCCGAGGCTCGCCCCTCCCATGAAATCTGGTGAGGAAAGACTATTTGGAGGAGAGAGAACAGATTATGTCAAGGCACTCTCAACACTGATTTTTTTGCCACTGATGAATTTTGGATAAAATTTGTTTTGTTTTGTTTTTTTTTTTTAACCTTTATTATATAGTAGCACATAACCCACGCTATCCATGAATTCTTCATTATAATTTAATTTTAAAATTTAAACGCATCATCATCTTACTTTTCATGTGCAAAAATTTATCATGCTTCTTTTAACGCAAAAACACCAGTACATTTATACACCGATACATTATTGAACATGCATTTGTTTTTTTGAAGTGTATTAAAAATTTACTTTTTTTTTTTTTTTTTAAGCAAATTGGGAAAGAGTTACAAGTGATTAAAATACCGAAAAAGTATGGGCTTCCCTACAATAGACCCAAACACAGAAATAAACCGTGCAGGTAACCAGAACAAAGTAGGAAATGGGCCAAATAAATAGCCCGGTCCTCTCCAAGGGACCGCATATAGCGGTTTGAAAAGCAAAAGAAATGCAGGAAGAGTCATAAATCTCATGAGATTTACAAACCCTAATTACAGGTGTAAGAACCCCATGAGGTCCAAACCCATCTGCACTCCCAGCAAGGAACAACATCAACCACCCGAAGGAAGTCAATAAAGGGAAGGCACTGATCAGATCTGAATCTGAGACCAAAGAAAAGGGAGTACTGTCTTCGGAAGCACTAGTCTCCACTACAAAAATATACCCTAAAACCAGATGAAGACTAAAACCCACAAAACCCAACGGAAAGAAACATGAAAACACAGAAAAATAAAAACAAGCAGAAACACAACAAAAAACCAAACAACCAGTTGTGATGGTGATGAAGGTGAAGGAACGGCTAGACGGGTGGACAGTCCAGGGGAGGAGGTTGCAGGAGGAAGCTACTGACCAAGGCGTGAGAAATGAAAACATAGGACCGTTGAATTTAGTTTAATTTATATAAACTAAAAGATGGTAAAATCTTTGGTAAAAGATGGTAGTTTAAAATGAAAAGAAGTATAAAGAGGAAAAAAAACAAAAAAAAAGAAGAAGATTAAAACTTGGATTCTTATTATCAAAGCATTAATAGAAAATTAGTAAGAATTTTATCATGGTGTGATTACTGTGATATCTATTATACTTCAATACAAATAAATTTTTGAACATTCGAAGAAAAAAAAAATATAGAAAAAAAAAAGCAAAATATTTACTCAACATTTAATGTAATCAAATAAAGCTTCTTACCATTTCAAATAAATAAGGGAAATGCTAGAATGCAATCACTTCCCCACAATTTTCCCATCAAATGCTAAGGTGGCAAGCCCACTTGTAATATTTTATTATTATTTTTAAAACAAATTAAAATCAAAATAATAATAAAGAAAAGTTAATAAAAAAATTAAAAAAAATAGAATGGGTGGCCGATCCACCCCAAGGGCCAAAAAAAACTTTAAAGTTTGTTTGTTTGTTTTTGTTTTTTTTTTTAAAAAAAAAGGGTTTGGCCCACCCCCAAAGGCTATGGGGTGGCTTTTGCCACCTCCAATGGCTGGGATGGGGGTGGCCGAAGCTACCCCCTTGGCCCTTGGGGGTGGATTGGCCACCCACAAGGGCCATGGGGTGGCCAGCCGCCCCTTCTATTTTTTTATTAACTTTTTTATATTTTAATTTTAATTTTAATTTTAATTATTTTTTTTAAAATAATAAAATGTTGTAAGTGGGCTTGCTACCTCAACATTTATGAAGAAATTGTGGAGAAGTGATTGCATTCTAACATTTCCCAATAAATAAAGCTTCTCATGCTTCTCTCCATTTCAAATAAATAAATAAAGCTTCTCACATTAAATTCAATGCTTAATTAAAAATGAAAATATTTTTTGCGCAATAATCAAAATAAAATTTTGCTTTCTTTTGCCCGAAAATTCAAGTATAACAAAACAAAAACAAAAACTCATAAAACATTCAAATGAATTACAACATAAGACCCTTAGGTTTAGTTTAATCCACGTTGTTGGGTCATGAATCAACCCCACAAAACCATAGGGCCTGTACCAANTAATCAAAATAAAATTTTGCTTTCTTTTGCCCGAAAATTCAAGTATAACAAAACAAAAACAAAAACTCATAAAACATTCAAATGAATTACAACATAAGACCCTTAGGTTTAGTTTAATCCACGTAAACTAAAACATGTTAAAATATTTGTTCCTATAGGTGTAGTTTAAAATAAAAGTATAAAATAAATAAAAAAATAACAAAAAGAAAGCTTGAATTCTGATTATCAAAACAAATCCTAATATTATTGGTTTAATACTTATTATATTTTAATATAAATAAAACCATAAAAGGTCTAATCATTTCAAAAAAAAATTATAAAACAAAATAAAAAATATATTCAAAGTAAAATCTGATTGCTGTAAATAAACTTGGAAACAACTATTACGCGCCGTCTGTGGGAATCGAACCCACGACCACATGGTTAAAAACCGTGCGCTCTACCGGCTGGTAGAGCTGAGCTAAGACGGCTTGACGCTCTCAGCTTTTACTTTTTTTTACTTTAATCAAAAACACTCCCTATTTGATTTGAAACGTCCCCTAGGGCCTAGTCCCCTACTTTCCTTGTCCGTACACGTGAAGTCTCCAGACGAAGACAAATAAACGGCGTCGTTTTGCATATAAACCGGATCCAACTCGAAAATCCCCAACTTCGATTTGCTACGACAGTGTGTCAATTGCTACAAGACACTGGAAGTCTTCGTCGTCCTTCGCTAGTCTCCTCTGATTGACACGAAAGCTACACTCGTCCTCATGCATGGCCTCCCTTCTCCATTCTCATCCCCAGATTTCCCACCCATCTCACTCTCCTCCCACTATAAATATGCCACCGCCATCTTCACCCTCTTCACCAGAAACCAAAAAACAAAATCAATCTTCGCAACTATGGCGCTCAAAGCTAGGCTTCCTTTACCTCTTCTACTCTTTTCTCTCCTTTTTGTTACTGCTGCTTTAGCTCTTCCCAAGGAGGACCCGGAGCTCAAAAAATGCAAGCACAAGTGCAGGGACGAAAGGCAGTTCGATGAGCAACAGAGGAGAGATTGTAAGCGGAGTTGTGAGGAGAAAGCGCGAGAGAGGCAACAAGAGGGAGGAAATGGTAGCGAGGAAAGTTATGGGGAGGAGGAAAATCCTTATGTTTTTGAAGATGAGCATTTTGAATCCAGAGTTAAAACAGAGGAAGGCAGGGTACAGGTGCTTGAGAATTTCGCAAAGAGGTCGAAATTGCTGAGTGGGATTGAGAATTTTCGGTTGGCGATTCTGGAAGCAAATCCTCACACGTTCATTTCTCCCGCCCATTTTGATGCTGAACTTGTTCTCTTTGTTGCCAAGGGTACGTAATTTGCTTTCCCACCAATTTTTGTCTTCTTCTTTTTTACTTGTTTTGGTTATAATATTTGTTTTTATATGAGCAGGGCGAGCAACGATTACAATGGTGAGGGAGGAGAGAAGAGAGAGCTTTAACGTGGAACATGGAGACATCATAAGGATTCCAGCAGGGACACCTGTTTATATGATCAACAGGGATGAGAATGAGAAGCTATTTATTGTCAAAATCCTGCAACCCGTCTCTGCTCCTGGCCATTTTGAGGTAAAATGTTTATTACCCTTTTCATTTCCAACAAAATAAATCAAAATAAGAATGGAAAAATGAGTGTGCGTGTGTATATATATGGTGCAGGCATTCTATGGGGCTGGTGGGGAAGACCCAGAATCGTTTTACAGGGCGTTCAGCTGGGAGGTTCTTGAGGCGGCTTTGAAGGTGCGAAGGGAGCAGCTGGAGAAGGTGTTTGGGGAACAGAGTAAAGGAAGCATTGTGAAGGCTTCCAGAGAGAAAATCATGGCCCTGAGCAAACACGAGGAAGGTCCCCCTCGCATTTGGCCTTTTGGTGGCGAATCAAGGGGTCCGATCAATCTTTTCCACAAACACCCTTCTCAATCGAACCAATTTGGTCGTCTCTACGAAGCTCATCCTGACGATCACAGGCAGCTACAAGACCTTGACCTCATGGTCTCCTTCGCTAACATAACCAAAGTAATTCAAATTCTCCTCCTCCTCTTCTTCTTCTTCTTCTTCTTCTTCTTCTTCTTCTTCCAAGTTGTTCTTTTCTCATTTTTATTGTGAAATTTTGAAATATATATATAGGGATCTATGGCTGGTCCCTACTACAACTCGAGGGCAACAAAGATCTCTGTTGTAGTTGAAGGTGAAGGGTTCTTTGAAATGGCATGTCCCCATCTTTCTTCTTCCTCTGGAAGCTACCAGAAGGTTAGCGCACGCTTGAGACGCGGCGTGGTGTTTGTAGCCCCGGCTGGCCATCCGGTTGCAGTTATTGCTTCCCAGAATAATAACCTGCAGGTCCTCTGCTTCGAGGTCAACGCCCATGGCAACTCTAGGTTCCCTCTCGCAGGTATTTCTTGAATCACCGCAAACTTTGGTTGGAATACTTCACGGGCACACGATCCAACGCCTAAATATTTAACTGGGTGCTCAAAAATTCAAGCAAATTGGAATAATTTAATCTATATTATAAGATAGTGTATTGTGTTCTTCTCTGATGCGGTGGTTTGGTATCGATTGTTTTAGGGAAAGGGAACATTGTGAATGAGTTTGAGAGGGAGGCGAAAGAGCTGGCCTTCAACTTGCCATCGAGAGAGGTAGAAAGGATCTTCAAGAACCAAGACCAGGCGTTCTTCTTCCCAGGACCAAACAAACAGCAAGAGGAAGGTGATCGTGGCGGTCGTGCTTTTGAATGAAGAGGGTTTTATCGATCGATCGGAGGTCTTTGATCGAAGAATAGAGTTTTTGTAGATAGCTGGGTCTGGGTATATGTATGATATGTATGTATATGTGCGTGTGCGATATGTATATATATGCTGGACTGCTGGAGTACTAACCTTAAATAAAAGAGACTTCCTCTTTAATAAAACACAACAGGTTTTGTGCTCTCTCTTTGTCTCTCCGTGGCCTGGCATGATGCTCTAATAACACTTTAGAAAGAAAGCTGGCCAATCAAACAGAACGTGGAAAGTGAGTTTGTGATAATGTTTTGTGTTTGAATACCAAAACGGGAAGGTATATTCAATTATATATAGGGTTATATACTTAATTACCTCTTAGGGTTTCACTTCTTTAGGGTTTGATTTTTATCATAGGAGGTCCTTGTGGTTTTGATAAAGAACCAAATTGGTCTTTCCGTTTGTTTGTTGACCGTTAGTTGACTTAACGGAAAGACATGTGCCATGTAATTTATTTTTTATTTTTATTTTTTTTAAAAAAATATTTTTTCAAAAAAAAAAAATAAATAAATTGGGGGTGGCTTAGACATCTTTCCAGCATCGGAACTCAAGTTTCCGAAGCAGTTCGGGATTAAGCTCTGCAAGGGGTACCGGTGGTGATGCCGACATTGATCAGTATGCTTTACAGTGGGTTGCAATACAGATTGCATATGACCGCCTGAGATCATCTTTATTTGATAAAGATGACGACGACTACTGATAATAATGGAAAAAAGGTGATCGATGTTACCAAGCTTGGAGCTCTAAAATGGATTGCTTCGTTCCATGCATATACAACTTGTTTTGCAGAGTTGGTGTAAAATTGCCCACTGTGGAAGTGAGATACAAAAATCAGTGGGTGGAAGTAGAGTGTGAAGTAGTACACGGCCCATTGGAGGTGGCTTGGCCACCCCCTTGGCTCCAAGGGGGTGGCTCAATGGTCCGGGGTGGTTTCAGCCACCCCCTTGGCTCAATGGGGGCGGCCAGGCCACCCCCAATTTTTTTTTTTTGAAAAACCAATTTTTTTTTTCTTTGTCAATTTTTTTTTAAAATTTTTAAAAAAATTAAAAATTAAAAATAAATTACATAACACGTGACAAGATTTAATTGGTCAACATGTCTTTCCATTAAGTCAACTAACGGTCAACGAACGGAATGAGCAATTTGATCCTGTATCAAAACCACAAGGACATCCTATAATAAAAATCAAACCCTTGGGGAGAAAAAAATAAAGAAGTGAAACCCTAGGGTGTAATTAGGTATTTAACCCTTATATATAATGCCTGATGAATCTAATCTAAGCTTACAATTCAAACTTGATACAATCTATGTACTCTTTAGTTACTACACTTCAAACGTGAGATAAGATGATTCTTGAGTATTTGAATTATTCTGTCGAGTGAATAATTCTTATGAGTATTTGAATTTGAATTATTCTGTTGAGTGAATAATTTAAACTCTTGATCTTGAGTATTTGAATTTGAACTGGCGACATTATCTCGATCTTAACAACTTTCTCAAGCTAATGGGAGGTGGAGTCACAAGCTCATAGGATGCAAAATTGTTTGGAAGTGAGGCCCTTGGTAAAGACATCCGCCAGTTGATCATAAATTTGATGATGATGTCTTTGTTAATCACCTTGTCATGAGTAGAGTGATAATCCACCTGTTTAGTTCGAGTATGGTAAACCGGGTTTGAAGCAAGGGCAAGGGCTCCAATATTATCACACCTTAGGGTGGAAGGAATAAGGAGAGAATAAGGAGATCTATGGTGTGATAATAAGGAGAGAATAAGGAGATTTATGAGTAACATAAGTAACCAGTAACCAATAGATCGCAGCTGTGGCAATGGCCATAGCACGATACTTAGTTTCTGTGCTTGAACGAACAACTACAAATTGTTTCTAAGCACACCAAAACTTGTGGTAGACCAAGGTGTATCAGGATCACCCGCCCAATCAAAATCACAAAAGGCTTTCAAGAAAGCTTTTGCGGTAAGATAATCCATGATCATTACTATCCTTGAGATATCGTAATTTAATTTTTGATGCGATTATTTGGTCATTGGACAACCTTTTAGATTTGGGCTCAAGTTCGTTATTAATAGGGAGAGTCAAGCCCAAAACTCAGACCGACTTGGTAATTTGATCACCATCAAGACACAAGGTCTTACTCCTGTGTTGTGAGGAATACTAAGCGATAAATAATGCGGAGTTTTGGGCTTTTTCTTCTATTATGACATTAGGATATTTTTCTTTAATGAGAATCTCTTAAAATATTTTTCTCTTAAAAAGCATCCACATCAATTTGATCCATGTATTATTAATGTTATCATTTACACCATGGTATCAAGCTTGGTAGTGAAATCATCAAATTAGAAAGAAAATTATCAGTGCAATGAAGACTACTAGTACAATGCACCTGTGTTATTGCAAAATGGGTCTTGGTTGTTGTCATTTATAATTTGTTTATATTCCATAGATTGCTTAAGGCTTTATCCAAAAAGACAATGGATTAGGATCCTTTAGATTTCCTCCAAGGTGGAATTAAATCTTAGCCATTGTTTTTAATTAAATGTTAAAAAACTACTATCTTTAGAGAATTCTTTGAGTAATGCTACAAGTCCTTCTTATGTAGGATAATGTGGTTCTTAAAATCATCATTGGGCTTATAGTTGATCATTATTGGATTTTAATGAAATTGTAATTTTAAAAAGTCACCCCATTTTTATAGGAATATAAGAGTAACAAAATAGTGACTTTTAGAATTATTCGGATTTTTATTTTCTAAGATAGCAAATACAAACCATTTATAGCTTGCCTGACATTCTGTTGGAAAATGTAACTTTTGTCTAAAGAAAAAGCCTCCCTTTTGAAGCTTCTCAATTTTGGGCTTTTTTAGAGTTAAAAAATAAAAAAAATACCCAAACTGACTCATTTTTACGTGGCAAAACTTTTGATATACTAAAAACTTCTTAAATTTCGTAACACAATCTTAGACAAACTTCTACAATATTATGATTTAAAAAACTCTATATGATGTAAGTAGGATATCAAAACAAACAAATAACAAGAAATAGTCAAGAAATCCCAAGTTGAATCAAAGTTTCACCGGTCAACAATTGGGTGCGGTAGAATCTTGCCACAAAAAAAAAAAAAAAAAAGTCTCACCTCAAAAAAATTTGGATAACTTGTATTTATCCATCAAATCTACCTTCATTAGAGTACAAATCTTACTTAAATATAATTATTAACTTACTCAAAGTAATTTGAGTAACACTATACACCATCATTAATTTTATCCCTAAAAGTTGGTATATACTATATAGCATTACGTAAATATTTTAGGATAACGTCCATTTATTAAATTACAAAACACCCTTAACTCCGAATCTCTCTCCCTTTCCCTTGTGTGAACATGTCAAAAAAAAAAAAACCCCTTAACTCTTGAAAATTAAATTCAATACTAATAAACACATTAACTAATAAGAGACAACAAGAGGAGTCCTAAGAATACTTATTAATGCAATCATGTGTTTCCCAAGCAAATGTTGGATGTTTTTATGTTATAATTGAATTTGAAGATATCTCCCTTTGAGTCCAAAATTAAGAATTCCTATGTTATGACGGTGACTATTATCTCGGGGGAGTAATGTTACGTACCATCTTTCTATCTTCTAAAAGTTGACATTGTTTTTAAAATTACCATTCCATTAAAATTCAATAATTTTTCATCCAAAATTCAATAGTAATTTTAAAGGTCACATCAACTTTAAAAGAATAAAAAAAAAATGATATGTAGCATTACTTTACCCGGGTATTTATCCCAACAAGTGAAAAGCAAAATTCAACTTGTTTGGACCAAGTTGAGTAATGTTACTATATAAGAAAGTGTATGGATTGACATTTAAATTAGGTTATTTGAATTTTAAATAAATTCAAATAGCCTACTACCAAAGAATCGTCGTCCAAAACTATATCCAAACATATGTGCAGGAAGGAAATAATGTGTTTACGGTTTGAATAATGCTACACTTTACGGGTTTATCATGCACGTGTCATACTAATTGACATAATATGTTTTAAGTGATTTATATTTATGTATTTTTTAAATAATTAACATTATAAACCACTTAAAACACCCCAATAAATGAGTGAAGAATATCATTATTCTTACACTTCACCATCCTTATTTAGTTATTCATGTACCACTATCATTTAATGTGCACTTTAGAAACCGAGTAATGCTATAAGTAGGGAATAAGATCGTTGAGTATCTCGTTAGTGTTGTTTAGAGGGATAAAATTGTTATTTTAACTAGATACTTTCTATTTCATTTGGACCGGAGATAATCATTTTCCTATAAGAGCATTCACATTGGTTTATGTATATTTTTATGCAAAATGGCTAATTAAAACTTACTTTATCTAATTTAACTAATGAGTTTTAAAAGACATCATACATCTGAATCATCAGATTATCTTTTTTTATTATTATTTATTTATTTATCTATATCATATAAATTTTATTTTATTTATAAGGATTGCATTTTTCTTAAAGATCATACTTTTCAATTTTTGGGAAAAAAGAGATCGATGTGGAGATAGAAATAGTAGGATAAAATTTTGAAAAAATAGAGACGTAAAAGATGAATAGTAAAAGAAAATTTTGAGAAAAGAGAGATGTAGAGAGAGAAATAATATATTAATTAGATGAATGTGTGAACAGTGTCTGCTACATGTAGCCGTGACTGTTTACAAATGCAACAAAAATGTATATTTTACATTTGAAAAGCATAATTCGATGTATACAATTTTTTAGTATTTTGTTTATCAATTTTAAATAAAAGTAAGAAATGACTAAGCCATTGTGAGTACTCTAAGTAAGACTTGTGTTCCCCTTATATCCTTAAATGCTTAAAATCACTATGAAATTTGAAATACATTCCTATTAAATAGAAATTTTAAAAACAGCATATCTTTAAAAACCCTGCCAATTTTCACTTCTTCTCCTCCTCCAAAAGAACGGTTCGGGTTAACTTGTATTCGTATTTGACCACCGTAGACGATACTTCCCCTATAGGCTTAAAAAAAAAAAAAAAAAGTGTGTTTTAAGCCCTTGGTGCGTTAAAGCGCTTGACATGGGGACCACAGTAGCCTATATAAACCTCCCATGAAGCCACATACTCACACTCAGGCAACACCTCACCAACCTCAAACGCCCCCACCCCCCCCTCCCTTTCTCGCCCCTCTCTCTCTCTCTCTCTCTCTCTCTCTCACGCTCCCTCTCACAGCTTTTCACTCCCTTACTCACCATCTGTCTCTCTCTCTCTCTTTGTTTCTGTCCATCTGTCTCTGTCTCTCTCTCTTTGTTTCTGTAAAACCCTAGCGAGCTTTCTCTCACAATGGCAGCGAAACGCTCGCGGATCATACGGTCCTCGAGCTTCGGCGACACAAGCCTGCTCAACCAGGTACTGACGCCGACGCCGACGCCGATGCCGATGCCGACGGCATTTCCGGAGCACCGGTTCGATGTGCGTACGGCTCCGGAGACCCCCGTGACCGCATGGCCGCCTAGCGTTGCGGTGGAGAGGTATCAGTCTCCGCCGAGGATTCTGACGCTGTCGTCGCCGGAGAGTGAGAAGGAGAACCCTGAGGGGCAGGTTGGTAATTTTCTGGAGAAATGCTACCACTGTCAGAGGAGAATCGCTGAGGATGGCGAAGTTTTCATGTACAGGTAGAGTTTCAGAGTCTCATTTTCTTAGTTCTCTGTTTCGCTCCTGGAAAGAAATGAAAAGATTTCCTTTTTTTATGTTTTATTTTGTTGTTTTCTCTTCGATTATTCTCAGTAGAGTGAAGATCATTAAGAAATGTTAAAGTTTTCATCATTTAATGTATATATTATGTTGGTTGAGATTTTATTTGCGCTCTGTTTGGTTGCTGAGAAAATAACGGAAAATGGATGCCAAAGTACTCTTTTGTTCTAATTGTTTGATTACCTGATGTCCTACTACTTTATCAAAATTTAGAGATTTTCGCCTTTATCAATTTAGTTCAAAGTCTAATCCTTTTGTTGAAGAGAATAAAATTCTGTTTTCTGGAAATTAAAGATCAGAATTGAAATTTCACGCCTTATCTCTGAAAGTATACAATGACACGAATTTATAGGGGCTTAAAACATTCAAGATATCTCTTGGAACCAAAGACGGTAATGACTCAACTTGACTTCTTGGAAAACTAAGGGCTTGACTAATTTGATGAAGACCTTTTGACCGACTCTTAATCAAAATGATAGACTTATAGACTGACTCTCCCCACTGGAGAGAACTCGCCTTGGATGAGTGAAAAACTTGATATCTTAAAGTTCTGGATTGAGGCGTAGGAAGTCTGATGGACTTATCCATGTACTTTCTGACACTGGTTTTCCTTTCCACGTGACTAGGAATTTCTGGTACCCTCCCTTTCTTGTGGAAACTAGCCGTTCATCAAGAACATCTTTCTTCTCATCTGGTTTCTTTAGTGGCATTGGCATCTGAGAACTTGGATTTCTTCATCCACAGTATAATGGTGCTCAAATTAAGGGCTAAGGCCCTCCACATTCAAATTGGGACTGATGACATCTGGTAGCTGGTTTAAATATGCATTTGGCCAAAGCCTATTGAGTACCCTATAAGGTCCAGCTTTCCTTCAGTAGTGTTTCTGAAATACCCCCGTTGAAAATTGTTCTGGTTGTATCCATACTATAACTTTGTCTTGAGCCAGAAATTCCACAAACCTTCTATGTTCATTTGTTCAAAATTTCAATTGTTCATTGCTGATCGCAATCTTCTTTCAAACTTCTTCGTAAATCTCATAGAGATATGCCTTGCAAAATCCTCGGTCTCTTGGCTTGTCCTAATATCAGTTGGTAAAGGCATAAGGTCAAAATAGGTTATTATCATGGCTTTAATCCTATGACAATTTCAATTTGTGATCTACTGGTTGTTCTATTCTGCTACAGGCAGAATCAAATCTATGATTGCACATTTTCTTGGACAAGGCAATGTATAAAGTTTCCCAAACTTCAGTTATCACAATCTCTATCTGATCATTGGTCGAAGAATGGAGGTGACTTGATAATCTTAGCTTAGTACCGTGATTATTAATAGAGTTCTCCAGACGGAACTCATAAATTTAACATTGCTATGTGAAACCATAGTGTTCAGAGGAAGTCATGTAATCACCCAACCTCTTGGAAGAAGATCCAAACAATCTTGGACACTTCAGATGTCTTCCAGCAAGTTATAATATGAGCCAATATCCACAACCACAATAATAGAATCAGACCCTCTTGCTTTCCTTGAAATCCTAAGATAAAATCCATGTTCAAATCTTTTCAAGGCTTTTGGGGTATTGGAACTGGAGCACAGATTCTCAAATATTGGAGCATACTGTCCTTTAGAAACTTGACAAACATAAAAGTGCGGAATAATCCTCTCAATATCCCTCTGAAGTTTTGGTATCTCGTCCAAAGTGCTTGGTAAACATAATCGATTACCATAGAAAAGATACCCATCATGGAGCCTGAATTCAGGGTGCTTGGCAATAAATTTTGCTGTAAATCTTCATACCAAAATAGGAATCTCCAGCATACTTGTTCTTGAGGTCTTCAATACCAGTCACTTGTAGATCCATAGGATTTGGGGAAGTCACCATTCAATTGAGAGCCTCTGCAACTATGCTTCTTGGATTGCTGTAAAAATGTGCTTTTGCTGCTTGCCTAGTATTGATATGCTTCTGTGCATTCAAACACTTAATGCCTCGTTAGTAGAATAAAGAACAAAATCCTTATAAGACAAATAGTGCCTATAATGCTTGATGGCTTGCACCACAGCATAGAGTCCATGATCATAGGTAGAACACTTTCTCTTGGCCATATTTTTGTTTTCTCCCTGAAGTATGCAACAGCACCCCCCCTCTTGCCTTAGGACTCACCAATCCTCATATGAGAAGCATTACAAGCTAACTCACAAAGTGTGGAATAGTAGGCATGTGTCTAATGTAAGCTGGTTGATTGGTGGCTATGTGTCTTATTTTTACTGGACATAACGTGACCTCATAGTCACTATCACTGTCACTCATCACAGTCAAAATGTTAATGGAGAGGGAACGGTGGAAGTATTTAATAGAAGGTGCAAATCTTATGGAGTGATTTGATAACTTTTAAACTTAAGGGGAGATTTGATAAAAGGTGAAACCTCAGGATCCGCTTGAGCATTTTTCCCTAAAACTTTTGGGGCCTTAAGAGTCATCATCACCTGCCTGACATGGCTCAAAGGCTCCTCTCTGGTTTGGCAGTAAATTAGATGTATTCAAAGTAAACAGAAAGCAATTCTCAAATATAAGCCTGAAGTATGTATCTCACCACCCTCGTCATAAATGTGTTAGGAGGATTGGTAAGGCAAAATGCATTACCAACCATTCATGGAGGCCATCCCTTAGTTTGCCAAGGTTTTTTTAATCTGGTGGTAACCGCTTCTAAGATCGAGCTTAGAAAAGACTTTACCTCCACTCATCATATCAAGCATGTCATCAAGACTTGGTATAGGAAACCAATACTTAGTGTTAATCTGTTTTAATTGCTTGATTGTCAACGCACATCTTCAACTTCCATCTTCTTTAAGCATTAATAATACTGGTACTGTGCATGGACTAAGATTTTCTTGAATAGAACCTTTCCTGAGTAGCTCCTTGTCTTCTTAGTTCCTCATACTGAGTGAGACTCATTCTGTGTGCTAGCATGCAATGCTGCTCCAGGCATTTAATCAGTTGCATGCCGGATATCTCACATTGGTGGCAGCCCCTTTGGCAGCTCCTCTGAAACTCCTGAGCAACTAAGGCATAAACAAACCTGTCTCTTACTTTGCACTTTTAAATTGCTATGTGGACATGTTCAAAGCTTTCTTTTATGCTCTGGCTTCGATTAGGGTTCCTCATTCTTCATAGGCAGCAAGATGATTTTTTCCCATTGTAGGAAAATATATAAGTATTGGCCTTTCCATCATGCTGCACTCTTCTGTCATTTGTCCATGGCCTTCCTAACAAGATATGAACAACCTTCATTAGAATTCCATCGCTCCAAATGGTTTCAGCAACAGCAGCCAGCTTTTGTATTGTGAAGACTTTATGATCATTTTCATCTTCTGGCATCATAATTTGAGATTATTGAACTTTTCAGTGTACTCCTAAACTGTCATAGCCCTTATCTCAAATGTATAAGCTGTTCATAAAGAATCATATAATCAAGAGGAAGATATCTCTCCTAAAAGTGGAGCTTCATTTTGTCCCAGTGAATAATTGGAGGCTGACCAAGTATGATCTTGTGCTTTTCAATACTAGGCCACCACATTTGTCATTTCCCTTTAACTTCATTTTTAGAAACTGTACCTTTCAATCTTCCGACATATCATACCAATTAAATTAATCATCTATAGTTATTAACCAATTAGAGAAGGCATGAGAGTCACGCATTCTGAAAAATCAGGAAAATTAATTCACTCTCATATTAATTTCATAATTGGCAATATCATAAGATCCACCTTGGTGAATCATCTGCTGATGGGTATTTTGGATGGAGTCTCTAGGATCGGTTGGATTGAACCCATACTTTTCTTTACCCAAATCTCCTACTGTGCCACTGTAACTGCTTTCTGGATTGTCACCAACAATCTATTCATCCATGACTTGACTAACTGGTATTGTAGAATCTGTTTTTCTTCCAATTTCTAAATTGGTGACTTGATTAGTGAGGTCTCTTCAAGTCTTTGAGCAATCTGTAATGACAAATCACCTCATTCTCAATTTGTGAGTCATCTTTTGAACTCTTTCAACTTATGTTGCCATGGCTGTTGAAAATTCAAATGACTGAGAGTGGAAGAACTGTTTTGATACCAAAATTGATGCAGACCAGAAAAACAGAAACTAAATTTGGTTGTTTATGAAGGTGGTTTGTTATAGAATTTGGTAGAATTAGGTGTAGGAGAAGTCCACCTCTTTGGACAGACTTTAAAGTTTTATCCTATTTTTAAAAGGAATACAACTTTGTTTTCTGGAAATAAAGATCAGAGCTGAAAGTTCGGTCCTTATTTTAGAAGGATATAATCACATATTTATAGGAGCTTAGAACATTCAAGACTTCTCTTGGAACAAAGACAGTAAAGACTCGACTGCTGGGAAAGCCAGGGGCTTGCCTAATTTAATGATGAATCTTTGACAGACTCTGTAGTAATGTTAATAGGCTGCTGGATATACTTGTGGACTTTGACTCTGACTTTCAGAATTAACAATATTCATAAATATTTTTAAACTTACTAGTTGATTGTATTCCCATCAACTGGACTTGTTTTACTTGTATTTCTCCTATATTGAGTTAGTGTGAATGGCCTTTGGGCTAAATGGCACCTCCACCTCTATAGGAATAGGGTTGTGGGTCAAGTCATTGGAATAAAGTCTTGTGGGTTGTACGAGTTGTTTACAAATAAAAAAGAAAACGAGTGAATTAGCCATCTAAAATGCTGTTAGAGTTTTTCATGGAAGAAGGTTGTTGAAATGATGCATATATGATCGATTTCTTGTTTCAACTCTGCAGTTCTTTTTTGGTGCTTTCAGTATTATTACTGTTTCACTCTGTTCTTAAGACTGTACTTGATGGATGCAATGCAGTTACTTGCGCGCATTTTGCACTTCTGAGTGCCGTGCCAAACATATCGTCGAGGACAAGGTGGGGGAGATAGTGTTTGGCCAATCAGCAGAATGCATGACTCAAAGTGGCAAGATGAACAATGTGAAGTTGTTTGGCGTTCAACTGTGAAAACGTACATCTTCGTTGTGTCAAATATATCTAGCCGGTACTAACTTTTGTGGTGCAGAGCTGTCAGGTTTTTGTGATTGGCATGCCCTTTTTTGCATAGATGAACATCATATGTTTTTAGATTCTCGTGGTTGACATATTGTCAGATCTCGTATAGTTACAGTAAGGATTAGTGGAATACAGTACCATGTTGAACTAGACTTCTTCCTTGTGTGGTCCTGCTTTTGCTAAATGTTGTTACTGATATGGGCTTACAGATTGTCCCATTCTACACTTCTGCATTGATGTCTATTTTTTTTTTTCTTTTAGCATTTAAATACAGCAGGTATATTCTTCTAACTAATTTGTCATGCAATTATCTGTAATGATTAAACTATATTTGCTTGACATATTGTAACATTTTTTACTTTTTCCTTGATGAAGTTTCTTGTCTTTGAGCACAATTAATGCAATAAGTAGCCATGGAATTTGAATGAGCAAAACTAGCACAGGCTATGTTGATCCAACTTTTAGGGGAAAAAATACATCTTCATTCTTTGCTTATTCTATTAAAGACATATCAGATTTGTCCAAAAGAGTCATTCTTCTATTTTCAACTTATAAAAATACATAAGAAATGAAAAGGCTTTTTTTTCTCATTACGCTTCTGAATTTCTGTTGACAAAGTAAGTTTGAATTGCAAGAGGATACCAGCAATGGTGCAGAAGGCACTATGTTATGTTGATGCATATTAAATCTCTATTAATCCTCAATTATAGGTGCTATAGAAAGGGTCTCTATTTTTCAGTTCATCCTAGCATGCATCTGTCTAGTTTGAACTTACCATTCAACTCACAAAGACTTGAAACATATGCTCTCGTGCTGAATAGGCAGAAGTGAGCTCCATCATACAATCTTTACTCAAAGGCTTGGTAGTCATTACTCCTCTTACATTCTACAAAGATGTCCTACACTCATTTATTAACCTGCCTAAAGTAAGAATGATTTGTTGAGTTTTGGTATATTATAACGAGAATCCTCTGCTTTCATGTGACACCCTGTTTTGTTTCTCTGATTGAACAACAACTGCTCCCCATTATTATGTGGTAGCAAGCATTAGTCCATCAAGTGCAACTGGTTAGGGGTTGGAAGCAGCTTCAATTTTAATCATCCAATGCATATTCAGTTCATGAATGTGAATCCCGTCAATCTTACCATACAACATTCTTCTGGTAATTTGTGGACACAAATTTTCCATCGAGGTAATTCCACTGCCAGAGAATCTTGATGGCTTAGAGTAAGTTGATCTATATTGATTGTAATTTAAACAGAAAAGGGGAGGGTGGACAGTTGCATTGTAGGGCTCGAGCAGTATAAGTAAAGCCCCCCTCCCATGCACGGGGAAAAGAAGACAAATGACTAAAGATGATTGCATTTGCATGCTGGTGGATGCTCACTTTTCATTGTTTCTGCAATAACTTGTTAAGATAGCCAAATAAATTATTTTTATGTTTTGGTAGACTTCTTGAATCTTGAGTTACCTCAGTTATTTTTTGTGAATCTTTTAGAAGGTAGAGGTTGAACAACTCCCAAAGGACCACCCTGTTATTTCTAACCCCAGCATTGCTAGTAGCCTATAATACAAAAACAAAAATTACAGCCACATAATTCCATGGCCTCTTTATAAGATTTCCAATCTTGATAAAGACTTGGTATATTGTACCTTTGTTAGTGGTCCCCCTTTTGATGTTGTTCGTAGCAAACCCAAAGTGTTTCACTCCTAAAAGGAATTCTGCTGTACAGTAAAGGGTAGATCTCTTGTGATAAGATGCCCAATTTGAAGTTGTGGTCATTATAGACGCCAGTGGAGATTAAAGGAATTTTCTAAGCCTGATATGACCCTTTCAATTGTAAAAGATTTTGAGGTATGTTATTAAAAGCCAGTGGTCATTATTAGCTTGGATGGCATGCTGATTGCTGAGGTGCAACTTTGTGCTGCCTAGGCCTTCTTATTATTGTTATTATATCCTTCAAAGTATGTATCAGCTAGTCACAATGTGGAAAGTTGGCCTAAGCTGATTAGGTCTCAAGCAGCACAAATTATAATTGATTTACTATTTAAAGAATGTAAAGGGGGCCATCCATTTCCACTTCTCCAAGAACACAGTATTCTTAGAGAAATTGCTAACAATTCGGACAGAAAATGCGAGAGTTTTATAAAATTCATGGCAGGCCTTCTAAGATTTGTTCAAGCAAGTGGGCCTTGTAGAAACTTCTCACATTTATTGTATGAATTGTTTGCAATCTTGACAGCAAAATTCACGGATCGGAAGGACATTGTTTTGCTTAACACACATTTGAGTTGGGCAACAGGTAGTATTAGACCAGAATGCATTTTCATATTTGCATCATATCCATTGTAGAAAAAGAGTATGGGCATTGGCATTGGCATTGGCATTGGCATTGGCATGATTGCCTGTTGCCTGCTGCCATGATACTAGATACTCAAAATAAAGCTACCACTTTTATTTGTGTATCTTTTTTCAGTCAGCGTTTGGCAGAAACAAACCTTTATGTCATTGATTCTAGTCTTAACATCAGCTGGGTCTCAACTTTGGCTATTGCTTTTAGAAACTAGTCATTATTCATTGGTTAACACCATAATAAAAACTTTTTTTTTTTATTTTTTATTTTTAAATGCTGACATATCTGAAGTGTTATTAGTTTTTGGTTGAAGCATCCAAAGAACTAAAGAGGAGGAATCCATCCTTTTATCCGTTGTAAATCTAGAACAATAACTCCCGAAGAACTGACGCCAAGGAAAGGATGGATGACATCCTTCGATTCCGAGCGCTGAAGAAAAAACACATCGTGAGAAACGAGGGTTTGACTAAAAAAGGAATTGGACGTTGGAGATACCAAACAGTCGTCACTCTGTACCAACAATGATATCACAAACACACGCACAATTGGCAGTGAGTTGATCTCACGTTGCGGTTGTGAAAGAAAGAAAAAGAGTTGTTTGGTTGGGTTGATTTATTATTTTTCTGACACGTACCTTGTTGAACAAGCAACTTATCATCAAATCAAGGCGAAGCAGAGCCCTAAAAAATCCCCCAAAAAAAGACAAATGACATCACCCTCTACATAAACGGAATGCTTAATTTGCCTCTAACAAGCAACAAAGCTGAGAGGATCAAGTCTCAGCAACTTATGACCTCATCTGCAGACCCTAGTACTTGTAGATTATGTATTTAATGCAAACCCTAAAATCCCCATTTCTTTCTTTTTTTACTATTTATTATCTTCCTCCCCCACTATGGCACTATCCCTATCATCTCCCTTTTCATCTTTTTTACCATCTCCCAGTGAATCAGGTGAAGGACCAAAATCTAGCCTTGCCCCCATCACACAAAAGTAGGCCACGTGGCCCTCCAAAGTATTTCATTTTACATTAAAAAATAATAATAATAATAATAATAAAATTTTGTCTTATTCAATTTTTTTGATGATGGGGTTTTGGTTGCTTATCTTTGGAGCGTGCGGGGGAGTGTCAGGATTTTCCGTGTGGGGGGTGTTTGACCTATGGAAAGCAAATGACAATGAGCAAATTGTCCAGGGCAGCAGGCAGGTGAATATAATCAATCCACCACCACCACTACTACTACTACTAGTCTACTAGCATTCTAGCAACCACCCTCTGAATCATTCGCTAGCTCCCTCTATATATCTTATAAAGACTACTGTTTCATTTGCTCTTTCTTCGAGAGACCCATTTCATTTATGGTTTATGATCATTTCCCGACTATCAATATATATGTTATTATTTCATTTCAGAAATACCCAACTACATGCCTAACTTTTTTGACTTGCATGCCCCCAATAATACTCACACTCTTTAATTCTTAGTACTTGCTGTTTTCGTTGCAGAAATTAGATATTGAGCAATTGACTTTAAAGGTAATTCAATTAATTGAGGATAAAGTCGGTTCCAAAATAATCCTGTTGCAATTTCTTTGATCTTCATCAGACGGATGTCAAGTAGGCATTCATTTATGGACAAGAAGAAAAAAATAATAGAGAGCAGGATTTTATATAAAATGATTATTATTATTAGTTAGATTTTGAAATAGGTAATTTGGGATCAAAATAAATAATACATTCATTCTCGTACCGATGAGGCAATTCTTTTTTGAAAGGAAAGAATTGCCTCTGCTGCTTGAGGTCATGTGCCTGAATAATCAGTGGTGCATCTGGATAGAGAGAGACCACACTTTGCGTAAAAAAGCCTCGGAGTTTGAAGGTGTTGCTTCCGGTTCTCCGAGGGTGACATCGGATGGTAAAGAGTAGTGGTGAATCATGGCTTGCATGACACGTTGAGGGCCACTAGTGCCGGTGCCACCTGTTGCCTCTTTGGGCATGTCCTACCAAGCTCTGAGATGTTTTTTTTTTGCATCATTGCATTGCATAAACTCATTATAAGAGGAAAAAAAAGAAAGGTGTAGTATATGAAACTTATAATTATGTGGATGATGATCGCCCTGTCGTCTTGGCCAAAATGATTGCTGGGTTTTTTCTTTTCTTTTCTTTTTTTTTTCTTTTAAATTATTAAGGGTACTATGGAGCTGTTAATTATGCCTATTTTATCTTGATGTGATTATGATAATATTTGTAAATTAACGTTTAATATGTTGAATGAACAAATATATATTTGTTCATTCAACATATTAAATTTTAATTTATGAAAATATTATGATCTGGTCTTGGAGGTGTTCCAACCGAGACCTTCTAGGACTTGACTGAAACCAACCCAGAACCTCGACAGGACTCACCTGGCACCCACTTGAGACATGCATAAGATTCGATTCGAATTTGTCTGAGTTATCTCGTGCAGGGCTTAGTATGAGAAAGAGTAAATAAAAAATAAAGAAAAAAGGGCTGGCAATGAGAAAGACAAGCATAAAATGTTCCATGTATTTCGAAATTGCTTGTCTTTTAATGAGAAAGCACATGATTAAGCTAACATGATATGAGTGAAGGACATTCTCATTTGATTTGCCCGTGTGGTCCAAGACCTTGCCATCATAGGCTGCAGATAGGGTGCCTGCAGTCTGCAGATATGAAGATAAAATATAAATAAATAAATTACATCCTATATATACTTCTATTCAACGTTAATTGTACATGTTTATTGGACAAAATTTAATGTAACACTCAACCAACTCTTGGATTAATTCTTATTAAATTAAGTGCCATCAAGGAAACTGACTATATATATATATATATGGCTCTCATATATATATATATATATATATAAAAAAAAATATCCAGCATGGGGGATGGTTAAGATAAGATTTTGTAGGAGCTAAAGTTTGATACTTTTGTGGATAAAGGCTTAAAGATTTCATCCTTTGCTAGAAGTAGAAGATATACTTAAATCAAAGTGGTTTTTGCTTCTTTTTATCTAAGGAATATGGTTTAGGTCAAGGTCGTCAAAGAAATTAGTGGTTTGAAGTCTTTATTAATATTATTGTTGTTGTTATTATTATCTCATATATCTTCACTTTCAGAAAGTTACTGAAGCCATCATACCAAACCCAAAACCTAGTGTGTACGTGTATCTTATCCGAGCCATTAATATTCCACTCATAAAAACTAAGCTATTTATAGCAAAGCTAGGCTAGGTTATCTAAACCTTTAGGAACAAATCAGCTGAAATTCCCTAGCCCTAGGGAGTATCTCTCATAGCCTTGATGGCAATTGTTGAGCCTAATGACCCGATTCAATGACCAGTCGACTCAAGTATACATAAGATATTACACCAGATTCTTTTCTTCAACATAAAAATTGTTTGTCTTTATAAACTCGATATGAGGTAAGAGTCACAGAACTTAAAGAACATAGCAATAGGGGAGCCTCTAATGAGGGTGTGCCATGTGCCCAGCGGTTGCGGTAGACCCGCTAAAAGGCAATAGACATTAGATCTTCTCCTTCTATTAAATACAATTTTTTTTTCTTTTCTAACTTAAGCATCGAAGTTATCCTCCATCGACCCACAAGGACAAACTCTTTTGATATTCTAGGAATCTGAAGTGTAGCCGGCCCTAAGAGTAGAAGATGAAGCTTAGTATTGAGTTGAATAGCAATTCGATCCATCTCTTCTCGGAAAAAAAAAAAAAAAAAAGAGTTGGTTTTAGGAAGGAGAGCCAAAGCTTCTCACTTCTTTTTGGCTTCTTCATATCTGCTTAGATTGCTGTGTGTATCCTTAAAGCATATTGTTTGCTTCACAAAACAGAAACCAAGGAGCCACCCCCCATCCCCACTTGGATTTTCTGTCTGCTCTCTTTACTGTTGCCCTAATCAAAGCTCAAATCTATGCAAAAGTAGTTACTAATTAAAACCATTCAAAGATCAAATTAGGGATTCTAACTATTCATTTCAACCCCAACCAAATCATCATTTCATTTGTAATTTCTTTGCATTAATATTCTAATTACGTGATGTTCATTTTTCATGAGTTCATGATGAATCAAAGTACGTTTGAGCAAAAGCTTTTCAAATTGTTGTCAAATTTTATAAAGAAATTGATTAGTGTTTGATTGCCCAATTACTACTTGAACAATATTTCTGATCATTTTTTAGTACTTGCCTTCTTGCTTGGTCAAGTACGTACAACTTGATCAGTAAAGATCATAAACACCTTTTTGGTTATGATTAAAACGGTAAAAGAATCTTATGAATTTGATCCTAACTCGTGCATTAAGACCGGCTTTTCTTGTTCATGATCTTGACAGATCCCATTAGGGACGAGAATCTAATGCAATAAAACAATTTATATAAGAGAGTTTACATGAGTTCTACCTGCTTTATTCCGACTGTATTATTATTACTGTGTAATATGATAATTTTATTGCACGAGATAATAAACTCGGTATATGAACTAAATTATTCCACTTGAATATTTTTATTATTTTTAATTTTACCAAATCCAAAGATTAGAAATGTTGATGGTCTAAAAAGGAGTGTGTATGGTGTGGGGGTGGCAAAGCAATCAAATCTGGTCGGTCGCAACCGAGTGTCAAAAGGAATAAAAATTCCGACTGTCATTAACGTTAATTAATAAAATAAAGGGATTATTAAATCCCCAGTTAAACAAAGACAAACTTTCTTGTTTGAAATCAAGGAACAAGAAGAAATTATGAAAAGTAGAGAGGAGCATGGGAGTTCCCGAGGCCCCATGCAAAAAACAAAGTGTTTGCCAGATGTCACTTCTGCCCAGTTCCAGGCTTTGTGCGATTCTCCCAACTTGTAAACGTCCAAGAATGTTTTTTTTTTTTAAAAAAAAAAAAAAAAAAGTCCTCCACTGCCAATCCTTGCTTTTTGTTTGATGTTACAATTCTACTCAACATTTTGTGCACTTTTTCCATATGAATTGGCTATGGATCGGGTTGGCTAGTGGTGATATAAAATATGTCAAACCTATTAACCCTCGGGTCCAAGGCCCGCGGAGGCCTCCTTGGCTCTTGGCGGGGAGCCGGGGACCCTATGACCCATCGACATGAGGTGTGTTTGGTAAACAACATCCATTGCCACATCATTGTATATGTTTGGTGAAGAAAAAAAAAAGAGTGCTTAGTATAGAAAAGTAAAAAAATAGTATTGAAATATGGAAAAGTTTTATTTTGTAGTTATTTTTTTTTATTTAAATAATAGTAAAAAATAAATGATGTAATTTAAATAGTGAATGATGTGATATAAAAGAGAATGTCACCCTTTGAATAGCATCACTAAAACCAAGGGTCTCCTATATATCTAAAGGTGCCTTAATCGAAGGTGTTGCAACCACACACATGGGAAGAGTCATATAAGAAAAGTGTTCTTGTCTTTAATAATTGTGCCTACTTTGGGTCTTACATTGTAGAGGAAAAACACCTGCCCTATAAGGAAGGGAATCAACGAGGAGAACCACAGTCCATATTAGACTGAACCACCTCCAACCCCAGCCAACCATAAAGGGTGGCTTGACCACAATTTAAATATTTTTTTATTTATTTTAAATAATGCTAATGTGACAGTCACTGATAAGTTTGATACGGTGGGCCATTAATTTTTTGGACGAAAAATGAAAGTATCAACTATGTTTATAAAACGTCCATGTGTACTATTTGTGACATTTTTGCAAACCAATATAACTTTTTGATAACAAAGCAAAGCACAAGTACTACAAAAGTATTTAACTCTAAAACAAATGAAGTTTTTTAACCATATTTGTTTTTTTTTTTTTTTTTTTTTCAAATTAGGAAATGAGGAAGTGAGAGATTACATCATGAAAGGTGAAAGTAAAAATAAAGGACATGACCTAAACAATAGCCCCAAAGCAACCATAAATTAGTGTTGTAAAATTTGAAACTACTAGGAATTGGTCAAATAAATGATCTTGCTCATTTTGAAAATTGGGGCTGCCACAGAAGGTGATAAGCATGGGCAAAATTCCATAAATGGAACAACCAACAAAGCAACGTACAGCTATAGAAAGTTAAGAGACGCTGCATAGCAACATAACAAGAACTAAATAAGTTTGGAATGGCGTTCCCTAGAACACTCATGACCGTACATTCGAGTTCTTAGCCGTACATCCGCCTAGAAGGTTCAAGTAGAATCTCATTTGTTTCAAATGTCCTCCTATCCTCCCAAACGATTTTTAAAGCTACCAAAAGGGTCTATAGGACCCCTTATCTCAAAATTATACTTCCATGCATAAGAAAATTCGTTCAGCAAAGACTAAATGCTAAACTAATCTTAAATAAAGGTTAAAGAGAAATGACACAACTAGAAGCTTAAAACTATTAATTAAGCAAACTACGAAAAGCATTTAAAGAGCATAACAACTAAGAAACAAGTAAAACTTAGAAGGTTACCTCCTTGAAGTCAAAGATCTTCAAAAATCACCTCTCATTCTCCACAAAACTCTCAGTACTCACAAGGTTTACTCACATAGGTGGTTTAAGAGAGCCTGGGGCGAAAATGGCTCAAGGGATGCATGGAGGATGGGGTATTTGTAGGTAAGAAAAGTTGTGAACACTACAGGGCTATTCTGAAAAAGCAGTGTACATATGGTATTGTTTACCCAGCGATCCAAAGGTTGTATCGTACATTCAGACATTTATTAGGGGTTATTCAAAAGTTGGCATACGTTCAAGTGGTTACCATGCGTACGTTTGGTCAGAAAGTCTAAAATTCTAAAAATGCCCTTCTAGCTGTTCCTAATGACCCAAAACTCAATTTAACCTTATAATTAAGCTACTTAAGCTTAGTTAATTATTTTGGTCACTACACAGAGGGTATAAGAAACCTTACTCCACTTGAAAATATTGAGCTTTCCTGGAACCAATTTTTCGGTGAAATCCCCGGCGATATTGTAAAACTCAAGAATAATCTTTGACCACTCGAGCTTTACACTAATTTCTTGACTGGAACACTGCCGGCGGGATTGGGAAATCTTACAAGCCTTGTAAATCTCGATGTGGGGAATAATAGCCTCCATGGAAATATATCTACGGTGAGATTCTTGATGAGCATTGCTTCTATACATCTCTATGAGAATCAGTTCACAGGGGAGATTCTTGTGGACTTATCAATCTACAGGAACAAGTTTACGGGTCCTCTTCCTCTAAAGCTTGGCTTTGGCGGTGACTTTGTTTACATTGATGCTGTGGAGAATTTTTTCACGAGTCCTATACCGCCGGACATGTGCAAGAATGACAAAATGATTAAACTGCTTCTGCTATAGAACGGGTTTACCGATGGAATCCCAGAAAACTACGGTGAGCATCTGATGATCAAAACGATGAGTTTTGATCCTATTCCTACGTGTCCACAAAATGTACATGTGGATCAAAAATTAAAAGCGTAGGGTCATGTGATGAAACGGTGCGTTTCATTGGGAATGACGCCAGTTAAACCTTTAGAAAAAAAATCTAACATTAGAGATTTTGTTGCATTTTCGATTGATTAAGAGAGTAAAAAAAAAAAAAAAAAAAAAGGACGAATTTTACAGTTTTGACGCGTTGACTCAAGAATTTATAATATATTTACATTTTCTGTAACTCATTCACATTAGTCATTTCCACCACAATTGTAATACTCCGATTTTTGGAGGCGTTACAACAATACTCTCTCTCTTATTATAAACATATATTCTTTATATTTTTTGAAGTAAAAAATTAAAAAAAAAAAAAAGAAAAATTGTTTAATAATTGTGATTGCTTGTCGTGATTTACAGAATCTCTTTCTATTTTTATTAATGAGAAAAAGCGCACACACATATATATATATATATATATATATATATATATAGGAATGCTTGGGCAACAAATGATGATGGCATAGGAATGCTTGGGCAATAAATGATAAAGGCAACACGCTAGAAGGTTGGTTGTCAAAGCTAATAGAGACTTATAGTGATGATGAAATACACAATAATTAACCTCATGATTTGATGGGCAACATGGAGGGAGGGTGATGAAATTGAAAGCTAGGAAAATGAAATACCAATAAAGATAGCGACAAGATCTTTCCCAGGTCAATGAAATTGAACAAACTAAACAAATCCCATGTGTTTCACTTCATCTTCATTTTTATCCCGAGTGAAAAGCTTCACATCAACGTCAAGAAAGAAAATTTCAGGACTCCATTTTTCTACACTTTTTTATTTTTATTTTTTTAAATTGTTTTTCAAATGATGCTATAATTCTCAAAAAATTTCAACAATAACAAAAACGCTATACTTTGTTTCAATTGTAAAAGGCAGGAGGGAGCGAGAACAGAGTAACTATTTTACTGGAGCGCTCCTTCAAGTTTGGTTGAAACATAGTTTAACAGAGTCCCGTAAAAAAGACCCATAATAATTTACACCAATGAAACATTAAAAATTTCGTTGTGAAAGATACATCAATTGGGTGGCATCCCACAATAGGTTATCCAAAATAGGGACATGCATAGTACTTGTACGAGCAAGAAGCATGATCAACCTCGATCAGCCAATCTTTTACTTAAAGAGGTGGGTTACAAATCATTGAAAAGAAAAGAGCAAGAAAATGGACAAAAAATGTCACCTTCACTAGCATAAGATTTAATTTGAGAGTGATGTGTCAAAAACCAAGTTGCCATGTTACAAGTAAACCCTACTCTTCATTGACAGCCAAAAAGCTCAACCCTTTTTCATATGCAAAGCATCTCCAACAGAATCAGGCAAAATAGTTATCGAAAAAATACAAATTTTTACTTTACCTGCTCATTTTTTTTCATACACACTCCAACAGATTCTTTATCATACTCTTCATAAAAATAATAAACAAAGTTTATACTTGAATAGTGAATAGACTAATCACCCATTCACACTGGATAAAAAAAAAAAGTTAAATTGATTATCTGCTAGAGACGAAAAAACACTCATAACAGTCAGATTTGACTATTCTTTTGGAAATACTAAGATTACGGAGACAGTTAGAATCCATAATTCTCAACTTTATCTCCACAAACAACCAAGAAAATTAAAGCTTGATTCATATTTGATAATTCATAGTATTCGATCAATGACGTGTTAACAACCCAATGAATTGAATGGGGTTCATCAATCAAGCTACACAAACAAAAACATTCCACATTATAGAATTTTGGAAGACCCACAACAATTAATAATACAAAAGAGGGGTAATAGCCGCCGTACGTACGAAAAAAAAATATAACAGCTTTGATAAGATTTCTGTTACGAAATAATTGAGTCTCAAGACTCATTTCGAAGGATCCCTTTAGGCCTCTTGCCTCATGCCTCTTGTCTTCTGTCGTGTCTTCCAGCCTTTCATTTCCTGTGTTCCACTTTTTGTTACTTTTCAACGAAAAGAAACAAAAAATATTTATGTGAAGAATTTATTTCTTTCTCTTTTTTAATTATACAAATTAATAATAATAATTTTATATACTCAACTTTTAAGTTTTTAATTTTCACAAGATTATCTCTAATTCAATTGAACTAAATAATATTCAATTAATNTGGGGTTCATCAATCAAGCTACACAAACAAAAACATTCCACATTATAGAATTTTGGAAGACCCACAACAATTAATAATACAAAAGAGGGGTAAGAGCCGCCGTACGTACGAAAAAAAAATATAACAGCTTTGATAAGATTTCTGTTACGAAATAATTGAGTCTCAAGACTCATTTCGAAGGATCCCTTTAGGCCTCTTGCCTCATGCCTCTTGTCTTCTGTCGTGTCTTCCAGCCTTTCATTTCCTGTGTTCCACTTTTTGTTACTTTTCAACGGAAGAAACAAAAAAATATTTATGTGAAGAATTTATTTCTTTCTCTTTTTTAATTATACAAATTAATAATAATAATTTTATATACTCAACTTTTAATATTTTAATTTTCACAAGATTATCTCTAATTCAATTGAACTAAATAATATTTAATTAATTATATTATAAAAATATTTTTGTCTTTATACTTTTTAAGAGATCGAATTTAAATGAAAGAAAGAAAATCTAATTCATTTAATTTATATATTCTTCGTAATTATCCGGCCACTCTCCAAAACATGAAGCTTTTGTCCCCATGCTCGACATATTACACCATTGATGTACAACAGGCACAGTGTTTGATGCGATACATGAACCAACTTTTTAAGAGGGGGGAGGGGGTAGTCCAGTCCTTTTATGAATAAAAAGATGAATTGGAGGGGTATAATTGAAATTAAATATTATTTTTTGTTAATTAGTTAACAAACATATTAGAAATTGAGAATGAATGTTGTTGCCGAAATTTTTTAAGGAAGTTTTAGAAAAAACATTCAACGCCCTAACCAATTAATCCACTTCTAAAATTCAACTTAGAGGGAGGCAACCATGCTTCCCACACTAATAATTCTTGAGTTGAGTCAAAAAAAAAAATTGGAAAAATATACTTTACTTTTCTAAAGTTTTACCCGATTTGCAATTTGACCTCTAATGTTTAAGAATTTGCAATGTAGTCACTCTATTAGCCATTTTCGTCCAATTTGACAGAAAATTACTCACATACGTGCAGTGCTGCATGTACATTTTTTGGTCTAAACTTTCCAAAATTGCTTCATTTGTTTTGGGAGAATTTAAAAAATGCCCCAAATTCAATAACCAAAATAAATAATAATAATAATAATTTGACCTGGCCGCATTAAGGGCTGAGAGCCACCCCACAACCCATGAGGGTGATTCGGTCACCCCCAAGGGGCTAAATGGGGGTGGCCGAGACACCCTCACGGCCATGGGGGTGATTTGGCCACCCCCAAGGGGCCAAATGGACTCCAAACCCTTTGGGGGTGGCCACCCCATGTGCTGTGGGGGTGACCCTAATTTTTTAACAGATAGGTCATACATGACATCTTTCTAGATTTATATATATATTTAAACATAAAAACGATGTTGTTTCATGTATTTTTATATATTTATAAAAAATATAAACATTTTTTAGCAGTTAGCGGTTAGTAGGCGGTTAATAACTATCCGTCTTTTCACTCCTAATTATTTTTGCTCCAAAGCTTACGAATAAGGTTGATATTTTTTTTTAATAAATAAGTAGATCCTTGACAAGGGGACTATAAATCTTGGTGTGTGATTTCGTTTTTATAACAAATAGTACTAAAACACACTAATCCATGTTTTAAGTTTATGTATCTTGTATGATTTGAGCTACTTACACTTAATAACTCTTAACATTAAGTTGATGTATGAAGTTAAGACAAGTAATAACAATTGTGACCGGTGAATGTTGTTTATTAAGACTTATGTGATCGATTGGAATCGAGTCGTTGCATGAGATTTAAGTTATCAGCGGCTAATTTTAAGCTTTAATCATTATTACAGAGAATTGAACGTTGGATCCAAACCTTCAATGGTGACAATAGCCGCTCGAGTAAGATTTGAAATATGGGTGTGTTTTTTTTAAGATTGTCTTTCTTCCTATTGTTTGATTTGCTTTTTCTTTTTAATGGTCATTGGAATGGCAGCAGGTACACACGAGGGCCACAGGCCCGCCACAGGCTACAGAGAGGGTACGTACATTGGAAGTTCCTCTCCCTTTTGCCAGAAGGTGAAGAAAACGACATTAGAAGAAAGCCTATTCCAAAGATGAAAAAAAGAGTTCAAATTGGGACCTTAAAAACTGCTACAACAACTGCATGGGAGAGAGGGGAGTGCCATGGGGGGGAGGGTGGGGAGGCTTTTAAAGCTGAAAAAAGCAAAAGAAACACAAACAAATTTCCTCCCAAGAGAAGAAGATACTTTGCCCAAAGTGCAAATTAAAGATCATCCTTTGACCGCCTCGTTTCTCTATCTACTTAGCTATCAACTTCCCACAACTCTCTGAGACAGTTTTGGTGTAACAACCAAAGAAAAACGTTAGTTACATCTGTGTTATTATTCGGAAAGACTAATCAATTTAGAAATTTTCTAGAATTCATTATAAAACCCAATAACTAAGTAATATGAAACTTAGCACCCATGACTATCTTTATAAACTATTCACTCTATGTAAGCTTCTTTTCATTTTTTTAATATGAGACAGAAGTGTTACATATAGTGTGTTTATCAAAACCCATATCACACCCGCCCATATAGCATGTTTTAAGCAGCTTACACGTCAATTACCTCAAGAAGAATAAATAAATGTAAAAGCCTATCCATTTCATATTTTTGAACAGAAAAAAAAAAAAAAAAAAAAAAAAAAAAAAAAAATCATACCAGCTCCCATAGCATGTTTTAACTGGCTTACAATGTCAATCACTTCAAAAAAATAAAAATAAAAATGTAAGCATATTCGTTTTGTGGATCATGACAGCTTAGAAATTTATGTGAATTCGAACAGTTCCTTGGTTTAAACAGCTTTAAAAAAAAAAAAAAAATACTAACTATTAAAAATGGGTGACATGTTACCGAGGTAGACAAAATAGTCTCTTCCCAAAACCAAAAAGCACATTTTTTCTTTCTTTGGTAAACTGGATGACTACCTTTTAAGTCGTTTGATGCAATAAATAGTTTAAATTCACGTAATTTTATAATTTATAATTCCAAGAATCTTTATCTAGAAGTGGTATTATTTATTTCATTTGAAATAGAAAAAATCGTACTGCATTATGAATGAGAGGCAGATTGACGTTGCGAAAATGGTACTATTATTGGCAGATTGAAGTTGTCTCATACATTTATTATGTGAGCTTCCTGTGTATTTAATTTTGCGGATCTGGAAATTATGAAAGGTGGACCCACAAGGAAACAGGGAGTTGGCCTGCGACACGTGAGGGAAAGAGGCAAGAGATATATATTTGTACAATCGCAACTATAATAAATGTCTCCATAACTTCTATTATTATGCAGCATCTATATACTTTGGGAACCCATGGATGATCGTACGGCTCCACATGAATATCCACGTGGCACTCAACAATTGGATAATGGAAGAAGCCACGTACACAAAGGATTTGGGAATCATAAAATTCATCATACCAATTATTGAATCCAACTCTATGGTGTCCCTCTAGACCCCCCATTCTCATGAATATGGTGGATCAAATAGCCCCCCTCACTAAGAAAGTGAAAGGTTTGCAGTTGTTGGACAATCCCTTCTTTGCCTTTTAGATATGCATTTGTAACGACTCAGAAAAAAAAAAAAAAAAAAAAAAAAAAAAAGAGGACATTTTTTATAAATCCCTATCCAATAAAGTTCTGATACAATTTGTAATGATATAGGAACAAATATTAACCATATATGCGTATCATCCTAAAAAGAAGAGTCAATTTATAATTTATTTATAACTACTGATAAAGTTAAGTTCTATCTAGTAAGAGCTTATTTGAGATTGTATTTGAGAAATGGAGTTTTTAAGTCAAAAAACGCTTCTTGGCAAAAGCTTCATTTTAAAGCTTTTGTCAAAAGTATGTTTTGACCATTTTTGAGCTGTTTAGACCCTTAAAAGAGCTTTCAATTTTTTTTCTACCAAACAGAAACTATTTTTTTCAAATGGATTTTTTGAATATTAAACGCATTTTTAAGCCTTTTAATCACACACTCAAACAGATTCTAAGTAAGCAATGTGAAACTTAACACCCATCAACATTTCTTATAAACTACACACTCTCTATGTTGACCACCCATTTTCCCAATATGAATTGGGGAGTTACACATTTATCAATAGGTGTTATAAGATTATCATACAATTTGATAATGTGACAGTGAAAATTAATCTTTAGATTAGTACTTGAAAAAAAATCAATGGCTAATTTTTCTGTTATATTATGCCAATTATATGACAGACAGTGAAAATTAATCTTTAGATTAGTACTTGAAAAAAAATCAATGGCTAATTTTTCTGTTATATTATGCCAATTATATGATAGTCGTATAATAGTTTATAAGACAACATTATTTTTTTTACCAATTGGTCGCAACTCTTTAATTTTATACAAATCTTTATGGTTTTACATCAATTGTACTATAATAGTCTATGCCAGGGCGACCTGGAGCCTGGACCTATCCAATTTATGGTCCCATTCACAAATAATGCATTTTACAGACTATATTTTGGTTCTTTCAAGTTTAAGTCAACTACCAATTTAGTCCCTGAAATTCGAATTTAATCGTTAAAATTTGTATTTGTTGTTAGTGTAATTACTACATCCAAACTTGTCAGCATTGATTCCATCAAGTGTGTTTTTATATACAATTGAGTTAAAAACGATATCGTTTTTACTGAAAATTCTATGAGAGAAGATGATTTTTTAAATTTTTTTTAAAAAAAAGAAAAGAAAAAAAGAGATATACTTTTCGGTGCATATCACATGATATTTGACAAGTATTAAAGTAATGATTAAATTTATCTCTTTCTCTTAACTTAAACTTTTGGGACAATTAGTAGTTTAACATGGTATCAGTGCTAAAGGTTCTAAGATTAAATCTCGACTTCGTCAATTCAATCCCTATTTATAAATTAAATATTTTACGTATTGGGTTTCACCTATTAAAAAAAAAATTTAAGCTCACACGTGAGAGGAGTATATAGAAGGCAACATTAATAAGAAATACAAACATCATAGACCCAATTAACAAAACTCAAACTTCAAAAACTAAATTGTTAATAAACATAAATTTGGGGGGGTGGGGAAATCCCCCAAATATAGATTAACATATTGTTCACCTAGCTAATAGCTATTGTCTTAGAAGTTTTATAACTATTAATTAAATTAATAATATAACTCTTTCTAATTAGTTCAAAATTTTAAAACAACTGAAAATTTAAGATGATATTAAGTGTCGGAGGAATTTCTACCTAATCTATAAGAATGACATGTGTCTCTTAGCATATGAAATGTACACGTTTTTTTAATAACATTTCTTCCAAATTTTTCCATACTATTAAAAAAATATGTGACTATTACATGCTCAAAGAACATATGTCATTATNTTCACGTAATTTTATAATTTATAATTCCAAGAATCTTTATCTAGAAGTGGTATTATTTATTTCATTTGAAATAGAAAAAATCGTACTGCATTATGAATGAGAGGCAGATTGACGTTGCGAAAATGGTACTATTATTGGCAGATTGAAGTTGTCTCATACATTTATTATGTGAGCTTCCTGTGTATTTAATTTTGCGGATCTGGAAATTATGAAAGGTGGACCCACAAGGAAACAGGGAGTTGGCCTGCGACACGTGAGGGAAAGAGGCAAGAGATATATATTTGTACAATCGCAACTATAATAAATGTCTCCATAACTTCTATTATTATGCAGCATCTATATACTTTGGGAACCCATGGATGATCGTACGGCTCCACATGAATATCCACGTGGCACTCAACAATTGGATAATGGAAGAAGCCACGTACACAAAGGATTTGGGAATCATAAAATTCATCATACCAATTATTGAATCCAACTCTGTGGTGTCCCTCTAGACCCCCCATTCTCATGAATATGGTGGATCAAATAGCCCCCCTCACTAAGAAAGTGAAAGGGTTTGAAGTTGTAGGACAATCCCCTCTTTGCCTTTTAGATATGCATTTGTAACGACTCAAAAAAAAGGACATTTTTTATAAATCCCTATCCAATGAAGTTCTGATACAATTTGTAATGATATAGGAACAAATATTAACCATATATGCGTTATCATCCTAAAAAGAATAGTCAATTTATAATTTCTTTATAACTACTGATAAAGTTAAGTTCTATCTAGTAAGAGCTTATTTGAGATTGTATTTGAGAAATAGAGTTTTGAAGTCAAAAAACGCTTCTTGGCAAAAGCTTCATTTTAAAGCTTTTGTTAAAAGTATGTTTTGACCATTTTTGAGCTGTTTAGACCCTTAAAAGTGCTTTCAATTTTTTTTTACCAAACGGAAACTATTTTCTTCAAATGGATTTTTTGAATATTAAACGCATTTTTAAGCCTTTTAATCACACACTCAAACAGATTCTAAGTAAGCAATGTGAAACTTAACACCTATCAACATTTCTTATAAACTACACACTCTCTATGTTGACCACCCATTTCCCCAATATGAATTGGGGAGTTACACATTTATCAATATAGTGTTATAAGATTATCATACAATTTGATAATGTGCCAGTGAAAATTAATCTTTGGATTAGTACTTGAAAAAAAATCAATGGCTAATTTTTCTATCACATTATGCCAATTATATGACAGTCGTATAATAATTTATTAGACAACATTATTTTTTTTACCAATTGGGTCGCAACTCTTTAATTTTATACAAATCTTTATGCTTAGACATCAATTGTACTATAATAGTCTATGCCAGGGCGACCTGGAGTCTGGACCTATCCAATTTATGGTCCCATTCACAAATAATGCATTTTCCAGACTATATTTTGGTTCTTTCAAGTTTAAGTCAACTACCAATTTAGTCCCTGAAATTCGAATTTAATCGTTAAAATTTGTATTTGTTGTTAGTGTAATTACTACATCCAAACTTGTCAGCATTGATTCCATCAAGTGTGTGGTTATATACAATTGAGTTAAAAACGATATCGTTTTTCAGTGAGAGAAGATGATTTTTTTTAAATAAAGAAAAAAAAAAGAGAGAAAAATAGTCATTTTCCCTCTATTTTTTTTTTTTTTTTTAAAAAAAAATTTCCTTCTCATGAAATTATTTGCTAAAATGATATGCTTTTCGGTGCATGTCACATGATATTTGACAAGTATTAAAGTAATGATTAAATTTATCTCTTTCTCTTAACTTAAACTTTTGGGACGTGGTTTAACATGGTATCAGTGCTAAAAGTTCTAAGATCGAATATCGACTTCGTCAATTCAATCCCTATTTATAAATTAAATATTTCACGTATTAGGTTTCACCTATTAAAAAAGAAGTTTAAGCTCACACGTGAGAGGAGTATATAGAAGGCGACATTAATAAGAAATACAAAGATCATAGACCCAATTAACAAGATTCAAACTTCAAAAACTAAATTGTTAATAAACATAAGTTTTTTTTTTTTTTGGGGGGGGAATCCCCCAAATATAGATTAACATATTGTTCACCTAGCTAATAGCTATTGTCTTAGAATTTTTATAACTATTAATTAAATTAATAATATTACTCTTTCTAATTAGTTCAAAATTTTAAAACAACTGAAAATTTAGCATGATATTATGTGTCGGAGGAATTTCTACCTAATCTATAAGAATGACATGTGTCTCTTAGCATATGAAATGTACACGTTTTTTTTAATAACATTTCTTCCAAATTTTTCCATACTATTAAAAAAATATGTGACTATTACATGTTCAAAGAACATATGTCATTATTATAAATTAAGTTGGAGGAAATTTTTGTCCATGTTTCTGAATTTAAATACTCACTTTATACTATACAATGACATGTACAAGAAAAAGTTTTAAAATATTAATTAAATAAAATTTTTTCAGGACAACTTACGATTTAATAGGGACCAACAAAGTAGAAAACTTGTGTCGAAAAATTATACATAAAATGAGCATATCAGCAACTCCCTAATCAAGCTCAACACATCGTATAAGGCTTAATTAAATTGGCTAAATGGTGATAGTGGGAGGCACAAAACTCTTCTCTTCTCCATCATAATTGGGTGCCTGCCACGTTGACAGAAAAGGAAAGCATTTGTTTGGACAAGTATGAGTTAGAAAAGTCTTTGACAACCTAGAATTGGGTCCGGATTGCTAAAATTGACTAGTGGAAGCTTCACTAGGGATAGTGGGTTTCAATAGGGTTTTGGAAGATGAAGATTAGGGTTCTTTCGAGTGTTTCGCCGTCAACTCCAATAGTTTAATCCCACAATATATAAATTAAGAGAAATGTTATTTTATATTCTTTTAACGTTTACTCAACATATGAGTAGATTGAACATGCCACATCATTTGGGTATGCCAAAAAAATGCAAAATAGTATTCCTGATAAATTAATTGCAAAGCATGTTGAGTTATAAAAAATTTAAGACCGAGCTGAGGGAAACAAACACGGTCTCCCACATGTAGCATGTGGATTAAGATTAGTCAATTAAGAAAACAGGGTTAGAGAGCTTAAACCAAGAATCACTTTTGTTTGAGCTAGGCATTCAAGATTAGTTACACTAAACCCTAGAAGATCGCGTGGGGGTGGGGTGTGGGGGTGAGTGAACTAGGGTTAGGGGACCTCAATCACCTAACAAGATCCTACATTCATGTAAACAAGTCATTTTTTTGGCATGCAAAGCATAAACTTCACATTTATCCACAAATGAAATTAACCCCAAAATTGGGACAAATGCCTTGGGACACAAGTCTAAATTGAGTCAAAAGAGCCTCCCAAAATGAAGGTTTTGAGGACATGCATTTCCTCTAGAGTTTATAAAACACACAAAAAAATGCTTCCAATGTCCCAAACCCCAATGGATGTGCATACCAAAATTCCCTCCCCACACTCAAAATCCTATAAACTTATGCATATCTCTCAAACCCCAAAAACCCACATTCTTCCCTTCAATTCTGCAAACATTCACATGAGAGTCTTAGCACCAAAGAAATGAATTTTGAAAAATAACAAAAATAAATAAATAAATAAATAAAGGGGACAAGTATTATAAGTTTCTGTTCCATATTTGAACCACCTTTTTTATTTATTTATTTTTTTTTGGATTTGGTATAAAAGAAATGCACTTGAAAGAAGCAGAGGAAAGGGAAACAATTAACTCTCCCACATTCCCTTTATCTTTTTTCTTCTTTAACTGCTGCTTTCCTTCCTGAGTTCCTCTCATTAGTCTCATAGAAAGATTTGAGTTCAAGTACTGGCACTGCTTGCATGTTAGATCAAACCTAACTTGCTGACCGTGGGCAGAGGTTAGAGAGAGAAAGAGAGAGACAGAGAGAGAGTCCGGGCAACGTGTGACTGTCGTGGTTGGGTGAGTGAGCCCGGTGGCGGTGGGTGACCAATATATCCATCCCTCCGCGACTTCCCAAGTCTCCATCCAAAGCTTTTGGTTTTGGGTCGGCCTTGGATTTGGGGTAAAAAGCCTCCAGAGAGAGAGAGAGAGAAGCCAAGCTGCATCTCCTCCAAACACCACTTTATTCTCTCTTCAAATTCGATACTTTGCTCGGTACCCACAACGAGGTGTTTTAGTTTATTTTTTTTTTGGTTGGTTGCAGGGAGAGCCAAAACTCTCTTTCTCACTCTCTCTCTCTCCCTTCCTCTCTCTCTTTTAGGGTCTCCTACATTGTCTCCTTCCATCCTCAGAATCGCATTGTCTTACTTCTACGCATTCCGGGGGTTTGTCATTCTCTCTCTCTCTTTCTCTGTGGTTCACTTTCAAATTTGCTCTGTTTTCTGTTCCTCTGTTTCCATCTGTTTTTCTTTCGACTCAACGCTGAAAATAGGAAGTACAACGGAAATTACTCATCTGGATATTTGTGGGTTTTACCTTTGTGTTTACTAAATGCCAAGAAACTGGGATTTTCTTGGTTCCATCAATTGTTTTCTTCTCTTCATTACCTGAAGAAACAGAATATGTTAGTTAGCCGCCCCGATTGTTCTGTTCTAGTCTCTTGGTAATCATTGTGCTTTCTTTATCCCATTGTTTTGAGGAGCATAAACAAGCAGATTTTCTCTTATTTTTTGGTTCATTCTAGAGAGAAAAACAAACCCAGTTTCTGGGCTTTTTTTGGTTCCTGAGATTTGATTTTACTACACAGTCTTAGTTCATTTTTCCACAGTCAAACTAGTGGAAGAGCGGATTGTAAAAGTAAATATTCTGGAAATCTGGATAGCTATATGAAGTTTGTGCAACAATGAGAGATGGGAATTCCAAGAAAAGCAAGGTTTAAGAAATGCCACCACTTCTCTTAAATTGTGTACCTTTTTTTCTTTTTCAAATTTCTGGGGTTTCTGAGATTGCTGCCTCTCTGTACTTGTTGAAGCTTTCATGGCCGAAGACATTGGTCAAGAAGTGGTTCAACATCAAAAGCAAAGCTGAGGACTTTCACGCAGACGATGTCGTTTATGGAGGTGATAATGGCCTAACATTTTTGTCAATTTCTACATGATTTGGATGCAATTTAGGGCTCTCGAATTGGGAATCTTAACTTTTATATCAACAACAAAAATAGGATTTTATCGGCAATACCTGACTTGCTTTAAGATTTTTCTAGACCCCGAATGCACTTAGCATTATTCTACTTCTGTATCACTGTTTGGTACTGCAATTATAGATATATATTTGGTTTTAATGAGGTCAGCAAGTTCTATTTGCAGCTCAAGATCTGCTCCTTGTTTGCTTCCTCTTTCTGAAATTCTTTTTTTTTTTTTTGTTTTCTACTAAAATGTCTTTTTTTATGGTGCCTGAATATATGGTATATATTGATGCAGTCAGTGGAAAAGAGCACAGCTTTAACAACTTTATGGTGTTTCTTTTTCAGGTGGTGATGAAGAGTGGAGGAGCAACTATTCAGAGAGGGAGGCATGCACAATCAAGAAAAGCAAAACAGGTTCAGTACTGTTTTGGACCACACCATTCTCAAACCCCTCACAAAATAAAGCTAAAACATAATTAGAAGGCGCAATTATGCTTTAAGAGTCTCATTATTTCTTGCTCCCAATTATTTTCACTCATCCCTCTAAAACCCACCTGAAAATTCACAGCGAGATCGAACAAAAGGAACTCTGATCGAATCCGGCGGGGTAAGATTGACCTTGATGCCTCACAAGTTACGGATGTGCATAATTATAGGTATGTTCGAGTGCTACTCATTGGCTTGCGTTGGTTAATTTCTTTTGCTCTGTGGTTGGTTTTATTGAGTTCTTCCCATTTTGGGTTATAGGCTTTTTGTAGCTACATGGAATGTGGCTGGAAAAGCTCCTCCTAGTAATTTGAATCTTGAAGATTGGCTTCATACCTCTCCTCCTGCTGACATTTATGTTCTTGGGTATGCCCTATTAATCAAATGTTGTTCTCTCTTTTATTTTAATTAAGCAACTTCTTTTCCTTTTTTTTTTTATATTAATGGAAGCCTTCTTGGCTGTCAGGTTTCAAGAAATTGTTCCTTTGAATGCTGGCAATGTTTTGGGCACAGAAGATAATGGTCCAGCTAGAAAATGGCTAGCTCTAATTAGGAAGACCCTGAACAGTCTTCCAGGCACTAGTGGTGGATGCCACACACCTTCACCAATCCCTGATCCAATTGTGGAATTAGATTCTGACTTTGAAGGATCAACAAGGCAGAAGGCTTCATCTCTTTTCCATCGTCGATCATTCCAATCCTTGAGTCGGAGCATGAGATTGGACAACGACATGGCAATTCCACAGCCCCGACTTGATAGGCGGTTTAGTGTTTGTGACCGAGTTATGTTTGGACACAGGCCAAGTGACTATGACTTGAACTTCAGATATGGCTCCTCTGATGATGAGAATGGACCAGGGGATTCACCAGTGGCATCATATTACTCTCCAGTATCCTACAGTGGGCCTTTGTCCATGGAGGATAGAGATAGACAGTCTGGCAACTCAAGGTACTGCTTGGTTGCCAGTAAGCAAATGGTTGGGATATTTCTAACTATTTGGGTAAAGAGTGATCTCAGGGACGATGTTCGCAACATGAAAGTGTCTTGTGTGGGAAGAGGACTGATGGGTTATCTTGGAAACAAGGTATATTTTTGCTTTTTCTTGAATTTGAGAGCAAAATTATGATGAACTAGGAAAAGGTGGCACTCTCATTTGCTTGGTTTTTCCAGGGTTCAATTTCAATTAGCATGTCTTTGCACCAAACGAGCTTTTGCTTCGTATGTAGCCATTTGACCTCTGGGCAGAAGGAGGGTGATGAGCTAAGGAGAAACTCTGATGTCATGGAGATCCTTAGGAAGACAAGGTTTCCCAGGGTTCATGGCATGGGGGATGCGGCTTCCCCTCAAGCAATTCTAGATCATGAGTAAGGCTGTGGCCCTTATATTCCAATTGGTTCTCATGTTTGATATCTCATCTTTAATGTTAAGAAATGGGCAATCCAAAAGAAACCTCCTTAGCTTATGTTCTTACTTTGTGATTGTCTTGGTGCAGTCGAATTATCTGGCTAGGAGATTTGAATTACCGTATTGCACTATCTTACCGTTCTGCAAAGGCTCTTGTTGAGATGCGCAATTGGAGGGCGTTGTTAGAAAATGACCAGGCAGGTTACCCATCCTATTTGATGTAGTCTTGATTTTTACTTACTATTTTTTTGGGGCTTTCTTTGTAATGTATGAAAGCTTTTTGTCAACCAATACCAAGAATTGCTCATCCTGAACATTTGTTGATACTTTCAGCTGCGTATAGAGCAGAGACGGGGGCATGTCTTCGAGGGATGGAATGAAGGAAGAATATACTTCCCTCCTACATACAAGTATTCGAATAATTCTGATAGATATGCAGGGGATGATAGGCATCCAAAGGAGAAGCGAAGAACTCCGGCATGGTAATCTCCTTTTTTTATATATATATATATATCTTGTAGCAGAAGAGTTGCAGAAAAATTACACTGATGCACCTTTTCAAAAGAAGTTATCATTAGGCAATGTGTATTTAATATATGAAGGAAACTGTGGGAAGTGGAAAATAGGTACACTAAATCTAATCTGGCCATTTGTATGTGAAGGTGTGATCGTATATTATGGTGTGGTGGAGGCCTCCATCAATTATCATATGTCCGTGGGGAGTCGAGGTTCTCAGATCACAGACCAGTTTATAGCATATTCTTGGCAGAGGTCGAGTCTTTAAACCGTAGCCGGATAAAGAAAAGCATGAGTTGTTCCAATGCCAGGATTGAGGTAGAAGAGCTGTTGCCATATTCACATGGATACACTGAACTCAATTTCTTTTGAGGGACAAAAATCTGAGTGATTCACATTCCAGTATGGTACAACTTGAAACAATGGAAGAAGATGCTCTTCAAGGTAGTTTAGGTTACCACAGTAAGATTTCTATCAATTGCTTGTATATTATTATGATTCTACATCATAATTGAACTGATTTTGAATGAACTTTATACAGGATTTACTACAAATACAAAATTCTGTGATCAAAATACAAGTTTGTCAGATTTTCCAGTGCCAATTTGTCTCCTCAATTCGGTCAGGTAATTATTCACCTTATTTTATTATTTTTAACAATCTTATGTTATGCTAATAAAAATTATAGGTCAGCTTTTAATTCATTGATGTCATTGACCTAGTTTGGATAGTTTATAATATAACAAAAGTTGCTTTCAGGACAGACAAGAATTATGAATGTTTGACATGGGCGAAACAGCTTTCTCACTTTTTACCCAAGTAAATTCGTGAGCTAGTTGACCACAACTCCTGCATCACAAGGTAGGCTACTTACTCAACGAATATCCTAAGAGTATGTTGCCAATTATTTATCCATCTTCTGAAGTTTTTAGTTGAGATCTCTTGCTTGTTCTTTACTCTTTTCTGCATTCAGTCCCCATCTTGCAGGTCCATGTGCTGCCAAGTACACTTAGTTTCAATGGCGATAGAGACATTCTGTTACCCATACAATCCAAAAGAAGGGTTGTCTGTTTTTCCTTTCCTATTCTTGGCTTGGCTGTAATTCTTCTTGCCTATACCTTTTGTCTAATATTGTCCATGCTTCTCCTTGTCACAACAACAGGTACAGAATTTGTGATTTTTGTCAACAATTAACCTTAGAAGTTTATGGTTCACTATTCCTTTCATCACCAAGTCCTAATTGACAAGCTCATTGACTCCCGAAATTTAACCAGTATATTCAATCTCACCAATAAGGCAAGCTAATTTTCACTAAATAATGCTGTTTTTATTGTAAAACATGTACTGATGCTTTCACACTTATCGCGGCTAGCTCATATTTTGTGTTCTTGCAGGATGAACTTGCTCAGTCTGGACTTCAGAATCACCAACTTCATTTGGTGTAATTTACCTTGCAATTTTTTTTGGTTAAAAGGGAAAGAAATAATCTCAGGGTAGATATTTTGCACTGGGGAAAGAATTAGAGATGTAAACAGAAACTAGTTAAAAGTGAAAAAAAAAAAAGGAGTGTTGATGTTGCTGCTGCTGCTACTGCTAACTAATGATTTTACTGAAAATTATAAAAGTGAATTTGGTTGACTGTCTCAGACCATTTCATTCTTTTTCTTTTATCTCTAAAAACAAAAAGCTCACACTAGCTTACTCTTTTCATGGATGTGTCAGGCAGTCACCAGTAAGTCATTATATGTAGTCATGTAGAGGTCCTTTACATATTCCTTTCTGGCTTTCTCTGTCGTTTGTTTTGATTCACGGGGCGCCAAAACATTTGTAAATGCAATGTTGCCATTTCCAGCCCCTCTCCCCACTTAATGCCATTGGCAAATAAATGACATTTTATATATTATTGCTTTCAACAACTGCTGCTTCAGTAACTCTGTTTCAACTACATACCCACAAAAAAGGTAGACACAGAAGAAGAAAAAAANCCCCCCCCCCCAAATTCCCTAAAAAATAGAAGTAAATTATGCGAGAGTCAAACTTCAAGTGTACTTTGGGTAGATAAACTTTGTCTATGTGGAGTCGGGTGCAAGTAATTGACCAACAACCTACCCGATCTTGTGAACTACTGCAAGTAAGAAATTTATGAGCTGCTATGAAGTAATTTCCTTTCCTTAGCCAGAAGACCCATCTACATTAATGTTCTTCATTAGTAAGTTAAAGAGCAGTGGGGTGCAATTATTTTTTTCTTTGGGTAGGTTGCTATTGATGTCCACATTACAAGCACTAGTTAATATCATCATGATCAATAAAATAAAATGCCACTAAACCTAAAATAAGTATTAGTTTCATCCCGTAACGTAACGGTTAGCTCAAATGGTAGCTCGTATGATGTAATACCACAATGTTGGCTGTTGAAATCTTCTTCAGTGACAGCAAAACCTACAGACTCCAAGAAATGGTACTGGCGCTGCTATTTGCAATGTCAAGTTTTTGATGTTGTTGACAAACCTGCAAAATTTTTTGGTTTTTACCCAAGAGTTGTGAAAAAGGTTAAAGTTTAGCTGAAACTGAAAACTGAGAAGAGTGCGCGCCAAAGGGAACGACTTTTATTCCCAAAGACATTTCTCCGTCTAATCGCCTGCCGGTTTTCCGCACCCCACCCGGACACTTGCCTGCTTTCTGCTTTTCTTATCCCCATCGCCATCCTTGCACGTGTGTTACACTCGCCTACTGCTTTCAGTCTTTCGCAGATAAAAGAGACATCCATTTCAATATTTGATGGTAATTGCCGGCAGAGTCTTTGGCGAGTGATGTACACGAATGTTGAATCTACGGGAATCTTTTAATGGATTTTTCAGATGGTGACGAAATAGGAATAGAAAAAGGAGTGATAAGTGACAGACCGACCGTGCATTATATAGCATATGTTCCTCATTCCTCCGATACAAAAAATACTAACCATTCTTCTTTGCTCTGTGTTTTATTTAATTTTTCTGTTTTTTAGGGGCTAAAACTATTGACGAAGCCGAGTAACCGATTGGTCAATTTTAAAAACTAGAACTAGTAACTGGTTACCTATTATGTGATAACAGTTGGTTACCAGTTGGTAATCGGTTATTCGGATTGGATCTTTAAAAAATTAGATATTTTGGACCTATTTTGAGTATTGAGCTTATTTTTTGGGCTTAATTTAGCCTTTTTTTTAAAACAACTAGGACTTTTTTTTTTTTTGCCCCATAAGCTAGGCTTAGTTGTAATTGTTTAAAAACAAACTAAAGTAAACGTCATTTTACATTTAATATATATATACACACACATATACACACACCTAGTTACTTATTATAACCGGGTGTATATAAATGCAAAAATCAGTAATTGGACTAGTAGGGGCGGTTATCGGTTATTTCTAACCGTTTTTTAAAGCGATTGGCTGGTTGGCCGGTTACTGGTTGGTGGCTGGATATAACTAGCTAGATTTACACCCCTATTTTTTTTTTCTTTTTTTCTTTTGGTATTTCTCTCTCTACTCTTTCTTACACGTACTACCAAATTACCATTTCTAATATTTGAACCCTCAAATTATTATTTTGTTGCAAAAAAATCTATATGCTAGTTGTTCATGTTCATGACATACACATTCATGTTTTAAACAATTGAAATGTTCAATTGTTTCAAATTGTTGGTGATCCTCCCGCGCACTCGGGCCGCTGCCCCGAGCCTAATCTCCGCCGCAAAGCGATTCGCCGCTTCGGCAATAAGTGGAACATCTGGTGGGCTGCGCCGAGTGAAGTAGGTGGAGGAGAAGTGGTTGAGCCAGAGGACGCAGCTTACGCATCCGGTGCCGTCGTCGATGGCAAATTTGAGGAACTTTCCGGGTTTGAGCTCACGGGAGGTGATGGTGCCGATGGTTTCTGCGAGGAAAGAAGGCTGCCTTTGCTAGAAAATGAGATGGGTTCTGAGAAAGAATGAGATGGGGTTTGGGTGAGAGAAAGGAGGTCGAAGGCTAGGAGTTTTACGTAGGTATTGTAGAGTCGGTGGGCGTTGATCCATGAGAGGACTTCCTTATTCTCCTCCTCCTCTGCTTCCTTTATTTATTTAATTTTTTTTGTGGGGTAGAATATTTGGACCGAAGTGAAACTTAATACATCTCCAATTAAAAAAAAAAGAAAGAGAGAGAATTATTTAATCGACCTCAAAACAACACTGCTTTGTGAGTTTTTTACTACGCTAGGTAGGGTTGTAATTGAGCTGAGCGGAGTCGAGTTTTACGATTTTAAAATTGGCTCGTTTCCGAAGATGCTTATTCGGGCCGAGCTATGAAATGTGTGTTCAAGCTCGGCTCTTTTAAAATTCAAGCGAGCTCAAGTTCATTAAGAATGCTTTGAGTGAGTTGGGCTCAACTTGAGCTCAAACTAAGCTATTAAATTCTTTAATGTATGATCTGAGTAGGGTTCAAGTCTGAATTTTAAAACAACCTCTAGACATTTATCCATAGTATAAATATAAATAATAAGTAATTTATATTACTTAATTACTAACATACATACTTAAATTTATATAACTAATTTTAGTAATAAATTAATATATATTTGTGTGTGTGTGTGTATATATATATGAACATCTAATGAGTTGGGCAAACAAACCGATTGAGTTTTAAACGAATTGAGCTCGCGAGCTCCTATCAAATTTTCCTGAGTGAGTAAGGTATGTATCATTTACTAATTGTGCGGGTTTTTACAGTAACAAGGAAGTTTCTATAGTAACAAGCTCGAGTTTGAGTTAAACCAAGCAGGTATCAAGTGGATTGTCGAACATACTAGGTCAGTCAGTGTGACATGAATGTAATAAGACATATGTTTAATTTTCATTTTTGTCCATCTCTTATCAATCATTGTATAAGAAATGAACAAATCTACTATTGAATATGTAAAATTTACATTATTAATTTTGAAAAAAGATAAAGACGAAAGATGTGCATAAGAATGACACTAAATTCGTCTCATGAGTAGATTGGCATTATTCATTGTTTTAAACAGCAACTTGGCTAACATAATCATGCGGGGGGGTGGGGTGCCGTGTTAACCTAAAGCATCACGAAAGATGAGTAAACAAATATTTAATGTAAAGATGGATATATATATATATATATATATATATATACCACTCAAATTGTTATCTGTGGTAACTGGTAAATCAAGTCGAAGGCTCATTTTACTGGTTTCTTTAAAGGCAAAGCATCGATGGATGTAGTCACAATCGAACCAACCCCACCCAAATTTTATTGGACCAGAAATACAATCATTTCAAAAATTTGGCCAGCCTAGAATAGGGAATTGAAATGGGGTGAAAGAGTAGTGCAGAAGATCATACTTGTTCTTTCAAAAAAAAAAGAAAAAAAGATCATACTTGTTGTAACAATACTCAAGTAAGTTTGCAATGAGGTCTCAATCATATGGTTATACTGCCACAATTATTGCCCTTTTTTTTTTCCTTTAAATAAAATTTTTATTACCATAATGAGGAAATCAAGAACACAGGAAGAGTACATCAAAATCCCTCGCATTCTGCCATCGTCAGTATTAGACATGAATGAAGACGATTTTTTTTTTTTGAAAGATTCATCTTAGCCTAATGAAGAAGATGATAATGAAACTGAAATCTGTACATGCATTTATTAAGGCATGAGGCCCACTTTTAGTGTCATGTGGACCTGTGGTATTTATTTATTATTTAAATGACCGGAACGGCAGAGCCACTTTGTATATCCACCATAAATCTCAACCCGTGTAACGCACCCCACCACACTTTTGTGGTACATCCTTTCACATGCAATCACATGACACGCAAGACCCATGAGGATTAAGAACAAAATCTGTAACCATACGAAACTAAAGCATATATGTCTTGATAAAAAACCAACTAAGCTTGTGATAGAAAAGACCAAATCCGAACATAAACACACACATAGAAGTCAGGGCACATGAAAAAATGGTATAGCAAATTGAAAGGGGCAACCACTTGAGCACTATTCCAATAAATGGAGCAGAAGGATTTTGTCAAGGCTCATGGTTCTTAAGAAAGATATTTACATGGCCAAGAGCCCTCGAGAATAACATATAGGCAGGATGATCCTGAGTAATTATGAGCTCCAAACAAAAAGAAAAAAGCAAATATGACACCTGAGGTAGATTGCTACAAGAGAAGCACCAATGAAAGAAACAAATTTAGACTGAAATCTTAGGTAACAAAATAATGTGGGCACTTACTAGCAAGTTTGGATCACAATCTGAAAAATTATATGTGAGCTGAAGAATAATCACTTTCCCACAATAGTTTGGCATTTGGTTCAGCGAATTTCTCCCACCAAGAAAAAAAACTGATAACAGGGCAGACCAACTAGAGTTTATTATCAATTCTTTGTAGCATCCCAAATCAATTTAACAGCATATGGCTAAATTTCATGCCAACCACATAGCAGTCGTCATCTTATGCAAAGGGTAACTCATGACAGTCAAGAGTAAAGAAATAATCTAATTGGAGGAGAAAACAAAAAGTTAGAACACATTGGTAACCTATTTATCTGACAGGAAATGTTTCACATCTTAAGCATCAGGTTCAAAACATTTGCATTTCACTAAATTACTATTACAACATGCAAACATGCTGTGATAAATACAACACAGGGTTTAATTATCTTAGAAAACTCATATCTCCACTAGAACATCCTTTCCTTTTACCTAAATGGAGAACAGATATTTCAAAATGGCTCATCCAACCATGGTCCGCTTTCGTCCTCTTTGTCGCACTGTAATAAGTTGCAAAAACAAGTATGAAAATATGGAATGCAATAAGGTTAAAACATAGTAGTATTTGAAATTCCTAATTAAGCAGAAAACAAATGTTGGGGGGGGGGGGGGGTGGCACACCTTCAGCAAGCTTGTTAAATGTTGACGACCACTGTTTTGAGGACTTCCGATATGAAGCAAGTATCCGATCCATCTATCCAAGGCAGTGTAACAATGAGGAAATCAATCTCCATTCAGAAAGCAGTTACAGAAGAACACTTCATTTTACCATTTAATAACTTATAAACAGATCTCGGTAACTAAATATTTACAACTTATCAATTTAAAACAGACTTTTCAAAAGGAAAGCATTTAAAGAAAACTAGAGGATTTTGGGTTCGTTGATCAATAATCATTTTTCGACATTTAAAAGAAAATGACGCAATTACACAAAAAGAACCAACTTTCTGGAATCTGATATTGTTAATCTTGTAAAAATCCATCCCCTAGGAATAAATAGTAACATGAAGTTATTTCCAATGTTTTCATTTTGAATCTTGTCCCTAAGTAAGGATAATATGTTACAAAAAAGAAGCAAATAATTTTGAATGAGGAAATGTTGCAGTCTTAGAACTTCCTGCCATTTTCATTCTCAAGTATGGAAATTCTCAGAATTCTCAAAACACACTCCTGAAAATGTAATTACACATGTGATTTTTATTTTTTTTATATGACGGGAAACCCCTCCAAGATAGGGCCACTTCATGTACCCACCCCAGTCAAGCAAACCTCGAACCCGTGTATAGCGTCCTCTCGACACATAACGAGCAATACTCTCGCTTTGCCAGCGGGCTGGTCCCAAAGAATTGTTTGCACCCAAGGAGATTTGAACCTTGGACCTCATGAGCTACCACAAAAAGGCTCTTACCACTTGAGCCAACGCCTTAGGGTTCAAAACATGTGATTTTATTTTAAGCAGCAAAAAATTTAAATAAAAAATAAAAAGTAACATTAATCTTATTCTAGCTCTCCAACCCCAACCAGTTAGAAGAGTCTGAGTTTCAATTACGTGCTTATTTTCTCTCTATAATAAAAAAGTACAAGTAATATTACAATTAAGGAAAGCAAAACAACTTGGCTTACCACATTTCCACATGAAGAATGCATGGAGATCAGTGCCCGTTCAAGTACATATAAATCAACAGCTTTATCTTCCGGAAGGGTTGAAGTGAAGCTCAGACCAAAGTCAATAAGGACCTACAGAGAGATATTGATTGACCATAAGTAGGTTGATAATAACTTTAGTCATGGAAATCACGATCAAGATGGGAAATATTCGGTTACACCGACCAAAAAAAAAAAAAAAAAAGAAGAAAAAGGGGAACTCACAAGCTGATTGGTACCACTCCTGAGTAACATGTTCGATGTGGTCAAGTCTCCATGGATGAGACCACCATCATGTAATTTTCCAATTGCATCACCAATTTGTAAAGCAATATCATTCAACCGCTCTTCAACAACACCATGTGACCCAAATTCAAGGAATACATCTTTCACAGAAGGACCCTCCACAAATTCAAATGTTAGAGTATGCAGCACATGATCCACTGAATACAGCAAGGGAGTAGTAACTCCAAGTCGTCTCGCTTTTGTCATGCACCTGGCCTCCTGTTTAAACAATTAATTTATAGAAGACATCAGACAAGAAGCAAAGCATTGCTTCCTTAATTTATGGAATGAAGGGTGGAAAGAAGGATTCACAACAAAAAAATTACCGCATTTAATCGCTTAAGAGTAAGTTTAGAATCCAAAGTTGGATGTCTATACTTCTTTGAGAAGCGTTCCTTGACAATAGACCTCCTTCCCACAAAAGCTGACTCAAAAACTCTCTGCAAGGAGCGTAAGATCAGCTTAAAATTATGAATTAGTCTCTTTGTGGACCTTACATCTGATGGCTATGAAGATTATTATTATTATTATTATTTTATTTTTTTGATAACGTAGGAGAACTTTACTCAGATTAATTGCACATCGCAGAGCATACTGTACAACAATCCTCACTGTTAATCAAACTCCTACGGGTAACTGACCCCACCCGCCAGAACCAGTACCGGGTAATCCAAGAGCTTTCACCCCTGACGGGCTAAGCAGTTTATCCTCATGCCCAGAAGATTATTGGTCTTGTTTTTGGACATTTTAGCAAACAATGATGCTTAGGGTGCAGGTTCTCGTTCGAAAGTGGGCAAAAAAGGTGTGAGAGAACTTAATAGTTCGTTCAGTTCCATTAACTATGATGCACACATTGGCAATGCTTCTCGTGGTAGGAACAAGGGGAGGGCTCAAAGAGGTTTTACATGAATCCTAAGCTGATTTTGTGGAATGTTAGAGGGTTAAATGAAGGTGGCAAGTGGTTGAAAGTAAAAAATATCTTAAGGCAAGGAAGGCAGACATTATTTGCTTGCAAGAAACTAAACTGGAGATTATTTGTAGCAGTATTGTGAGAAGTTTGTGAGGTTGCCAGTATGTCGGCTGGTGCTATCTCCCTTCTAGTGGGGCGTCTGATGGAATTCTACTAATGTGGGATAGGAGGGTTGTGGGGAAGATTGAGGCATGTGTGGGGGAGTATGTTGTGGGTTACTCTTTTAGAAATGTTGAGGATGACTTTTCTTGGGCTTTTGCAGGGCTTTACGGCCCTAATATCAATACTTTCAGAAGGTCTCTCTGGGAGGAGTTGGTTGACCATTTTAGTTGGTGGGATTTACCTTGGTGCGTTGGTGGTTATTTCATTGTCACCCACTTCCACTTGCGAAAGATTGGGGGTAGCTCATTTTTCTCCCGCAATGACAGTTTTCCGACTTTATTTTAGAGTGGGGTTGTTTAAGTGGTCTAATAATTCATCTTGGTCAATACTAGACAGGTTTCTTGGTTCTCTGAATTGGGAAGCTAAATATCCTAGGCTCTTACAAAAGAGGGTTCTGACGATTTCCCTATTCTCCTCAACTATGGCAATATTCAAGGGGGCAAAAGACCTTTTTTAAGTTTGAGAATATGTGGCTGAAGGAAGATGGGTTTGTGGATAGGGTGAGGCTTTGGTGGTCATCTTATAGCCTTCAAGGATCCCCTAGCTTTGTTTTGGCTCAAAAACTAAAGGCTTTCAAGGTTGATCTAAAATTGTCGAACAAATAAGTGTTTGGTAATGCGGATTCCCTTAAAAAGGCCCATCTCGAAGAACCGTGAGCTTTTGATAGACTTGAGGAAGAGAGAGGGTTAGATTCTGAAGAGAAGCTGAGGAGAAGTCTGATCATCAGTGATCTAGAAAAAACTACTCTTCAAGAAGAGATTAGTTGGAGACAAAAATCGAGGGTTCTTTGGCTAAAAGGAGACAAATGCAAATAGTTTTTTCACTGGATTGCAAACATGTAATTTTCTGATGCAATGGTGGTCAGCATGAATTAAACCAGCTAGATATGGCCTTTATAAGCTCAAATTGTAAATGAACTCACAGCTTCAGCTCCTTGCTTCAGCAGAATGAGCGAGTTGTCTTTTATATCTGCCTTGATCTCCATAATGAAATAACCTGCAGTGCCAAAATTTTCAAAGTTGCCACAAAAAAAATTTAGTTTTTTCTTTTATTTTCTTTTCTTTTTAAATCTAGTCTTTTTACACCAAGCACAATAAATGATAAAAATTATATATCAAATAATGGAAAACACTAATCTCATGTCAAGTGATATGATCCCACGATTTTTAGGTCTAATTAGTTGATAAATTACAAGATCTTTATTCTTTGGGAAGTCTATTCTATTGGGCCTAACTAGTCAACCAGAAGGTAACTATGCACTTAATTTTTTAGGCTGCCTTTCTTGTATAGGGAATTGGTTATAAATTGTAGATGCCTTATGGCTTCTTCACCCATGAAATAACATGTTGTGTAAAGGTTTTGGAGGTCTAATCCCCTTAAAGTGGCCAATCTTTGGAGGTCTGATCCCCCTCAAAATGATTAATCTTCACTCTTCCTCTCTAATTTTCTCAAATTTCTTGATTTATGTGTTGAATAATGACTTGCTTTTCACAAGTCTACCGTGGACCCAAATGTTTATGGCTTCATTTATTCTCACTTACCCATTTGTCCCTTCATTTATTAAGTTTTTCTAGAAGCTTTGACAAAAGCCTTTGTTGGTTGAAGCCATTCGGTCTAAAAGATAAGAAGGCAGCAACTTGAGTGGAAAATATGGAAGAGGCATGGAGCAACATTTATGGGCAGCACACCTTCTTTCACTTTGCTTCTTGGAGAAGCATTCTTGGCCTTTTATATATAGCCATTTGGCTATTTTGGTGAAGGGGGCTTGAGAAGCTCCTCCTCGTGAGTGAGTTGGAGAAGACATCCAAGTAGGGAGAAATGTAGTGGGGAAAGACTTTGGGTTGCAGTGAAGGCATCCAGCCCCTTTGAGAGAGATACACCAGCCATTTTGTTTAGGGGTGGGCAAAACCCGACCCGACCCGATACAGGCGGTTTTTGTGCCTATTTTCGCAGGTTCATATTGAAATTCCCCAACCCCATTCGGGTCCGGTCCGGTCTCAGGTTTACTAAATATTTCTATGTGGGTACCCGACCCGCCCCGTTTCTACCCACCACTTCACTTAACCTAAACAAACCCTAGAAGTTCCTCACTTCACTTATTTTCGATTTCGAGCAGCCGCAATCCGCACAGACCCTCAATCCCTCATTTCATTTTCAAGCAATCGAGCAGCCGCACGCACAAACCCTCACTCTCAATCTCTCGATCCCTCACCCTCATTTCATTTTCGAGCAGCTGCACCGAGAGGTTTGAATGGTTTTTTTTTTTCCTCTCTTTCACTCTCTCTCTTCCACTCCCTCTTTCGTTCTCTCTTCTTTTCTGATTGGTTTGGGTTTGTGGCTGTTTGTGGGTTTGTTGATTTGTGGGTTTGAGGGAGATGGAGGCATTAAGAGTTGGGTTTGTGGGTTTGAGGGAGATGGCCGGAAGGCAGTGATTTGTTTGTGGGTTTGTCAATTTGAAGGAGATGGAAGCGTGAGAGATGGAGAAAATCAGAGAAGTAGATGCGTTCAACCCGCCCCGCCCAACCCTCCCACGCATACCCGATCCGTCCTACCTGAATAACCGACAGGTTTGCTGTTTTAACTGTTCATTGCGGGTTGGAATTGTCCAAACCCGATGGGCACGAGTTGGGTGGCTGAACGGGCCGAAACCCGCCCAAACCGACCTGTGCCTAGCCCTAATTTTGTTCATTTATCTCACATTTGAATGCTTATTTAAAGCTTAGAGAATTATAGAGAAACTTTCTCTTTTGTGTATTTGTGAGATTTGGGTGTATTGGGGCTTTTGAGTTTGAGTGGTTTTATTTGTACTATTCTTTGTACTCCACTCTTCTGTTAGTGAATTTCTTTTGGATCATCTCCGCCAATGAATGTAGGCATGTTGTGCCAAACCACTTCAATCTTGGTGTCTTGTGTGTCTGTATTATTTTCTATTATGCACTTTTTTGCTTCTTTTGTGATTTGGGATCTGCGTTTGTCACAACAAACTGGTATCAAAGCTCATGGTTAAGTTCCGCTGCTGCTGATTTGAGTGTCTTGTTTCAACGTGAGTACGCATGACACTCTTGGTATCAAATCCTGGATCTTTATTTCGTAGGATGTCTACTACAAAATTTGAAGTAGAAAAGATTGGTGGTCAGAATAGTTTTAGCCTTTGAAGAATCAAGATGCATGCTTGGCGGAGATTTTGGATGGCAAGGTGTCATCGGTATTATTTGGGAGCATCATGTGTTGTGGTGCGCATTTGTCATTTGTCTTTTGTCCAGATGTTTCACATGCAGTCAGTTTTGTTGGTGGAGGGTTCACTGGCAGGCCATGAAATTGGTATTTTGTTATTTATGGGTTGCTACAAATGTTGGTGTCGATTCTTAAAGTTCAAGAGGTGCTTGGACTTTTGTTGTTTGTAGCTTGTGATTACCCTTCGGGATGTTGGAGGAGATGTTAGAGGAGATTTGTATTTGAGACTTGATGAAATTCAAGTCAAGGTGGAGATTGTTGAATAATGGCTTGCTTTTCACAAGTCTACCGTGGACCCAAATGTTTATGGCTTCATTTATTCTCACTTACCCATTTGTCCCTTCATTTATTAAGTTTTTCTAGAAGCTTTGACAAAAGCCTTTGTTGGTTGAAGCCATTCGGTCTAAAAGATAAGAAGGCAGCAACTTGAGTGGAAAATATGGAAGAGGCATGGAGCAACATTTATGGGCAGCACACCTTCTTTCACTTTGCTTCTTGGAGAAGCCTTCTTGTTATATAAGGCCATACGACCAAGGTGAAAGATGCGCAGAAGCTCCATTTTGAGAGTGAGAGAGACTGGGGTTGCAGAGAAGGCAACTAGCCCTTTGTGTGAGAGAGATACACCAGCCATATTGTTCATTGATCTCACATTTGAATGCTTATTTAAAGCTTAGAGAATTATAAAGAAGTTTTTCTCTTTCGTATTTAATTCTCTTTTGTGTGAGAGTGAGACTTGGGTGTAATGGGGCTTTTGGGTTTTGAGTGTCTTTTGGTTTGTATTCGTATTCCACTTTTGTTAGTGAATTTCTCCTGGATCGTCTCCGTCAGTGGATGTAGGCTTGTTAGGCAAAACCACTTAAATCTTGGTGTCTTGTGTGGCTGTGTAATTTTTCTATTCTGCACTTTTTTGCCTCTTTTGTGATTTGGGATTTGTGTATGTCACAACATTACAATTGATAAAACCCTAAGCTCCTGTCAAATTGGCATCTAAGTGTCAACATCATGCATGCCCCTTACACGTAATCAAAAAGAAAAATTCAGTATCTCTAATTTAATGGATTCCCCATACAACAACAATTCCCAATAGAGAGATGAGAGTTAGTTGGAGTCAATGATTGAAGAAAGGTTTACGGCAAAGCTTGATTAGAAGTTTGAGCAACTTAATGGATTCTTTTAGAACTGTATCACTCAAGCCTTAGCCAAAAGTTGTTAGAACTTGGTTCTGAATCTATTGCTAACTGTGTTCAGCAATCTATGCATGGAACCCAAGATCGATCAGAATGGCGTCCTCCTGGCAATCACAATCAAGGTTCCCTCACATGAAGTAAAATTTCTTCGGCGGGAAGAAAGGGATCTAACAAGTAGATTTTTATTTATTTATTTTTATTTTTTGCTTCCATCGGATGCTAAAAGCATTAAAGGTTAAGGTGGCTTCCATTAATCTTGGTGGAGGTGCCTTCAGGTTTCGATAGAAGTGAACAGATTTTTCCATTCATAAAATCCAACTAGTTGGATCTTCTTCTTTCTATCTAGGAAATTTTTCCTTTATGCAAGAAAACCTTTGATCATGATTGCTAAGAGGATACCATTCTAGTTGGCCCTAGGTACCACACCTGGGATCTTGACAACTTTGGCGAAACCTTGGATGATCAAATCTTAAATAGATACTTTAAACTACTCAAACTTTTGATCAAACTTTGTTGTAAGTCTTTCTTTTATCCTTTACTTCAATTGAGTCTCATCACTCTGTTGGGGTTTGTTATTGGGAGTCACGGGTATTCTATTAAACCAGAGATGTCAAACTTTTCTTTTTGATTACGTGTAAGGGGTATGCACGAGGTCAATGCTCTGATACCAACTTGATAGGACCCTAGAGTTCTATCCATTGTAAATCAAAAAATTGCTAAAAAAAATTAGAGACAAAGAGAGAAAAGAGTGATCGTATGGAGAGTATCTGACCTCCTAAACCAAAATGAAGCCAAAGCTTTCATTTTTATTTCTTGAATGATAAGCCCTTAAGACTCTACACTGTATGGAATATAATCCTCTCCATTTCAAATGAAATGGAGAGAAACCATTTCAAAGTCTAGATTTTGCTGTTTAACATTTAACCGTTCTAGGGCACCATATTCACCATGTAGCAACACATAAACTATTAAGTTTATGAAAAAAAATCTAATCTAGACCATATTCCCCGGAGCACGCAGCCACCGGGGAATGAGATTATTCACATATCGCATATCATTAGGGGAATATCCATTCTTTCTTGTAGTTAATTTTACAGAATTTTTTTTGTTCTGTTTATACAAGTTAATAAACTCAACTTCACAAAGAACTTAAATAAGATCAATGGAGACGGAAAGTTAGAGAAGATCACTTAGAGAGTACCTTTAGCTGGTCTGAGAAAGAGTCAACAAAGTCGGCTGCCACAGAGCAAATTTGCAAAACGGCGAAAATGAAGCTACGGCCCTTCACCTCGTTTTTAAGCCTCTGCACGACGTCGTTTTTGTTCAGTCATTGAAAACCTAAACCCGAATAAACAGAAAGCAATGTGGAAAAAATTGCCCACAAATTTTTTTTCAAATCCTAACCATTCAATGCCATCCAAGGGTCATAATGAGCCGCGTGTCCCACTATTAACAAAATAATGAAGCATTATTTAAATTTTAAAAAAAAATTATAAAACAAAATAATAAAATAAAATAATAAAAATTTTGGGGTGACCGCCCACCCCATTTTTGCCATAGGGGGTGGCCGGTCGGCCCACCCCGGTAGAGCCATGGGGGTGGAAGCCACCTCCAAGGACCAGCCTTCAAAGCTTCTATTTTGCAACAGCAGTCCAAGCACAAGAGAGAGAGATTGAGAGGGAGAAGAGAGCTGGAAAAAGGGAGATCGAGAGAGACCGTGAGGAAGAGAAAAGAGGAGGAAAAGAGAAAGAAGAGGGGTTGTTTCCTTCTTGCCCAGACCAGACCCGAGAGAGATATTCAGAGGAGAGAGAGATTAAACAAAAACAAGAAGAGAAAGGAAAAAAGAAGAAGAAGAAGAAGAATGGTTTTAGAGAGAGAAAGGAAGAAGAAGATGAAGCCTTTATGTGAAATCCCAGTTTTTCTTTTTTGTTTTTTTAATCCCAGCCGTTGGGAGATTTAACTGCTGTGCGAAAACGTCACAAATCACACACAAATATTCAAACGGAACAAACATGATATAGTGTTTTAAAAAAAAAAAAAAAATGATAACAATAATACTAAATTTACGTGGTTTAACATCTTACATACATCCACGGTACAACAATAAAAAGATATTTAACTAATTCAAAGAGAGAGATACAAAACAAGAATGTCTAACCATTCACAAATGCAAAATTCCAAATACTCACAGATGGCCACACAAATATCCAAATGCCCCTTTTTACAAATTTCTGCAAATGAAGTTACTGTCCCTTCAAATTGGAGCTGCTCCTTTTCCCTCTCTCCAAATGCTAATTATTCCTAATTCTACGTAGCATTACACATTTTTTCAATCTCTGCACAATACCAACACATTCATGCAAATGGGGCTATTGCTCCTTCAAATTCCCCCATCCTTTTCCAAATGACGGAATGGCCTCCTTAAATATGCCAAAAGTCTTCTCCCATTTTTCTTCCATATTAAATGAGCTACCCACTAACACCATTCATCAACATCCTCATTTAATCCTCTTGACCAATGGCTTGCAAATGAGTCTTCATCTTTTTCAAATTTGTCTCCACCGAAAGAAGGAGCCACCTCACATTATTCCATAAAAAATGTGGTCTTTCACAAAGGACAACAAGCCCACATTTTTGACTTGTTGACAACTTCACATGCCTTCTTTCTTCCAAGCTTCCACCGAAATTGCTTCACCAAAAGCCATAAAACAAAGACTCCATGTTTAATAGCTTGTGCATTTGCTTGTCTTCTTTTCTCACCAAATCATCCCACTTGTAAAATGCTCTATCTAGCCGGATGGTTACAACAAAATAAGCATACAAATTGAGAGAGAACAAAATACATAATCAACATGATTTTAAGGCCATATTTGATTTTGTGAAATACACAGCAATATTCAACATTAACAGCATGGTGCAGTAGTTTTTAACTACTGCACCTAAGCCGGATCCAAGAATCTTGGAAAACCCAAGCTATATATAGCACTCAATTGGGCATTTTGATGGATGGTTATCAGTTGGGTGTGCGAATCCCAGTTATTAACACTGTTAGCCCGGCGACAAACAACCCCAAATGGGCAAATACCGTACCTTCTGGCTGCTGAAGCACTGAATCTACTCAAGCTAGGTGGGACGAGCGTCAAGCCAGAGAGAGAAGGAGGGACGAGCGACTGAGAGCATTCCCAGCAGCTTCCTCGTCATATTCTCTACATATAAAGATCTAAACTACTTTTTGCTTCCCTATATCAAAATACACTCCAGCAGCTTCCCTTAATCATTCCCTATATCATTAAAATAATATTTTTTACTTTTTACTTTTTACTTTTTTTTTTCTTTCTTGAAACTCGTTTCTTCTCTCTCTCATGTCTCCTTCTTCAAGTTGCAGAGTGCAGACCCACAAACTCGTTTCTTCTCTCTCTCACACCATAGACAACTTGTCAACTTTCAAAGCCAAAGCATAGGCAAAGTCATTTAAAGGAAGTTTCCTCCCATTTTGGCCTCTGTTTCTCCTCCGCCCAGCTCTGTTATGTTCTTCAAGTCCGTTGTTAGTGCAATTTTTCGGTCACCACAAGGGAAAGGCTTCAACAAACTTTTCACACATAGCAGAATTGAGGAAAAATTCTATCTTCCATTTCTTAGAACGCACTATATATAGTGGTGCATTTATCGATTACAAAAGTGACTGCCGTACTAAGAGCTGGCGTGCACACGAGTGCGTATCTTACAGGGTATGGCTGATATCCTTATCGCGACGTGACAAGGGAGTGTGTTATTCACTCAAGTCTTCTGTCTTCGTACATGGGAGCCATGATATCGTACAGGCATGCCCCGTTACTGAAGAGGCATGGGAGCCCATTCGGTGGTTCAGTGATAATTACGCATAGGTCCTCCAAGGGAGCGAGTAATAGGTTTAGCGTCCAAGACATTCCGCGGAGGACAAGTTCCGCGGATAGAGAAATCGCACGATGGGGTCCCATGTGAAGCTTTAAATGGTTGTCGCAGGAGGCGTGGTAACCCGGCGTACTCACCCTATTCGCACATGAAATGGCTTTAACTCCCAACAATTACCCCCCAAATTCGCGCATCAAGGGTTCTCGTGTTTCGGGAAAAATGCGGGAATTTTTAAACTTCAAATATCTGACAGAATTTATGCTTCGGGCTGCGCCGTAAACAGGGTGTCCAATCAACTATCCATTTCTGGGTAACATCAACGGCGCGCCTTTTTGCCATTATTGCCGACTCATGCTGGCGCACCACATGGCAAAGAGAGATAATATCTTGACGGGAATCGCGTGAAAGTACGTATATAAGCTCGTGGGGTGCATAGACTTCTCACCTTAGCAATTCTGGAGAATTTGAAAAGCTTATCAGTTCCTCGTCGTCACTTGCACGATTTCCTTCCTTTTTTCTTCAACAGAGTGGTGTTCTTCCTTGCCACGACCACTTCCATTTCTGAATATCCCAGGTTTATTGGCTTTTCGAATCCCATTGCACGCCTTTTGAACCTACTTCTCCCTTTTCTTCAATCTTCTATCCCCCGGTTACGCCTGAGTGTTGCTCACTGCCTGCTTCATTCCGGCACCGCCTGTTTACCCACCGAGTTGGCATCAGAGATCATCTTTCTGATGGGGAAGAAAAGGCCGGCACAACTTGAGGAGTTAAAGAGAGCGAAAGGAGATCAGATAGAGGATCCCGCCGGGAGCAAGGTCTCAGACGCCTTTCTGGAGTGGAGATCAGTCCTGTCCGCGAGGGATGTCTCGCGCCTGCACAAAGCTTACGCCATTCCTGACGATGTGACCATTCGCGTCCCTGGGAAAGTGGAAGGTGCCACTCCTTTGTCCTATAACCGCGAGGTTGCGGTTTACGAGGCGATGTTCAAGGCGGGGTTAAGCCTTCTGCTTAACCCTCTATTCCGCGAATTGCTCACGGAGCTAAACCTGGCTCCCAGCCATATCAAACCCACGGGGTGGGTTTTGTTGGTGTCCTTCTGCATTCTATGGAAAATGGCGCAAGGGCGCGACGCTTATCCCTCAGTCAAAGAGTTCTTGTCGTTTTACAGGCCGGCGAACTACAGAGAGGGATGGAGTTTTCAAGGGCGTCCCCATTTCATCAAAATGCCCGAGAGATGGCATGTTGGGGACGACTACGAGCGAGGGTTCTTCTTTATTTCTAGCGCCAACTGGGAGCTAGGCCCGAGGGAGAGATACCTTGATATCCCCTCAATAGTCCCGGTAGTATGGGGGGTTCGGCGTAAGAGTCACCTGGGCGTACCCTCATCACTTAGTCCGTCGGAGAAGCGTAACATCGAAGCAGTCCGCCTGTGGGCGAAAGGTCACCCTGATAAGCTCGATGTTAGTTGTCGCCTTACCAGGGACAATCTGGAATGTCTTATAGGGTACCCACAAGGAAAATGGCGAGATTCCTCCTCATCTCGTGTCCCTGGGCTAGAAGATATCCCGGCGAAATCATCGGTCCGGGCGGAAAAGAGGAAAATTGAAGTTGAAGGGGTCGATGTTACAACCAAGAGGCCTCGTACTTAATCTCGAGGAGGGCCTTCAGAGGTGTTCCAGACCCTAGAAAAGGGGTTAAGTTTCGCTGTTCCTCGGCCCCAAATCCGGTTCAAAGCAAACCCCCTAAAGGAGGTTAAAAAAGAAATGTCTCCGCTGGGCGAGATACATCCTAAGACAAAGGCCGGCCCGAGAGCCGACGGCTGTACTTGGGGCGAAACCCATAATCGTGGATCTTGACTCCCCAAAGGGGGAGAGTTCAGCGAAGGAGGGGGTCGCTGTCCCTGCTCCAAGGGAAACCCCCTTGATGGATGTCCCTCCTCTTTCTTTTGTTGCGCCACCTGGCGGTTGTTTGGCGTTAACCTGGAAATGGGAAACCGCCTCATCTGGAGCGAGTGATGGGAGCAAGGAACAAGGGGACAGCGTTCTTGCTGCTTCAGTTCATGATGACTTCGCGGCCACCGTAGAGTCCCTTTCCCCATTAATTCAAGAAATCGCCTCTTAGGCTGAGTCTGTGCCTGAGATTTCGAAGGAAGCCACCACCGCGAGTAAGGGCGAGGCGGGAGACATACAGGAACCTTCGCCAGAGGAGGACAAAGGTCCCGCAGGGCCTGGCGGCGAGACTTCCTGGTGGGCTGTAGCGGGTTTTCTTGCGGATCCTTGTGCGATCCTCGCTTCTGTTCTTCCCGCGGAGGCTCTCAACTTGACCAGGACAACCGAGAACTCTCTGGAAATTTGGCGCCAGTGGATCTTTGTGGTGTGAAATCCTATTCACATAATTCCTTCTTTCCTGCATTTGAGGCATGCTGTGATTTTTCTATAACTTGTGCACAGGATATGGTAGAACTATCGTGCCTTGTTTCAGCTCAAGGGGGAAGCCTATCTTCGGAGGGCCCCGAGGTGGCACGGCTCAAAACTGAACTATCAGATTCTCAAAGTTCACTCGCCAAGCTCCAACAAAGGCTGAACGTCTGTGAGAGCCAGATCGTGGAGCTTGAACAAGGGAGGGATGAGCAGTGCGAGAAGACTTCGCGCTTGGAGCGAGAGTTACGCGAAGCTCTCGACGCCGAATTCCTTCTTAACACGGAAAATGAGGAGCTCAAAGCCACGTAAGTTATGGCAGAGAGCCAATTGGAAGAATTGCGATCCCGGCTAGAGAGAGCGGAGGAATCGCGGGAAACCGCCGAAGCGAAGTCAGCGGAAAGAGCCAGCACCATGGCCAAGCTTCAAAGTGTCCTTGGGAAGAAATTGTCCTACAGTGTTGTCAAGGAGAAGGAGCTCATGTCTCTCATAAAGTCAGAGCTTATAAATATGACAGCCTTTGAGAAAAAGGTGAGGAATGACACCACCTTCTACAAGGCCAAGGTTGAAGGTCTAGAGCGGCAGCTCGACTGGGTGCGCGAGAGGCGCGATCGCACTAAGGAGGATGCCGTGGACCTGCGAGACAAACTGTCCAAGGCAGAAGCCCTTCGTGCTGAGGAGATCGTCAGAGCTGGTGATTTCGAGAAGGCCTTGGTTAAGTCAAAGGCCTTATGCGTAGAGATGGTCGTCAACATATCCGAGAAAGATCAGACTATTGCCGAGCTTCAGGCGGAGTTGGCGAGGAACAAAGGCTCGCGGAAGAAGCTTAATACCCAGGCAGAGCTTCCCGCATCCGCGTCTTCAAAGAAGACACTACAGACGGACCAATTGCTAGAGCCGAAGAACCAGGAAGATCAAGTTGCCAAACTTCAAGCCCAACTACGATCTGAGAGGATGATGGTACGAAGGCTCTGCGCTCAACTACGTTGGGTGGTCGTTGTGCGCAACCGATCTTGGTATCGCGGCTATGTCTGGGGGTTCGAGACATTTAGATCTCTTATGCTGTATGGTGAACAGCGAGCCGACTTCAGGAGGACAAATATCAACGATTTAATGATCGACGAAGGCTCGATGGCTGAGCTGGCGACAATTGGGGTAGCAGAGCTCCCTGATGCCCTTATTTAAACGATTCGCAGCTTATGGCGACACTTCCTCCTCCTGAGCCAGACTCCGCAGGCGAGGAAGAGTAGCAATAGGGGCTTCCCGCAGTTTTGTTCGCATGCTCTATGTGTTTTCCTAGCACTCGCCCTCCAATCAATGTATAATGTGACAATGAAATAAAATGTCCTAGATTTACTGAGATTTTCTTTATTAGCTTTTTGCGTAGCTTATGGACATTGTCTCCTCATTTTTAAGATGGCGATCAATATGGTCCGCCAGTTGCTGGCTGTATTATTATTATTGCTTTGGAGTTGTCATTGACTTGTCTTTCTTTTCTGGATGATTTCCTTTTTAAATACTAAGAGCTGGTCTCCCAATTATGCCAATGGTATGCTGTTCCAGCAGTCTTATGGTATAACTGGATTGGACATGGCTTGAGGTTCAGAGAGGTCTTCTCGCCGTGGTACGAGCATACCTTTGTGGTAGCTTCTGCACAATAGCAAATTTGGACTTAACCTCTGGCTTTGCCCTCTCTTTTTCTTCTTCTTACCGCCATATGGATTCGTCGTAGAGGAGGCAATTTCGCAAGTTAACCAACTTATATTCTTGCAAGTTGTTGGCGGGGGTAAGTTTATCTATAATCATACGATGGCGTTTAAGCATTATCGTACTACTATCAGCTAGAGGGCTGAGACAATTAGATGCTTGTTAGAGCTTGCCACAGATATTACAAACATAGAAGATAGGGGAAAGCATTGTAGTGGGGAAGCATTTGAAATAAAGTCACTGGTAAAACTTTTTCAGGTTTAAAGCATTCCATGGGTGTGGTAAGCGCCTTCCTTCAGCATCCTTAAGATGATAGGTGCCGGGCCTGTAATCTCCAATTACCTTGTATGGGCCTTCCCATTTCTGGGCCAGTTTTCCTTCCGCATAGTCCTTTGTGGCGGTTGTGACTTTGCGCAGCACCCAGTCTCCAATCACGAACTTGCGGGGGCGCACCCACCGATTGAAGTACTGGGAGACTCTTTGCTGATAGGCGGCTAAAGTCAAGCTTGCCTTCTCTCTTCTTTCTTCAATTAGGTCCAGGGATAATTGGAGGCCTTCATCATTCTTTGTGGGATCATAGTATTGCACCCGCATGCTCGTGGAACCTATTTTGACGGGGATAACCGCATCATTGCCAAATGTCAGCCCCGTATGGGGTATCCCATGTAGGGGTTCGCGGAGTCGTGCGGTATGCCCACAATGCGTCCTATAACTCCTCTGCCCAAGCGCCTTTCCTTTCCTCCAGTTTCTTTTTTATGATTGTGAAAAGAGTCTTATTGATGATTTCCACTTGCCCGTTCGCTTACGGATGGCGTGGGGATGAGTAAAAATTCCGGATGCCCAACTTTTCACACCACTCCCTAAATGGCTGGCAATCAAACTGCTTTCCATTATCAGTGACAAAGGTGTGCGGGATTCCAAATCTGGTGACAATTGACTTCCATAGAAATCGCACGATATTCTGGGTAGTTATGCTTGCTAGGGCTTTCGCCTCAGCCCACTTGGTGAAGTAATCCACTGCGACTACTGCGAATTTTACTCCTCCTTTTCCAGTCGGGAGCGGTCCCACAATGTCTACCCCCCATTGCGCGAATGGCCATGGTAAAGATATGGTAGTGAGTTCTTCTGGGGGAATGCGCGGGACTGGGGCGAATTGTTGGCACTTCTTGCATTTTCGAACAATTTAGCCCATCCTTACCGCTCTGTGGGCTAAGACTCTCCCGCCTGCATGGCTGCCACATATGCCTTCGTGAATCTCTCCCAATATATAGGCTCATTCTTCCAAAGAAACGCACTTTAGTAGTTGCAGGGTCTGTCCACGCTTGTAGAGTGTTCCTTGAACGATCATATACTTTGCGGCTTTCAACCTTATCTTCTTCGCTTCTTTTCCGTCTTTGGGGAGGCTTCCATCCTCTAAGAATCAGACAATGTCCTCCGCCCAACTGGGGTTGGCATCTACTTGCGCTACTTCTTTTGCAAATGTAATTGAGGATTCTGGTATTAGGCGGATCTGTTCCTGCGAGGAATCCAATTCTTCCTCCGATGCCGCCGCCAACCGGGCTAGTTGATCTGCCGCGTTGTTCAAAGACCGCGGTACCTTTATGATCACAACCTTCTTAAGTTTCTTCATCAACTCTCTAACTTTCGCAAGATACTTCTGCATCCGTTCTTCTTTAGCTTCGAATTCACCATTGGCCTGTCCCACTATCACACTGGAATCACTTCTTATTTCAACGTTCTTCGCCCCCAACTCCGTGGCTATTGCCAATCTTGCTATTATCGCCTTATATTCAGCTTCATTGTTGGTCACTTTGAACCCCAATCTGACGGCGTACCTAAGCCCTTGCCCTTCTGGGGATTTGACTATTACACCTGCTTCGCTGCATCTCTTATTAGCTGACCCATCCACGTTGACAGTCCAGAGATCATCCATTTCACATTCTGGTTCCGCGGACACGTCTGTGAACTCCGCGATGAAATCTGCTACAATTTGTCCTTTCACCGAAAACCTGGGGACATATTCTATGTCAAATTCTTCGAGCTCGATTGCCCACTTAACTAGGCGCCCCGAAGTCTCAGGTTTGTGCAAGATTTGCTTGAGCGGAAAATCTGTTAGCACTTTGATTGCGTGAGCTTGGAAATATAGACGCAGTCTCCTGGCAGCAACTATCAGTACGAACACTAATTGTTCTGTTCGCGGATATCTGGTCTCTGCTTCGCGAAGCGCTCTACTTGAATAGTACACAGGCCGCAACACTCCTGAATCTTCTCTCATTAGGGCAGAACTGACCGTGGACATCGACACAGCTAGGTAGAGATATAGCGGCTCGCCTTCCCGCTGTCTGCTAAGGAGTGGTGGCTTCACTAAATATTCCTTCAATTGCTCAAATGCCTTATCACAGTCTTCCCCCCACAAAAAGGCCTTTCGTAAAATTTTGAAGAAAGGCAAACACTTGTCTGTCACTCTTGACACAAACCTGTTTAAGGCAGCGACTCGACCCGTGAGCTGTTGGAGCTGCTTGGTGTTAGTTGGGGGCTGCATGTACATTATAGCTTGTATCTTCTCTGGATTTGCTTCTATCCCCCTCTGTGACACATTGAATCCAAGGAACTTTCCCGCGGATACACCAAAGGCGCACTTCGCTGGATTCAGTTTCATAAAGTAATGCCTTAAAGTTTGGAAAGTTTCTTCCAGATCCTTCACATGATGGCTCGCTATCTTGCTCTTGACCAACATATCATCCACGTACACCTCTACGTTCCTTCCAATTTGTGTTCCGAACATATGGTTCATCAGCCTTTGGTAAGTCGCTCCCGCGTTTTTCAAGCCAAAGGGCATAACTTCATAGCAGTGCAACCCGCGGTCTGTGATGAAGGCCGTTTTCTCCTTGTCAATTTCATCCATCTGGATCTGGTTGTATCCTGAGAATGCGTCTAGGAAGCAAAGCAACTCATGTTCTGCCGTGGAATCGACGAGCAAATCAATTCTAGGAAGCGGGAAGCTGTCCTTGGGACATGCTTTGTTTAGGTTTGTGAAGTCAACACACATTCTCCATTTTCTGTCGTGCTTCCTGACCATGACAACATTAGACACCCATGATGGGAACCTTACGTCTTTGATGAAGCTAGCTTGCTTAAGCTTTTCTACTTCCGCTGCTATAGCTTGCTTCTATCCGCAGAAATAAACCTAGGCTTCTATTTTACGGGTTTAGCAGAGGGGTCTACATTCAGCTTGTGCGTGATTACGGTGGGATCGATTCCCGGCATGTCTTGGTGAGTCCAAGCGAACACATCCATATTCTTTTTCAATAACTGCGTGAGCGTGGCCTTCACTTCACCGGCCAAATGACACCCTATCTTCACAGTCTTGCCTGAATCGCATAACTGCAGTTCCTCCAAGTCTTCTGCGGGTTTGCCCTGGCATAGCTTGCTTTCGTCCCTTACTTCCATGGCGACTGCGAGGGCTTCTTTCATTGGCGGTTCCTTCAGTGTGGCATTGTAGCAATGACGCGCCACCTCCTAACTCCCCCAGACTACCCCCACCCCTAGCTCCGTAGGGAATTTCATGGCGAGATGAGGTGTAGATACCACCACTTTCAACGCGTTCAACGCAGGTCTTCCAATGATGGCATGGTATACGGAAGGTTTGTTCACAATTATAAAGTCGATCATAACAGTTGCTTGTATTGGCTCAAATCCCACGGTAACAGGGAGTGAAATAGCTCCTACTGGGCGAACCTGCTCGCCACTGAAGCCTACAAGCGGGGTGGTCATAGGGAGTATCCTACCTTTATCTATAGACATTTTCTCAAATGCACCCATGAATAAGATGTCAGCAGAACTGCCAGTATCTATGAGTACCTTATGAACGTTGTAATTGGAGATGAGTAGAGTTACTACCAGGGCGTCGTCATGGGGAAAGACAATACCCTAAAGATCTTCGTCAGAAAACACGATCGGTGGAGTTTCTCTTCTTTGAGACTTGAAGGGCCTCGCCATTGAAAGCACATCTCTTAATGCGAGACTTCTGGTGTGATTCCTGCGGGCAGAACTGGACTCTCCGCCTCCTGCAAATCCTTCCGCGATTGTATTGATATCTCCTATGGCCCTGTTATGGATTACAAGGTGATTCTCTGGATGACGTCTCTGCTCCCTTTCTTGGTGCCCTTCATTTCCCCTTACAACGAGAGGGAAGAGTTCTTCTTCTTCAGATTCCCCGTCTTCATGGGGATGATCTTCCCGCAACACACGTTCTCGGTTCGCGTCCCTCCGCGGACTGCAAACGATATCATTCATGGCAAGATGGTCTCTATCCTGACCACCCCCTGGCCCCCGATTTCGATTATCACGGCCTCGAGGCCATGGATGAGGCCTCCTTCCTCTCAGCCCCCGTGGTCCACCTGTGACCGGGTGTCCTTGTTTTGCTACAAATCTAGTCAGCTTACCATTGCGAATCAGTCTTTCTATTTCTATTTTCAAAGAGATGCAGTCTTCCGTATCATGTCCGTGGTCGCGGTGGTACTCACAATACTTGTTCGTGCTTCTTTTGTCAGGCGGGGCTCTCATTGGAGCGGGGTACCTTGCTTCTGGTATAGTCATAATTTCTCGTAGGACTTCAACTAGACCAGTGTTCAAGGGAGTGAGGTTCAACTCCCGTGTCACAGCCTGTTTTCCCTTGTCTCCCTTTCTGTCGAATAATCCCTTCTTCAGAAGTAAACCAGCTGCAGAAGATTCTTTCTTGGGGGTCGCAGCCACTGCTCACCTAGCAGCAGTCATAGCGCGAATGGACTCCTCTCCGTTTATGAATTCGGCAGCTTTTTCCATAAACTCTTGCAAGTCGGAAGGAGGTTTGTAAGCCACTTCTAGGGCCAGTGGATTCTGAGGATGGATCCCATTTATCAGGGCCATGAGGACCAGGTTCCCGGGTGCTGCCGCTACGGCTAACCTTTCTTTTTGGAAGCGATCAATGTAGTCTTTTAGCGATTCTAAATCTTTTTGTTGAACTGTCATTAGGTAAGAGACAGGCATCTTCCGCCTGTGCGTGGACATAAAATGGGCAAGGAAATGTTTTGCAAGGTCAATGAAGTTGTCTACGGAGTTGGGCGGAATGCTGGAGAACCATTCGCGGGCGGTGCCTGTTAGGGTAAGAGGAAATGCCCTGCATGCGATTTCATCTGGTACTCCGTGGAGAGCCACATGGGCTCGAAATTGTTCAAGATGGGTCATGTGATCGGTAGTCCCATCATAAAGAGACACCAGCGAAACCTTGAATTTGGGGGGTAGAGGGAAACTCAACACCTGCGACGTAAAAGGCAAATTCGTATTCTTGAGCGCATCCTCTATCGTTGCCGACTTCCCTTTCATCTGACGAGACATGGCCCTACATTCTTCTTTTAACTCACTGTACATAGTTCGCCAGTCTTCGCTGTTTGACCCCACCGCAGGTTGCTTGCCGCGACCTTGGGAATCGTTCCTGTTCTCGGGCAAAATATAATTCCCATGATTACCTTGTTCATACGCTATTCCTCCGCCGTACGCAGGGGCCTGTGCTATGCCAAATGGTGCAAACGAGTATGACCCCATATTATTCGCGTATCCTCCACCATACGGGTGATATGCTTCTCCACCTTGTAACGAGCTGTTCATACAGAGAGATCCCTCCGGGGCCCCTTGGTTGAGGTGACCATGCTCCTGGTAGTTGTGGTCATAAAACCCCAAATTACCGTAAGACCCATAGTCTCCTTGCGTCTCAGCATTGTACCCCCCGCGGGCCACGCCGCGGTAGAACTCCTCTTCCTCTGGGGTTGCTTCATGGCTTACAGATTCATCATGCCGAAAGTATACGTCCAATATTACTCCACCCAAACCATAGTGATATCCATACTCTTGATGCTGCATTCCTCTCTCAGTGCTCCATAAATATTCCCCAGTATGCACCTACCGGGAAAGCTCTAGGTTTTGCTGAGTTAGCTCTCGGACACGACCTCTCTCCATCTCCAGCTGGGAAGCGAGGTAGCTTACATGTGAGCCACTGACATCAGGGGTTCCGGCGGTTTCTCCTCGTGCAGCTCCATCACTGGCTCCACTCTGTGTGAAGACTATACCGGGTGGGGTCGCCCAGACATAGGCATTGGTAGTTTCAGGTTGAAGGGCCGCTGACAACGTAGGGTCTTCTGGACCAGTCGTTTGTCCCTCGGTGGCCGACATACTTGTTTTTACGGGAACGAGCTAAGACGGCTATGCTCGAGGATTCCCACAAACGGCGCCAAACTGTTAGTACAACTTTTCGGTCACCACAAGGGAAAGGCTTCAACAAACTTTTCACACATAGCAGAATTGAGGAAAAATTCTATCTTCCATTTATTAGAACACACTATATATAGTGGTGCATTTATCGATTACAAAAGTGACTGTCGTACTAAGAGCTGGCGTGCTCACGAGTGCGTATCTTACAAGGTATGGCTGATATCCTTATCGCGACGTGACAACGGAGTGTGTTATTCACTCAAGTCTTCTATCTTCGTACATGGGAGCCATGATATCGTACAGGCATGCCCCGTTACTGAAGAGGCATGGGAGCCCATTCGGTGGTTCAGTGATAATTACGCATAGGTCCTCCAAGGGAGCGAGTAATAGGTTTAGCGTCCAAGACATTCCGCGGAGGACAAGTTCTGCGGATAGAGAAAGCGCACGATGGGGTCCCACGTGAAGCTTTAAATGGTTGTCGCGGGAGGCGTGGTAACCCGGCGTACTCACCCTATTCACACATGAAATGGCTTTAACTCCCAACATCCGTCAACTGTGCAATCCAGTCTGTTGATCTCAAGAGGTATTCAATTTTCTAAAGCAATCCAATGGTTGTATTGTAGATTTGTAGATTACCCACTTCGGATCCCCCATTTTTCACCTCGGTTTTGCTATATTTCACTAACCAAAACCTTGATTCATGGTAGCTGACTGAATTGAAGCAACAGGGGGCACAGGTTTCGGTTCATGGGTATCAGCTATCACGAGTTATGCGTGCTTTCAGTCTCAGTTTGAAGGTTGTAATAAAGGTTTTTTATATTACCCTTTTTAATTATTCTCTGTGTTCTCAACGATTGTTTTGATTGCTGATTTTTTTTTCTCTCGTTTTCTTACCTACCAAACAGCAACAAACATTGCGTTGATGGTTGATTTTTATGAATCATTTTTGCAGTTTGATGTTTTGTGCGAGAGAGACGGAGAAAGAGAGGAGGAAGAGAGAGAGTGTTTTTTTGGATTAAATAATTCATGAGGATTGCTACAGTAGAGTTGTAGCATATTATTGTTTAAGGAACCATATAGAGAACTTGTATGACATTTTTTGTGATTTTTTGGACTTATTCCCTATATATAGGGAATAGACTCCCTTTATAGGGAGTCTGTTGGGAATGTTCTGAGCGAGAGAGACTGAGAGAGGAGGAGGGACATGCGAGACGGATCGGGATCCCCGGCAATGGGGAAAAAATTGCCCACAATTTTTTTTTAAAATCCTAACCATTCAATGTCATCCAAGAGTCCATATTGAGCCACGTGTCCCACTATTAACAAAATAATAAAGTATTATTTAAGTTTTAAAAAAAAATTATAAAATAAAATAATAAAAATTTTGAGGTGACCAGCCACCCCATTTTTGCCATATGGGGTGGCTGGCTGGCCCACCCCGGCTGAGCCATGGGGGTGGAAAGCCATCCCCAAGGGCCAGCCTTCAAAGCTGCTATTTTGCAGCAGCAGCCCAAGCACAAGAGAGAGAGAGATTGAGAGGGAGAAGAGAGCTGGAAAAAGGGAGATCGAGAGAGAGACCGTGAGGAGGAGAAAAGAAGAGGAAAAGAGAAAGAAGAGGGGTTATTTCCCTCTTGCCCAGACCAGACCCGAGAGAGATATTCAGAGGAGAGAGAGAGAGAGCTGGAGTTAGAGAGAGAGTTTGAGCTAGAAGAGAAAAACCAAAGGAAGAGGGAGAGTATTCTCCTGCCCAACTAGAACAAGAAAGAGAAGGAGGAAAGAAAGAAAGAGAGCGGCGTACCGTGGTGGCCGGGTCAGTGGAGATGGGCGGTTGTTGTGTTTCCGTCAACGTGGCAGTAGACCGGCCATCAGTTGGGATGGGCCAGGCACCCTTATATGGTAAAAATGACCACCCCAAAATTTTTATTATTTTTTTATTTTTTTATAATTTGTTTTTAAAATTTAAACTATAATTTATTATTTTGTTGATAGTGGGACAAGTGGCTCAATATGGACCCTTAGATGACATTGAACGGTTAGGATTTGAAAAAAAATTTGTGGGCAATTTTTTCCCCATTGCTGGGGATCCCGATCCAAGCGAGACAGCGAGATAGATAGAGAAAGAGGAAGGGACGGCGACAGCAAACGACGACGTTTTGGTGTTTAACACCAAAGACGGCATCATTGATTTTTTTGGGGGTAATTAGCTTTTCCCCTACGAACTACCACACGATTACCATTTGCCTCCATGAACTACCAATTTTACATTACACCCTCCATGAACTACTATTTTGTTACCAAAGACCCCATACCGTCAATTAAAGACGTTAAACATGACGGTCAACGTGTCACGTGCCGTGAACAATGTCGTGAACAGTGTTGTTGACTGACGAAACAGTGTCGTGAAACCGTTTGACTTAACATCTTTAACTGACGGTAAGGGGTATTTGGTAACGAAATAGTAGTTCATAAGGGGTGTAATGTAAAATTGGTAGTTCATGAAAACAAATAGTAATCACATGGTAGTTCGTGGAGCAAAAGGATAATTACCTTTTTTTTTATTATATATTTAATATATAATATAAATATGAAAAATTTGTAATATACTATCACAAAGTTATAAAATTTTGCAATTCCAACTATTCATTACTGAATTCCGTACGAAAAGTTAAACATGTACCATGCATATGAGATTTTAACTTCCAATCTTCCCAGAATGCCCCTAATTAAAAAAAAAACTAAAAACTAAAATTAATAGAATGATAAATTGGTAATATGGCTACTGTATGATACAATTACGCGTTCAAATTGGACGAACGTTGCATTGGATACCATGTCGGGCTGCCATGACTTATGTATGCTGGGAATGACAAGAGTAAATATCAGGTTAATGAAGGTAAGGTATTGGCAGTTTTTTGCTAACACCAATTTGGATTCTCCCTTTGTTCTTTTTGATTGGCACCGGGTGTTCAGAGCTTCACTCCGACTAATCTCGGGGGTGCACAGGCCCTCAACAAGGAGTTTTCCGTAAATACACCTCGGTTAGATCAAGGGGTGAACCCCCAGTCTGATGAAAAATTTGGACCATTTCTTGATTTATGCGTGTCATCCTTGCGCAGATATGGAGGGAGATATGAAAATTGTAATCATAGATATTCTTGATAGGTATCATCTCATGAAAGTTGTAAGCATGTTTGTTTAATATGGAGGGAGATATGAAAATTGTAATCATAGATATTCTTGATAGGTATAATCTCATGAAAGTTGTAAACATATTTGATGAATTGAGATCAAAATTCATAGTACTAAATTTTTCTTCGGCAAGATTTCACAGAGAATCAAGCGCATGCCACCAGTTTGGATCCTCCCTTTGTTGGTAGGTGTTTGTTTAATATAGAGGGAGATATGAAAATTGTAATCCTAGATATTCTTGATAGGTATAATCTCATGAAAGTTGTAAACATATTTGATGAATTGAGAACAAAACTCATAGTACTAAATTTTTCTTCGGCAAGATTTTATAGAGAATTAAGCAGTTTGAATTCTCCCTTTGTTGGTAGGTGTTTGTTTAATATAGAGAGAGATATGAAAATTGTAATCATAGATATTCTTGATAGGTATAATCTCATGAAAGTTGTAAATATATTTGATGAATTGAGATCAAAACTCAATAATACTAAATTTTTCTTCAGCAAGATTTTACAGGGAATCAAGCGCATGCCTTGCACATGTCACCCCGCTAGTTGAATATAAATTTTCTAAAACTGGGTTGTAAAGAGACCTGTTTGTTGAACATATGAGAAAGCGAAAAGAACATCTTAGTTAAACAAAAATGTATTTCTCACATGAAGTAACTTGGTCATTATGTTCTTTATGTATGCGCCAACTTGGGCTACAGTTTTGAGGTTGTGTTTTGTGATTCTAAGCAGCATTTCTTCATTCATTACGGCATTTACCAAAGGGAGAAGATATGTCTGGACATATGCTTATTTTTCATGCACTAAATGCTATGAAAAACCACGCTATATCAACTTTTGGAGCAATTATTTGGAAATCCTGGTTAGTCAGAAAATAACAGTAGAAAAATTACTAAAAATCCAGTCCTAATCCGGGATCTGGATAAATTCTGTGAAGAAGTTCAGATATCCAGATTTCTGTAAAACTCTCAACTTCGTGTGATATATGAAATAACACAACTCGGTCCCATCGAATAAGCAGGACAGTCCCTATTGTAAGGCTGAGCACCATATGACTTGGGGAGCACCCACAATAGACCAAGATGATAATCATAAGACAATTAATTGAGTAATTAATAGCCAAGCAAAGAAATGCTCTAAATAAAATTGGAACAAAAATTTATAATAAACAGGCGAAAATTCAAGACAAGTGGAATTCACATATGCCACTCCCTTGGCTCTAAGATTCACATATGACATATGCAACTTCATGAGGAAACTGCCTTATCCCATCCCATAAACAGCTTGTTTGTAAGAGGCCCTCCTTCCACATGACAACCAGAAGAATTTTCTTCAGACAGAGCAAGCCTTTTCACCATCAGCACTAAAGAGATAGTTTTCCTCTCTGCTAGTCACAGCAGTTACTATCGGAAAGAGTCCTGTATATGGCTTTTAATTGTTTTTGGAGTTGTTCGGCCCCTACCTCCCACCATCCAACGAAATCCTCATCTGAAACCCCAGTATTTTGCTGCAACAAAATCAAGGAAAACAGGAGGCAGATCATGCCGTAATCAAACATTAATACTCAAATTTCGCACAAAACAAGACAAATTGTAATTGCTGAAGTGGCATCTGCAACCAAAGAAAATGGACTTACCACCGTCAGCAACATAACTTTCGTTACTGTTTGGATATATGACTATATGTTTATTTTTCACCTGAAGGAATTGCTCACAATAATCGGGTTAGGAATTCCATTAGGCAAATTGCAGCATAGGAATGTAACAATTCATAGGTAAAAGGTTCGTATATTGAAGAAAAAAAATAGAGTAGACACATAGGTCCTACGATTTTTCACAATGCACCAAGTTATTCCACTGAAACAAAATGAACGGACCAGAAAGTATAATTCCACAGAAAGTTACCTAGAATGGCAATAACTGAAGTATGTGGAACAGGTGTGGAAACATGGTACATCATGGCATATCTTAGCAAGAGTCTTCTTTTGAACAAAGCCAACAGTAATATAATTAGCACAGATGATGTAGTACTGCTCAAGTATAACGTATTTCAGATACATCATACATCTGCATTTTGAGTCCCACCCTTTTTTTTTCCAATCCCATCTCATAACATTTGCATGTCATTTTGTGGGAAATAACGTTGTTAAGACATAAGAACAGGCAATATATGTTAAGGCAGCCAGCTACAGCTACACCAGTCTTCATTCTCTTGAAAACCTGTATAGCAGCAAGTCTCAATGGATTATTACCCAAAAAGGCATGCAACAGACCATAAACTTTCTCAACACAAGCCTACCCACTTCTTGCAAGCCAATGCTGCTTCTCTCTTTTTCAGTTGGGCTTCTGTCTGGAATTTAGGAGCCTTGCCCTTATAAAGTGTTTTATGGTACTTCAAAAAGAGAGTTCGGTATTTGTACTTGTCAATAAACATGTTCCCTTTTTCCATCATCTCCAAGACTTCATTTGCTCGAACAAAAAATCCACCCCTGACAAATGTATAAAGCACAGAATCCAGAAGTTCTTGATCAAAACTCATTGAGGTAGAAGAAGCAAGACTCTTCATCTCACCCCATAACTCTGTCACCTCCACATACTTTCCCCCAATAGCAGCATACCCAGTAACCATGGAATGAAAGGTCTGAGCATTTGGGGGATGCCCCAGACTCCTCATCTTCTTCAGAGCCTTCTCAGCATCTTGCATCAATCTCTTCTTGCAGAAAAAGTGGATTACATTATTCCAATCATGCACTCCACTATCAATTCTCTGCCCTTCATTGATTTCCTGCAAGAGCTTTGCCATCAACCCTGCCTCACCACCCTCTTCACATCCCTTAACTAATATCTCAAATTCTTGATGACCTGCTCGTGGTATTTTTGCCTGTTTCATCTCTTTGAATAGATGGAGGGCACCTTGGGTATCTTTTTGAAGCACCCTGGATTGGATCAATGCCTCATAAGAGCTGGAATCTAGCTGGATTCCAGCCTTCCGAGCATCTCGTAAAAGTGATGCCACCTCCCCCGCTCGGTTTGCTTGGCAATATGCTTTCAAGAGGGACGAATATACAGAAGAACAAGTTCTGACCCCAGCCAAACGCATTTCATCAAGAAGGTCATGTGCCTCATCTAACCACCCAAGCGAGATGCATGCATTAATAACATGTACCAAGGCTGAATTATCATTGGAAACTGGGGAATTTTCTTTCTCCGCCTTGATAAGGAATTCTGCCAAATCCTTGGTCTTGCGAGCTTCTAGAAAAGCCTGAACTATTTTCACATAAATTCTTTCAGTCGGTTGAAGAACTCCACGTTCAGTTGTAATCAATTCAACTTGCATCTGCAACTTAGCTAACAAAGTACCAAGCATTTGCTTCGATTCAGCCTCAAGCTTTAAGAAATTTTGGTCCCTGTAAAACTCTTCGTATCTAATTAATTTATTATTCTCTGAACCTTGTAATTGTCTATGACTCAAACTTTGCCCAGAGGCCACAAAAGGTGGAGACTTATTTCCACTTGCAGAAGCATCATATACAAGTGTAGCTGCAGCAAGAGAATTTCTTGCTTCTTTTGCTTTTCGAAGCATTTCCAAAACCATGTTGGATGCGGAATCTAGATCACCAAATTTTAAGTGACATGTAAGCAAGCAGTTATAGAACTGTCGAAACTGTACATTACTTAAATTATGAGCTTCATTAATGTATCTTTGAAGCTTCTTTAGCTCTTCTCTTCGCCCATTTCTCTCATATATATGTGCCATAATGATCAACAAGTCTGTGTCTGCTTTGACACCAACTCGAGGCATCATGTCAAGAAGCTGCTCTGCTTTCCTAGTTGTCCCAAATAAAAGACACCCAGCCAAAGCAATGTTGACAGCAGTAGTATTAGGTTTCATAGAAATCAAAGGCGCGTTACTCTTTTTACGTGGATCCACCCTGCCATCTTGAAACAAGTAACCTATCTCAAGAATCAACTCAACAGCAAGGTAAGCCCCAGGAGCTGTTTGCGACATGTGAGCCAAAATTGCAGACCAAGCAGTAACAGGGGGATATTCTTCCATTTCTACCAATTTTCGTAAAAGAGTTGATGCAGGAACTGGTAGTCCAGATTTGGAAAGACAAAAAGAGAGATACATCAGTGGCTCCTTTTCTAATAAGGTCTGCTTTCCTTCCTCAAAAACCTGTTCTACTAACCCATAGGCCTTCTCAAGCCACTGAACGTCAAGGCTATCTGCAAAACTTGTTAGAAGCTTGTTCACGACAGATTTCCTAGGAAAGCCTTCCAACTGCATATGTTGTTCATATAACTTCCATGAATCATTAAATCTACCCTCATTGATTGCATTTTGTATTTCCATACTTAGTTTAGCCGGGTCTCGAGCCTGGGCCAAAAACGTTCCAGCCATGGTAGATGAAGACTTTGGTTGAAGATTAAATTTATTAAGTAATCTCAAGACAACAGTTTGTGTGTCCAAGCAGGTCAAAGAGGAGCTAACAAATTGACAGACAGAACCGCCCCAATAAGCCTGAGGCTGGCATCTGAATACTTGAGTCACATTTCTGGTGCCGGCAGCCAGTAAAAGATACAAAACAGAAGAGGAATTTGCAGTAATCTGACAGCTAACGTTTCTTATAGATAGCATCTTGTCCAGACAGCAAACATTAATAATGATCCCAGTGCTGAAAATAGGCCAATATCTGCAACGTGGACAGCATTAATGAGATCACCTCCAACTACAGCATACATAAGAAATTTAAACAAAAATACAGGCAACTTTTATGTATAATTCATGGAGATAATAACTATTAACTTCTTGCGTTCGATGTGAATAAAGGTTTAGCATCATTGGCAACCCTACAAAGAATAAATCCACATTTTACATTGCAAACTCAGGCTAAGAAAGGGAAAGGGGATAAGAAGTGTAATGTCTCACGATGCAGGTTTTAAAGCTTTTTCCTCCTTTTTTCTTTTAATTTTTTGAGCATCTCTTTTGGAGTACACTAATTGCACAAAGTCAATATCTGATATTCTCTTCCTAGATAAAATCATTGCATGCTGAACAGAAATCCAATAAATGAGCTATTCAAAGAAAAGTCCAATAGCCTGAGGAGTGTCTCCAAACCTTTGATGGCCAAGAGTTTGACCAGGCAAGTAAGCCAGCATACGCTACAAAGTCAGATGCATCTAAACGAAACAATCATTGAAATGCATAATAGAGAAAGAGTAATTCTGCCCCAAAGAACGCTTAATGGCTAAAAATCAGGCTTACCTGACATATAAATTTAACCAAATAAGCAAATATATTTATGGCGGATGATCAAAGTTTAATCAAAAGTTTGATCATCACTTTTTTGGGATTTGTTATTGGGAGTCAAGGGGTATTCTGTCAAATCAGAGATGTCAATCTTTTCTTTTTGATTACATGTAAGGGGCATGCACGAGATCAATGCTCTGATACCAACTTGCTAGGACCCTAGGGTTCTATCCATTGTAAATCAAAAAATTGGGAAAAAAAAAAAAAAATAGACAACATGGAGGGGGTCTGACCTCCTAAACCAAAACTAAGCCAAAGCTTTAATTTTTGTATCTTGAATAATAAACCCTTAGGACTCTACAATTTATGGAATATGATTCTCTCCATTTCATAGCCTTGATTTTGTTTTGTTACATCTAACCATGCGCATGGTGCCACGTCATGACGTGACAACATATTCACCAAGTGGCAACATATAAACCATCAGATCTAAGAAATCTAATCTAGACCATAAAATTGTGGAGAGGATCCTTATCCACAATTTATAGGCCTCCAAAGCTCCTATCCCAAATGGATAAGGATTTTAATAATTACACATGATGAATCTTAATTTCTAATGGACAAAAATTGTAATATTGCAGAAAAGAACTCCTAATCCCTAACTAATGTAGATTGACTAATTAGACCCAAAAAAATCATGGGATCGTATCTTCAGCCTCTTTATTCACTTTAGAAAGGGAAAAAAAAATTGATATCTAACTTTGGGTAAAAATAATAGTATATTTGACGTACTTAAGGTTCAAGTTAAACACATTGCAATTCAGACACCACAAACAATTAGAGGGTTTCAAACTACATACAATTTCTGCCAATTGGCAAACAAAAATGTAAGCCTAATACTGGAACTGATAGCGTTTGTTCGTGTTTCTATTTTCAGCTCACAGTTAAGCGAAAGTTGAATATCATCAATCAGGTTTCTCCAATTACCAAGGCAAAAAATTCATGTGGGGGTGCAACAAGGCCACAGTTACATCATGCCTTGTTAACCTAAAGCATGTTCCAGAGCAACTGCTTATATCAGGTTCTCTTAGAATCAGGTTAACATGAAAGATGGGTAAACAAATATTTAATGTAAAGATGGATATATATAATATGGTGAAGTACCACTCAAATTCTTATCTGTGGTAACTGGTAAATCAAGTTGAAGGCTCATTTTACTGGTTTCTTTAAAGGCAAAAGCTTTTGGCAAAAATCTGTTTTGGGCATCAATGGATGTAGTCACAATCAAACCAACCCCACCCGAATTTTATTGGACCAGAAATGCAATCATTTCCAAAATTTAGCCAGCCTGGGATAGGGAATTGCAATGGGATGTAGGCACTAGCTTTTTTATTTATTTTTTCTTGGGTGAAAGAGTAGTGCAGTAGATCATACTCAAGTAAGTTTGCAATGAGGTTTCAATCATGGTTATACTACCACAATTATTGCCCTTTTTTTCTATAAATAAAATTTTTATTACCAAAATGAGACACACAAGTACACAGGAAGTGTACATGAAAATCCCTTACATTCTGCCATCATTAGTATTAGTCATGAATGAAGATGATAATGAAACTGAAATCTGTACATGCATGTATTAGGGCAATAGCCTCAATACCAATTAGGATAGCCTGAGGACCACTTTCAGTGTCTTGTGGACCTGTGGTACATTTTTTTTTTTTAAATGACCAGAAGGTCCAGAACGGCGGAGCCACTTTGTATATCCACCTTAAATGTCAACCCGTGTAACGCACCCCACCACACTTTTGTGGTACATCCTTTCACATGCAATCACATGACACGCAAGACCCATGAGGATTAAGAACAAAATCTGTAATTATATGAAACTAAAGCATATATGTCTTGATAAAAAACCAACCAAGCTTGTGATAGAAAAGACCAAATCCGAACATAAACACACACATTGAAGTCAGGCTACATGTAAAAAAATGGTATGGCAAACTGGAAGGGACAACCACTTGAGCACTTCCAATAAATGAAGCAGAAGGATTTTGTCAAGGCTCATGGTTCTTAAGAATGATATTTACATAGTCAAGAGCCCTCGAGAATAACATATAGGCAGGATGATCATGAGTAATTATGTGCTCCAAAAAAAAAAAAATGCAAATATGACACCTGAGGTAGATTACTACAAGAGTAGCACCAATGAAAGAAACAAATTTAGACTGAAATCTTAGGTAACAAAATAATATGGGCACTTACTAGCAAGTTTGGATCACAATCTAAAAAATTATATGTGAGCCAAAGAATAATCACTTTCCCACAATAATTTGGCATTTAGTTCAGTGAATTTCTCCCGCCAAGAAAGAAAAAAAAAAAAAAAAAACCCTGATAACAGGGCAGACAGACCAACTGGAGTTTATCATCAATTCTTTGTAGCATCCCTAATCAATTTAACAGGATATGGCTAAATTTCATGCCAACCATATAGCAGTCATCATCTTATCGAAAGGGTAACTCATGACAGTCGAGAGTAAAGAAATAATCTAATGATTCTAATTGGTGGAGAAAAAAAAAAACGTTAGGACACGTTGGTAACCTATTTCTCTAAATTACTATTACAACATGCAAACATGCTGTGATAAATACAACACAAGGTTTAATTATCTTAGAAAACTCCTCTCCACTAGAACATCCTTTCCTTTTACCTTAATGGAGAACAGATATTTCAAAATGGCTCATCCAACCATGGTCCGCTTTTGTCCTCTTTGTCGCAATTTATAGGCCTCTAAAGCTCCTATCCCAAATGGATTTGGATTTTAATAATTACACATAATGACTCTTAATTTCTAATGGACAAAACTTGCAATATTGCAGACAAAAACTCCTAATCCCTAAGTGATGCAGATTGAATAATTAGGCCCAAAAATCATGGGATCATATCTTCAGCCTCTTTATTTGCTTTAGAAAGAAAAAAAAAATGATATCTAACTTCGGGTCAAAATAATAGTATATTTGACGAGCTTAACGTTCAAGTTAAACACATTGCAATTCAGACACCATGAACAATTAGAGGGTTTCAAACTCCATACAATTTTTTTCAATTGGTAAACAAGAAAGGAACTGATAGCGTTCGTTCGTGTTTCTATTTTCAGCTCACAGTTTAAGCGAAAGTTGAATATCATCAATCAGCAAAAAATTCAATCACTTTGGTATGAAGAAGAATCTTAGACTCCAACCCACGCCACAACCATACAATACAAAGAATCCCAAAGAATAATTTGGTGAAAATAAGAACAAAGAGTACCTTTCACTGGTCTGAAAAGGAATCGGAGAGTCGACTGCCACAGAGCGGCTAAAATGAAGCTACTACTCTTCACCTCGTTTTTACGCCTCTGCACGACGTCGCATTTGTTCGGTCATCGAACCCAGAACCTAAGACACCAGAAGCGGCGTCGTTTCATTCAAAAGTTCAAAAAAAGAAAAAAAAAAAAAAAAAAAGGGAATCTTTTTATTATTATATTTTCTTTATTTTAAATCTTTAACCTCCGATACCGCTCTGGTTTTAAACCCTAACCCAGAAACCCTCCGTCGAATAGGCGAACGCGCGAGCTCACTGACCTCGCCACGTTCGATTGGTAAAGGTATGTTTTCCATCTTACGCCTCTGTCTCTTGCTGTTCTGTCTATAATTCCGCTGAAACGATCTCGGCTTGCCTTTTGGGCTGCAAAGCATATCAATTTGATTGAAAAAAAAAAAAAAAAAAATATTTGAAGTTGTTGAAGGACAGAGTTAAACAATTTTCGAGTACTAATTACACACTTTCTACACTTTTTCTAAATTCTATTTAGATTACATTTGATTGATTGCATACTTAAGTTTTGCTTCTTCTTTTTTTTTTTTTTTTTTTTTNTTTTTTTTTTTTTTTTTTTTTTTTTTTTTTTTTTTTTTTGTGTTTATTTTTACATTTACTGTAACTATTGTTAGAATTCACAGCTATGAGTTTACTCTTCTGAAGTTCCTTTATTATTATTATTATTATTATTATTTTAAAATTTTATGTAAAATGGAAATTATTGTGCAACTTGAATCCTTATTGAATTTGGCGACAAGTTTATATGAAATGTTTGGTTGTGGGTTTACGACATGTCATTCTAGTTGTCTTAACTGGTTGTTGTATAATAATGGTTTCATAATAAGGCGGAACATGACTCAAGTAGTTTTCTTCTTCATGTCAGCTTGATTAGGAGCTGTTGATTGTTTTTTTTTTTTAATTGTTTTCTTAATGTGCTTTAGAGTCATTTTATGCCATGAAGAGAGCTATGCCATGGAGTGATGAGGAGGAAGATTCCTCGTCTGATGAATCATCGTCTTCACATTCAAACTCCGAAGCTGAAGATGGGGTTAGCAAGAGAAAGGCAAAGGATCAATCTAAAGCTAGCCAACCTTCTAAAGAAAAAACCTCCAAAGGTATCCATGATAGTTCTTCTCGATGTTTTAGTAGAACTGAATATAGATCTTAATATCTCTCTAAGAGCATTCGCATCTGATTATGTAAAGTTCTAACTAAATTTTAGCTGAAAAGCTACTTTCTTTTTTCTTTTTTTAAGTAAAGGCTTTTCAAATGCACTCCACGTCTGATTATTTATTTTTTCTCTGTACTATTTAAATATGATTTCTTTAGTCAAGACTTCTTCTTCCTTCAAAACTATGATGGAATGAAAAGCACAAGCCCTGACAACAACAATCCCAACAGAGTTCTGGTTCGCCATAGCCAGAACCGTATTCTCATAAATCTGCTGACCGGTGGGCTTCAAGGCCACCCAGCTCTCAGCACTCGAAACCCTCACCCTGGTGTCTACCAGGTACATGCAGGCGATCGCCCACTTCACCGCCTCCTTCACCAACCACTCCAGCCACACCCACGCCCACCTCCTTGACCTCACCTACATGGGCGGACCCAGGTATTAGCTAGGGGGGCTTCAACCTCACCAAAATTTTAGAAATTTTCTTAGAATCTTTACTTTTTATAATGACTCCCAAAAATTAAGTGTTTCCTTCCCCAAAAGTAAGTATTTTTATAGCTTTGCCCCCCCCCCAACACATGTAATTTTTGGTTCTGCCCCTGCTAACCAACGCCCTCCATGGTGTCGTGTTGCTCAACATCGGCAACTTTTCCGAGGCTCCATTCTCCACAAAGATTGTTCCACTTTGCTGCTCACCTCTCCATGTTTGTGGAGTTCCATGATGAAATATCGTTCGCCAAGACTATTTCACGCATGAATCATAGCAGCCTGGGGAATTTGATTCCTTCAAGCCATAAATTGGATCATTCCCATGTTACCAAATGGCTGTCTGGATTTCTGGAAGGGAATTGGAACGACAAGAGATGGCAAAAGAGAGAGAGTAGAGAGGTTGTTGGGGGAATTGTTGATAGTGGGGGATGAAAAAATTTCACCATTTTTTTTTTTTTTTTTTTTTGAGTATGGTGGCCAAAGATTTGAGGAGAGGAGCTTGGGAGAGGTGCTGTCACTAGAGAGAGAGAGAGAGCTGCTCACCTCTAGGGTCCTCAAGGACCTCTCCATGTTCGTGGAGTTCCATGATGAAATCTCGTTCGCCAAGACTATTCCGTGCATGAATCGTTGCAGCCTGGGGAATTTGATTCCTTCAAGCCATAAATTGGATCATTCCCATGTGCCCAAATGGCTGCCTGGATTTCTGGAAGGGAATTGTGACGACAAGGAAGAGAGAGAGAGAGAGAGAGGAGAGGTTGTAGGGGGAATCGTTGATAGTGGGGGATGAAAAAATTTCGCCAATTTCTTTTAGTATGGTGGCCAAAGATTTGAGGAGGAGAGGAGCTTGGGAGAGACGCTGTCGCTAGAGAAATAGAGAGTTCTGTTGAGTAAACAAATGGGTAGGGAAGCTACAATACCAACCCAAATTTGTGTTGGTACTGTGGCTCATTTTGCATTTTGCTTTTAACGTAAGGATACATAATGGGGTGTCAGGTTGTTTAGGGGGTTCTATCTAAATTTTACATACCATGTTTCGATTTTTCTTCTTTCCTCGAGTGAATGACTGTGGATTGGGGCTTGTGGTTGGCTTGCTTGACATTAATATTGAGTGTGTAGGGATTTATTTACTTCTTACATTCTTAAGAAACTATTAAATTCGTTTCTTATCAAATACTGGAATAAAATAATATCTTCACAAGAAATTACATCGCAGAAGAGCTGGATCATATAGCTGTGTTTGAATAAATTGATAAACTAAAAGGAGAAGAATCTCTGAAAAAAATGAAGTTTGTTGTCTACCAATAATAATAATGGTTGGCATAAGAAAACCTAAAAGAATTTTTTTTTTTTTTAATTTTTTTTTTTGGTCCAATTATATTTCGTATAGTTTTGTAATTACCTGTTGACAAAGGTCCCATTAACTTTTTTAGAAAATGCTGTTTATCTTCAGAAAAGGTCTCCTTTTAGAATCTAGCTATATTTGCTTATTTTTAAATCAAAAGCACCAAAGCCGTACAGCTTGTTGAAAATTATAATGTCTATATAAATCTCTTGATGATTAAACCTTCCACAAGTCATTTGTACATCTTGCTTGTATTTAACCACATCGGTGTTGGATCAAAAAGACTCTGGCATGCGATCCATATAAGAGTAGATTGTTGTTTTCTGTTGAAACAAAAACCCTAAACTCTTATCTTCAAAATGAAGTTCTTATAGTTTTTATCTCTGCGTGTGTGCAGTTAAATTTGGAAAGCAGAAGGCTGGAGTTGTGGACTTTGAAGAATTGAAACGACATGGTTATAAAGGTGGGCCATCAGTCTTGCGTGTGCCCCCACCAAGAAGAGAATGGGAAGACAACAAGGAAGACTGGTCATGGTCTACTGGTAAGGAAAGTCGTGAAACCAAGGAGACTGAAGAATCTTATGCAGAACGGCAGAAAACAAGGGCTGCAATAATCTATGGAGAGCAGCTGGCGAGTGTGGAAAGTCGGAAAGAGAAGAACCTTTCTTTCTCTCAGAAGGAGAAGAGGAAAAGAGAGCTTGGTCAGGCTAGCAGGGGAAAGAATTATGTTGAAGAAGAAAAGAGGTTGTTAAGGGAGAATGGTGTCTATTCTGGTTTTGATACTTGATCCATGATGCTTGTAGCCACGAATTTCATTATGTAAAATATGTAAAAGCTCATTTCCTTCGGATCCTTATTGAATTGATAAGATTTGGTTTTTACTCAAATATGTGTATATTCTGAGCAATACACAGGAACAAAGGTGTAGAGGGAGAGGGAAGAACAAGAAGAATTAGAAACTGAAAAAATTACAGAATTTCAAGGAATGAATCCATTTTGGAGACAAAGCTGATCTGTGAACTTTGCATGCATCCCAGTTAGAAAAAGAGCCAAGAATATCTTCAATATCTCTGATGGTAGGTCCTATCTGCCAAACAGAATTTTGGCTTGGAGTCGAAATAGCCAGAATTTAACTTCCAAAATTTGAGGTTTTTGATCAATATATGAAACTTTTTACACATAATTTCTTTTTCCACTTTTTACACATAATTTCTTTTTCCAGCTTTTGATATGTTCACACAAGAAAAGAGGGAGGAGGAATTCAAACTAGTAACCTCTACTTCATAAGGCGTAATTCATAGTTGATTGAGCTATTCTTTAAGGACCAGCTTAGCGAATACTGATTCTCAACTCAAGTCTCGAGAACTAATTTTCATTGAGCAGATAATTAACTAATTTTCATTGAGCATATAATTGGTTGTCATCTTCATTCTTCAATAGAATCAATACTGTTAACAATTATACTTGGACAGGAGTTTCAACAAGAAATCCTTTCAACTATAAATCCAAATTGGAAGATATGGCCTAAATCAGTTATGGCTGCGGTGGTTTGCCCACAAAACATTTTCAATTTATTTATTTATTTTTATTTTTATGAAGGATATTCTTGTCCTTGAGATGTGCATTGAATTTTTAATAGTTTAAAAGGGACATCAATTATGTAGTAGTTAGTTTAAGAGAATATATAAACTTTCTCTCAAAATTAATATATGTGGAATCAAGTGTAAGAGAAGAAGCTTCTATGATTTCACCTCATCATTACTTATAACTGCAGCTGCCACTGGGATATTTGACCTAATTACAACATCAAAGCTAACTTTTAAGAAAGCCAGAGGGAGGAGGCTTACTTAGACAATTCATTGAGCAATTAATAGCCAAAAAATAAAATTGGAACATAAATTTATAATGAACAGGTGAAAATTCAAGACAAGTGGAGTTCCCATATGCTACTCTCCCTTGGCTCTAAGATTCACATATGCAACTTCATGAGGAAACTGCAATAAACAGCTTGTAAGAGGCCCTCCTCCCACATGACAACCAGGAGAATTTTCTTCAGACAGAGCAAGCCTTTTCACCATCAGCATTAAAGAGAGAGTTTTCCTCTCTGCTAGTCACAGCAGTTACTATTGGAATAGAGCAGCAGCAGATCTAGTGGAAAGAGTCCTGTATATGGCTTTAATTGTTTGTGGAGTTGTTCGGCAACAGCCTCCCACAAGGGAAGCCCCTGCCTCACACCATCTGTCTACATATGAGACAAAATCCTCATCTGAAACCCCAGTATGTTGCTGCAACAAAATCAAGGCCGAGGCAGTGTTGTTAAGGGGATTACACAAGAATAAGATCCAGACTGTATTTCCAAATTTTCATTGCATTTGGTTTGAAAATCAACAAGAAAAACAGGAAGCAGATCATGATGTGATCAATCATTGATGTGGCTAAAAGAGAAGGAAAGGGGGGGGGGGGGAGAGAGAGGAATTAGATCATGATGTGATCAATCAGACTATAAGACTATAATTGATATGTCTTTGTTGATTAAAGCCAAAAAGACGCTTCTATCTAGAGAATTTGAGCTCTCCATTACAATACAGAAATAAATAAACCGAGAACAGAGGTGTTTGATAAGTAAAGAATACAAACACATGGAGAACATATTTAAAATTGACGTTAAAAAAAACACTTTCCAAAGCATTTCTTTTGTGCACACAACCTGCACACTATTGAAAGTTTTCTGCAATGGGACAGAACGGAAAGGACACATCACTTTTTAAAGGTTGGGTTGTAGGAATTTGTAATAAATTTCTGTATCCAAAAAAATGCATAGTTGCAATTGCTAATGTGGCATCCGCAACAAAAGAAAATGGACTTACCACCCACTCCTTCTGCTCAGCATCATAACTTTCGCCACTGTTTGGATATATAACTATAGGTTTAGTTGACACCTGAAGGAATTGCTCACAATAATCAGGTTAGGAATTCCATTAGGCAAAGTGCAGCATTGGAATGTAACAATTCAGAGGTAAAACATTCAAATATTGGAAAGTAAATAAAGTATGCACATAGGTCCTATGATTTTTCACAATGCAATAAGTTATTCCACTGAAACAAAATGAACAGACCAGAGTATAGATCCACAGAAAGTTACCTAGAATGCAGATAACTGGTATGTGGAACAGGTGTGGAAACGTGGTACACCACCTACCCAGGAATTTGGAATGATGCGGGTAGATTGTTTAATGAGAAATTAAATTATCATAATATAGTCTTCTAATCTAAATAATTTAGCCTACTTTGTCCAGAAAAATCTATAACAATGGAAGAAGAAAAAAATGGAAATTTTTAGATTGCAAAAATTAGCAAATTGAAACTCAACTGTAGCAGAATTTGGATCAATGATCCCATAATGCGATTGTTCACAGGTCTGAATTAAACCATCTAAAATTTATTCAAGTATTTGCCAACTTGAATGACCTCCATCTCTAGAAATAGTCAATAAACCTAGCATTAATGTTATCTCCAGAAAAAATTAAAATAGCTTAGAAGAAGCTGACAATATCTTACTTCAACAAGGACCCAGCCAAATTATCTAACGTTAGAAGATAGTAGAGTGAACAATATTTTGCTTGTTCTACAGCATTTTATGCAAGATTTTGTTAATAAAAGAAAGACTAGAAAGGTCAAGATGTGAAATGGCTCTTAACAACAGAAAACTCAGACTTATGCTCAACAACATTAGGAATAAAATTCAAAGAGAAAAAGAAAACCGGAATTTGGACAACATCCTAAAGATGGTACCTTTTTAATAGATAATATCAGTCCATGAATGAATCTAGGTGGGGTACAGTTGATTCCTACTGCAACAACTTTCTTGCATGATTCGGCAATGGATGCACATTCAAGAATGGAATCACCACTAACCACATTTACACCATCTTTAGAATTGAAAGAAAACCATGCAGGAATCTTTATGTCTTCCTCCTCCAAAATATCTGCAAAAGCCTGCATACACATTAAGCTTTCAACACAAAATCAAGAAGTGAAACACCATAATTATGCCAAAATCCTTATTCTCAATAAAGAACAACACTCACCTGCACACACTCTTTTGCAATGACGCTTAAGAAATTTTATTTATGACCCAATCCAAATATTGGGCACCTTACTTAGAGATCTGTCGGCCATGACTAGTATGAAGCCAACAAGAAAAAAACATTGGCCTTTATTAAATACATTTATGGAAACATTACTAAAAATCATTAAGCTTTGACCAATACCTGAGCTTCTAGTTTATTAGGAACTGTTTCAAAGGCAATTAGGTCTGCACCTGACTCTGCTAGGACTTGAACCCTTCTCCGATGAAAGTCTTTCAACGTTTCTAACGTAATTGCATCACCATAATTGCCACTGTTAAGGTACAACATGAAAAATGACAGATGTTCACAGAATTGTCAATATGGGCATCAATTCTCAATTTGAAGAAAGAACAGCAATCTGCTAAAACTTTGTTCTTTAAACCCTTGTCCCCTCCCCCCTAACAAAGGACTAAAAAAAAACTTCATCTTTTTTAGCTTGCTGAGATTCCATGTTTATAGCTCAAATATATGATATACATGCATGTAAGGCAGGAATAACCAAAAGTATGTAATGTTATACCAATATTACACATTGGGGATTGTGACAGTTTACTCATGAACTGCTAGATCAAGGTCATATCAAAGCATATGATAATTGCAGCTCATGCAATTAATTTAAGGAGCACTTGTTGACTCACCTGTACTCAGACCCATCAGCCAAGTAAGCCCCGTAGCTCCCCACAGATGCTGCAACTAAGATGGGACGATGTTTGAGGATTCTACCATCTCCAGTCCCATTCGATGAACATTCAACACATCTTTCATAATAATTATCTCGTGCCTCAGAGGCGATTTCAACACTTCTTCTAAGCAAGGTTTCACCCTCTTCTCTAGAAAATCCTTTAGCCTGGAAGCCCTGAATTGTGGCCTGTGCACATACAAATAAACTTCAACTCTATTTGCATATAGAGAACTAAGAGATCGTCATTAGTTAAGGGAGCTTACCTGATAAGATGCTGAGATTATAATATCTGCACCAGCTTCAAGGTAATCAAGGTGTACCTGCACCATCAAGCAACTCAATAAATTCTGTGAATACGGGAAAAGAGAAATTATAATCCAATTGTTTCGGTTAAACATATCAATTTTCACTCGAGATATATTTCCTAAGGTCAAGGTCACAAATGCTGAGTTCATGGCTATTTTTCCAATAGTGATTTCTTTTTTTTTTTTTTTTTTTTGATAAGTGAAATCAGAAATTATATACCAACCAAAATCTTTAATACAAATGTAAAATATTTTTCATTTGAATTAACTTTTCCACATTAACCCTTTACCCGTAAAAATGTTAATCAGATTTACTCTACTATTGATAAATTTGTAAGCATTATACTACTATTAAGTTTATTAAAACAACCAACACAGTCTTCATATTCATCCAAAAAGAGTTTATTAAAACACTCGTTTACCATATAACAATGGTAGATGGGTCAATTTAGTTGATCAGGTGAAATAAATACGCAAAGGCACAAGATGAATCATGCATTTTGTTTGAGTTTTAATTTTCAGCCAATTCATAAAACTACAGTCCACCAGGTCCCAATAAGGGGGGACAGGGCCATGCGACAGATGCTTCCAATATTTCATAAGAGAGGAGGATAGAGGCCCTGGCCAACCATCATAATTAGTGAACACGTGTCTTCTTTTCACCGAAAACCTTATACCGGTCGGACTAAAGTGATTTTCAAACAAGTAATCTCAAAGAGTCTCCCAAATTACACAATTATTGCACAACTTCATCTTCATTTGTTAATCACAGCAAAAACCAAGATCCGGGCAACTTTACCAAACTAATCAGAGACTCGTAACACTAAAAACCACCAAAATGAACACATACAAGTATTCAAGAAACGTGAAAAGTAAAAATCTCAATGATTTCTTAAACTCCACACAAACCATATCCTTTTCGATTTGTCTCAAATTAAAGAAGGTCCCTTTTTTTTTCTCAATTTTTCCAATCTCTCCCTTTTGGAACACCAACTAACGCACGTCTCAAATTCAACATTTCCAATTGCATTAATTTCTCCCACTTTCTCAGCAGTCAAACCACACAAAAAAGAAATGAATGACAAAATTAAACAAACAGAAACCAAAACTACAAAGCAACCTAATTAATCAACACAATTGACATCAAACTCAATGCACAAAGTCTTGCAGATAAAACTCTACATACATTTTCACACACGCAAACCCACACACACGCAGAGAGAGGACCTCGCGAATAAGGTGAGGGGAAGTGAAGAGGCACTTGGCGCTCCAGAGCGGATCGTTGAGGTCGGCGCCGTGGCGCTCCAGCTCCGTCGATAGCCCTCCGTCCACCACGGCGGATCCTCCGGTTTTCCGGAGGAACTCGCTCATCAACGACGACGTTTCGGCGCTGCCGCTGCCGCTGCCCAGTCCCATCGCGCTCGCCCCCAGTTCGTTGGGTTCTGAATGAGAGAGTGAATTGAGCCTTTAAATTCCGCAACTTTTATTAATAGGAGACACAAGTACGTCAAAATTGTTCGAAACTGACCCTTCATAACTTCATGCTTCACTACTACCAATATATGTCCGGATTCATTATTCATAAATAAAAATTTATAAAATAGTAGATAGAGAAAAATATGAATTTAAATTTTGAGAAAATTCAATTATATTGTGCCATGTCATCAAATTAAGATTTTTTTTTAAAAAAAAAATATTTTGTAAGCCTAAGGCATTCGCCTAACTAAGATAAGGATGGTTAGTTTTCTCTGAGTGTGAGTTGTTTTGTTAAAAAAATAGATAAAAATGTGTAATTATGTGGAAATAAAAAAGTTCTGAGAGACAATCAAAGCATAACCAACTGTTTGAGCGAGAGAAATGCTACACTTACTTTATTTTATAATATGTTTAGATTCATTCATAAGAGATATATGGGAAGTGGCACAATATGATTGAGAAGAAGAAGATGAATTTAAATTTTAAAAAATTCAACACTTTGTAAGAGTTTTTTTTTTTTTTTTTTTTGTAAAATAAATTATAAGCATAGCATTCTTGTAATTAAAAGATAAGGATTGTTAATGTTCTCTAGTGCGAGTAATTCAATAAATAAATGGTTGAAAATGTGTTATTATGCGGAAGTAAAATAGTTTTGAGAGACAAACAAGGTATAAGCACCTGTTTCAATTAGAGAAATGTCACACGTACTCTCAAATTCACTTCCTAACTTGAAAATTTGAATGGATTATTCTCACACTTTCAAGTACACATTTCATGAGGTGAGAGAAATGTCACACGTACTCTCAAATTCACTTCCTAGTTTGAAAGTTTGAATGAATTACTCTCACACTCTCAAGTACACATTTCATGACGAGTCAATAAAAATCATAATTGAATTTTGAATATAATGGTGATTTTCACTATCATGTGACTCACGTCAAAAAATGTGTACTTAAGAGTACAAGAGTGAAAATCTGTATAACATTTCTATTAGAAATTGAATTAAAATGCATATTTTTTTGACATAATAATAAAATTTACCATTAAATTTTGAAGCCGTTTGTAATTTTTATTGCAGCACTTTAAGTGCATTATTAACCGTTTCACTAAAATAACTAAAAGTATACTTTTATCTATTTTAACTACTTACTTTTTTAGAGTATCTCTAATAGCCTCACTATTTTAACTATTCACTTTCACAATTTTATTTGAATATTTTTTTTTCCAAAATTTGTTTATCCTTTACCTATTAACGGAGGAGCATAGCAGAAAAACCATTTTTGTATATAATTGGTGAGTGAATAGTACTTACTATCACTATTAATAGTGAGTATCGTTCTCTCACTATTTTTTTTTTCCATTAAAGTGATGAAACTGAAAATGAGACTTTTTAAACATTTTCAGTAAATTGCCTCACCAAAATAGTGCTTTAAGCGGACATTTGTCTCTCAATGAAGTGCCTTTTTTGGTCCCTATATATGGCGGCTGAATAGATGTCCACCAAAAGCGGAGTTCGTGATATGATAAGCACAATTTTTTTTTTTTTTTTTGGGACAAGTCCGTATAAGAGGGGGAGAAAGAATTCAAACTAATAACTTCCGCTTCATGAGACTTAATCTCCAGCCAATTGAACTATCATTTGAAGACTGTGATAAGCACAATTGCTTGTGCGACACATTCACAATAAGCACAGAAGAATCTTTGATGGTACCCATGATGTCCATGAGTCTAGTGGAACATAACATGTGTCGTGCAGTTTCAATTTGTTTGCTATATCCAGAATACTGGCCATTCCCATTTGGCTCCACTTTGGCCATCACTTTCGTGGCATCATCCATGAATCATGATGTTCCTCGCCGGTTTGTCGGGTCGACTAGGACCATTATGTTGGCCTGAGTTCATCATGCTTCATCAACAAGGGAACCTAATATTGAATTTTAACGTCCTCAATTAATAGTTCAATAGGTTAGAGACAGACCACGTACATCTCATAAAACAGGAGTTATTAATTCGAATTTCTTTCTCCCTCATCTTGTTTTAATTTTAAAGCATGATCTATCTATATTTTCTTGAAACGATTCTTGTGATAACTCTGCTGTGCATATGAAGTACAAGATCCCAACAGAACTTGAAGGAGTTGCAGAAAAATTAAGAACCTATGATTTACTAAGAAGAGCTTAATTACCCACCACACGTACAACTCAGATTTTTAGATTTTTCCCTTGAGGACATGCAGCAGCAATTTCAACGAGGGGAGAATGTTATGAAAATAGAAGTTGCATGAAGTTTGCTGGAAGGAGGAAATGTACGCTGCATATAACTATCTTCCGAAGTTATCTTTTAGTAGATGGGCTGATCCAAATATGGAGTATAACTTCGATCTAAAGTCTCAGTGTAGTTTTTAGCTAACATGTTCCTTTGGTAAACTCTTTCCCCCTTTTCTTTTCTTTTCTTTTCTTTTTTTTTTTATCACATCATTCATTTTTTATTACTATTCAAATAAGAAAATCACTGTAGAACAAAGTTTTTTCACTTTTAAATACAAAAAATTAAAAACTTTATGCCACATTAATCCATGTTAGCTACAGTATCTAAGGCAAAAAGGTTTGCCAAGCATGCCCCATATGTTTTAGAGAATAACTTCAATGTGGCACAAACCAAGGCCTTTGTGCACACCATTGAGAGGTCCTCTCTCTCTCTCTGTGGTTTCGGTCGATTTGATCAATGGCAGAATTAGATGTGGTGTGGTTAGAGATGTGCGGCTTGGGCCGCAATGTCTTGGGCAATGAGCGGTGGTTGCGGGCAGTGGCTAGGACGATTCTAGATCTACGAATCTACGGTTTGAGAGAGAGAGAGATCCTGACCTGGGGGGTGAGGTTTAGCCTGGGTGGCGACGTCTGGTGTGGACGGTGGTTGTGATGGGATGACTTTTTTTTTTTTTTTTTTTAATAAATGTGAAAGAATGTTAGATCATGTGTTTTGCTAACATATATTTTTCTTGTTCCAAGTTGACGTGCCAACCTCTCATTAGCAAGCACAAAAGCCTTAGTTTGTGCCAAGACCTCATAGAAGCTGCTCTCTATGTTTCATCATCTTTAGCTGATATGTTATGTCACGTTATCTTTGCACATGTATATGCCATTTGTATCAATTTGTTGTATTCCTAAGATGTAAGCCTGTTTAGGCCACGCTTGGTAAATAAAAATAATTACAGTAATGAATTGGTGCCCCTCCAATCTCCACACATTATTAAACGAGTAAGATCTCTTATGGACAACAAATTTCAAATTGGCTCTTCTGTTTTCTATTTATGCAAAAACTGCTAAGTGCTTGTTTTAATACAATCTGTAGTCCTGCCATGAAGTGCTGCAGAACTAATTTAATTTGCAGATTTATGATATACTATGGGCCACGAGCTGTTCTGAAACAGAAACAACCATGAACCTGATCTTCAGGAATCATGCCACCTCCCTTGCTCGTGTCTATTGCTTCTAACATCCTCACCACCTCATCCATGTCCAGACGCTTCTCTGGGTTTGGATCCCAGCATTTTCGCATGATGCTTGCCAATGAACTTGGACAGCATCTTGGGATTTCTGGTCGTAGGTTCTGGTGGAAACAATTTCAAACACATGGTAAATATTACTGAGGTTGGCTGGAGTCAAAGGAGTTGATTATAAACGGTAACAAAAAGTATTCTTTATTAGTAATTGTTGGTAAATTTAACTACTTTGAATATAAATGTGCCATGTAACATGCTAGAGAACCTAATATTGTAATGTGAAAATGCATACAAACCTGTCGCACAACCGCCGATGAAACTTCTGCAAAACTAAGATTAGGGTACGGCATGTCGCAGCAATAGATCTCCCACAAGCATATACCAAAACTGTAGACATCACATTTCCTATTGTAAGGCTTACCATCAAGAACCTGCAGAAAGGTATCTCGTTCGTTAAGGGGAAATTATGGCCAGAAACAGAAATAACAGCCACGTGCTTCAAATCATTAGTGACCCACTTTTGTTTATAAGAGTGCGTTTGACATTGCGATTTCACGGATAAGAAGTGTGAATTTAAATATAATGGTAGAAAATGTATCATTTGGGATTACGTTTTTTTAAAGTTGCGATTAAAAAACGTAGAAAAAATTGCAGTTTCAAATCGCAAGTAAAATTGTGCATTTTTAAAAATGCAATATTTTAAAGGTTAAACTGCGTTTTACCAAACACTTAACTACATTTTTAAAAATTACGTTTTCAAACCGCAAGTGTCTCAAAATGAATAGATCATTCAAATTATTTTTTGGTCTTCAATGAAATGACATGACTATTTTCCATGGCAGAAAGTAACTTATTTCTGAAAACAAGGGGTGGGGGTTACCTCTGGGGCCATGTATCCAAGGGTACCAGTTTCACCAGTCATGTCCCTTGGGTTCTGGGCTTCAACTCGAGCAACGCCGAAATCAGCAATTTTCAAGGTTCTTCCAGCATCTAGCAGCATATTTTCTGTTTTAACATCACGATGAACAATCTTTTTGGAATGAAGATAACTCAACCTGCAAGTTGTTGGATTAAAGAATACATAACCATGATCCAATTGATTTTAACCCAACAGCATACTGTAATAAATTCTAGCCTAACAAAATAATATACTTACCCTCTTGAGAGATCCAAAGCAATTTGAATCACAACCTTAAGGGCAAGTTTCTTTCTCAAATTCCTTATTAAAAATTTCTTTAAAGTCCCACCTGGAAGGTACTCAACAACAACACAACAAGCTCTGGATGGAAGAGAATTATCATGACCTTCACTTGATGCACTTTTTGAAGGCATTTTAAGATTTGAAGTTCCCATGGAAGCTCCAATAAACTGTTAAAGATATACTAGATTATTATTTGAAAACAATGAAAAACCACCAAAGTGGAGAAAGACTTGTTCATGCAAGTTTCTATTCTTATCACATATAACCAGTCAATGATTATGTCTAATCTCCTTGTGTGTGTTTGTCTATGTATTTGCATGCTTGGACTGACTAGAGAAATGCAAGGCATCAAAGTATCAGACAGATTGCATCAAGGACGCATGAGAACATCACATTATGTACACCAGCAAAAGTAAGCTTTACCTTTGTAACATTTAGATGGTCAAGCTTATGCCACACAGCAACTTCTTGCTGAAATGACGCCCGAAGAGCAGCAGTTTCAGCAGCTGTGGCAATACCATCCTCCCCCCAGTCCAATATCTTCACTATAATATAAAGAATAACAGTGGGCAGAGGGTCTTTATAAATAAAAGCACAAACAAACACAGAAACGACATAACTTATGCCATTAGCAAAGCATCAATGTTTTAGGGGCTATGGCACAGAACTGAGAAAGCTCACTGCTAACTTGACAATCGGAACATCATCAGAGTTTGAATACACTAACAGACATGTATGTGCAGATGGTTTACATGTATTCAATGTATTATGTATATGTATATGCGCACACAAATTTATTGCTTCCTAATACAGTGCAGCTAATCTCTGAGTTCAAATCCAGAGGAAAATTCTATGTCAACCTAAATATTTAAGGAAAAAACGCTAATTATTGTTTTAATATGGTAATACTAATAGTCAATATCTTAATGGTAAGATGGTGACTTAGCAGCCCTTAGTGGCAACCCCTGGAAACCTACAAAGTATACATATCAAAAGCCATCCCCTGTAACACGCATCATCTTTCATATGTGCACTACTAATTTTGACAGATGCTATAGATTGTCAGCTTAACTGTTGCACCAGAACATAATGATTTATCATTGCCTTGTCGTCAAACAAACTAACACTTCATGACAAATGAAGTATTGACGTTGATCAGACGGTGTTCAACTTCATGAAGAATATAGGAGAAGACGTGCGCGTTCGAATGAGCCCACTGGATAAGTTTGGAATGGACTTCCAGGGAGTCTCGGTTGATGGTCGGTTGATACCCGTTTGACTGAGGTGATTTCTTGAGAGACCTGGTCGAACAGGCATCAACATATTCAATGCCCATTCAACCGAGTGCTGCATCGTACAACAACCCGAGGCGTTCAGTTGATAGTCGGTCGAAGGCCGTTCGACCGCGGAATTCCATCACAAGGTTCCATTCGAACCAGACTTTTGTCTGTTTAAACACAACTCAACAGTTTCATTTTATTTTAATTTCTTAGAAGGGTTTGAACTTATTTTTCTGTATAAACTCACTTAGGACTGCTTAGGCCACAACTTATGATATATTTTCTTCATTTTTCAATAAGAAATACTCAAAGGTAGAGTTTTCTCCTATTTTGCCTCAAATCCTTGATTTTGTTCTTGGTTTTGGGAAGAGTTATGAGTTCTATGCTTGTTAATTCTTCGATCCACTACACCATGTTGCATCAAGTATAATCCTAAAGCATTTTTCCTTACAACATGGCTCACAAGCAGGGTTTTTTTTTTTTTTTTTTTTTTTCTTTACTTCGATCCAATTTCTTGTTTGAATTCATTGCAAACCATACACTCAATTTTCACAGTAACACACTTATATAACCAATAAAAAGAATCTAACAAAATAGTATATCATTAAACAAAATATATGATCAATTCAAGTACAAGGAAACAAGGATGAATGAGAAATTACCTGCAACATCTTGGTCACCATAACTACCTCGGTATACAGTCCCATAAGTCCCATGAGCAATAAGATATTTTAGTTCCAGTTTAGACAAATCAATTTCCCACTCTTCCTTGTTTGTCTGCACTTCCCTATCCCTCGACCAAACCCGGCTCAAGTGCTCCTCCAGCTGGATATCCAAGATCTTGAAATCAATCTTATCTGCTCTGAAAAAGATATCCTTGCTACCAAAATCATTCACCTTCAAACCCAAGGCATTTTCTTTGGAATTAAACTCTTTTAAAGCAGTGTCTCCTTCATGGTCATTGGATTTGCCAGCTGCCTCCTTTACTGCTCCAACTCCCTCACCATTGCTCAAATCCATTTTTTTCTGAACTTCAGTTCAAGAATCAAAGTTCAAAACTGCAAAAACAAAGGAAACCCAAAACCACCCAGCAAGCTTTTATTCAAAACCAAGAGAAAACGGACCAAACATTTGATTGGTTACCAATTCAAACCAAAACCACCAAAATCATTGAAAAACTCAAAAGGGGCAATGAAAAGAACAAAAGGTTTCACTTTCTCTTTCTCAGTTTACAATAATAGACTTCAAAATATAAAATTTCACAAAGAAAGAAAAAATGAAACCAACTCCACAAAACTGGGAGCTCAAAACCCTGACTTCACCACCAATAACCAATTTTTGGCAATTGTCAGGAAGAAGCAAATCCTGAAACTACAATCTCCCCCACTACAGTAAATAAACTAAAATTATTTTTTTTTATATATTAAAAAAAAAAAACTAATAAAATCAAGTAAAACACCTTCAACAATTAATAGAACTCCCCCAAAAAAATCCCACCCCACAAACCAAAAAGGAAAGAGAACTATACCCCAAAATGAATGAAAGTGGGTGTGCTGAATCTGTGGATTCGACAGGAGAGAAGATGTTTGTGGACGAGATTTTAAGGATGAATGACCAAGGAAAACGATAAAAATAAAAATAAAATAAAGTATAGAACACTTACAAATTTTTTTAATATATATATTGTGAAGAAAAAAAAAATTGAGCAGAGAGAGAGAGAGAGAGAGAGCAAAAAACGCCGTTGTGGCCTAAAATTAAAATACCTGCGTGACTCCTTCAAAGAATCAAAATCAAATAAAAATACTCTCTTTCTCTTGTACTTGTACTCCAACACCACAAGCTGTTATTTATTTGCACTGTTTAACGGATTTACCGGTACTTATGAGATTTTTTATTTTTGTTTACATTTGTAAAATGACCTAAACAACCCCATTTATTATTGATATATATATATATATGTTTGGGCAATGATAAGAAGATTGACCGTACCTTCCATACGTGCTGCCTGACTGACCAATAAAAGGTGATTGGGACCCACCTTGTGCATGAAACATGCAAATCAGTTATTTAAGAGGATTCTGACTAGTTTTCCTCTCTTCAAAACATAATTCATTTCTTGACCCTTTCTTAATTTTGTCTACCACGGATTTATGATTATCCAGAAATACTATTTATATATATATATATTTAAAGAAAATAATAATTATTAGATTTGTAAGATCAACATAAATGAAAGTATGGGTTCTACTGATTAAATGGTTGATTCTCAAAAAAAGTCAGTTTGAAAAAAAGAAGAAAATATCAGTCTAGTAAAAAAATTAAAGGCACTTTTAATAGTCCAAAAAGCTAAAAAAAGACCAAAACACACTTTTAATAAAAGCTTAAAAATAAAACTTTTGTAAAAAAAACTTTTTTTTTTGACTTAAAAGTTATATTTCTCATACGTAATCTCACGCATGCTCTAAATAGCATTTGTCTATGATTATCATTCCCGATATGCTTTTGTCATCCTCGCATTCAAAGCCAGAACTAGCATTTTAAATGTGGGGACCAAATTAAAAAGTAAAGATTTGATTTAAAAAGAACAATAGTGGTATTTCTTATTTTTTTTTTTTTTAAAAAAAAGTAATAATAATAACAGAAGAGATAATACAGCAGAGGGTGTTATTGGGCATTGGACATTGATATCTCAGATATATACTTGGAAATGTCATAGATGGTTTATATTCCACAGCTTATAATTAGATGGCTACCAATTTAATTTAATTATTATTGTTAATAATTATTAAAGATGTTTCGACATAGTTTTGAGCAATTAACTTTTAGGGCCTGAAAAATCCAAAAGCATCCTCAAATGGGAGAGAGCCTTGTGTTGTGTTTATTCTTTGTAGTGAACAATGGACATATTCTGTAGATATTCCACCATAGAGCAATTGGGTGGACCGTGGAGCAGCGTATTCCTCCATCTTTCCTCGTGGTGAAGCACCCCATACCTAGGCTACCTTTTCCTAGGTGCTTCTCCAACTAACCTTTTTTTTTTTTAATATAATAATAAATAAAATTTCTAGCACATTTGACAAATGAGGTTTCATTTGTGACTTTCAACACCTCCAAAACTCATTAAAAATTGAGGCCAACAATTAGTATTGAACGGTATATAATATTACTCTTTGCAGAGTAATTGAGGCCAACAATTTGTGTTCGCGTGCTAGGTTTATATCTTATCAAATGCACGTGTATGAGACTATAAAGATCGGATTGGGATCCCCTAAAATTTTCTTTGAATTTGAGATTCTGAAATTCATAAATCTCAACCATCCATAATAAACCATGTTTTAGCATTTAATGAAAAAATTTAATGAGGAAGTTACTCTCAAAGAAACATAGGTTTAATAGTTTCCATATTAAATGTTGAAACATTACTTATTTTAAATGCTTAGATGATATGGACGGCTAAGATTTATGAATTTGAGAATCTCAAATTTAAAGGAAATTATAAAGAATCTCAATCCAAAGATAACCTTAATTCAACTCATTTAATTAAATGGATCAGACCCCTCAACCTTAACTTGATAATTTAGTATTAGGTTTATAGATTGTATTAAAAATTATCAATTTTAAATGTTGCATGTCAAGTTTGGGCTATGTCAAAATATAAGCATAAGATTATATGAGTAAACCCTAATATGCTAATACAACCCATTTAATTAAATTTGATCAAACTCTTCAACTCTAACTTATTAATTCAAACTTATTAATTTCGGGTTGAATCCGTGCCGGATTCAATAACGACTCCAAGAAAAATTGAGTACCCAAATTCAAACGGCATTGGCGTGGCATTTAAGGTCCTTGACAAACCGTCCAAATTTGAATACCTGGTCTGGTACGGCACATTGGCCTTTATTGTAAAGAAAACGGAAAACAGCATGACTTCCACGCTGTCTCTGAATGGAGGGGTTACATCAAGAGATACTATTTGTATTTCATGGGAAAAAAATCTAAATTACTTTATTTGCTTTGTAGCTATCAAAAATAAATAAATTTAATATACTTATATATATTATATAATATATAAAAATGCATGATAAAATGTTTGTGTTTAAAAATTTAAATATATATAAAAATCTAAAAACAATGTTGTTTAGATTATGATATTATCGTATTACCATAAAAACAACATATTTTTTTTGTTTTTAAAGAAAAAAAAAAATTCTTTTAAAAAGCGGTTAACAGTTATTAAAGTTACTAACAGCTAACTACCGGTTAACCGCCCACCTAGGCGATTAGCGGAGGCGATTACTGTTTTAGCTAATAACCGCTAACCACCATTTCACCCTACATGTAGTATAGCTATGACGTACCACTTGCTGTTTTTATTATGGTTTTAGATTTTCTAAGTGGTTGTGAGGGGTGGTCCATTATTTTTATATATAAAAAATAATAATTTTAGCTAATAACCGCTAACCGCCATTTCACCCTACATGTAGTATAGCTATGACGTACCACTTGCTGTTTTTATTATGGTTTTACTCCTAAATTAAAAAGACAAAAAAGTAAAATTTTTTTTTTTTATATATAAAAATAATGGACCACCCCTCACAACCACTTAGAAAATCCGCCATCCGGTTGTAATCTCACATGAATCTCATTAGGAAGATTCTCCTAAGAAACATCTAGAGATTCTCCTAAGAAATATCTAGCCCTGATTTACCAGTCAATCCAGCAACTGATGAAATTAATTAAGTATTCTCTATAATGAGAAGCTAAATAGATAGGAAAAAAAAAAAAAGCTAAATAATGACTGGTAAAGACACAAGCTCGCCAACTCCCGGGGGAGGATGGGGGAAAACCATCAACTTGTACTTTTAGGTATTGAAAAGTCTGCAAGAGTTTTATTTTATTTTATTTTATTTTTATTACATTTTGAAGAAGGTAAATAAAATTTTACCATGTAAACAAGGGATGAATATCAATTTTCTTACAGCAGAAATGCAGACAGCTGACTCCACTCTGAGCACAGTTCAAGATGAGCTCTGCCTTACTATGATTTGTCAGGAAAACATAAAAGCATGATGATTCTACTAATCCTGCACAGGTACAAAATCTCTAGTCATCACATGTTTAGCTAAACATGCAAACATTTTAGGAAGTTATGCTGACTACAAGAGCTGACCACGTAACTATTTTCCAATCCAACAGAAGGAATATTGTCTACCAAGTTATAAATTCAGGGATCTGGTGACTTTTAACACAAAAAGCAGCAACAATGATAATAATGGTAAATTGTAATGACTTAAAAGCCTGACAAATGTGTAAAACTAAGAGCGTTTGTTTGCACTTCAAGTATATTTCACATGTTTAAACTGAGTTCATCTTATTTGAAAGGTATTTACTGCTTTCCACATTAAAGCTAAGGTATTGATGCTGTATATTTGCATGCAACAGTAGCACATTCCATAGGCACGTTTTCTCACAAATGAGATACATCAATGACTGTTCTAGGCTGATTTTTTTTTTTTTTTTTAATCATTTCCTTCTTTTGCTTCCTTAATGAAGAAATAAAACACACTCGCTTTCAACATCTTTTTATTTTTAAGCACATGTGGACTGCATTTGTGTAATCGCCTACCTTAAATCCTAAATGCCACTAGGCACTAGAACTGTGCAAAATAACTGCCTGCCGCCTACAGGCCAAATACCGGTCACCACTGGTGGCTTTCGGCCAGTAGGCAGCAAAGAAATATGATTTCCTATTTCGGCCAGTAGGCAGCAAAGAAATATGATTTCCTACATCGGGTCCGGAACATCTCAAAAGTTGGGGTTCTGCCACTGATCTGCCCTGATGTTGCTTTTTACTTTTTTTTATTAATTATTTAAAATGTGTCATTTTATTAGCCAAAAAACGACACAATTTTAGATGCATATATATATATGCATTGCATTCTCTAGAAACTCTCTAGTAGACTACCAGTCAACACTCATCCCTAAATCTAGTCCCTCGGCCTCTCTCATTCATGCGCCCTCTCTCTCCCTCTGAGTCACCTGCAGGCAGCCCTCAGCCAAAAAACGAAGCAGCCCTCTCTCTCACTCTTAGTCACTTGCTGTCTCTCAGTGCTCACCAAGGCTCAACCCGTCACTGTCACCGGGTTGCCAGTGACTGTAAATTACAGTATTGCCCCTTGTCAGAAGAAGTCGGTGAAATTACCGACTTTCTGACGATGGGAAGGGTGGTAGGCAGAAGAGCCTCTACCGACTCCCAGCCCTAAATGCCACTTCTGCTGAAGTGCAGCTGTGGGTTGAGCAGCAGCCTCGCAGGAGCTTGCATGCGGTGTGCAAGCTTTGAAGGGGTCTACAGCATTATATGGGTGCTTCCCTCCATTTTGACTCTTATATTAGAAATCGCAATAGGAGAACCAGTATGAAACAGTATCCATCATATGCTGCCATTCTGTCCTAATTACATACCAACTACCAATTATATGTACGGTCATTTAAATTGTAACCAATTAAAATCATCAGCTCCTGTCTAAGTGTATCAAAGTGAAATGACTAACCTTGATGCTGAAGAGAACACTGCCATCAGAAACTTGCTGGCCAGCCGTAACTAGAAGCCCATGGACACACCCGGCACGTGGTGCCTTTACAACATGCTTTTAAAGGGAGGATAAAAAATTACAAGTTTGGCATTGGAAATTATCAGAAAAGTAATTATTAGATGCAAAATGCAAGAAGCATGAGAACAAACCTCCATTTTCATTGCTTCTAAGACTAATATAGGCTGTCCTTCCTCCACTTTTGTCCCATCCTTCACCAAAAGTTTGACCACTAAACCAGCCATGGGTGCCACAACAGTCCCTTGAGGGTGGGATGCTGTATGAAAGTTGGGCTTATCTTGAACTTCATCATTATCAGATAACTCAAGCCCTATTTTCTGTCTGAAATGATGATGATGTGACCCATGCCATATATGAATGTGCTTAGTCTGATCCTGCCAGCACAAATTGGCAATCAGTAATTAGCTATACTATAATTCTTCATAATAAGCAAGAATAAAGGAAACTGCAGAAAAGAGTGCCTATAAATTAATTCATCTACACTGCTAAAGATGCAGGCAGAGAAAATTATTTACCTTAGAGTAAACAGCTAAACTGACATCCATGCTGACAGCATCAGTTTCAACTCTGAAATCATGGTTACCTAGATCTGCTGCTTTGACTTCCATACAATGGGACCAGTTTTCTCCTGTCTATAATTACATATGCAGCATGAATAACACCAAAAATAATAACCCAGGATTAGGATATAATTTGTGGGAAAATAATGAGAAAAAGAAAAGATAAGATAAGAGAAATAGCTCTCTTAACATGAATAAGTTCAAATTCAAGTACAACTGGCCAATAAAAACCATCCTCTTAAACACCTTACAAGTGGATGCATACCTTAATCAGATAGTTTCCATCTGGCTTATAAGTAATTGAAAGTGCGAAGAGATTTGATACACTGCTGTCATATTCATTCGCCCATTCAAGGTCCATTGTACGCGTGGCACAATGATGGACTCTAAATGGGGGAGAAGAATACCATATAGAGAGTGACCTGTTTCCCCCTGAATACACTGGCATTTGTAAATATTGCGAGTGCTTTTAATAACTATTATATCCCAAGATAGAATTGACTGATTGAGGCCTTCAATTACCAGGGGGATTTTCTTTCAATAGCGAATGTTCCCTCGAGATTACGCACGCAGCAACCAGGGTTGCACCAAGTCTAGCAGCATCATATGCTTCTTTTGCTGATTTTGAATCGGTGGGAGAAACAAAGAGATCATCTTTAAAACGTTCAATAAAATGAGTTTCTACATTGCCATTCTCAAACGCCCAATGGTTTGCAAGTTTTTGGAGAAAATTGATATTGGTTGGTAAACCAGCAACCTATCAAAGAACAATAACATCGGTGATTCAATCAGGATTAAGTGTGTCTAAAAGATGCAATATGTCTCAAGAAGAAATTAACTGTTCAAAAATACTTGAAACTTCCACAAAGTTGTAGAACCTAGTAGTTCTGAGAAATACACTAAGATCCTAGGAATGGTCCACAAAACCAAAGGATGCACTGAAATACCAGCCTTTGCACAAATGTAGCATTATATTATTTTGGCCATTTAAGAGATCTCCCTTTCCAAAATTTGACATGTGAAACCATCTTGGGAACCATCCAATTTTTTTTTTTTTTTTTTTCTAATTTATCGTACATATTTCCTATTTATCCAGACCAGAAGCTTATATATTTGGACATCATCCTACCATATGGCCCCAAGGCCCAGGAGATATCCAATAAACGGAATTATCTCATGTGTGTTACAACTTAAAAATAAATGGATAAATGCGCAACAGTTGTAACAATGTCCATAATAGACTCTGTCACACTGCTGCGATGCAACTCTGAAATCAAGTATACCTGAAACTTTGACAAGCAATCCTTTAATCAAGTATACCTGAAACTTTGACAAGCAATCCTTTAATTTTACTAATGCTGCAGCACGATTTTCTCCCCATACTACAAGCTTAGCAATCATAGGATCATAATGCATGCTAACAGTGTCAGCTTGTCCAACTCCTGTCTCAACCCGAACTGCTAAAAGACAGGTTCCACATGAGCAGCAGACAGATATACACCAAAAGGGCAAGGAAATCTTAACAAACTATATATCTCACATGCAACCGTATAGTGGGAGGGAAAAATGGCCATTAGAAAATCTGGCAAGTTATTTTTAACAGCATCAAGTGTGGGCTGAAGCATTTTTTTACTACATAAGTAATGTGGACATGTGATGCAATTGACCTGTTGACGACACTGAAACAGGACGATAATGATGAAGAACTCCAGTTGCTGGAAGAAATCCTTTCAGTACATTTTCAGCATATATTCGGGCTTCAAAAGCATGACCTGCCATAATAACGAGAAAATATACAAATCCAGGACCTCCATAAGTGAACATATATAGTGCATGTAGGATGTGAAAACTCAACTATTGTTCTATACCAATGTAACATAGTATTAGTGAAGAAATTCAAACAATTAAAATTTTATTCTTTACAAATTGTGTATTTTTAATTAATTAGGAAGTGCTAGTTTATGAAACGGACCTATGTCATATTTGCCTAATGAAAAATGGTAACATATTAAAATCTCAGCAATAAATTTTGAGAATGTCATGAAAATGGCCCTTCAAGACAACTGAAATAACAGAATTCATTTTTTTCATCTTCTAATTTTTAAAAATTCAAAGATGACAATGGACTCCAACTTAATTATGCAGCCTAAGTCATAAGACGGTTATCAATTGCCTATAACTAAAAACTCTAATCTGCTATCATCAATTCAGTTCATTAGCAGAAAAATCTTGTATTCCAAACATAGAAGTAGCCATTTCAATGTGTAGGCCACCAAGCTGATAGAGGAACAAAGAGAATCAAGGATCTTATAGACCTTTCTTCCATCTACTAAACAACAAAATAATGCTGAAAAAAAAATGATTTATTCAGCCACACTTCCATCCAGCACATGACCTTTTCTTCTTTTTTGTGGGATCTAATGGTGATAGTATCTACACAATGTCGAGTTCCCTTCTCCTTCCTAACATGTAAACAAGCATAAACCTAGAAAAGAAGAGAAAAAGGAAAAAACAAACAAAACAAAAGGAAGGAAGGTGGCGGGTGGTGGAAAGAACAGACAGGTGGCAGAAAACACCTAAGATCAACTCTTACAAATGGACTTTGCCAAAGTTATATTCACCTGACAAGGGGACCTGTGACTGGCTCATGGGAAGAGGTTCTCCACTTGCAACACGGATTTGCCACTCTACCAGATCTTGACCAACAATCATCTCAGTCACAGGATGCTCAACCTGCATGTATATGCTCCCCATTAGGACCCTGTAAAGCATGTGGATTTAAAATAAAGAGTGAGAATATATCAACAAAAGTACCTGAAGACGGGTGTTCATCTCCATAAAATAAAATTGGTCTGACACTGTATCAACTATAAACTCCACAGTGCCAGCATTGTGATATCCGACTGCCTTTATGTATCAATAAACTTCACATTAGTGGAAAATACAAAAGGAGAAAAGGTAAAATGAAAGTACTCAAAAGACATGACAAAGGAAACTATTACAAAAAAAGACTAGAAATAGAACAAGTTCATTGGACTTCTCCCCAGAGACAAATTTAAGGTATCAATAAGGTTTTTGCAGATAATGAAGTTTATCACTGAAAATGAAGGTGCTATGTATTGGAGATACAATAGCAGCATGTGAGAAAAAAAAAAAACAAACAAAAAACAAAAGTTTTAACAATCTAGAGGGAGGCCAATACAATCAAGTTTAAATAGCATAAAGAGCCATTGCATAAGAATGGATACACAACATAAAATAAAGACAAAGCCTCCTAATAAGAAGAAGAATAAAAGAGGATGGAGGATAGGGCAGAGACTCAAAAAATGCTCTTGCTGCAAATCAAGTTTTAAAGCTAGCCAAAGAAACACTTCCTTGGCCAAAATTTGGAACCCCAAACCGCAACCCCCCCGGGCTATAGGTTTGCCCCCTGCAATCAACCCACTGGGGAGGGGGGGAATCAGCCACCTCCGAATGGGTGGCCCTTTCTTTCTTTTCTTTTCTTTTCAAAATTTTTAATATTTAGGTTACTTTCTATTCATTTTGAAATATTTAAACTTTGACGGTATTTAAGTAAATTTAAATTTAGTTTCTAAACTACGGGTATAACATGTGATTAAGAATCTGTCTGTTTTAACGATCTTGCCTAACAAAAGGGCTTTTTTGCCAATAAATTGTAGTTTAAGGAGGGTTGAGTGTTCCAAGTGGTAGTTTGTGGGGGAATATATAAATAAGTGGTAGTTGAGGGGGTTGAGTGTTGAGTGTTTCAATTTGAAGTTTCCCTAGAATTCCTTATAAAGCTCAGTTTCACCTAATAACTAGACAATGTATAACTTAACGCTCATGACTACCTTTATAAACTACACACTCTATGCGGGCTACTCTTTATCTTCCCAAATGGGACCAAGGTGTTACATAAGCCTATGAATGGAACCCCACAATAAGTTCCTCAATTATTACTAGTACAATGATATCAATAGAGTTACTCAAAGGTGTTAACTCAATGTAAATAAGTTTTAAGTTTCAGAAGGGACATTAAGCCCCAAACCATTTCCCCATATGTATGTACCTATCAAGATGGATGCGTACATGCATGCATATATACATATTCATAAACTAATCATATCATTTGCAAACATCCTACAACTATCAGATGACAAGCACAAACATTAGATAGTTCAACAGATTAAGAAACCTCACCTTGGCTGCAGACACAGCAGCTTGGCCCAAGTGGGAGCGGAAACCACTGGAAATGTTTGGCTGCATTAAGGAGTTTTCTATTACAACTTTAGAAGAACTACAATCACAAACCAGAAGAAAAAAAAAAATCCAGAAAACTATCATTACAGCTGGAGCTTCTTCAATTATCTTCTGGTGTCTTCTCTGCACACTGCAATCCCTCTCATATAAATGCAGAACATTCCCATGTTTGTCCCCAAATATCTATAATATGAAACAGAGGGGAATCTATTAATCAATATGTAAACCTGATAGGCCAACCAAGCATATGATGACTATCAGATTGAATGCAGTTTAAGTGTCTACCAAAAAGTTAAACACATTAGTTTCCACTAAATTGTGGAGAAGTCTGAGGCTAATTTTTCTCAAATTAACATCCAGATAGAGCACCATCAGGATATTTTAGAAAATAAATGCTTATGATACATTACAAATAATGAACTACTTTTTGAAAGAATAAAAATCCAGACAAATATTATAAAGAACAGCAGAACCTGCACTTCTATGTGCCTCGGCTGTGTGATATATTTCTCCAGCAATATTGTGTTTATGCCGAAAGAAGCAGCAGCCTCACGTTGTGCTCCCAAGAAAGATTCAACAAATTCATTTGGACTCTCCACAATCCTCATACCCTAGAAAATGCACACTGTAAGAACTTCATCTGAAAAAATATGATCATCAGGCATGACAAGGGTAATCCTAATTGAAGAATCCCTTTTCTCTTGCCCTGTTGCAAAGGCTATACCAACATTTTTATTCATAAATGAATAAATCTACGTTTTAGTCTGTTAAAGCAGTGGAAATGGCAAAGGCATGTTCTTGACACAATGATTACTAATACATATTATTATTATTATTATAAGATGTATCATGGCTAAAATATGTACACTACATTTATATTTCTGAAAGTTGCATCAATTTTTTTGGGGGGAATGTCACCATTGAATTTGTGACCCTTGAAACAAGATTGAAGTGCAGCTGGTGAGAAATAGATACCCTGGGCAAGAGTTTCCTAGAACAACCTATGTTGCGCTCCAAAGAACCCTAAATCAGTACATATGTTCCCTAGTGTTTCTAGCTCAGAAAAATGGCAAATGGATCATGCTGCCAAAATCATTACTTGAATAGAGCCCTCATTCATGTAGGAGGATAATTATTAGAAAAGGGTCTGAAAGAACACATTAAAGCACATCAGGGAAGACGTTTTGCCAATCTATATTTTAGTATATGTACTTAGCAACAGCATATCCATAACACTAGCACCATTTGCAATGTTAGAACATATATCACAATTATCATTATAGATTAGAAGATATGCAAGGGGGTCATACACCTTTCCTCCACCTCCATGAGTCGGCTTTATTAAGATTGGATACCCAATCTTGTCTGCTTCCGACTTCATTAGATCTATATCTTGTTCTTTACCATGATATCCAGGAACTAGTGGCACCCCTGCTGCACCCATTATTCTCTTTGATGCACTGTAAGCCAATTAAGCACCAATCAATGAGAATCTGTTCTTTATAGATAAAATAATAGAATTGTACAGGATATGGAAGGAATGGCCAAATGCATGAGTGTGTGCACCCACACAAAAACCCACATCCCCAATCCTAAGCCATATTAAGCAACAGCAACAATTACAGGAGAAGTTGAGAACAAAGTAGAAATAGGCGATGAACAAGAAGAAGAAAGGCAGTGAGTTGTGCCTTTTATCGCCCATGTCGCGGATTGCAGATGCAGGAGGGCCAATAAATGTAAGACCCTTATCTTCACAAATTTGAGCAAAATCAGCACTCTCCGATAAGAAACCATAGCCAGGGTGGATAGCCTAATTATCAAAAGAAGATATCCACTCTGAAAGCATGTCCTTGCAATGTCCAAAATATTAAGCAATCAATCATCTACCAGCGAAACAAGCTGCGCCTAACAAATGCTAAACATCAACGAGCCAAGCGAACAATGTGAACGTAACAATAAAACAATTACATATTCCATAAGAGCCAATATGCTAAGCAACAGCCATCTACCAGTGTAAAAAAAAAAGCTGACTTTACATGGTAAACAGCTAAATCGATGGAGATACAAAACTGATGGTACTGTTTGATGCAACAGTGACAGAAACCAAAGTCAACATTACTGTTAAAAAGAAAGTCCAAAAGATATGGTGCTTAGTTATGCTAGACACCTCTACATATTGATACTTGCACCAGTCGAGTACACAAGTTGACCATGTTCATCAAAGAAGCAATTCACCATACTCCCCGCTAATATCTAAACTGTCCAATATGTGGACCCACATGTCTTACACAGGACCAGCGTACAGGGATGGCTTAGATTTCTGCAATCTCAACAAAATGGAACCGTTTGAATTCAAATATTATTATAACATTAACTATGTCGTGATTGAACCACTAATGATAAACAGTACAAAGTATAAACTTCGACAATCAATAACATAAACCAGTTAATCCTATACACTAACAAGCAGCCACCCAACAAAAAAAATTATTTTCTTTCATTTTCCGACACTTTCTTGCCAGCCAAACAGAGAATTCCTCTCTCACCTGCGCACCGGTACGCATTGCAGCCTCGACAATCGACGACGCGTTCAAGTAACTCAACCGAGCCGGGGGCGGACCGATATGGACGGCCTCGTCCGCGGATTTCACGTGCAGCGCGTCTCTGTCGGCGTCGCTGTACACCGCCACTGTTCTAATCCCGAGCCGCTTCGCGGTCCTCATGACTCTGCACGCAATCTCGCCTCTGTTCGCTACGAGAATCTTCTCTATGCGCTGCGTAGTTTGGTTCTCTGAGGAAGAGGAGGAGAGTATGCGTATTTGGAGGAGGAAGGGTTTGTGAGGGATCCTTCGACGGAGGAGGGTGACCATGGACGCCATGGTTCGGAGCTCGGTGAGTGGCCGAGTGCCATAGGAAATGAATATAAGCAAGAGTGAGTGGGTGTTTTGGTCAATTGAAATGTGTTGGTTAGGGGTAATGTTGTACATCGGGAAAATGTTTTGTGTGCCGTGGCGTGCTGTGATTGGTTTTTGGCGTCGTCTCGGGAGGAGTTGAGCGGAAGAATTATTGGATTTGGATCAGACGTGGTGCTTACCTTTCTTAACTTTTTCTATTATTTGTACGAACGTGGTGCTGACCTGGCAAGCTATTCCCCGATCGATTTTTTTTTTTTTGGTTTTTTTGGTTAAATACTTTTGACACTTTGTACCCCAGATATTACTACGCACATGGTTAAAAACGGAGATGGGATTTCCGCCTAGTTTCTGTTTAAAAATTCATATTAATGTCTATAAAAAATTGACGTGTCTCTATACCTCATTAAAAATTTAAAATTTTTAAAAAATATGGTGGTTGAAGTTAAGGCTGACAATTTAACCCATGACTTACGAGCTCGACACGAATATGACACGTAATTTTAAGGTTATGGTTTATATTCAACGAATTCGAATCATAAACAGATCAATCCTTTTATGACCCATTTAATAAACATGCGGGTTCATCCGTGTATATATGTATATACACGGATGAACCCGCATGTTTATTAAATGGTATCCTTATCCTTTTATATATATATATATATATAAAAGGATACAACATGGCTTTTACGAGTAGTTCAATCATCCCATAAGACCGGCCATAGGTGGTGCGCCCATGCGAGGGTGTCGGATTAGGTTGATAGAAGAGGGAAAAAATATAAATGCTTGTGTGGTTTGGGCCAGCGATAGGTTGGCTTTCATCAAGCCCATCAATTTCAGCTTGTTTTTGTTTTGATTGGTGGGTCTTCTAATAGCTAAGTAATGCCCATATCCTTTAAATTGGAGATTTTTGCCCTAATTCAACGGCTACCCAAATTTTACTAAAAGGTTGGGTCTACTTAACCATTGATCCTCCCATCCTTTAATTGGAGGCATAACCTATGATTCTAGTCATTTGAATTTTGGCATTTTTTTTCAAACCCTAAAATGACCAAAATGCCTTTCTCCCTAAAACCCTAACTCTCATACCTTGGTGACCTCGCACCTTGAGGTCATCACTGTGAGAACTTGCTCTTAGGGCAATACCAAACGCCTCGAGCCATCAACCTTAACTCAAATGGATTTCGGTATTTTGCCCAAATTTGAAAATAACCAAAATACCCTTGAGACCTAAACCCTAATTTCTCTAATTACCCACTCACCCCGGTATCCTCACATCTTAGGGACGCCGTTATGTTAAACTAACCATAAAATGGCACTGTTCATTTTGGTACTAGCTTTTAAATGCAAAATTTCTAAAATACCCTAAAGCCTTAGACCCGAATTTTTATTCCTTCAAGACAATCACATATTAGGGTCGACTGACCTATGACAGTGCCAAATGCCTTAAGCCCTCAACCTTACCCAATCAGGTTCGGCATCTTCACCTAGATCCGAAGTGATTAAAATACCCCTAATTGCCCAGTATTGTTTAGGGTTTGTAACACCCTCCTCTCGTAGAAAATGGGATATTATACTTTTCTCTTGAGGTCATAAGAATTTCATAAACAGAACTATTTATTAAAATCAGAGTCTCATAAAATAATCACAACATAGCTAACAAACTTAAGCTTTATTCCTTTTCCCATAAAGAAGTAGCTTCTGCCTCTAATTTCCTTGCCTTGTAGCATCATCCATAACTTCATCTAGGTAGTCTTAAAAATCATCAAACATATAAAAAGGGTGAGTCGAATACTTGGTAAGTAGATACATCATACCGTAAGTAAAATTTGAAATAGTATTTAGTTTCAAAAATACATCATCAATATCCCTTAAACAATATTAGAAAAATGTTTTCATCAAATAACAATAGCATCACATCATTCATCCATCATTAATTATTAGTTCAATATCATTGTGGCCGACACACATTTACGCCCTGTGTGCGAAGGTTGGCGATCACTAGGATCCTGGTTCCATCCTGTGGCCACAAGTAGGAATCGCATTAGGAATATGCACTCACCCGATAACTAAGGTGCACTCAAGTGAGCCATACCCGGCGGACCATACAAGATGGCTGCCATCTGCACTCGTAATTTGGTACGATTATTCATTCATACATAGGCCATTAAGTATCTTAAAACATTCATGCATTCATTCATTCATTTTCATTCTTTCATTTCTTCATTCTTGTCATTCTTCATCCTTCAATTCTTTTTCATAACATAACCATAACATTGTACAACATAGCGGAAGCATTTTCATAAAGATCATTTACCATTTGATTCCTTTCCAAAATATAGTTTTATGCATCATCATTTACATTTGATTCCTTTTCTAAAATATAGTTTTTGGATGCATAAAATGGGCTATCAAAGAAAGGCTGTCATTTTAACCATTATTAGAAAATATAACATTTACATTTGTAAGAAATCATAAATATGATCATATCCCCTTACCTCTAGATTGCAACTATGAGCAATCTTTCAACTGCAATTTAACCATCTTGATAACTCTACCATTCTGTCGATCCATCATAGAATTAACAACTTAACATAAACTTCAACTGAAATTAATCAATTTAATCATAAATACAAGGAAGTACCTCATACGAACCCAATAATTTGATCCATTAAACACCCACTTATTAAACCCCTCTTTTCTTTTCTTTTTCTTTCTTCTTCCTCCAGACTACTTCCCGATTCCTCCTCACTCTATCTCTCTCTCTCAGTCTCCTGACTCTTGCTTGATCTCAGTTTGCAGAGATCAGAATAGGTAAAGATGGGGCAGGGGAAAATAAAGAAAAAGAACGAAGAAAGGTAGATGAGATAAGTGTGTGAAGAAATGGGGAAAAGTAGCAGACATAATAATGTATAATTATAAAGGGTTTAGTTACTTTCGGTGGTTGAAGGAAGGAAAAGGAATACAATAAAGTTAGGAAGAGAAATGATATTTTTAAACTTACTTAATTCAATCCATAAGTCTAGACGACCTGCCAACACTCTAAACAAAATCAAGGAAATTATTATATCACTTTTCAAATTAACGGGTAATTTCCTTAATAATCAACATCTCACCAAAATAAATATTGAAATAGTAATATTATCTCATTAAATGAATTAAGAAAATCTGGTATAAAATATGAAGATAGCTTGGACGCAGGCGTCGGCTAGCTTCACTAACCGAGTTCTTCCAAAATTTGCTAAGAAATAAGCCATCATGATATTTCTTCATCATGATGTTTTCTTCCCTTTTTCTCTTCTCTTCTCCTAATAACTTCGCAGGTTCTAGCTTCTACAATTCTATCGAAACCAAAGCATCTATTGTTTTCCCTTCATGATGAAAGTTTTTCCTCATCATTCAATATTCATCACTTTTCCCCACTTAACTACTCATGACTTTGATTGTCTTATTTGCTAGCTTCTTACTAAGAGTCTTACGAAGATTTTAGAACAACTTAATTGTTCACTCATCATAACAAACATTTATCATTATGTCAATTCCATCATTATGTTCCCTTCTTGACCATATATTTACGTATGAACAAATGGAAGTGCCGAAGGCTTCCAATTACTTCCAAACCATTCATTCATACTCTAGGTTTCTAACATTTATCAAATACCTATTATCTTAAATCACCCAATAAAATAATCAGCATATAATATCCCACATAAAATTAAACTTCATTATAAACTCAACATTTATTCATATACTATTTATATGCTCTATTAAATTCTCAAGAATCAATATTATTACTTAATACTATTAAATAAATATTCTCAAAATAGGACTTGTTAAAATTTGGGATACTACAGTTTAGACAGGTACTGCATTATGATTATAATGGAATTTGAATTTTTGTTTTTCTTTTGGATAAATACCTTTGATCTTTTTTCGAGTTTTCATAAATAACTGGAATTTATATTTCTTAACTTTGCTGCTCTTTTTTTTAGATAGTCTCGACTTCGATTGTATTCATATGGGGTCTTCGCCACGAATTGTTTATGTTCATAAAGTATGATTCTTGTAACATTGCATAAAGCAAACTTCTTCTAGTTTAATTTCTTCTCTGGATGAAAATTCTGATTCTAACGCGAATGAAGTTTATTAGTAGCTATAAACTTCAGGCTATAGTCTTGGTTTCATTTTTTAGACTTGACTCCATAGAGCCTCAAGTTTCCAACCAGTTGGAGTCTCTTAGATGAAATTCTCTACCATTCACCACTACCTTGGTCCATGTCCTCTGTTATGTCATAGGCAGTCTTCAGGGAATTTTTTTTGTTTACTTCAATTTGCTCGTGTTTTTGGGTTGCACCCATTTGGTGTTTTTAAATTAGTTTATATACTATTACATATCGTTGTTGTATATTACTATATCATCTAGATTTCAACTTTCTATTTGATTTTGATTTTCTGGTTGATATGATTAAGATCTTGCTCTGGGAGGAGTATATGATTTCATTCAAATGCCACTGCTTCTAGCACTGTGATTGCCATACAACTATAATGATGTGGTAGTGAAAATTAATCTAATCTTTGGATTAACAAGCATTACTCATATCTTAGATGTGAATGTCCAATATTGAACAACTTTGTTACACTATTTACCTTAATTTCATTTCCATCAATTAATGGAAGTTGATTAATGTTGAGCTCAGATTCTCCACTAGTGGGGAATATTTGTGGCTTCCACACCGGTACTAAAAGATGCCGAGTGGTTTGTAATCCTTGGGCCAATCTTTCTCACATTGTTGCATCTTTTAGTCAATGGCATACCAATACTTGAGGTTTGTGTCTTCTTGTATATGATTTTATTACAATATTCACTATTTTCTAAATGGGCTTATGATATGCTACACAAATGGAAACAGCTATCGGCAAATAAAAAGTTTGGGCTTAGACCTAACTACAGGCTTTATAAAAGAAGAACTAGGTTATATTCATCTTCTCTTCTATTTTTATTTTCGTGCATTTTGGAGGAAAAAGTAGATGAGATTAACACATTATGTTGCAGCCTTCTAATTCTACTTCCACCAGCAGTATATGGGAATCTTCCCTTATGGTTCAAAGCAGCTTTTCTCTTTGAATTTCCTTTCTACCGTCATAGTCTTCCAGAAGGAGATTTAAACTGGTGAGACAAAAACTTTTGTGTAAATAATTTAATCTTGATAAGAGACTCATGCTATAATTGCAATTTTTTATCGTCGAAGGGGGATAACCCCTGTTCTCCCCCCTCCCCTCCTCCCCTCCTCCCCATCATCCTATTCTCCCCTCCCCCCCCGTCCTAGAGCTAGCCTATTTACTTGATGTCCCCTGCTCTTTGGGCGTTTTCTTCCTCTCCCTCCCTCTCTGCCCTTGCCTGTTTGTCACACTTTGTTGGTGATGCTCTTGGGGGATTCACTCAAACTCCCCCAGTTTGTTTTGTGTGTAACGCCAATCTCCTCCGCACCTGCTCTGCCGCCCACCGTCCGTTGTCAGGTCTTTCTTCGTGTCCTTTCGCGATGAGCTCCAATGCCACCTTCTGCGTCGGTTTTCGTCAACACGCGATCGACTTCTTTTCGGCTGCCATTACCCGCTTAGTGTGATTCTCCGGTTTTATTCTGTTTGTATTTCTATTTTAGTCCATTTATTTCCCTATAGGCTTTTATTTCATGTTTTTTTTTGCTTGTAATAAGGCTCTGTCCCCTCTCGATCTGCATGCGTGATGCCCTCTGGGTTATTTACTATGGTTTAAACCTTTGGGTTGTGGATGTGAACGTTATCCTAACTTTTGGGTCGAGAAGGAAGAGTTTCGGTTAGAGGTTTGTCTACCCTCAGTTCTGAGGAATAAGCACTACCTATGCATTAGTTTGAATCTATTTGGCACAGATCTATTTTTTAATATGTAGATTAGTCATGGGTTAATGGATTGGTTTTGGGTCTGGAATGTAATACGTCATCTGTGACGCTTGTAACTCGTAGCTTTGGCTATGGTTGCTTGTAAGAGCTTTTATGCTCATGATTTCTATGAATGGGATTGATATGGATTCCATTTCAAAATAATAATAATAATTGCAATTTTCATTTAAATTGGGCTCATGCCTGAAGTTATTTATGTGCATGACACCAATGCGATTGTATTGGAGGCAAATGACTCTGTTGCATTCTATATGTTTGTGGTTTCTTTAATGCATGTACCATCTATGCAATGCATCTAGAAAGGTATGGCAGTGGAGTAAGCAGGCGAGAAAGCAGGGAAGCAAGCGGGGTAGAAAGCAGCAATGGATTGGAGATGCATTAGTGATTCATCTCTTTTTATGGTTCATTAGTGTTTGATCTTCTCTATGGTGGCAACTATGATGAAATGGAATTTTGATTTGCTAATTTTCAAGCTGTCCTGTTATCCCATTCCCCAATAAGGATCATTGTAGAACATGTACATATGATTGGCTAACCATGAACTCGTTTGATAAACGCTTTCTGGTGTTTGGTTTTGTTTTTCTACTGTTCATGAGTGTACAAAAGCCAGTAAAATCAAAGACTATTAAATATAGCTCTCAGTGAAACATACTTGAAAAGCAGTGCTAAAGCAGCTCTCAGTGAATCCTTTTCCAATAATGCCCCTGCAAGGGACAAATGACAATAATGCCCCTGCAAGAGAGGAAATCAAAATTTTCAAGGAGGATCATTTGTCCCTTGCAGGGGCATTATTGGAAATTTTCACTGAGAGCTGCATTTAATGGTCTCTGATTTTATTGGCATTTGTACACTCATGAACAGTAGAAAAACAAAACCAAACGCCAAAAAAGCGTTTATCAAACGAGCCCCATGTGATTGATGATGATCTTGATGATTTGATTTCCCCTGTTATCTCTAATTTAGACAATCTTATACTTTGCAAAATTCCTAAAAAGAGAGAAATTTACCAAGCCATTTCTCAATTAGGTCCTAATAAAGCCCCTGGCCTGAATGGAATGACTGGTCTGTTTTACAAAACTTATTGGCCTGTAGTTAAGGTTAGTGTGGTTACTTTTGTTCAATCTTTCTTTGGAAGAGGTTTCCTTCTAAAATAGATTAATCATACTAACATTGCTATTATTCCTGAGATTGACAATCCTTTTAGAGTGAACCAGTTTCGTCCCATTAGTCTCATAAATTTTAACTACAAGATCATATCCAAAATTTTGGCCAACCACTTCAAAACCCTTCTTCACAAGTTTGTCTCTCCTTACCTATCGGCTTTCATTCAAGGCCACTTCATTCAAGACAACAATGTGATGGCAAATGAGATTTTTTACTCTTTAAAGAATAAGAAAGGCAATGGAGGTTTAATGGCCTTAAAACTTGATATGGAAAAGGCCTTCAATTTCATGGAATTGCCTTTTCTTATCAAGATTTTGAAATTATTGGGGTTCAACTCCATTTGGATACATTGGATCCATCAATGTTTATTCACTGCTTCTTTTTCTATTTTGTTGGATGGGTCCCCATTTGGAAAATTCTCTCATTCCCGTGGACTAAGGCAAGGCGATCCTCTATCACCTTTCCTTTTTATCATGGGTTCGGAAATTCTCTCTAGGCTCATCCTTAGAGAAGAAAATCAGGGTCTCATTCATGGTATCAAGATCTCAAGAGTCATCCCTCCTATTTCACACATTTTCTTTGCTGACAACCTCATGATTTTCACAAGAGCAAAAAATTCAAAAGCTGAATCTATCAAAAAATGTCTCAATTCTTATTCCTCTTGGTATGGGCAAAAGGTTAACTTTGAAAAATCTAACATTTTCTTTAGCAAAAATTGCAGCCTTCCCATTCAAGCTTCCATTTGCTTTTTCCTCAACTTGAATCACAAGACCACTAAACCAAGATACCTTGGCATTCCCCTTTTTCTTCATCGTAAGAAAAGCATAGCTTTTGAAGATCTTAAATCCAAGATCTCTTCCTGCATTTCTGATGTGAAATCTAAGTTGCTCTCTCGAGCGGGTAGAACAACTATGATCAAAACTGTGGCTAATGCAATTCCCACATACACTATGTCCTTATTTCTTTTTTCCAAATCCTTTTGCCTTGAAGTTGATTCTATGTTGAGGAAATTTTGATGGGGCTTTCCACTTGATAAGAAAAAGAATCTCACTCTCTTGTCTTGGAAAAGCATTTGCACCCCTAAATCTTTGGGGGGGTCTTGGAATAAGATCTATGGGGTTCCATAACAGTGCCCTCCTCTCAAAGTTGGGTTGGCAAATCCACTCCAATCAAGATCTTTTGTGGGTTTGGGCTCTAAAAGCTAAATATTTAGGCAATGGAAATTTTTTGGATGCTCCTATTAAGAATGGGTCCTCTTGGCTTTGGAAATGTATTCTCAAGAACAGACTTATTATCAAGAAAGGGGCATGCTAGGCAGTTTCTATATAGATCTCAACATTTGGTCTTCCCCATGGATCCCTTCCTTACCTAGCTTTAAACCTACTTCAAATCCCTCCATTTCCCCTCTCCCTAACCTCAATGTTTCTGACCTTATAGATAGGAATAACAATTCTTGGAATTCCTCTCTTATCCATGACCTTTTCGATCCATTATCAGCCTCTCAAATTCTCAACATCCATCTCCCTCTTTCCATTAGAAATGACAAATTGATTTGAGCCCCTTCCCACACAGGAAAGTTCTCTGTCAAATCAGCCCATGAATTGCTTATTCAATCACAAAATTCCAGATCCCCTCCCCTAGACAGTGTTGATTGGAACCTTCTTTGGAGCCTGAAACTCCAACATAGACACCAGCATTTCCTTTGAAACTCAGCTGGAATGCCCTTTATATTAGAGAAAACATTGGAAGATTTGTCTCTCATTCAGATCCGGAGGTGTGGGAATGCCCTCTCTGTCATGGTAATGTGGAATCTCAACACTATCTTTTCTTGGATTGTCCCTTTGCCAAGATTATTTGGAGAAACCAAAAATGGCCCTTGGATACTATTGCCTTTAGCAATATTTCTATTCCCTCTTGGATTAGAATTTTACTTAGGCCACACTCTATGCTTGGCATCCCCTTTAAGGAAGTTTTTGAATTCCAATTGACTGTTGTGATTGTTCTAGACCAGATTTGGTTTGCCCGTAACCAATTGATCACCCCAGTTGTCTCCAACACTTTGAAATCCATCTCTAATGTCATTCGGATGCATCTCCAAGCTTGGAAAGCATCCCCTTTTGGTCAATCTATTTGGCATCCTCCTCCTATAGGCTTTATGAAGATTAACTTTGATGTTGCTACTAACCCTTATTTTTCAGTCACTGTTGCTGTCCTAAGCAACTCATCAGGTAACATCATCTCAGCATTTACCAAAAAATTGCTATCTACTGACATGAACAAGGGAGAATCCATGGCTGCTCTTACAGGGATTGATCTTGCTATCTTACAAGGCTGCAATAATTTGTTGATTGATGGTGACTCTTTGGTTTCCATCCTAGCTATTAACAATCAGAATCTCTTCACTAAATGGACCATTGCTCTAATCATCGCTGACATTCAATTGAAACTTCAGCATTTTCAAGTTTAGAATGCTACAAAAGTTCCTAGAAGTGCAAACTTTCGTGCGCACCACCTCGCCAAATGGGCCGCTACCAATTTTGTATTTGGAAGCATTCTCAAGTCCTCTTCCATCTTATCTTCCATTAGAATTAATAATGGGAAGGATTGCCCTATATAACCCTTCCCTTTTGTTTGTATTTGCTAAAAAAAAAAAGATTGGTTAATTGTGCAAGAATTTAAGCAATCATTATCTTCCCTTGTCTTCCTCTTTTTTCTTCTTTTTCTTTTGAATGTGCAGTAAAATTTCTTTCCCCGAAGTAAAGTGCCAACTCAGGTGAGTAAAGTATTAATTCAAAATACTTCAGAAGTAAAGTATACTTTACGGGGTCAAGTGTCAATGTCAGATACTTCAGGGTATGGAGTCAAGTGTTAATGTTAGATACTTCAAGAAAATAAAGTATCACTTTTTAAATATTTGGATTAAAAGTACAAATGAGAGTGAATTGTTAAAATAAATGTTTTTTTTTTTTGACATGTCCGCATAAAAGGGGGGAAGGAGATTCGAACTAATAACATTCACTTCATTAGGCGTTATCCTAACTGATTGAGCTACCTCTTGGAGACAAAATAGATCTATTGAAATGTATTGAAAACTAGTAAAAAATTAATAGTTAAAATGAAAATCCTACAAACGTTTGTTAATTTGTTTCAGAGTTAGAAGACAACATTTCAATTAAAATAAATCTGGACCCTTCAATTTTTTAACAGAAAATCCGAACCTTCAATTTTTTTTTAACAGAAAACAGCCGGACCCAATTTTTAAAACACGTAATTTGTAACGGTTCTTAACAATTCTAAGCCCTAAATTCAACGATCTCTCTCTCTCTGATTTCTGTTCCGGAGCGATCAATCAGAGGCTTTGACGAAGATGTCGCCATCCTAGAAAGAACCCATCATTCTTGCCGCTCTCACTTTTCAAATCGAAGCTTTTGGCGGTCTGACTCTAGGGTTTATCTCTCGTAGGGTTCATAAATGGAGCCTGTAGCGTTGGCAGTGGACAAACTGAAAGCTTTTGCGAAATCGAGCCAAGACTTCGTCGATGAGCTCATCCACCGCCGTGATAACTCAGCTCGCCGCAATCCGGTACTTCTTTTCAAAAATAATAATAATAATAATAGAAATGTTTGTGGAATATGATTGTTCTTCATGCAATTCAATTTATACATGCTTTGGACATTCTTTTTGAAAATAAAAGAATGTAATGGGTTTATTTCACCTTTTTGGTTTCACTGGAGGCTGGGTCTCCTCTACCGGTTCCGCCATTGCTCCACCACCGCTGGTCTTTGTGATTTTGATTCACATACACTTAAATTTGTTGGTTTTAACGTTTTAATTGTCGGAATTTCATGGGTTTGGATGGTTTTTTTTTTGTGAGTAATCTTGGGTTTTTTTTTTTTTACTGTGTTCAATCGTAGGGCTTGAATCTTGAAAATCTTGCGGCGTTTGGAAAATTTATTTGCATTGGATTTTTTGTTAGTTGGAATTTTAGTTGAGGTATCAGAAAATATGTAACTTTCGGAAATCTTTCGGTTTATTGCCACTTCGTGGTTTTGGAGTAGATTGTTTTACTTATTTTTCTGGAGGAGCAGCGGCTGTACCGTCGGAGCAGCAATGGGATGGGTTTTCTCTTGAATGGGGAAAGGCTCTTTGTCGACTGGTTTTGAGAAGAATGAAAAATAATTCAGTGTTTTCGTTTTCTTTTGGTTTGGTGAGATAAGCTTACTTGTTTGTTATCCAGTGGATGGCACAAAAGTGGGGGTTTGTGCCACAACCCCACAGTAGCAGCTCTCTTTAGTTTAAAACAGATGTACATGTCATAGCATTAAGGGCAGGGTGGAGGCTGTTGTCAAGGGTTCAAGATTCAGTAGATGCATGTGTGAAACTTACAAATTTAGGGGGGGGGGGGGGGGTTTTGGNGGGGGGGCGTGGGTGAAGTTACTTGGAAAAGATTAATAAGGTTGAATTAGTGTAATACATTCTACTTCCCACCTTTTTAAAGCTGTTTTTTTCTTGCTTTTTACTTCTGATATATACCCCTTGGTGGATCATCAAATCAGGGTTTCTGGTAGCACTTAGATATTCCATAGAATTATCAATAACCTTAGGTAATCTTGAGCCTTTTGAGCTCCTTTGAAAGAGCTAAAGCATCACCTGCCATGATCTCCTGGTTCCTATTTTCCTTAAAAATGCACTACAAACTAGTCAAATTCATGAGAACTCTGCAACTTCAAGAATTATTTTTATGATGATGATGAGTGCCCAAAGTGACTTGTACTTTTTTTCTTTGGCTGGGGGAGGGTGGGGTTGGGGGTACTAGAAACATGAATAACCTTCAGACTGGGAAATAGTGAAAGTTTTTCCTGATAAAGCAGTGGCCTATTGACCCAGCTTTTGCTCAGTTAGGTCTATCTTGCTTATTGCAACAAGCTTACTTCTGAAATAGTCCCAATCCTTTAAAGTGCATCTATGGATTGCATCATTTAAGTCACTAGTTCAGATCTCCCCTTCCCCCTCCCCTTGGGGACAAAAAAATACTTATAAAAAAATGAATTGCATCAGTTAAGTCATTTTAGGAAAATGCTGAGATTATTCTTTTTCTCTTCCTGGGTATTCAGAATAATTAAAAGTTAATTAAAATTCACCCCATTTACTTAATGCAGCTGTTGTAATGATGTAACAGATTTATGTCCTTGACAAATTTGGTGGTTCCATAAGTAGCAATTAGCCAGGTGATGGGAATTTACAACTCTTCCTGGGTATCATTTTCAGATTCAAATCCTAAAGCGGTTGCAGCGGGAGGCATTTACAGATTTGATGAAACTCAGGGACAGGCAAGACAAGGTTGAGAGAGTACTTTCTTTCTATAAGACATCCAAGGGAACTCCATTCCAAGAAGCCAGTACCCATGTAAGAGGAGAGGTTGATCTCTTGGGGGCATTGTTGGTGATGGATGATGTTGATGAGAAGAACTGCGATGCACTTTCTAGAGCAGGAATCAGGACTGGAATTGATTCAAGGTTCACTTTTGAAACAACTATCAATCAGAAAGATACTCTTGCTGCAGAATTTGTGGCCAGTCAAAAAGGCAAGGGATATCTTGGTGATGTTTCAGGACAATCACTTTTTCTAGATAAAGTATCATATCAGGTAAATGCCAGTGACTGGTTATCTGTGGTTGCAATCCCACTAGGAGCTCGATGCAGGGATGTTGCAGTCACTACAATTTCTTCCCATCAGGTACAGTATTCGCTTAAGTGCTGTTGCTAACCTAGGTTGTCTTACACCAAGTATTTCTGTAATGTTATATTAGTATTGGTGTTCTGTATGTTCATTATGCTGAGGTCATCACATACACGTCAATCTACATGATTAATGAGTTCAATCTACTTTGAAGAAACTTCAGCTGCATCTGAATCTGATTTGATGTTAGAGCTGTTTTTGGAAGTGCATGTTACCCCGTTACACCCCTTCTTTATAGATATCCCGTTGATGCTGAGCTGTAGGTTTTTCTGTGGCTTTTTGTTCTCTGTTTTGTGGCTATAATGTCCTTACTATAGGACAAATCAGTTAATTTGACTATATTTTTCGGCATGTTGCTTTTGTGTTTGCGCTGTGTGGCAGCGGTGTTGTATCAACTTCCAAATACAATGCGAACAACAACCCATTTTATCCCATGTGCTTTCTTTGAGTTAAGACTGGCCATGATATCGAGCATATTGCTATTTCTGCTTTGGCAACTATGTTGTAGACAGATATTAGTATAATGCTCACAACAATCCAATTCAGCACTATATGTTTTCTTATTGAATGTACCACTATTGGTATTGAACATGTTGCTCTTTCAGCTTTAGCAACTATGTTGTAGACATATGAGTATAATGCTGACAACAATCCAATTCAGCCTATATGTTTTCTTATTGAATTTACCGCAACTGGTTATCAGGCTCCCAATCTACAGTTATACTAATTTATTTTATCTGGCAGGGAAAGGGACTGACCGAATTGTCGTCACATGGACCTCCCCTTCTGAATCAGCATAGTGGCAGTGGCATTGGCGTAATGGTGAGAAAATCAAATGTTGTTGCTTCATTGGCTCAATTTGTTTCTGGATTGGGAATGCAACCAGGTTCTGATAGTATGGGGCACTGCTTCAGCACTTTTGGCCAAGTTGTCTGTCAACTTCCACGAGGAATAAAACTCTCACTTTTGGGTCTTCATCATGTGCCCCAATCATTAAGCCAACATGTTAGTCTTGGACCCCTTACCATTCCTGTACGCCTTTTTAAACGTCATAGGGCTCCTGAGACGGTTGTTGAGGTTGAAGCATCTACTCCATCCATGAGCGCAAGCACTCCGGCAAATGTCTCAGCTGGATCTATTGCTTTAATGCTGGAATCAGAACTTGATGAGATTACAAGAATTGAAGGTTGGATTGAAATGCATAAATCAAACCCTAAACATTTACAATGGGCTGTGACTGTGTCTGATGATTCTGAAGATTCTTTTGGATGGGCAATTAGTTTAAGTGGAATGGTTGGAGATCCCACAAACAGGGACCGTTTTCAGGCTGAATCCTATTTAAAACTTAACATGGGTAAGAGATTCAGCTTGAAGCCAGGTCTAACATATGTAGCCGATGGGAATGCCAGGTTAACTGCCTTCATGCTCCGGTCTAATTGGTCCCTCTGACGACCATCTTCAGCATAGTTTTAATCATTTTCTGAATTTTGGAAGGTCTTCTCTATATGCAATGTTATCATTTTTGTCACAGGTATCTATTATGGTGTTCTCTCCATGTGAAATGGTTGGCTTATGCATAACGCAAGTTTCCCTAGGGTCTATCAAGATACTGATAATCTTGGTTTTCTATCATCATAGACACCTGGCACATAGATTTCTAATATTTGAGGTCCTAGTGGACACTAGATCATTACGAACAAATTTTAATCTGCTACCAGTAATGTTAATTATTACATTATCGTTTACTCCCCAAACCGTCGACCACCCTTGAACGGTTGGGGGAGATTGCACCACTCTCTCACCTCTCGATGGTGGTCGCTCCACTTTGCATCCTCTTGCATGGCTGGCTTATTGCCTAAATGAATTAGGTAGTCGCTTAAGCCCCTAATGAAATAAGGCCCCAAATAATAATAGTAATTAAGTTTTTTTAAAAAAATAAAAAAAATTAAAGCCTCAATTATGGTGAAAGTGTTAGTCGGTAATCTCTAGTTGAATTAGGATCCTCTTTAGATAAGGCCTCAATTATGGGAAAAAAATAATTACAAAGAACTAAATCTCTAGATATTGAACTATAGAAGAAAAGAAAGAAAAATAGAAAGTCACATTATTAATACTCCTAAAACATTAACTAAACTCATTTTGCCTAAACTTAAATCCAACTAGTTGACTAGAGTGAGACTAGAGTGTTACAAACTCTTACTCTTAAATTCTTAACATCCTCATCAAGGTTACATCATGTAGTGTTTCAATATGATATGGCTTAGTGTTACAACTTGGCTATGATACCATTTGTAAGGACCAAAGAAAAAACGTTAGCCACATCTGCGCTATCACCCCAAAATAACTTGTCAATTTGGGCTTTTCTAGAATTCCTTATAAAACTCAACTTAATACTCGTTACTATCTTTATAAATTACACATTCTATATGAACTATTCCCCATCTTCCTAATATGGGCCGGGGTTGTATGGCTAATAGGCCACCCCTCCACCAAGGGGTTTTTCGTTATTTTTTTGGGAAGGAGACAACTAAATAAAGAAAAAATGAATTAATCTAAATGCTACAAACTGGCCCAAGCAAATTTTTGTCCTGCAATGTGTTTGTGTGGTTTGGGCCATCGGCTTTCATGAGGCCCATCAATTTCAGTTTGTTTTTGTTTTGATTGGTGGGTCTTCTAATTGCTAAGTAAATTTGAAAGCTCTTGAGGCTTGGGCTATTTTCAAGAAACCATGAAAGTAGCACCAATCTACTGAGCAAAACCAGCCTAATTCTATGCTCTTGGGGCCCAAAATCAGCAGACCCTTGGCATTGTGGCCAATACTCAATAGGCACCAAACTCACCCTAAACATGACCAAAAAAATAGGTGAGTTTTGAGACAAAATGTAAGACCAAACCAATTAAACATGGCAGACCAAAGCAGGCTGATTCTATGCTCTTGGGCCAGAAGCATGTTACCTTTGTCTACACAAAACCAGCACATTTTGTGTAAAAAAAATGTAACCAAAGAAAGCCAGGTTGATTGTTCATACTGTACAGTCTATAGATTCTTAGCATTAAAAAAGAAGTGAAAAATATAAATTGTACAAGAAAATTGGGAGTGATAATCATGAGCATTATGCAGTTTGCTTGCAGGTTCTAGATAAACCCTGTTAAAACACAAGGGTAGGTACTTAGTTTAGGTCTTTGGCATTTTCTAGAAACTATCAACATCACTTTATATTGGAACAATTAATGATTAAAATCTACTATTTAATAATTAAGTCTAATTCAACAGATCATGTATGAAAAAATTCATTAAAAACTATATATATATATAGCTCTAACATATATATGATTAAACTATATCACTTTATGGATTGTCCAGATTCCAGAACTATCTAGTAGTCGTAATATAAATGAGACTAATTTAGATAAAATGTTTAAAAAAAAAAAATCATTCATATTAATATAAAATGTTAACATATATAGTGACCTCATGCTATTAGCTAGGGGAGGAATTGCAAGAAGGAAACAGAGGTTAGAGCACCATTGGTAAAATCGACCAGACCCATTCAATGCTTAAGTTAGTAAGGAAAGAAAAAGAGATGAGCATTTGAGGATATGATAAAAGGCATACTTGACCAGGTATCCCTCTGGTCCTTTGTATTGGCTCTTGTAAAATATTGTCATAAAATAATTTTCGTAAAATAATTTCCTAGAACTAGCTACCAGACCATCGTCGGAAGCTGCCGAACCACTATCGAAGGTCGTTCGGAAGTTGCTATTTGTTTTCGTTGTCACTTGTCGCTCATTTTCCGTATGAGCCAAATGCCAAAATATATTTTCAAGAAATTTATTTTTTCTAAAATATGATTTTGTTGAAAATATTTTTCATCAAAATAAACGGGGCCTTAAACTATAAGAACAAAAGTAAAAAATGTGTCATAAAATGACATGGTCCTTTCAATAAGGGGCCACTAAAAGCGGTTTTAACACCAATACATAACTAGGTTTGGTTTTGGAATCAATACACATAACCTTATTTTAATTTTTTTTGTTGAGAGAAGAAAAAAAAACCAAACATATCAATATCTGCATGCACATTGTACATATAAATGATCATTGTTATGCTTTGGGGGGAAAAATTAATGTGGGCAGGTACCTTAATTGGCATTTATGTTTTCTGGGAGGGACATTAAAATTTTCTGCACAAAAAAACAAAGGTACTAAACTAAGCTCATGAAAACCACAGATGAAAATGGGGGGTGGGGGGGAAGATTAAGGAGTGCACATGGCGTTTGGATCTCTTACCTGGGGGTTGAGAGTGGGGCATGCACTTGGGGTCTCCTTCACACTTGCTCAAACTTTAACCTAACATCATCATTGCATGGTTGCATGTGAGCTTTTACAATTAACCTTTAATCCATATATATATATGAACAAAGCAACAATTAGATTTCTATCAGCTCTCCCATCTTTGAGGGCCCTGCCACTGCCATTTCTGTGTCTTTTTCATATATGTTTAAAGAGATCCAAAGTAATGGGGGGTGGGTGTTAGCTAGCTTCAGATCGAGGACAACTTTGTCTTTTGAGTCTTGTACAAGCTCCCAAGCACATGATGCCTCTTGCTTTGCTTTTCTCCTTCATTTCATTACTGTTTTTTCCAATTCTGGTTTCTTCTTTTTGCAGTTTTGCAGAGAAAAGATGGGAAAACATGATGGCTTGGAAGGGCCGCCACCTTTTACTTCTAGCCGTTGGGCAGAGAAAGCGCTAATATATATTTGAATACCGCTCTAACTTGAAACGCTAAACTAATGTGTTTAAGTTCTTAACATGGAACACAACACTCACAAGTTTCAATGTCAAACACAACACTTGTATTCACAATAAATTTTCCGACCTTCATGTGTGAAGAGTAAGTTAATATGCAAATAATTAAGAAACTATATATTTTTAGCTAAAAAGTCTTAAGTGATGCGCTTAGGTTTACTTAGATATATGAGTAATACTACACACTTCTACTTTTTCACACCCACAAGTGACATGTAAAACTATTATTAAATTAAAATCCAATAAAAATTGATCACAAATTCATGATAATTTTGAAAGTCATACGAGTGTAGAAGAATAGATGTAAAAAAGTGAAAATATATATACTCTAAATATATTAACCATTCATTTTCTCCGTATAAATACATCATACATAGACAACACTAATCTTTTATACCTCGGTTTTCTTTCTTATGTTAGAAATGTAACAAAAACTAGTATATCTATTCTGGTTCCTAAAGGTAGTTCAATCGACTATGTATCTGTCTCATGAAACAAAAGTTACTAGTTCGAATCTCCCCTTTATATATACATTCTGAAGAAGAAAAAAAATGGAGAATATATATCCCCATCACACGGTGAAATAAAATAGTTAAATCTGGGGTATGTAAGAAATTTGCACGCCCTGGACGTTTCTTGGTTGGGCGGCGAGTTTGGAAAAAGCGAAGTGCGTTTGAAGATAACATAATCATGATGGCCTCCTACGCATACATGCTTCTAATCCTTGCCTTCAAAAAGTGTCCTGCAACTCCAATTATTTTGCTCTTTCTTTTATTATTTTTAGAGCAAGTGTAAAAATTACTTGTAAAAAAATTAAATGTACATGAGAATCAAGGATATTTAAAAATATTTTTGGTTTATCCAAAAATGATTATTTAATTTTAGAAAATGATTTCTAATTTTAAATTTCGTAAACTATTTTTCTAAGTTCAAATTTGTCCTTATCAAACTGCCAGGACTACCGCCAAACCGCCACTGTACCATCATCAGAGGTTGCGGAAGTCGCCAACCCTTTTCTGTTGCGGCTATTTTTTTTTCCTATCCAAACCTAAAATATATTTTATGGAAAGTTTTTTTTTTTTTTTTTTTAAGATTTGGTTGAAAATATTTTCCAAAAAAAAAAAAAAAAAAAAAAATCATTTTAGAGATAAAATTTGTCCAAAATTCAATGTTCTCCTCTTGACATCAGTTGAAGCAGGAAATTACTGTAATTCTGTAAAGTCACTCTCTCAGGCTTTTGTGCTCTATTATTATATGCCCCCAGGCCCCAGGTGGTCAGTGAAAAAATCCTCCCTCACGTGAAGGAACCTCTCTTTTGCTGAGCCTGCCTTTCTTCTGCTTGCCCTTCTAATGATGTCATCTTGTGAAAAATAAATAATTTTTTTAGAGACTATTTTTTATTTTTTGCTTAAAAATATACCTTGATAATTCAACAAATACAGTTGAAAATTATTATTATTATTGTTTGAGTGACATTCCTATGGTATAGAGTTGTACTATGGAAAGTTGTTGGTTTAATGGTAAAATTTACTCTCACGTGGTTTGTTAGTATTAAATATAGTTATTAGGTGGGAAGAGCCAAAATTTAAGAGGGGCCAGGATTAAAATAAAATTGATTATTAAAAATATTAAATAATATAGGTGACAAAATAAATGAACAATTAAATATTATTTTATTAGTCTTTAAAATACATAAATGTATCTTATAATTTATTTTTCATGTTAATTTCTTTAGTTTTGTTTCATATTTTGAAATGTCTATATAGTTATCAATACATTAACTACAAGTATATATTTTTTATCGAGTTAAAATATATAAAGAATGTCTATATATTCACCAGCACATTAATCCAAATATAAAAATTTAAAAAGATAATTTGATTACTTAAGAGTAAATTCAGAAAATAAATCCATGTGATCAAAGTTTGACTATATATCTAAATTTTTCAATAAATTCTATATGTGCCATGATTTCTTTTCAAAAAATATTTACAATATATAGTTTTTCTATTTTTTATCACAGTTTTCATTCCTTCTTATTAATTTCTCATGACAACACGTTACCAAAATATATATATAAATTTTATTTTGTGATGGGAAAACTTTGGCCTTCAGTCTACTCACTGGCGTTTGTTTAGCTTCTAAGGAATTGAAGAAAGTCAGAGTGACTCTAAGCATCACCAGTGACCCTATCAAAACTTACAACACACCTCAATTTTTTTTTATTTTTTTTTTATTTTTTATTTTTTATTTTTATGATAGAAAGTAAAGACCAATTGTAGTTGGCTAGCTACCTACCTATGAAATTACCTACGAAATTGTTCAAGAAGGGCCTAAATGTCAAAGAACGGTTATAACTTGACCCAACCACAACATCAGCGGAATCAAAACGACTAACACTAATCAAAAGTGAATGATACCCATTTCAAGTTTCGAACTTATTTCCTAGTGGGTACATTAGGAATTGCCTTAAGACCTAAACCCCACCGCCTTAACTTACTAACATGATTTCCGTTTTTCTAGCAAAAATGGTGGAAAACTCGAAATATTTCTAGCTACAATATTGGTAGGAACTTATTCAAAAGAGGCACGTTACATACACATCATTCACTCAATTATCTTTCAATCATAATTTTTTTAAAAAATAAATTGGGCTAACTCAATTTATAAAAATTAGGAGAAACTTTATTGAAAACCTCCGAACTTCTATCCGTTTTGAAATACCTTTCTAAACTTCAAAAACTCTCAATGTAGTCCATGAAGTTTCAGTTTCTTTCAATTTAGACCTCTCTGTCAAATTTTAAACATTACATGATGTTTATACCCTTGACTTTTATATAAAATTCAAACTTCCAAAACGTTTTTTTTTTTATTTTTTAAAAAATGAAAATCAGGGATATTTTGATTTTTTTTTAAATATTTTTAACGATTAAAATTGACGGAGATGTCCAAATTGAAAGCAATTGAAAGTCTAAGGGATTAAATTGAGAGTTTTTTAAGTCTATGGGGTATATTTTAAAACGAATGAAAGTTCGAAGACCTTCAGTAAAAGTTTCCCTAAAAATTACATGTGTTTATCGAGCATGTAAAAATCATATGTTTATTTAATTGTAAGAATGAAATTAAAAGAAAAAATTATTAACAACATGTGCATGTGACATACTATATATATATATATAGATATAAGTTAGGGTATATTCGTCCGACCAAATCTCTCTCTCTCTTATTTTCTCTAGGGCCGCCACATTTGTCATTTACAGCAACGAAAAAGGCATCATATACTTTTGTTGTTATTGTTGTCAATTAAACGATCAATGCTTCCACGCTGGCTGCCTAACCTGGAGGCTGCTGCTGACAAGACTAAACTATTAGTCTACTGTCAAATAATCCAATTTTGTTTTCTCAATATTCCTTATCCCTTACCTACCTTCTTCAATAATTCAATTTCAATAACTCACCAGAAGAGTCCAAACAATAACACTTCACACACATATTAGACTTTTGAAAAATCAATTAATTCATGATTCATCTCTCTTGATTTGATTTTAAATAATAGAGTTGGAGCACGTATGCAAGCAATATACCCAAACTTATATCTATATATAAAATTGATAATATTCTTCTAAACTACTAAAAAATTGTCAATGTTTCACCCAAAGTTAGTAAAAAGACAAAAATAATCTTAAATTTTTGTTAATAAGACAAAAATATTCTTATATATATATATATATAAAGAATGTGTAGTTAAAAAGAATACATATAAGGGCTTCTTTTTCTTTATATATATATTTTAAAAAAATATGATGAGTTCATATGGCATTCCTTCATATGTTTAGATTCTAAACTTTTCTTAAAGAGTTAGAATTTATTTTTTTGATTCTATCTATGAACTCATATGATATGGTAGTTGCATTAGCAACCCATTATTGAGGCATATGCATGAATTATAACATTTTGCTTGGTGGGCACCTTGCATACGCCCAGCAAATGCTATGATTGAAGCATCTCTTTTGATTATGGATGGAGTTGGGATGTTTTATCGGGGGACCAAAGCATTAGTGAAGAGACATATATATTTTGGACTTAGGTGTGTTCTATATTTTATTTTATTTGTGCATGGTTTATTAAAATAAATGAATTATGAGTTAAATGAGTATTAAAAGGGTTGGATTTTTCTGTTGTTTACCACTATTTAGACTTTTAATTTGGGCTATTTACTTTCATTTTTATATGAGTGAAAATTATTATTATTTTTTGTTTTTGTTTTAATGGGAACAATTTCAACCAATCTTTATATTTATTTATTTTTGTAACAAGAATTGATCCAAGTATTATTAAAAATACGATATTAACATTATAAGATAATTATGAGATAAAAATGTAATTATTAACTTAATTATTAATGATTTTCCACAGTAATGGGCATAATTAAAGATCAGGGCACTACTTAGAGCAAAAAGAGTTAGGTGGAATATCTTTAGTTATTCTTCCTGTGCATGCAGTCATATGCTTCGTTATGATTGTTGAATTAGAAACACTAATCATTCTTTTGAGTGAACTTTTATTTAAAAATAAATTTTAAATAAAAATAAAATGTCAAAAAGGAACAAAGAAAAGAAAGAAATAAAAAGCAAATGATTATTTATAATTACCCTTCTATATTGAGTAATGCTACATACTTATTTCTTATCCCGCTTTCATACTATTAGATTGATGTTCATTATAGTCATCCTAAAATCAAATAGCATTTCGTCGGAATACATCCTGTCTTTTCACCTTAGTAGTCCTATGCATAGTCAGTACTATAGCCCCAATCATGGCTACTAATAAAATAAGACTAGGAACCAAAAACCAGACGGAATAGTAGGTATAAAGTAAATTGCCCAATGTTTCCAAATTAGTCCAACTTCGTACCTTTCCGGCATAAACCGTATATCTCAGAGAGGTCGTATTTCTTTGGGTTGGTAGTAATGGAATGGTTTCATTATCTAAAATGAAGAACATTTCCCACCAAAAGATCAGTCCAATAATACCAGCTCATTAACCATTTGATTTATTTTTAGTAATAAAAAAAATCAAAGGTTGATGGGTATGGCACATCAGCCTAGTGGCATATGAGTGATAGATAGCATTACTCAATGTAAAAATATAATTATAAATACTCATGTCTCATTCTACTCGGCAGTTGTGGCCGTACCCATCAACCTTTGATTTTTTTATTTTTTTTTTAATAAAGACTAAACCAAAGATTGATGGACATTGTCTCCAGCAACCACAAAAACCTCCTTCAATATTCATATAAGAGAATATTCACGTGATGACTGCATAATCTCAATAGCCTTTGATCCCCTCAAAATAATTTTAGTTGGAGGGCCATAAAATCCTAACAAGGGAAGACGGGAATGACTATAACTTATATACGGATACATAATCATTTCTTATACACAATCATTTTTTACACCTTCACTCCGTCAATTTTCTTTTTCTTCTATTCATATAACTTAATCTTGGGAGGTGGTTCTGCCGAACCCCCGATTGGCCGCTCTTACTGTTTGCAGCATTCCTCTTGTGCTGAAGTGCTGTAATTGTATCAACAATGATCTTTTAAATTTCTTAAATAACTGTATTATGAAGTTTTTAAAATCTTAGTTATTATACTTAAATGAAGATATAAATTTCTTCTAAACTGAATTGATTTTTTTATTTTTTTTAAACACAATCTATAAAAACTGCTATGTGTCTTTTAACATATGAAAAATATAAACATAAATAAATTAAATTTTACCATCCAACATTTACCGTTAATAGTATCGATATAATCTTTAAGAAATAATAGAGACACAACTTTGACCAAACTTTTTTCTTATGTGGTCATTTAAAAAAAAAAAAAAAAAAAAAGTCTGAAGTAATAACATTCTATGTGGTCCTTTTTTTATTTGGTATTTTTCTTCAGAATAATGACCATTTTTAAAATTACTTCAGATTTTTTTTTAAATGACCACATAAAAAAAAGGCAAAAATTATGTCAAAAAGTTGTGTCTCTATCATTCCTCATAATCTTTTCACTCTCTAATCTCATTCCCTTCGTGCATAAAATTCCCTTAATAAAGGAAAAGGATAACAATTTCACTATCCTCATGGATAAAATCTTGGACTTTCCCTCATTATAAAAACCTAAAAAAAAAAAATACAAGTTGGCTATAAAATACCTATCATATATCATGTTTATATAAAAAATAAAGGGGAAAATTCAGTTTAACCCCCTGAAGTTTCAGGGGAGTTCCAATTTGAACCCCAAAGTTTCAAAATTGACAGTTTACCCACCTGAAGTTTCAAAAAGTGGCAAAGTGAACCCCCCCGTTAACTTTTTCGTCAAATTAGACGGAAAATGATGAAATGACATAAATGCCCTCAGGCTTTTTTTAAAAAAAAATCCGTTTAATTTGACGGAAAAATTAACAAAATGTTCACTTTGCCACTTTTTGAAAGTTCAGGAGGGTAAACTGCCAATTTTGAAACTTTGAGGTTCAAATTGAAACTCCCCTGAAACTTCAGGGGGGTAAACTGAATTTTCCGCAAAAATAAAGTAGATATTTATTTGTTGAGTGCAAAAGATTAGTTCTATGATCTCTTCAAAGCTTAATTTTTGTATTCATTTATTAATAGCCGACTTTGTTTGAATCAAGAATCTTTCAAAAACCAAATTAGAGAAGGACCAATTTGATTTGCCTGTAAACATCATTTACATCGAATATTGTCAATTCCCAAAAATATATATATATATATTGTCAATTCCTCAATTGTAATTTACTATAGTAGCTCTTCATTGTCAAACTATTCTTTTGAAACTAATAACTTAGTAGTTGAAATTCAATTTATATATGTCAAAATCTCCCTTCATTTTATTACTTTGGGTAGGGAGGAGGAGTCAATGTTCAAAACTTCCCCTTTTTCTTGGACAAGGATCCTTTTTTCTTTTTTCCATCTCGCTGTGTAGTTAATATCTTAAATAAAATAGAAAACAATGAAGAAAAGTTCAATAATCATCAAGAAAACAATATATATATATTCAAGAAAGATAGGGATCTCTTGCAATTCTTAAGAATTATGTATTGATATTTTAAATGAATAGTCTAAATTTTGCCATATCATTTATTTTTAGGACAAAAAAAAAAAAAAAAAAAAAAACTCAATTAATTAATTTTTGGGCCGGTGGACACCCCTAAGTCTTGAAGGGTGGTTGGACCAACTCCACAAGACTTGAAAGGGTAGCTGGAGACCTCAGTTACAAACCTTGGGTAGAATTCACCATTGAAAATCGGCTTATAAGGGAAGGGTACTCAAGAGCTTATATACACATGATCAAGATTAAACTTAACTAATATGGGACACTAGGATCGTAACATACCACCACGCTTCCATGGCCAATGTCCACAACGACATACTCTATCAACATTGACCCGATGGCAGACCTTTCTCTTTTGGCGGCTCCACTCACCTATCAGTATTTTAATCTAGCCTATATAAGTCGCCCCCTCCATGACTCGAACCCCTCGATATGGTGGCTAGCTCTAATACCAAATGTTACAAACCTTTGGTATAACTCACCCTTAAAAACCGGCTTACAAGGGAAGGGTGCCCAAAAACTTATATATACATGGTTAAGATTAGACTTAACCAATGTGGGACACTAGGATCGTAACAACCCCTAGGCTTAAGACAATAGTTTGTACTCTCAAAGGCTTCTGGGGTGGCTCAACCACCCACAAAAGCTTTTAAAGCTAATCAATCGCCTTTAAAAATTTTTGAGGTTGGTTGGTCGCCCTAAAGCTTATGAGGTTGTCTCTTTAAAAGTTGTGGGGTTGGTCAAGTTACTCCCATAAGCTTCAAGAAAAGATTGGCCACCCTCAAAACATTAAGAGAGACGAGAGTAATCGACTACTCGCAAAAGCCTTGAAAATGGGTGGCTTAGTAATCCCTCAATGTTATATAAAATTGAGTAATGCTAAATGTTTTTCTTACGTACCTCAAAATTGATATGTCTTTTAAAATTATCATGAAATTTCTGATAAATTATTATTGAATTTTGATCCAATAATGATTTTAAAACCACAATAATTTTGGAGACGAAAAAAAATAATTAGCATTACTCTATATAAATTACCGACCACCTAAAAAAGTCTTGAAAACATAGTCAGACCACTCCACTTTTTTTTTTTTAGGGGGAAGTCATTTCAGTTTCATTAATTGATGAATGATCACGAGCATCAAGCTCTTACATCACAAAGCGAAAGCTCCTAAAAAATCGTAGTCGAAGTTACGAGGTTACAAGTCATAGATACACACATTACAATCTGACATTCAAGACCTATCTATGACATTAATATCCGTTAATTCATGATTAACCTTCAGTTGTAACAACAAATCTGTTCTAAATAGACTCAACTCAATGCATAAGTAGCTCATATTCCTCGATCCTGAGAGCAGAAAATCCAATACTAAAACTCATATTTCTTAACCCAAAAGCTTGGAAACTGTTCATATCTACAACCCAATGATCTGAAAAATCCTTATTCAAACAAGTTACAAAGAAACTGCAACAAATAAATTAAAATACAAAAAAAAAACAAAACAAAACCAACAGATACTAGTATCGGACCATCGGTGGAGGTGAAGCAACAACATCTTGGGTGGAGCACGTGCAAGAGAGTGAAGCTCCCATGTCAACGCGTATAGGCCACGCACTAGCGTTGCGACGAGGAAGGCTGCAATAGGTGGGAGAGAGGCGCGTCGTTGACTTGACAAGCGACCACTCCAAAAATTAGTTAATTATTAAAGTATATTAAAAAAAAATATTAAAGTATATAACGGGAAATAAAAAAGAATTACACGTGGTCCAATTTGGAAAGACGTATTCCATAATCGCGTGAGGAACGATTGGAGGCCGTCCTTGTCCACCGCCCCTGACGCATCCACCTTTATCTACAATTGACAACGACACCGTGTCATATCACTCAAGCATTTAGGATTCCAACCCTTAATTACTCAAATACCCTTAGAATTTCCTCAATTAATGTAAATGGATCTGTGAGGTCGATAATGAAATAAATAAAAAATTAATCTTACCAAATAAATAGGTTTTGATTACAGTGGCATTTTCGTAAATGTTCAATTTTTACTATATGTTTTAATTATTTCCAAAATGTTGTGGTCAAAAACATAAATTAATTAAAAGAAAAAAAAAACGATTAATTTAGAAAGATTTCACATGTTAAATTTAATGTGTGGTCTGAGACGTTACACGTTGAATTTGTTTTCAAAACAACAATTATATTTGAGCTTGATATAATGTGAAGCAATCGACAATTTTGTTCTAATCATGACCTTCTAAGAAAAAAATATAAAAAGAAAAAAGAAAAAAGAGAGAGTCAAATCAAGGATCAAGATGGTAAGAATTGTCTAGACTATTGAGTTATGAATGTAAACAGTTTTTTTAGCTTTTGGATTAAAGAGGATGAGTTTTGGCATTAGATTTTTTGCTCTCATGGTCGAGAAATATGAACTACTTATGCATTGAGTTGAGTCTGCCTAAAACAGATATGTTACAGCTGAAAATTAGTTATGAGTTAGTGGATATTGATGTCCTGGATATGTCTTGAATATCAGATTGTTATATATATATCTATGACTTGTAATCTTGTAGTTTCGATTATGATTTTTTAAGCGTTTTTTCTCTGTAATGTATCATACATCGATTTCTCTTTAAATATATATATATATATATTAAAGGTCTAAATTAAAATATGATTATCTATTCACAAATATATTATTATTTTGTATAGGATGTGTAGCATGTTTATTTTAGTCAAACATCGAGAAACACAAGATAAAACATTTTTGAAATCCTAGTAATTATATAATCAACCGTTTTTAATTTCAAAAAGAGTGAAATAATTAACAAAACCAAAATTAAGGAAATAATTACTCCTATTTAAGAAAATGCATTAATTACATAATTACTTTCCTTTGAGTGTTTTGTCTGCGCCCATCTTTCTTTTTTGTTTTTGTTTTGTTTTCTTTCCTCTTTGACAGTTTTCAAAGGCCCACAGCAAAACAACAACTAAAAAGCAAAGCAAAACCACAGAGAGAGGTAGAAGTTGAGGCAGAGACAGAGACGGAGACACAAAGATCCAACTAACATGGGTTGAGAGTGAAAGAAGAAAAGCAGCTGAAGGTGCTATTGGTACAGCTGCTAATCGTAGGCAAACCCCTGAATCAGATTAATACTGGTAAGCCTTCTGATCTCCAAGTTATCAGCTTTACTTGGAAAATCCATGCCCATGTATATCATTTTCATATAAATAATTTAACCATGTCTCTTCTGTGGTTGAATCTCTTTTCTGTTACTATATTTCTGAGTTTTGGCCACTGGGTTTTTCAAAAGTTTATGGTTTTCTTTTGTGTTCATGGAAATGATGCAGTTGTCTGATTCATTTTTTTGATGGGTTTGTAAATTTTTTCTGAACAAAGTGCTGCCTTATGCATGGTCCTGTCCTTGGTTAATTGACCAAATGTCTGAACTTGTAATTCTCTGAAGCATGTAAATATTTATGTTTTTTTTTTCATCATGTATTCATGATCTGATCCTGTTGTTTTCTTGGTTTGATATATGGTGTGTCTCTTTGATCAGGTACTTATTCTGATTCATCAGGTAGCAGTTACTTGTACTTGGTTTTTGGACTTGGGTCCAATTGATCAGGTACTTCTCATGCTGATTCTGATCTTTTTCATAAAAGTTCTTGAGAACCTGATCTCTTGTAGTAATTATTCTGATTCATCTGAAGCTGAATTTGTTGTGTTTTGTTTATTTATTTTGTTGCGTAGGTACAAGGAGCAACAGATATATAGCCATATCCTGCTAAGAAGCATTGATTGAGTGCTTTAAATCCAAATATTTCTGGTCCTGGGTTCAGTTCCATTATTAAGCATCTGTTACCAGATTTACAATCGGCCTGAGAGCAGATTGGGGAAGTGGTGGTCTTCTTGGCTGGAGTCATGGCAACACTATCAAATGCTGATTCAAAACGCAAGTATTCTTGGTGGTGGGACAGCCACATAAGCCCCAAAAATTCAAAATGGCTTCAGGAGAATTTTTCAGGTATTGCTTTCTTTGTCACAGGTTTAGTTTGCATTTTTTATGGTGATATTAAAATTAAGTACTTGAAGAACTCCTAAAAATGCAGTTCCTAGAGATCAATTTCTAATTTCTAATATTTAATATTTTTATCTTTCCATTTGTTTATTACTTATAAAAAAAAAATATTTTTATCTTTCCATTTGTTTCCCTGAAGTTGAAGAAAAGGAAAACCCTTAAAAGGGGTTTCTTAACTTACTTCCCCTTTCCCCTTCTCCATCGCTGCTGGTATTTTTTTTATGACCAAAAAAGCCTTGTGATTATTGTAGTTGAATAAAAAAAAATTACCTACTTATGGTGTCTTGAAGGAACTTATGGAGGATTTTACTTGTGATTGTCACTTTAAACTTTATTTTGTTGCCACCACAATTGTGATGACAGAATGTAGTAGTGCACATGGCACTACTATATTTGCTGTCGAAAAATATTCAAGTTGGCTGACTTAATTGCATGATGGTTTCTTTAGAGAGTATTATATGGAAAGGAAGTTTTGTGCTCGTCATATACAAAATAGAGTGTCTCCTGCTTTAGGGTTGAGCTCTTAATTGTTTTTCGTATTTTTCTCTCATTGTTTCTAGCCATAAACACCACATACCATTTTGGTAAACCACTAGTCCCTTAAGCTTAGGCTGTTAAGGAGTTTGTAAATAATGTATTTCAAGCATGCTACTTACTACAACACCCTAAACAGAATACTGAGCAGTTATCTGAAAAAAGAAGGTTGCTTCTAAGAATTCATGGGGAAAACAATTCAAACTTCCCCTGTTGTATAAGTGCTGCTAGATCTGCTATAATGTTTGCTTCCCTACATAAATAATCTGCTTTACAGTATATAAAACAAAGTTAATTACTTTATTTACTATAACTGTCTTCTTGCTCTGAAGTAAAGGTTTGACTGACTCTCATTGTGATCGTACGAGAATTACGCAAATAAATATCCTGATTTTGTTAAAAAGATATGGTCATGATTTAGTTCTATCTTCTTTGAGCATTTGTAATAGCATCACTGCTCTCTCTCTCTCTCTCTCTTCCTACTTGACCAAAGATTTCTTTTCCTCTTGAACAGACATGGATTCCAAAGTCAAACAAATGATCAAACTTATTGAAGAAGATGCAGATTCCTTTGCAAGGAGGGCAGAGATGTATTATAAGAAACGGCCGGAGCTTATGAAACTGGTTGAGGAATTTTACCGAGCATACCGTGCATTAGCTGAAAGATATGATCATGCAACTGGAGCGCTACGCCAGGCTCATAGGACTATGGCAGAAGCGTTTCCAAACCAAGTTCCAATCATGCTAGTTGACGATTCACCTGCAGGTTCTGCTAATGAGGCTGATCCCCAAACACCTGAGATGCCTCCCCCCGTACGTGCAATTTTTGATCCTGATGAGTTGCAAAAGGATGCTTTGGGACTGTCTTCATCTCATTTCAATGCTGGCAAGAGGAATGGAGGATTTACTGAAGAATCTGATACTGTAACAATTAGAAAGGGTTTAAAACAGTTCAATGACTTGTTTGGCTCTGGAGAACCAGTGGGCCATACAAAATTTGCAGAAGGAAAGGCAAGAAAAGGCCTCAATTTTCAAGATGCAGAGGAGAAAGAAAGAAGCACGCAAAACAATGGGAGCCATGACATCAAGGCTAGAGTACTTTCTGAGTCTGAGCGAGTGGGTAAAGCTGAGACAGAAATTTTAAACTTAAAGAAAAACCTTGCTAACTTAGAAGCTGAAAAGGAAGCTGGTCTACTTCAGTATCACCAGAATTTAGAGAGATTATCTAATCTTGAATCAGAAGTCTCTCGTGCGCAAGAAGATTCCAAGGAACTTGGTGAACGAGCCAGTAAAGCTGAAGCAGAAGTTCAAGCTCTGAAGGATGCCCTTGCCAAGTTAGAATTGGAAAGAGAAGCTAGTCTTCTTCAATACCAGCAGTGTTTAGACAGAATATCTAATTTAGAGGGCGAAATCTCTTGTGCCGAACAGGATGCTGGAGAACTCAATGAACGAGCTAGTAAAGCTGAAGTTGAAGCTCAAGCCATAAAGCAAGACCTTGCTAGAGTAGAAGCTGAAAAAGAAGCTGCACTTGCTCAATACCAACAGTGTTTGGAGATAATATCTAACTTGCGGGACAAGCTACTGCATGCAGAGGAGAATGCCAGAATGATTAATGAAAGAGCTCATAAAGCTGAAAGTGAAGTTGAGACCCTGAAGCAAGCACTTGGCAAACTAAATGAAGAGAAGGAAGCTGCTGTCCTCCAGTACCAGCAATGTTTGGAGACGATCTCTAGTCTGGAGCATACAATCTCTTGTGCCCAGGAGGAGGCCCAAAGGTTAAATTATGAAATAGATGATGGGGTTGTGAAGTTAAAGGGTTCTGAAGAAAGGTGTCTTCTGCTGGAAAAATCAAATCAGACTTTGCAGTCTGAGTTGGAGTCCTTGGTGAAGAAGATGGGGTCTCAAAGTGAAGAACTGACAGAGAAGCAGAAGGAAGTGGGTAGACTTTGGACTTGCGTACAGGAAGAGCAGTTGCGATACATGGAGGCTGAAACTGCTTTCCAAACTCTGCAGCATTTGCATTCTCAATCTCAGGAAGAACTGAGATCTCTGGCTGCAGATCTTCACAATAGGGCCCAAGTTGCAAAGGAGATGGAAACTCATAATCAGGGTTTAGAGGATGAAGTCCAGAGGGTCAAGGAAGAGAACAAGAGCCTGAATGAGCTCAGTTTGTCTTCAGCTGTGTCAATAAAAAATTTGCAAGATGAGATCTTAAGATTGAGGGAGACCATTGGGAAGCTTGAAGAGGAAGTTGAACTTCGAGTAGACCAAAGAAATGCTCTTCAGCAAGAAATATATTGTCTGAAAGAGGAACTTAATGAGCTGAGCAAGAAACACTGGGCTATGCTGGAGCAGGTGGAGTCAGTAGGCTATGATCCTGAGTGCTTGGGGTCATCTGTCAAGGAATTGCAGGATGAGAACTCAAAATTAAAAGAGACTGGTGAGGCAGAGAGAAGTGAAAAAGTGGCTCTGCTGGAAAAGTTGGAAATCATGGAGAAACTTCTAGAGAAAAATGCTGTTTTGGAGAATTCCCTCTCAGATTTGAATGTTGAGTTAGAAGGGGTTAGAGGGAAAGTAAAAGCATTAGAAGAATCCTGTCAATCTCTTTTGGGAGAGAAATCGACTGTTGTTGCTGAGAAGGCTACCCTGATTTCTCAGTTACAGATTACCAATGAGAATTTGGAAAAATTCTCACAGAGAAACAACTTTCTGGAGAATTCCCTTTTTGATGCAAATGCTGAACTTGAAGTATTGAGGGTGAATTTGAAGAGCTTAGAAGATTCATGCCGGTTGCTCGATAATGAGAATTCTTGCCTGATCACTGATCAAGAAAGCTTAGTTTCTCAGTCGGAAATTACTAAGCAAAGGCTGGAAGATCTGGAGAAAAGATGCACAGAATTAGAACACAAGCACTCAGGTACTGAGAACGAGAGAGAATCTGCACTTTGTAAAGTAGAAGAACTGCAGTCTTCCTTGGATGCTGCGAAACAAGAACATGCCAGCTTTTCAAGGTTGAGTGAAACCCGATTGGCTGGCATGGAATTGCAGATCCGTGTTCTAGAAGAAGAAGGGCAGTGCAGGAAGCAAGAATATGAAGAGGAGCTAGACAAAGCTGTTGGTGCTCAGATTGAGATCTTCATCTTGCAGAAATGTGTCAATGATCTGGAAGAAAAGATTGCTTCTCACTTGATCGAGTTCCAAAATCTCTGGGAGGCATCCAAATTGTCGGAGAAACTGATTTCTGAACTAGAGCGTGATAATCTTGAACAGCAGGTGGAAGTGAAATCCTTGTTTGAGCAAATTAAGAAACTCAGAATGGGGCTGTATCAGGTGTTGAAGACTCTTGACATTGATGCACACCATGGGTTTGAAGATAAGATTAACCAAGATGAAGCGCTTCTAAACCACATACTAGGTAAACTTCAAGAGACACACAATTGTCTCTCTAGAAGTTGTGATGAAAATCAGCACCTGCTAACTGAGAAGTCAGTTCTTGTTACACTGCTAGGGCAACTGAAAGCAGATATGGTGAATCTTGAAACAGAAAGGAACGCCCTTGCTGGGGAGATCAGGATTCAGTCTAAGCAGTTCTCAGTGTTGCAGACTGAGATTCAAAAACTTTTGGAGATGAATGAAGAATTGAGGTCGAAAGTAATGGAGGGAAATCAGAGAGAGGAGGTATTGACAACTGAAACAGAGAATCTGCGTGGGCAGTTGTTGGACTTGCAAAGAGCAAACCAGAATTTACAGGAAGAGAAATTCAAGGTGCTTGAAGAGAAAAGATCCTCAGTTAAGGAAGCATTTGACTTGGTGCAAGAAAAACATAAGCTAGAAGAAGCAAACTGGATCTTGTTTGGTGAAACAGTATCTCAGAGTAACCTTTCTCTGATTTTTAATAATATCGCCTTCGAAAAATTTGTGGAGTTGGAAGAGCTCACTGAAGGTCTGAATAATCTTCATTATGTCAATAGCGACCTAGAAGAGAAGGCAAGATTAATGGAGGGGAGGGTAGAAGATGAAAAAAATGAAAATTTAAATCTTAAGGAGTCGTTGAGTATGTCGGAGAATGAACTTGTATCGGTTAAGTCTATTAGTGATCAACTAAGATGTGAAATTGCAAATGGGAAGGATCTGTTGTCTCGGAAGGAAAATGAGCTTTTGGAAGCACGACAGATGTTAAGTGCAATTATGAACGAGAAAATAGAGTTGCTTAAATTTGTGGAGGATCTGAAGAATGAGTATGATGAGGCCAAGGTGATACTCAAAGATCAAGAGAAGCAGATTCTGAAAATATCTGATGATAATTATCATTTGAGTAAGGAGACTGGATGCCTATCTAAAGTGAATCAGAAATTGGAGTCTGACCTGTGCAGATTTCGCAAAGAACTTGGGGAAGTGAAAACTAGGCAGGAAAGCTTGAGCTCTGAACTGCAAAAGGGAAGAGGTGAGGTTGAACTGTGGGAGACTCAGGCTGCCAAATCTTTTACTGAACTGCAAATCTCCACTGTATTTGAGGTTCTGTTTTCTGGAAGGATTCATGAGCTAACTGAAGCATGTGAGAGCCTTGAAGGTAGAAGCAATTCCAAAGACATGGAGATTGAATTTCTGAAAGAAAGAGTTAGCACCTTGGAAGGCGAGAAAGGAGGACTGCAAGCTCAGTTGGCTGCATATACCCCAGCTGTCATCTCTGTTAAAAATTGTATATCCTCTTTGGAGAAGCATACTCTTTTTCATCGCGGGCCTCATGCTATTGAAGATGAAAAGGCAAAGGTAATTTCCATCTATTCTGCACTACTGAAATTTCAGTTGTTCTGAGGCCAAGATGACAAGAACTGTTTCTTAAATGCTTCATTCCATTAATTACCTTATCCTTGTGGTTACTGCATGGATTAATTCTTAAAGCTTCAATTGGACAAGCTACTAGAGTCTCTCCGTATAAGTGTTACATATGTCCTTTGTGGTAGCTCATACCATCTGTGGATCTTGATTTTCTCACCAGCATGACCTTTATCGTCGCATCTTTATTCAATGAGTCCCTTAAAAATATTTGTAGAATTAATGCTTGAGCTGGTTGTGTTTCACAAATATTCTTGAGTTTTTTGGGTGTGAGGCATCTGCTACTTTGTGATCATTTTAACTTCTTAGCTTCTTTACAGCTCTCTTTCTATGCAACTGAAATACACTCTTTTATGGTTTTGAATTCACTGTAATCAAGCACTACTCATTAAATATTTCATGAGATATATTTAATTTAATCATACAAGAACCTTTTAAAAGTAAGCTGGCTTTTTCTAGGATCCTTTGGGTTTGATATGTGTTGGGCATCTTATGACATGGTGATTTCCCCCCAACTCTACCCTGTGGTTTTGGGTCTCATCTAATGTTCATGGCTTATTTTCAGTGGTCAAACCATATTATGCTGACTGGGGGTAATTGCCCCCACCGAAATTTGTAAAGTTTTAAGGAGCATATATATCTTATTTGAGAGATTTGAAATTGATTTACTATTGCATCCACTGAAAATTTTTTATTGGATCAATTATAAGAGGTTTTCTTTCTTTTTGAAATAAATTTAGGGATTTTTACACTTTTAGATTCTCATGGACAGATTAAGTGGTAAAGAACAAAAAAGAAAAACTTTGAAAATGGTGGCCTTTGTTTGTCTGGTTTTAAAACAGAAACAGTACTCTTGTTGTCCCAAATCTCCCTTACATGCAGCCGCTGGAACAAAGAGAAAGGAAGGGGGAGAGAGAAGAGAGAACAAGTGGAGAGAAAAAAGAAAAGGAAAAAGCATAAAGAAAAGATAATGAAGGAAAAGAATAAGAGTGAAAAAGTTATATAGGAAAACTTTATTTTTTTATTTCTAAAATTATGGAGGCAAGTAAAAAATATATTTAATTCCTAAATTTTTTTAATTGTGTTTAATTTATTTGATTGTTTGGGGAAAAAGTTGCATGTATATGGCATTATTGATTTGATTATTTACATAGATATCATAGTAGTTGTCATGGTTTTCCTTTCATGATTTATTAAGTTTAATTACAATGAATTGTTTATTCTAAGTAATTGAAATTTTTCTTTCAGGGCTTTTGATATTTAGGTTTCGAATTGCTAATTTCTTAATATTTGGTTTTTGAATAAGTAATGATGTCTCATCACTAATATATAAAGAGATGCTTTTCATAAAATTATTAATGGGCTGATCATGCAACATTTTCAAAATATGAACACTCATAGAGAATTGATTTGGGATAGATATTTTATTGGAAAACAATATCAACCATTGTATTTATTTATTTGAAGTTTGCATCCCCTAAGGGGAAAATCCGAACTCTGCCAATGCTTATTTTCCACTTGTTTGCAGGAGGCTAATGTGGTTACTTGCTTGCATGCCGAAAGCAGTCAACAAACAGATGAAGATCAAATTGCAATGGGGCCGGATGGACTTTCAGAATTGCAGGATTTGGAAGGAAGAGTGAAAGCTATTGAAAAGGCAGTGGTGGAGACGGAAAGACTCGTGGTACTGGAACACCTAAACACTAATGCCAAACTAGACGCTGCAGTGAGAGAGATCGAAGAGTTGAAATCTCAAGACAGCTTGTGTCAAGAAAATGTTGAAACAAACAAGAATTTTCCTCCACATCAGGTTGAAGAGGAACTTGGGGATGGGCACGGTAAAGATCCCAAGCTGGTGAAGCCGACACGTGAAATCTCTGAAGCAAGGAATGAAGTCCTGCCTAAGGACATCATGCTCGATCAGATATCTGAGTGTTCATCATATGGGATAAGCAGGAGAGAAACTGTAGAGGTTGATCAGATGCTTGAGTTATGGGAAACCGCTGACCGGGATGGCAGCATTGACCTGATGGTTGGCAAGGCTCAAAAAGCGGCTGCCACACCTGGGCACAATCAGCTTGAAGCAATCAAGAAACACAATCGTTCATACCCCTCTTCAGAATCATTGGTTGAGAAGGAGTTGAGTGTTGATAAATTAGAAGTATCTGAGAGACTTGCTGAGCCCCGCCAAGAAGGGAACAAGAGGAAGATTTTAGAAAGACTCGATTCTGATGCGCAAAAGTTGACCAACCTTCAAATCACCGTGGAAGATTTGAAGAAGAAGGTGGGGAATTCTGAGAAGAGCAGAAAAGGAAAAGGTATGGAATATGATACCGTCAAGGGGCAGCTGGATGAAGCTCAGGAGTCCATCATGAAATTGTCTGATGTAAATCGCAAATTGATGAAGACTGTTGATAATGGTTCCCTCTCCTTTGATGGAGTTTCTGCAATAGACCCAGATGAGAGTGTGAATGCCAGAAGGAGGAAAATTTCTGAACAGGCACGAAGGGGATCTGAAAAAATTGGGCGGTTGCAGTTGGAGGTACAGAAAATACAGTTTCTTTTACTGAAACTTGATGACGAGAAAGAAATTCGTGGGAAGACGAGGATCACCGACCGAAAACCTAGAGTTCTCCTTCGAGATTATCTCTATGGTGGTGGGGTAAGAACCAGCCAGAAGCGAAAGAAGGCGCCTTTTTGTGCATGTGTCCGACCTCCAACTAAGGGAGATTGAAGCAGTTACACATTCATTCGGCATATATAATCAGGATAAAGTTATGAGACATTAGTTTCATTGTCTATAGGGTTTCTTTCAATAGAGATGTTCTACACCTACATGTTTTACTTTTTGTCTTGTAGAGAAAGATCTGGTCTTCCTTAGCTTAGAGATCCTGCTGTAAATTTCAGGCTATCTAATTTTACAGATACTGTGGTCAAGGAGCATGATTCGCCTCACCTTCTATTTTTTCTATCTTGCATACATAATTTGGGTGATAATGGAAATAAATTTTCTTCATGGCTACCTATGCTGCAGACCAGTGGGTTGAGTTCTGTGCATTCCATAGTTTGTCAGCAATGAGTAGAGAAGCTTTTTAGCAAGAGATAAGACCTCTCAGTAATAATAATGGAGCCAGATGGGTTATTTTGATGGAGCTTTTTCTTTGCCATGAAGGTATTTGGCTAGGTTTTCTCTTGTATCCTCCCCACCGGTCAATCATAATATTATGTAGTTTATGTAATAAACAACATACCGGGAAATGTTAGGTGCTTTCTTGGTATTCTCTTTGTGTCATCTTAATCTTAGGTGGATATTATCTTCTAAAAGTAAAATGAGAAAAATAAGGGCTATTTTGTTTTTTGCCTTTTTAGAAAATAACATACACTTAGGACCGGAAGGATACAAAAAAAAAATAGTATGAGAGTACCTAACATTTTCCCTAAGATAATACTCGGCAATTTCTGCTTATCGGTACTCCACATAACCTTGTTAAGGATTCTCCAACTTCCCATTACCTGTGAGAATGCCATTACTTCCATGGAAGAAGAGGAGGGTAGCTGACCCACCAATTATAAATTCTCTAATCTCCTCTCCTCCAGCTAAACTTCTAACATTTCCATTCAAACGCTCTCCAACCTCACAGAGTTTGAAAAGTATAGTGCACTTCAATAGCTTGGAAACTGTCATGCTTCAAATTTGGATTTTATTTCCTCCATTCTATTGAAATTAGGCCACTTGAGATGATGCTTAGTACGTTCTTCCTCCGGTGCTTTGATAAATCTCAAAATTACTCAAGAAACTATAGACTGGCCAACCCCAAATATAAAGCTGAGAAAGCTAACATAATTAACTTTACAAGCACGTGCTAGTCAATCCAACTAACCAATCCTGCTGTCATCCAGTTGTCAATCTAACCAACCAAATTAATCTAACTAAATCTTTTACGTTAACTGATATGCCCCCTCGAGATGAATGAAATAAGTTTATGACATTCATCCTGGACAACAACAAATGATACGATGTACGGGGTAGAGGCTTAGTTAGATGTCTGCAATATGGTGTTTAGACTGAACATGGAGTGTGCGGATTAGCCCTTGAGCTATCTTCTCTCGAACTATATGACAATTAAGATCAATGTGTTTCGTAAGCTCATAAAAAACTAGGTTAGGCTGAGGATGATGAAGTTGCAGATCTTTTAGTAAAGCCTGAAGCCAAATCAATTCACATGTAAGAGCTGCCATATACCTATATTTAGCTTTTGCTGAAGATCTGGACAATGTATGTTGTTTCTTTGGTTTCTAGGATATCAAAGAGTCACCTAGAAAGACACAAAATCCTGTCACTGACCTACGGGTGTTTCAACAACCAGCTCAGTTCGAATCACAAAATGACTACAAATCTTTTTGTTTGAGTTTTATCACCGAATTGCCGAAGAGGGAGTTTGTTAGTTATTTTATATTGACGAATTCGGTACTCAAACTTTGCTAGTTTTATTTATTTATTTATTATTTTTTTTATTTGAAGCTTCGGTGTGCAAGAGCATTCAGTGAAGCTCTTACGGCAAGCCTCTACACGTTTTCCAAAAGGCCTCATTCGCTAGAGCGATCGCTGGTGTCCGAACGACTGATAATACATAAATAGGCAAAATGCTTTGTTCGCTGAGCGTTCGCTAGCCATCCGAATGGATGCAGTCCATAGTAAAGCCCAAGAGCTTCATTTGTTAGGCGTTAGTAGGTCGTCCAAACAGGAGTTGCATCTAGTGATTCTAGAGGTTTTGTTTGCAGGGGCGTTTTGTAATACCCCGACAAACCACTAGTCTTAAAAGATAAATGATTTACTCAAGCATGACAAACATTTTTTTCATAAAATAAGGTATTATGAACCAAAACATAAACCCCTTATAAGTGACCCTAAATCCCTTGAGATTTTCCAAAACAAAACCCAAGACCACACTCTATGACCAAACGTTCGCTAGGGGAACTACCCAAACGTTTGCCCTTAACCTAAGTACAAGCATTTGCTTGGGGGACTGCCACAAGCGTCCATTGACCAGTCCTTGAGCCATTGGGTAATACTCAAACGTACGACTGAACCATTTTATTCACTGTGTAATAGCACCCAAATGTTCGCTGACATTTTGAAACGTAATTTTAACCCACTTTCTACCTTTTTAGAGGAGAGCACACTCCAAACCCCTATATAAACCCCTTCCTTCGACCCTTAGCCCCTCCTCACACTAGAAAATCCTAACCCTAGAGTGAGGAGTGATTTTGAAGGAGGAAGCCTTGGTGGAGTTTTGTCATCATCAAGGTATTTTCTTGCCTATTCCCTTAGCCTTCATGTTGTTCTTACTGCTTTCTTAGTATTACAAGTTTTAAAGAGGCATTTACAAGTTATTGTACCCATTTTCTTACAAAAAATCAAGAATGTTTTAAAGAGTTTCAACCTGCCTTTTACTGCTTTAAGTTCGCATGTCTCCATTAGGAGCCTAGGGTGAGATGTACCACACCCTAGAAGCATAGAACTATATTTGGGCTTCTGGCTTAGAGTTTTTACTCTCTGGTTTAACGTTTGCCCTCGAGGCCGAGCATTCGATTAGGGAGTAGGACACACGCTCATAAACCCGAATGTGCGAACTTAGGGTTTCGATGACCCCCTTTCGTTAGATAGAACTTATTGTATTTCTTGAGGAGTTCTCTAGTGTTGTATATAACAATGTGTCGTATTTCGTTATAGGAGGAATTTGTGATGTCAGAGGACTCAAGCGAGCGCACAAGGTAAGTAAACACTTAAGACTGCTTTATTTAAAAAAGTGTGATATGTCACCTGACTGAGTACACGTATGATATGAGCATGCCTATATTTTTGCATAACTTGGTAACTGCCTAATACTTGGTTGATAAGGTGCATCGTATGATATGGTACACCGGTACATATGGTATAATGGTTATGGGCTTACTATATAAACTTGATTCCATGGTCAAACGTGTGTGTGGATGTGATATATAGGTCTTGGATCCAATTGTTATTTCGTAACTGGTGCAACCTTTAATTTTCCAAGTAGATAGGGGCGTTAAGCAAACAAAGTAGCTCACAAACAAACTTGGGGCCCTGTTCGAATAGTTTCGATTCAGTCTCAAGTTGTTTAATAAATGAGTTGACTGTGAACACAACATTAGTTTCTATTATTAAAAAAGTTGTACTTGTATAAAGTCGGGTATATTTGTATAAGCTCATATCAACTTGTATAACTTCAAGTTATAATGCCCCTCTTGCACATACGTCACGAGTTTATTATAATAAAAGACTATATAAAGTGTTTATCCTACACCAAAATTCTTGCCAAATGGAAATATTTCATGTATGCTACATATATATAAATTATACAACTTACATAGATAATGTTGGAAGGGGAAAAATACTTCCAACTCAATTAAGCATTGAAGGAGACATGTTCTGTTGATTCAACGAGTCTAATGCATGTGTTGCTTTCTCATTTATAAATTCACATGCAACACAGCCTAAATGAGTTAATTATGAAATTCAGACGCTGTTCCAAGCCTCTGGTTCAGCTTTCTCGGGGTTGGGTTTGCATGTATGAAGCCTGTAGGTGCATGCTCCAACAGCCTCCCCTACCGTCAAATAGATCCAATTTTGGCCTATGTTTTCGATGAACTGGGATTTGTTCAGCTTCTTCATCACCTCACCTCCAGGGTTGGCCAATACAAGCTGAATAGATGGGAGAAAGAAGCATTAATATATAAGCATTCAATGTTTAAAATCTTTCAATTTAGAGTATCAAACTTTTAATTTTTTGCAATGTTCACCCGATAAGATTTTCCGTTAATTACACCATGTCAAAATTTTCAAAACACCACAATTCTTTATTATAAAAAGTAAAATAAAAAAATTGCAAAGATCCGGGCGTTGGCCAAGATTTAACTAAATTTGCAAAAATACCTATGCCTAAATTTTTGCAATTTTTTTTTATTATAAAAAAAAAATAAAAAATACACACAAGAGTATTTTGAAAATTTCGATAAGATTTAATGAAAAATCCTAACAGAAAATGGATATTACAAAAAATTGAAAGTCCGATAATTTAAATTAAGAGTTTTTGAACATTAGGGAGGTAATTTCAAAACGCGTGGAGATTGAAGGGTTTGTAAAATTTTTCTAAATAAGAAAATGGCAAGAGAATCACATGTGTAAGAGAAATGCTTCTTAATTTGTATTCTGATGTCTATCTCGCGTACATTTTCGATGATATAGCATGTCAACTAAGCGGAGATGTACACGAGATAAACCCTAGAATAATAAAAATAAATAAATAAAAAATGGAGAGAAAGAACGTACCTTGAGACCTCTTCTATCAACAGTCTTAGTGAGCTCTTCAAGCATGCTGATTCCGCTCGTATCAATGTTACCAACAGCTGCCAACATGAATAATTTGCATGTTAGAGTTACAAATTTGGAAATATATATTGCCATTTAAAAAATAATAATAATTAATGCATCATTTCTTTCTTTCTATTATATATTAATTTCCAAATCAATTGATCACTTACAACTCATATCCAGTATAACATATTGTAAGCTGGTTTCCCCTGAAGATTTTATTCTGTCTTCCTCTTCATCAATCCACCTTGCAATCCTATACATACAGTATTTAAAAATCAATTACTTGAGCAAATTATAAGTAAAAATTAACTGTTGGCTAAAGTTTGTCAAGGCACATCATGAGTGCACTAAGTCATATTAATTATTATTATTATTATTGTTATTATTATTATATATGTTAGACATGTGTATTTGCTATATGTAATTATTAGTATATTATTGTAAAAAAATTATGAATTTCAACATATCATTTTAAAGGCCTGATTTTGGCCAATAAGTTGGCTTTTAGTTTGATCTTCTGAGTAATTGGCCTGTTGGGACATATGCATAAGGCATTGAATCAATATGGAAATTGTAGATGCAGTAAAAATGTATATATAAAAAAATAAATTATCAAGAAAAAATGTCAATTTTGGTGTAGAATTATTTGTTATATGGTAATTTGGCTTATTTGGTTGGAATTAATTAGTAATTAGTATATATATAGTAATCAAGTAGTTTTACCTCTCTCTTAAGTAGCTCGAATTGGCAAAGTAAATGGGAGAATCAATTTCAAGTATGAGAATTCCGGGAACATTGTTGGCATTTGGGTATTGATCAAGGCTTCTGTAAATCGTGGAATTGGGAATGTTTCCAAGAACCAAGGTCTTTGGCCTGGCAATGAACAGAAGCACCCTTAGCAAAGATATGGCAACCTGCAACATTTTAACATAAAGAAATTAAGTTTAGTTACTAAGCGGTTCTTATAAATCCGTGAGAGAGCTCGTTCGAGGTTCATTTGCCCAAGATCTATAAACGCTCTCTTACATTCGGACAACAAATTGTTGGAGATCTAAGAAGATTTTTGGTTCATACCGCTACGACAAGGCCGATTTCGACGCTGCCGAAAACAACTCCGATGTATGCACTCATGCACACAACGAAGTCGAATTTGTCAACCTTCCAGAGATGCATGGCGGCTTCGTAGTCGATGAGGCCGAGCATGGCGGATATGATTATGGTCGCCAGCACCACAATAGGAGTGTAATGGAACAAGGGTATCAGGAATAACAAGGTAAACATGACAGCAATTGCCATGACAATGTTTGATACTGCTGTCTTGCATCCTGCATTGTAATTTACTGCTGATCTCGAAAATGGCCCTGAAAGAAAAATTATGTATAAATTAGCAAATTAAAAAGAATGATATATGGGGGGATTTTGCAGAATAATTGTTCATATTTATTCATATATATATATATATATATATACCTGTAGTGAGGTAGCAAGAGGAGAAAGAACCAGCAATGTTCATCATCCCAAAAGCAATCATTTCTTTGTTCCCATCAATATGGTAATTCTTGAACATGGAAAAGCTTCTCCCTACTGCTATTCCTTCCTGCACATAGCCATTAACATTCCCTTGATCTTCATCACCATTTTACTAAAATTTTGGCCTTTTTTATCAGTTGGCTTGTAAATTTCAGACCCATATGAGTTTAATTATTACATTATTTTTGGAAAATTTTTAAATTTTTCAAAAGTTATTTTGATAAAAGAAAAAATTACTAAATTGGTCCTTGGTGGTTTGTGCTTGTATCAAACCAATCAGCCTTCTGGTATAAAAATTATCTCAAAACTCGTTGTGATGAGCCTTTTGTATCAATTAATTAATTCCATCAAATTACATCTATTTTTCTCGTTTTCTCGATATCGAAATAAAATGATTTAACTTTGATGGGAATTGGAAAAGGAAAGGTGCTTACAGCGAGAGCTATGACGCCAGTGATGATGCCAGTTTTAATAGCTGTCGTCAGATAAGGAGAGACAAATATTAGATCTCCGAACGACGGTGGATTTAGCCCCTCCTTCAAGCGTCCTATCTGAACAAGTATACAGTAGCACGCACCATATCACACATCTTCAGCATTCACACAAAACACACAAAAAAAAAAAAAAAAAAAAATCCTCTACAAACAAAATTAAACAAAAAAAAAAAAAAAAAGGTGACCGTCCAATCAGATCTAGCAATCATGGGGATCTGGCAAAGCACGGGAAATAATGGGTCCCACTCAGAATGTCCAAAAGCGAATATTATTGGTGGGCCCCACTGCTTGGTAGTTGTAGACGACAAGATCGCTGGAACAATTATAGATGGACGACAGAATCCACAACCATACCCACGCTTTTATTACAGCGACATTATTATTATTATTATTATTTATTTTTTTATTCTATCTAATCCTTATTATGGCGATTAAGGTAACTTTTGGTTGTCGTAGAAAATGCTTTTTTTTTTTTTTTTTTTTTTTATTAAATTTTTTTTTTAAAGGTTAGAGGAAAGGTAAATTGTAACTATCTTATCAGGGCGGCATGACCACAATAATACCAACTCACAGGATGCTGCTCAAGAATCGCAAGTGCTATCAAAGCATCAATGAAACTCAAAGTGACGAACACTAATAGGTTAAAGAATTTTCATTGCGGGAGTCGAAACCAAATCCTAGTGTGCCCCCAATTTCATGGAAATTTCCTTGAGACTATATATTGAACTACCAGAAACCAAATCCTAGTGTACCCCCAACTTCATGGAAATTTCCTTCAGACTATTGAATTAGCACCCATAGTGGTGCCTTGTTTTCTTGTGTCAATTGATGTATTTCTAATCTTGCTTATTAAAAAAAAAAAAAAAAAACTAAGGATTAATCATACTTGCGGTGGTCCAAACCTGATGCTCTATTGGACTGTCTTGCACCAGCATGTCAGAATTGCTGGTGTGTTTTTTGGCCTGAGACAGAGAAAGAAAGAGAAAAAGAGAGAGCATGTATCGGGGAACTCACCACTTCAACGCCGTGTTTCTCGGCATGGGTGAGATAAACAAGAAGGCTTCCCAAGATGACTGACGTCAAAGGAGCCATGGCTGATATCCAAAAGAACCTTGGCTTCTTCTTGCTCTGCATGTTATCCAAACATAAATTAATAATTCTTTTGTTGAAAATAACCCCTCAAATCTAATCCTAAAAGCAATATCTTACTATTTATATGCATCGAAAAACAAATTATTATTATTTAAAGTTATTTTCTTGCTTTCTATTTTCATCGGTGATGAGCTAAAGCAAAGTATATATGTATATATATACATGCACGAGTCAATTATCATCTTTGAAATTAAGTTTGCATAGCTTAATTTAGAGTGGGAGCAGGTTAATTAGGTTTGAAATAAGACTATTTGACACACATAACATTAACAAATATTAAAAACGTGGGAGTTGATTCGGACCTAATGATGATGATTATAATTAATGAAAAGAAAAAAGAAAGGTAGATGCTAATAGAGAGAATTCAGGAAAGCATGCAGCCCAAAAAGTGAAAATATTTTTATTGATTAGAAAAACAAGCCAGTGATGATATGGTTCTTTCTGAATATACCATTCTGCCTTAACTGGGTCATGATTTGTTTGTTTATAGTGGTATTGGTTTGACTTTTATGACATGACTAAGATAAAGAATAAGCATCTCAAAAGAAAAACGAAGAAGAAGAAGAAGAAGGGAGTTTTCGATCATGAAAAATATATATGGGTCAGATTTGGGTATAAAATATTCATTCAACCAATTAAAGAAAAGAAGAAGAAGAAGAAGATATGGGTTAGATTCACTTACGAAGTGTTTGGTGCTGATAAGAAAGAAAAGGAAACAACATCCCAGCACACCGCTTTCCCACCTCCACTGTGATTTCCACCAATGATCATCACATTAGATAATAGGAGAAAAGAAAAAAGAGGATGAAAATTGTTCCCAATCCCAGAGAATGATGTATAAAATTATAAATGCTAAGCAACGAATATATCCATGGCCATATATTTTAAAATTTTAAGTATTTGAAAAGAAAATGATGAATTTAATTATTTAATTATATTCTAACAAACTTATTTCTTAAACTGAAAAATAACTTACATATATATATATATCAAGTGGGATAAGATAAATTAGATTAGAGTTATTTGTGTTTATAATAAATGGTTAAAGAAGGGAAAAAAGAGGATAGTTACGTACCTTATGTGTTTGGCCAAAGACAGAACGCATCACTGACACAAGATCTGTTCCATGGGTGAAATGTTCAAGGCCAAGGATCGCTTTCAGCTGTTGCAGGCACACCACAGTGGCTGCTCCTGCCATGAACCCTACTATGGTTGCATGTGATAGAAAATCCACGATAAACCCTAGCCTGTGGTCAAGTTTCACATCATTTTTAGGAAAATTAATTAACAAATTCCCAACACAAAATATAATTAACTAAACCATAAAACTAACAAAGGGATAAATAATTCTAGGTAGATGTTTATGCAAAGCTCAAAGCAATAGATCGATGAATCATAGTATGTGGATCGTGGTTCAAAGAGAATCTCATCAAATAAGAAAAGAGAATAATTATAGTAGAGAGTTTTTTATGCTAAACAAAAAAGCAACGTGCCTTTTACTGATATATGATCTTTAACTTTATCTTCTTTTTTGTGTTATAGTGATGCTAAACTCAACCCTTTTTGAATTTTCTGATGAGTTTTGCAATAATGCTAACCTTAGTAAGCCTAAAGAAGCCTGAAAAACTCCGGCGAAGAATGTTGCTGTGAAAGCCAGGTGAAGATAGAGCTTAGGATTTTCATTAGCATTAACTTCATTCCCCAGCATTGAAGCCGTGAGAAGTGATGCAACGGCAACAGTCCCCACAGCCAAATCTCTCGAGCTGCCCATAATCGCATAAACCAATGGCGGAACGAAGCTTGAATCTGCATTATTTTAAACAATCACAAAAAATCCATTAAAGATTTACTCGTAATTAATATACATATATTTATTCTTTTGTGTATACAAAGTAGTAGCTCACACAGGCCAAGAATTGGAGGCAAGTTGGCGAGCTTTGCATAGCTAATCCCCTGAGGAATAGCCAAGCTGGCGATAGTGATGCCAGCAATAAGGTCAGATTTCAAGAAGTCTAACGTATATCTTGGCGCCCATTCAAGGATCGGGAACAAGTACTTGAGTCCAAGCACGATTTTAACCGACGGCGGCTGCTTCTTGAACTGCCGCAGAGGGTCATCGGGGAAGAAAGTCTCTTTGAGAGAGTTCTTCAGAGACTTCACGAACGGCTGCGGGGGAGGGATTGCCACGCGGTGCAAGCGCTCCACGCTGCCAGAAGGGTACACTGGGTCGGCGTTGCCCATGGAAATGCTTGTGCAGAAGAATTTGAAGGAAGGAAGGAGAGAAAGGTGGTGGTGGTGGTGGTTGTAATGGAGTGGAGGAGAGGAGGAAAGGAGAGGGTGTGTGCAGCTTAGTTAAGACCTGTATGGCCTTTAATACAAGTAGGGAATTGTGTGGGATTATTATTCTTTATAATTTTAGTGCGTTGAGGGTCCCATATACAAGAATATGTGTCACAGGACACGTTAGCACGATTGCCTTTTCACTACAAATTTTATTTTATTTTATTTTTTAGCATCAGCCCACCTCTAGACTTTTCTCAAGCTTATTTTTTTTCTCTCCCTATCTAACAAATTAAAGGAGGAAAAATCTTGGAGGTTCACGTATTATATATATATATTAATGGTCTAGTTCCATTGGATGGTTTTGAAGTGACACCAAGCTTGACACGTGGCTAATGGGTTTTTGGGTTTGTGAGGATTAATTTTGATTAAAATAAAATCATATCTAATCCTTATGTTTTCATCTTCTTTGAATTTAGTCATTGAGTTTTCATTTTCAAGTATAAAGTCTTTAGGTTTTGTCCAAGCTTAAAATTAGTTTTTGTCCCTTTATTGTCAAAGTTAATGGTTTGTCATCTGCTACATATCTAATTTGACACTTTATAAATACTCTAATGCAATGCTACATCATAAGTGTTAAGTCATTCATAAAAAAAACAAAAAACAAAAAACAATCTATGTGACACGTAGACGTGTCAAATGAGACACGTTTGGTAGATGACAAATTGTCTATTTTAACAGTAAAGTGATAGAGAGACCTATTTTAAAACTAGACAAAACTTAATTAAGGACTTTACTCTCGAAATTAAAAACCATAGGACTAAATATAAATCAAATAAAAACCTAACTAAATTTGATTTTTCCTTTAGTTTTATTTGAGATGAAATCATATCGATCCAAACTAGTTCCTATCTAGCAAAGGATTGAGGCTACCAACTTATGCTAAAAATGACTCTCGACATTATCTAGTTATGAGTTGATTGAAAATTAGATTCAAGATCAGTAATACTACATGTAGGTCTGTTTTACGCACTCTCCCTTATATGTTAATGTGGCTGCGCGCCATGTCGGATTGTCATATTAGGCACGAGTGCACGACCACTCTGAATAGCTCATCGGGGGTGGTCATGACTCTCTACGCATTTGACAATGGTCAGTACTTTTAAAGGTTTAATGAGAGTTCGATGAGAGCGATTGACCACCCCTTAACTTCAAAGAAAATGACTAGCCCAAAGACTGATTAGGGGTGGTGGTCTTACCGTCCTCAAGTATTTCAGGCAATTTGTTTTGAGCACCACTGCCACATTAGCGGGTGCTAGGTGTACATAATTTTTAAGTATGATTCTTAAGTAGGTACGACTAGCATTTTTCTTAGATTCAAATCTAGCAATGCCTAACTATGTTGGTATTCCATTAGAAACACTTTAGCTTAAAATTGTATTTGTAGACCACCATGCATATATATCAAATCTTTTACTCGCAGCAGATTCGTGGGCGATTTCTCCATGTAATTATAAGATTTCCACCGACAATGTTTGACATATATACCCCTTCAATTCATATGTCCTTGAGATGTGAAGAGCCCACTGGCTAATTAAACATAACTTTGGAACACATGCTTTACCATTATTTTACGAACTAAAAAGGTGCCTTAATTCTTGATGGTGATTAAATAATTAGGTTGGGTTTGTTAATGTGTTTTGGAGGGACTTTTTTGCATTTAATTTGAAAATTCTAAAGTTGGCTTCGAATCTGGATACATATAACGAGAATTATATGATTAGTTGAGATGTTAAGAATATATTTGATATTATTTTTAGTTATTTATTACCTTATATGTTCTAGGGTTTAGTCTAGGGTTTTTTGAAGTAATTCTAAAAGTCACTATTATGTCACTCTATGGATGAGTTAGGTGGCTTTTAAAATCATAATTTGATCAAAATTTAATAATAATCAATCAAAAGTCCAGTCGTAATTTTAGAGTAACACGAGATGGACACAAAAATGACTTCTAGGATTACTCGGGTTTCTTGTCCACTACTCATTCTTTCTCTATAAATATAGAGCTATGTAACATGGTTTAATATACAATTCAATATAGTACAGATGTAGCCTTAAACTTTCTTTACGCTTCCGCTCTCTTATGTCTCCCCTTTCTTTCATCTTCAATATATTTAATAATGAGAAATGATAAAGACACAATATTTTTTTAAAAAAATTGCATTATTATGAAGAAAAATACTTTCTTTTTTTTTTAAAAGAAGGACCAAAAATAGATATTATTGCTTCATACATTTTTTTTTCATTTTTTATTTATTTTTATTACAAAAGAATGCAAAAGTAGAACATTTGTTGAGCAAAATAGTTGAGCATTTAGCATTTTCCTACATGCAATGTCTTTGGATAGACTAATTAGTGAGCTAGACTTCATTCGTTTTTGTTTGTTTGTTAAGATTATTGGTATATCTTAATTCTCAGGGATGACATGAAGAACTTGGAGAAAGACTCTATTTTGTGCAGTTCATTATACTTAAGAGGGGTAAAATTATCATTTTAGTTTTTACGGACAATTTTTCCCTTTAAATCTCAATGACCAACTTGAAATGGAGATGATCCGTTTCCAAACAACTTGGCTTAGTCCTGATCAATTCAATAACTTCAATAAAATATAAAATAAATATCAATGAAGTGCAGTTGAGTAATATTAATTGAGAATAAAGTAACTTTTATTATAAAGTTACTTACAAGCCGATGCCAGTACAGTTGATAATTAGAAAAACAATCTCACTTTTCAATTTCTCTTAATATTTTAATAATAAATACTTTTAATAGGAATTTAACATATAATTTTCTAGCTTCAAAGGTTGGTTTATAGTAGGCAAGATTATTTTGATTTGAATATCCACATAAAACATATCAGTGAATCAGCATAGACCGACCCATTTGAGTTTTGACACGGAAGATCTGACTCAGACGAGTCAGACCGACTCACCTGTTATCTTTGGGTCAAACCTGTAACGCTCAAAAACTTGCTCACGGAATAAAAACCGTTGCTTTTAACGGCTAAGTTTGACTGCTTCCGTCGACTTGTACAGCTGTCGCACTCGCAGTCACAGTTCCAGGTGATCTGTCCTCAAACGGTGGGTTGGCTTCTAGCTTGTTCTGACACTTGTTAACATCTAACCGGTTAAAGGTTGTCTTTCTCGTTGATTGTGTGCCAGGAATGACGCAAATGCCCTGATTATATAGAGTATAATGGGAAAAGGAATTGGCCCATGTGTTTTTATTCGCTTAAAATTTAATATCTATTTTTTCTTTTTCTTGTACTCCACCACGTTTTTATCATTTTAAAAATAGATTTTTATTGGTCAATTAAATTGTTGATGGAGTTTCTGTCATGTCAATAAATCGCCAACTCACTCGCAGACACGCCATAATTTCGTCTAATATTTTTTGGCAGAATTCATCAAATAATAAACACGTCTTATGAGTTAAATATATCATAATCTGATTGTTGCTGATGTGCCATTTGATAGTTTTCATCAAAAAAATTAGGTGAAAGTTGAACGCAGAGACCTATTTATGGTATAAAGGTTATTGCAAATCATTGTAGCCTCAATGATTAATTTTGTATTTATCTCAAAGAATAATTATGTCTTAAAGATTGTCTAAACCTTTGGGTTGTAGATGTGATCCGTTTTCTAGCTCTTAGGCTTAGAAGGATGAGTTTCGGCATGTGTTTTCTGCTCCCAAGGCAGAGAAAGATGAACTACCTATGCATTGAGTTGAATCTAGCTATGAAAATTAATCATGGATTAGTGGATATTGTTGTCATAGATAGATTTTGAATGTTGATTTTTATGTAAGTATCTATGACTTGTAACCTCTTAGCTTTGGTTATGATTTTTTCAAAACTTTTTGCTCTTTGATGTAAGAGCGTTTACACTCATGATATTTCTTCAATGAGACTTGGAATTATTCCCTTTAAAAAAAAAAAAAAAAAAATTATGTCTTAATGATGCAGGAGCTTTCCTATTAGGATTTGTTTTCATTTTCCTATTAGGTTTGATTTTCCTTTTCCTTGTTAATTTAGGAGGTACATAGCCTACATCTAATCTTTGCTATTTTTCAATTCAATTTGAACTATCAATTAAATTTAAATTTTTCAAAATTATTTCTTTGTTTACTTATTTGAGACAATTCTTCCATATTTGTTATTTTCTCTCTTTCTAAATTTTCTTTTAATCTTCAATTCTTAGTTTCTGTTGTTATTATACTATTTTAGAACAATCTTAGTTCTACCTAGCATCATTTAACAAATTATTATTATTATTTTAATTTTTTTTTGGTTAAAAAAATTCCTCCTAGCTATGTGGTGGTTGATATCAACTTGAGCGAAGCTACTAGTTAATATCTAGTTCTTGAGATTGGATTAGACAAAGTACGAACTATAAGAAGAGCCCAATCATAGAATTTGGTTTTCTTTTAGGGCTTAGAATTTCTTTTAGCTATAGAATTCTCTCACAGATTTCTTGCAAAACACTCAAACATAGTAGAATAATATTATGTGCCTTCTGATATAACTTTGAGTAACCTAGTTTTACAAGATTTAACAAGCCCCTATTATAAATTAACTAATTAATTAAGCACGTATATCATAAACCCTAAAGATTGCAATAATGTTTCCCAATCAATTTTTTTATATCAAACTTGATACAAGGAGTAAATTAATAGGTGCGGTTGAAAGGTCCTTATTAAACAATTGGCAGCTAGCAAATATGAAATTAAGCTGTTAAAACAACCCTACAGTAGTTTATCAAACAAGTAGAAAAAGAAACCACATAGCTCCAAATCTAAATAAAAGAAACCTAATCTTTGTAATTATTTTCCCACGACAACGTGAAATTTTAAATGGTGGATTAAGTAGATAAAAGAAAATGAAATGAATCAACCATACAGAGAGGAGATTAATTAATATTTAAATGTTTCTTTTTTTATATAAATTTTAATATGAAAGTAAGGATAAATTTGAAATTTTATAAAAGTTTCATGAGTATAAAAGGTCAATTCATCAATTTTAATGCCTGTTTAACACCAAACCCTAACGGATGGGGATAGATTATTACATCAAATTAAAAGTTCAACGGGGTGAAATTGAGATTTTTTTTAAATTTTTTTTAAAAAAATGGAGATCTTTTCAAAACACGTGAAAGTTTAAGGGGCCTTTGTGAAGTTTTCCATTTTATTCTTTAATGACAAAAAAACTCTTTCAAAATAGGGCCACTTTGTATACTTACTCATGTCAGGAAAACCCTAGACACGTGCAAATAGTCCCATCCACATAGATCGACTATGACTCTAGCTTTGCTGGCAGACATGGCTTCCAGATATTATTTGGGCTCAAAGATATTAGAATCTTAGACTTGATAAAAATTACCGAGACCCTTGCCACTTAAGTCAACCCATTGGGGTTGAAACACTGAAGTTTATCCTCCTTAATTATTAGGTTATGTTAGCTAGAATAGAAATCATAACAAAGTGTCATAATCACATGCATTATGTCTTCTAGTTGTCTCATAATATTATAGCTTTGAGAGCATCTCCCCTACTCTATGATGTTGACTATAGAAGCCAAAGAGTCCTGCTGTTACATTTTTTAATTGTGCATATATATACATAATAATTCTTACTTTGAATTATAATTTTTGTTTCCCAATACTCTTTTTCAAAGAATAATTTAAAACATAGTTTTATTAGCTCGAGAATTACCCGTGATAAGTGCAAGCTAAGTGTTTTATTAAGATAGTGGTCAACAAAATATTTGTATAGTATAACAAGTAGTCAAGTAGCTCGGCAAGTGACAACGAGAGAACCAGGACAAAAAACCAGGCATTCGCTTCGCTGTAGTTACAATATACAAAACCCTTTGAACAAATGCTTGATGATCAACTATTAGATATAGATGGCGGGCATGATACAAACTTAATTTATAGAATTTACCCTTCAAAATTAACCAGTTTGCAAGGGTAGGGTTTCAAAAGGATTATATACCAGGACATTTTAATACAGCTTATAAATCGCCTCTTCTAAGACTCGACTATATATAAAACTGCAATCCATTCGATTCCATACTTGAGGAGTTGTGTCCAATCATATACTTAATGTTGATATATAGTTTATGTTAGAGTTAACTATCATATATAGATCAAAGATAGTGTACTTAATTACCTTGATTCATGTAATCCATTATCCTTAATTGATGAAGAATCTGCAGCGAAAAAGAACAGATTATCCTTCTAGAGAGAGAGAGAGAATTCTATAAGCATGAATAAGAGATGGGGTCTCACAGACATGTATACGGACCAATCGTTATAACTTTTCATGAAAAGTCACTTTCATGATACCCTTTTAATTAAAAAAGAAAAGAACTCCGATTAAGACCCATTTAATTAGTCTCTTTAGCTTAAGTCCAAGTCTATTCTTGTCAAATATTGTTGTAAGAAAATGGTGCCAAAGACTTAGATATACAGAGGCTAATATTATACTCAAACCACGTGGAAGACCTAAGAGTAATGGGGCATGACAAAAGGGAAGCAATTTTGAGCAAAGTTATACATATATATATATATGGATCAAATAATTGGAGTGTGCATGTATGTGACATAAAAGATGCACAATTAAAGAAACCATGGTTACACCGCAGTCACGGGAATGCATGAGGCTGTATCCCATAGGACAGAGAGAGGGGGGCAACTAATTAAGACAGGCAAGGATTTCCTCTTATCTGATCGACTATGTTGTTTAATTAATTGACCAAACCATTTGATGCTGAATATGAATGGGATCTTGTTTGAAACATGTTTGTCTCTTACCATTCTCATAATGCATGGACGGCATATAATATGAATGAATAATTGATGAGGATAAGGCTACCAAATAATAGAAGAAGCTAGAACTGAAGAGTTGGATTAAATAATTAAGATTTCCTGAGAAAAATAATGGTGAGGTTTTGAATATAAAACTATTAAGTAATAAATAATTATGTTGTTAAAGCTTTGATCACATTCTCAAACAAGCAGTTTCATGATGATCTATCTCTGTCAAGAATTATGTCGAGTCAAAAATATCAGCTTGTTATATGTTATTACGTAAACTTCACTAAACAACAAAGCCAGCGTGCTACTCGTCCTTTGTATCTATTCACCGGTATGAAAGTGCATGCTAATATTTTATGAAAGAAGCCAGGAAGAAAGAAAAGTTTTCGTAAAGCAAATAAATTGCAAATTCGTCGATCTGCCACGTGCACCATATTTGACACCTCAAGCGCACGGTGTCAATGCCACGTCAACATGCTTGTCATATTTGTCAGGTGTCTCGTCATCCAAAAAAAAAAAGTTGCCTAACCATTTCACCAAGCTTCCATACTATTGTAATTTCCCGGTCTTAGCCCTAGTTAACAGACGAACTATTTTGGGCCATAGCATTAGTTGAAATTAAGTTTGGATGATTCGAGGTTAGTTTTCGGGCCTAGAAGAACCTCATAATGAAATGGAACTAGTGGCGGAGCCAAGGGGAGTTGAAGGGGGGCATATCAACAACTGTCCCTCTATAACCCCTAAAAATTCTCCCTACTTAAGTATAATTTTTTCTTATGTCCCTATCAACAATTGGTATGCACCCATCTCAATAACTCTTGAGGAAAAATAGCCATGATTATACCTTAGGATCAGTCATGAAATCAAAGGATTTTAGAGAAATGCAGAAAAATGAAAGGTTGAAGAAGATGAACAACTTCATTAAACCGGACACACCATTTCATTAACATAAAATTTTATGTGATTTCATCCAGACTTCACATGTACAGCCTAAATAGTAAATAATTAATAAAATATAATTAAGATAATATAACTAACAACACAAGTAGACAAGTTAAGGCATGAAAGACAAAATAAAAAAAAAAACAAAAAACAAAGTGGGATACTGGCGTCAGGCGTGTAACCATGTTTAGCCTTTTGTTGGACTTGCTGCACTTGCAAAGCCAAAAAGTAGAAAAATAATTAATTTTTTATATTTAATTAATTTTTAATATTTTTAATTAATTTTATTTTTTTTATTCATTAAAAAAAATGTCCCCTGACACTAATTTTCTGGCTTCGCCACCGAATGGAACTCTTGTCTCTTGTCCAAGTATACGTTAAGTAGTACATCTTTCTTTCGATCAGCTTTCTGATCTCCTCTTACGTACCCCTATAACATATTGCAAGCATGATTAGTGGTCGTCATTGAATCCACACACTAACAACTTGTTGGATTCATCACTAAACATGATTCAAGTAAGAAGGAAGATTTAATACTTGGACGTTTGGTGCTACAAACTTTATGCACTTTTTTTCCAATGTCCTGGCCTCCTTCACTACACTGGAAACACTTTCCGCTCGCCTTTACCTTTGATCTCTCTCTATCTTTATTCACTCCCTTTCCAATAACCTTGCCAACATGCTTGGTGTGCTTCTTCTTTTTCCAACCTTTCTACTTAGAGAAGAAGCTCGAGTCATGTTCACCGAATTAAGCTTTGGCCTTCAGATGCCTTGCGGAGCAATGAGCTCATTCGTTAACTAAAGACAAAGTGTAGTCCTTTTTGTCCAAGCAGGGATATTAGAGAATCATACCCACATGAGATTCACCGTCAATCTCATGTGGATATGATTCGCCGTGATGATTTCTTTATCTGCATTATTGGTTGACTTACATGGAATAATTTCAGGCATTTGGACGACAGTATGAGTGACCAATGGTCTAATCCAAAACATTATTATACGTGATGAATAGGATCAAATTTCTGTTGTTGTTGGAACATTTCCACTGTTTGGACAACCCATTAACGCTATAATTGAGTTAGAAGGACATCTGAAACATGAACACCCATTCATATGTGGGAACACTGTTATTGCATCACAATTAGCTGACTAATGATTATTGTACTTGTGAGTGCTTTGAAACTAATTCTATTGAACCTTTCTTTTGTTTCCGCCAGGTATATTGAAGAAAGGGAGAGACAGAACCACAAAAAAAGATTGCCATTGAAATGGAACTTTTGAAAGAGAACCATGAAGTTAAGGGAGATGAAGGTGGTGGTGTGACCACATATGATGTTTGAGGTCCAAATTAAGGTTGCGGGGGCGTATGGTGCGAATGCCATACGTATAGAATAGCAGAAATAGGGCGAGAGGGAGACGAGGAGTCATAAGCTTAATTGATGAAATGCCAACCGTTGAGTTAGGTGTTTTCCTCATTTTAGGTAGATATTATTTTATAAAAAACAAGTAAGAGAAATAATTAGGGGTGACAAAACGGGTTGGCGCGTTAACTTGAACACGACCTGGGTGACTCGTCACCTGATTAGCCTCAACCCGTTTAGATAAAATTTCAAACATCGGACACGACATGGAAATAACTGGGTAACTCAACATGCCCCATTTGACCCATTTAAAATAACGGGTCATATCGGGTTCACACAACCTGTTCAACTTACAAGGCACAGTGACCTGCCCGTTTCACCCAATCTGACCGACACATTTGAAGGAAAGTGATGTAATTATAATATCATTGGTTTAATTGTTTATTGGATTAGTAAATTAGCAAATTTTCACAATAAAAAACAATGTAATAAAAACAGAATATGTTTAATTATCTATTAGAGTAACAAATTGGCATTCAATAAAAAATTCACAAAGATTAGCAATTTTCAATTCCATCATATATAGCAAATAGCAAATTTTAAACTCTAAAGTTTACATGATAAATGATTTGGGATCAAATAACAACTCCATCTTTTGGAAACAAACCCATTACACCAAATCACTTACCAATTAAGGTAAAACCATATTAACGGGTCATAAATGGGTTGACCCATTTAGAATAAACTCAAACCCTGTAATTTCGTGTTTGGTTCACGAGTCATGTTAAAATTGTCAGCCCTAGAAATAAGGGACCAGTGGGGCCATTTTTTATTTTATTTTATTTTTATATAAACAATAATATCCACAAAGAGAACAACTGGAAAACACCTAGTATTCTCCTTCAAAAATCAGTGGCAAAAGTTCAATCACAATTTACCATAATTTATCCCTTTTAAGTAAATACTTGAGATAATATATAAGTAATAAGAGTATTTTACAAATAATAATAGTAAGGGAAACTTTACTTAACCTTTCTGAATTGTTTCTCCATTTGATTATCCCATAAACTTAAAAATTCTCAATTTATTGTATCAATCTTTTAATTTTTAATTTATTATTATTATTATTATTTTGAATTTCACCCTTCGTTAAAACAGAGGAAAGATTGTACCAAACAATAAGCTGACATGTTTGGTAAAAAATTTTGAAAGTACTTCTTTGAATTTTTTTATTTTTTTTTTCACTCTAAAAATTGCCAAAACGCATTTTTTGAGAAAAAGGCGCTTAAAAATAGAGCTTTTTCTGCAAAATTCTTTTTGACTTTAAAAACTCTATTTCCCAATGACATGCTCTGAGTCTAATTCTCAAAATTTAATTATTTCGCTTTGGTTACCTCAAAGCATCTTGAGTTGAACTTTAAACCCATAAAATAAAATCATGCTGTTTATGCATCTCGGGTTTTAAATTTCTCTGTAAAACACCAATATTGGTGGTTTCATTTCCTGAATTAACAAATGCCAAAGTTATGAGTATATATGATGTGATTGAAAATCTAGAACATTTATGGAACAAATGCATGCCTTCGAGAGTTGTTAGCTTAGTATTATAAACATACTCTTTAACATAAATATATATATCGTAAAAGAGAAGAATCTTCAAAAAGAAATATTATTATGGAATTGCAAAAGGCAAGACATGACAAAGTGAAAGAAACTAGCACTTGTTCTAACACTTCACATTTTCCAGCAATCCTTTTCCCCATTATGAAAAGTATTGTCAACTACTATCTTTCCCCTCCCCTTTTCTTGCCTGATAGAAATTAATATGCTTTCTCTCCTTGTCCTTAATTCTGTGCAAACCTTTTCCAGCTGCTTTTCTTGAAGTATTTGTCACAATGGACATGTCACAAAACCATTGAAATTGTGGTTATGATCTTTCACCTCCTATCCTTTTAAGGTTTTCCATAACTTAAAATGGCTAGTATGTGAAAATACCCATTTTACCCCCATAAAATTTCTAAAAAAAAAAATGTAATTATGCATTTATAAAGGGGTATCTTCATCATTTTCACCTCCATTTAAGATTTAACAAAAAAAATCCTAAAGGAGAGGGCAATTCAAAGGGTTTGAAATAATAGAACACACGTTACTAATTTTTAAAGTTTAGGGAGGAAATTGAAAAATGCTTACTAGTTGAGTAATACTATTAATTAGTAGACTGTTATACGTCTTCCATACAACTAGCATAGCGTGGTAATAAAAATTAATTAATTAATTAATTATTTTTACAAGTACTTATCTAAGGAGTACTGATTCTCACAACCTAATTATCAAGTTATATGTGTTGAGGTGTAAAAAAGATAAAGTCTCGATCACATTAGAAAGATGTAAAAAGTGTGAGTGATTAATATAGCATTGTTGGGCCTAAACTTATAGGCTTAAGGGCTCTGTTTGGTAAAGGCCTTAGGGCTTTTCTTGACATTTTTCTATAGCAAAAATTGATCGATGTGGAGAAAATGTAAGAATATTTTGTATGAAAAAGTGAAATTTTTTTGTTTTGTAATAATTTTTTTTATTTGAATAGTAGTCAAAAGTGATTAATGTGATATAAAAAGTAAGAATATTGAATGTTGAATTTTTTGAGAAATAGTATTTGGCCTTTGCCAAACAAAGCCAAGCTTTTGGGTCATGTGGTGTCTTAACATGTTACGTTATAGGCTTACTAAAAGACTTTACAAAGTATCAATCTCCCTAGTAAATGGTATCAAAACTAGGTTGTGATGTGTGGTATGGTAGAATGGCGCAATCACATACAAAAATGTCCCCGGAGTACGGACAAAAAGGTGCAAGGTGCGAGTATGGATGAGTGCCCTTTGAGTGAAGGGCAACGGCTCATGTCATGAAATTGACAATGGTTCATGGAGTTAGAACAAAGGTGTAAGCTATGAGCATAAGTACAGGGTCCCTGGAGAATGAGCAAACATGTTCATGGCATAAGGCACAACGAGAGGTCATGAAGTAGAGACAAAGATGCGTGGCGCAGGCAAAAACTCACATAGCCCACGCACAAGAGATTTTGAAGAGGACCCATAAGATTTATAAAATGCTTCCGTTTAAAGGGGAGTATAGCAATGTGGTGATAGACTTACACATAAAGAGGAGATTGTTGAGTATATATATGAGCGTAAAAAGGATAAAGTCCCGCATTGGAAAGATGTAAGTGTGAGTGGTTAATATAGCTAGCATTGTTAGGCTCAAACCCATAAGCTTAAGCTTTTGAGTTGTGTGGTGTTTTAACATGCTATCTTATAAGCTCAGTACTAAAAGACTTTTCCAAATATCAATCTTCCTAACACAATATAACTGTCCTATAATAATTTACTAAATATCACTTCAAGTAAAGTTAGGCTTCCAGAATATGAGGCGGATATACACCTGCAGTGGTCCAATGAAAATATACGAGTGGATCTACCACCAATGCCGACTTTTTAGATTTAAAGATCATATTGGCCCTACCTCATGAACCATATGAGTATTACTTCTCATAATAAAGTATTTATGGGTACGATCCCATACCACGCCCTAAATATGTCAACGTCCCTGGTGCCTGCTGTCTGGTGTACGTAACCTTCTTTAATCACTATGGCCAGCCTAGCTACCAACTTGGCACTCTTTAAAAAGACCTAAATCCATTCTCTTCCACTTTTTTACAAGTTCGTTGCTAAGAATAATGGTTCTGAAAGTCCAAGTAGTCTAAACTTTTGTCGTATGGATTGAGATAAGAGAGTCTATATGAGGCCTACTTCAATAAGTAGTCGGACTTAAATTCCGCCACATGATCAAGTCTCTCACAGATCACCATCCATGCCTTATATGCCACTTCTAGCTAGTGGCTCCTATAGGTCGATGTGCATTACCTCCTCATCAAAATATGTAACATGAATATTGAAGAAAGAAAGAAATTAAAGCAAAGCAAAGCGTAAAGAGAGTTTAGGGCTACATTTTTACTATATTGAATTGTATTAAACTATGTTATATAGCTTTTTATAGAGAGAGATAATGAGTAATGGACAAGAAACCCTAGACTAAACCCTAAAATACATTAAAATAAATAAATTAACTTAGAATAATATATATCAAGTATATTCTAATATCCTAAAGTACCCGACTCCTAAAAGAGGGAAAATAAAAAAGGTAAAGGAATCTTGGAAAGATAGTGAATGAGAAAGGACGAAAAAGGGAGCAAAAAGAAGGAGGTGGAGGTCGACAAGGAGGGTGGTTGAATTTGAAAGGTACATTTATTTGATTGACTTATTATAATTGAAGAGTATTCTCGTTGCTTACTCTAAGTATGGAAGGGACATAATTTGCTTGGCTTATTACATGTGTAGTCCATGCTGTTTCGCCAATAAATGTGGAAGAAATAATATGCAAGCTTTAAGAACTTCTTGGAAGCCCCAGCTCCAAAAAGATGGAATACGAAAATGCCAAAGAATCTTTGGAAGATAATGGATGAGGGAGGGGAAAGGGAGAAAAGAGAAGAAAGAAGGAAATGGATCGGATGGTGGTTGAAAGGGACATTAATTTGCTTGGTTCTTATAATTGAAGAGAGTTTATTAAATAATGGTTTTTTTTTTTTTTTCTATGCATTATTAAATACAATGATTGATTTTTGCATTAAAAAAAAAAAAGTAGCCACGTACACTACAAAAGTATGCCCACTTGGTATCGTCTAACAAAACGGCATGATGTGGCCGTAAAACGACACGAAGTTGGTTGACATCGCTTCGAACTAAACAGAAGATAAGTTGACATTGTTTGTACCTAAACGACTTCAACTCATCGAATACTTGTTTTTCTTGAACGACAAGATAAAAACCAACGCCAAACTCCGGTTTTTTTTAGTGCCACTTGATATAATTACAAGGACAATGCCCTCATAATCTCAAATGTGGTAGTAATGTATTTTTTTTTGTAATAAGTCGTACACTTATCCTGTTGATGAACTTGACATCCAATTTACAATCAAACCTATAGACACAATATGAGGCTATATGTTTGGTTTAGTTGGAAATAGTTTGTCCCCAAAAGCTTGAACAATAGCTTCGTTGACCATATCGTAGAGCATATTTGAAATTGTGTTTGAAAAATAAAGTTTTTAAGTTAATTTTTTTTTTTTGCAAAACCTTCATTTTTAAGTTTTTACCAAAAGTGCATTTTGGTAATTTTTATGTTTTTTGAATCTTTAAAAGCGTTTTCAATTCTTTTTACTAAATAGGTACTTTTTTCTTCAAACGACGCTTTTAAGTGTTAAACGCATTTGTAAACCTCTCAAATGCACGCCCAAACAGATCTTTACTTGGAAGATTGAAGTGCAGGCTCAAACTTTCTTTTGCTATTCTTGTTGTTTGTTGCATGTTAAATTTGATACATAAATGGGCTTAACTTTGTAGGCCTAGAGCCAATATAATCCAACCGAACTTCAAACCAAAAATCACTCAGGGACGACCGTAGAAAGGTCAAAACTGGGCTTTTAAATCAAATTTTAGAAATCTTAAATAGGCTCGTTTTGCAAATCGTTTTTTTTTCTTCCTGATAACTGTTTCTGAGAAAAAAAGAAAAAAGAAAAGAGAAATCATTTGGCAAACTGACATCAACCACAACTGGTTGTACACCCTACATCAAACGCAAACATAAAGAATACAAATATATTAGTGTAATAAGGGCAAAATTGTTGAGATCACGTATATAAAATTATACGCAGCGAAAAACAATCCCAAAGATCTTTTGTTTCAAGAGAAGTAAGGCTAGATTTAAAAATAAATACACAAATTAGGGTTAGTTACATAAAAATTTGGCCTTTCTTAGGCATGTTGGGCTATATAATTCAGCTTGAAATTCTTCTTGTATGTTTGATGATGAATATGATGGCTTCTTGTTCTTGAAGATTGATTTAAACTTCAAATTTTCTCTTTGATGGCTGAATATGATTGTATGCGCGCGTGAGCTCACAGCTTATTCTCAATTCCTTGAGAAATACCTAGAAGCATAAACTGAGAGAATTCTCTCTCTCTCTCTAGAATCCTAGGGCTAGTTTTAACCCTAGCCCTTTTCCTTGAAGCCAATTCTTGGGCTTAGGTTTTTTCACATTATAGCCCAATGCTCTTTCATTTCTGCCTAAGTCTTTAGGAATTACATTTCTAAGCCCAATCAACCCCAAATAACAAGTCATGTAGAAATTAGATTTCTTGGCCTAGGTTTTATAAAAGAAAACAAGTCTCAATAAATAATTGATGCCTAGAACCAAATGGTCAATTTACATCCAGTCAAAGAGGGACATAAAGAAGAAAAAAAAAAACAATTTGCTCCAATAGACATGTGACACTTGTCATTAATAACTTGTCACAAGTCACTATTAATCATTATTTATCCATTAAACAAATGTGACTACATTGTAATTCGTATTTTTGAATTAATCAATTAATCTTTGTGATGTACGTATTTAATATATATTAACCATCCATAGAATAATCCATAGTTGAATTGAAATCAATATTATACTGTCACTTTATTCACTGCTTTTTATCTTTGGGTACCTGATTTAATTGTATGATTATTATTTGTACTATATGAAACTCAAAAGTTTCAATATTTCACATTGAAATACTTAGGCCCGAGCTTTAGAAGTTCCCATAAATCTACATAAAAGGAAATATTCCTTATCACTTTGTTTTATACGCAAGATTTGGGATTCTTTCTTAAAGATGGTTATCCCACAATGTTACATATGATTATCTAAAGCACCGAGATTTTAACAGTAGAAAAGTCTCACTCCTTAATGTATCAACGTGATTTACACTTTACATCTGAGTTTACAATCTTCTCAGGATTTAAAGTAATTATTATAAGTAGTTGTGTATGTACGTCATTCTTATGATAGTGTAAAAAGAATGATGACTCACATGGTATGTTATAGCATCTCCTTGCTCCTACACCAACATATCAACCTAGAGCCCACTTGCTTCACTTGATAAAGAAAAATCATTAAGGTTGACATGTTGTAGTTTAGATTAAATTTTTAGTTCCATTTAAGATTACAAACAATAATTTATAAGTTACAATGACTTATAATTATAATATTTTATGTGATAATCTCTTTACTCACACCATAATCAAATACAATGCAATTTAAGGATCTTACATCTGTATGATAGAACAATATACAATCACAGATATATATATATAATATATATAATAAATAAACAATATTATTCAATTATAACCAAAATATCATTCAATAAATTGGAGTTTTGGACACTAATCTGAACAATCTCCGACTTATACTTAATTTCAATTGAGCCCCTATTTGCAATCTATATTTTCGAATGAAACATCCACAGTTTCACCAAGGCAAATAAATTGTAAACAATATTTGACAGAACTTTTGTCTAATTGGATTCCTTGCCACTTTATCATGTCCCTAAGAGACATCTCTCTCTCTTTCTGTCTTCTAGAGTCAGCAAAACACTTTTGATCTGATATAGAGTTAACAACACTATGTTGTTACACTTCTCCAACTGATCACTATTTCACCCATTAAAGGAAGATACTTTTACTTTTAGGTAAACCGTTATGACAACTTTTTAACATAATAATTTTATTTATTAAGTTAAAAAACTTAAGCAATTACTTATTTTTCACATGTGAAACATCTCGGTGTTTTGAAGAGTAGTAGGTTGTCAAACTGTAGAGTGAGAAATTCTTTAGGATGAAAATATTCGGTGAATGGCTCGCATTGTCATGTTTGGGTCGATAAATGTTAATGTTAAAAAATAAAGGGTAATTACATTTTTCTCACATAAACTACGACGCTATATCAATATTTTCATGAACTGCCAACCTTATTACCTGACCCCATCAGATTATCATTTTCTTGTCAAACCCCCCTTTTTGTCAGTGAATAAATCATGTTAAAAAACTTGAAATGACTTAAATACCCTAACTTTATATACAAAAATTATATATAATACCATTAAAATTAAACTAATTTTTAAAAAATATATATTATTAATGTATTAATACCAGTTGTTGTTACACTTCTCCAACTGATCACTATTTCACCCATTAAAGGAAGATACTTTTACTTTTAGGTAAACCGTTATGACAACTTTTTAACATAATAATTTTATTTATTAAGTTAAAAAACTTAAGCAATTACTTATTTTTCACATGTGAAACATCTCGGTGTTTTGAAGAGTAGTAGGTTGTCAAACTGTAGAGTGAGAAATTCTTTAGGATGAAAATATTCGGTGAATGGCTCGCATTGTCATGTTTGGGTCGATAAATGTTAATGTTAAAAAATAAAGGGTAATTACATTTTTCTCACATAAACTACGACGCTATATCAATATTTTCATGAACTGCCAACCTTATTACCTGACCCCATCAGATTATCATTTTCTTGTCAAACCCCCCTTTTTGTCCGTGAATAAATCATGTTAAAAAACTTGAAATGACTTAAATACCCTAACTTTATATACAAAAATTATATATAATACCATTAAAATTAAACTAATTTTTTAAAAATATATATTATTAATGTATTAATACCAGTTTTAAAAAAATTAAAATTAAAATTAAAACAAAAAATATAAATATATTAAAATTGAAAAAAAACTTATAATTTAAAATAAATACATTTATATTTTTTGTTTTAATTTTTTATTTGAGGATATTTCTATCTTTTAATAAAATTTAACATCTAAAAGAGAATTCTGTCCAATTTAACGAGATTAATTGATGGAAGGAGGGGTTTTGGGAAGAAAATAATAGTATGATAAGATTGGGCAGTAAAATTGACAGCTCATAGAAAGATATTGACATAATCTTGTAGTTTATGGAGAAAAAAAGTAATTATCCCTAGTAATAAAATACCTTGAGTGCATTTTCCTAAGTAATTTTTCCCAAAAGTGCATGAGAACACAGGATATGGACAATTTACCCGGATGTAGAGAATCGGATCCTCCTTTCCTTCGTCCGTGCGCTGCTTTCGCTTTCAGTCCCCCTCCGGAATCAAAAACAACGCCCAAATCAAAGAAAATTAAATGCCTCGGGACCCCACTCTCCCTCTCACTCTCTCTCAGTCTGCTTGCATTTTGAATTGAACTCACGCGTGGGGTAGAGTGGTAGCAGCATCACTTTTGCCTTCTTTTCAATTATTTTTTGCCGCTCTTCCCTCCCCTAACAAATAAAATAATATACGAATATGATAATGAGTAGGTAAAGAGCTTTTCGGGTTCCTGTTTTTGTCTTTCAACTATCTCCCAGTCTCCCCAAACTCAAATGCTACTGAAGAGCTTCCCATTGTCTCTCAACCAATAACTGGGGGATCTACTTCACCCAGTTCTTTTTCTTTTTCTTTTTCTTTTTTGGATAAGGTAAGGTAAGTATTATTATATTTCACAGAGTCATCTTCAACTTTCAGGTACTTTCTATTTTTAGCTTTTGTTCTTTACGATTTTTCATCTTTTTTTTTTTTTTGAAGTTTACTTAGTAAATTTCCTGTTTTCTCGAGCTTTCCGTTGTGGGTTTCTTGTCTTTACTTTTTTTTTTTGGTGGGTAGGTGTTGAATCTTTGATATTATTTTTTTCCCATTTTCCCTGGGTGCGAAGATTTGTGAATTACAAATAGTGGGTTGTGCTTTAGTTAGGACTTACTTGAATGTTTTGGCCCTGAATCAGTTCGTACTCGTAACCCAAAGATAATTTCTTTATAGCTTTTGTTGTTTTTGTTTTCACTTATTTCCCATATTTGTTCAAAATGGTAGTGTTAGTGCTTTAATGAGCTCATAGGTTGCGTTTGTAGGCACAAGTACGTAGTTAATGATGGAGGCACATACACCCTTCTTGTTAATGTTGAATAGAAAGGTGGCATTTTGCTTTAGGTTCAATAATATGTACACCCTTTTTCTTACTTTTAAGTGTTTTTTTTTTAAAAAAATTTACTTTAATGCTCTAGTAAGAGCAATGAGTTCGTTTCTAAATTTTCTGGAATGTAAATGTACCTGTTATATTTCCACTAATGTCAAATTATGATTATTTTGTCCGTATTCGCTACAGTTTGATATTAACTTTTCTTTTCTGGCGTTCTTCATTTACAAACTGAATTTCAGTCCGATAATCCGTGAGTTACCATAAAGAGTTTCTTCTGGATGGATAAGATCTTTGTGCACTTAGAGTTATGTTTTGATGCATTTATAGGGTTTGGACTGAGTGATGCAATTGACAATCTTATTATTATTTCTCTTCATAAAGATGTAAGAAATTTCTTATAGTCCGTACCAGTCTGCAAGCATGAAAATCTCTGGGTTTTACAACTAAATAACAAGAGTCTCTCTTGCTATGCACACAGTGAGTAAACACCACACAGAGTGATGCCAATGGTCTTTTGACCAAATGGTGCATCTTATGGAGGTCTGTAGCAGTACCACACCTATGCTTGTAGAACTCCAAAGTAAAATACTTAATGTAGTGCTTTTAGTGTCTTTATGGCTCTTTTGGGTTGTATAAATGTTTGCAATTCCTTTGGCCACTATTGGACGGGTTATGACAATTTAAAGCCCTTTACAACAGCTATATTTTGATGGCATCCATCTCAATCTGGCATGTAGAAGTCTGTATCGTATGTTTTGCTGACCAAAACCCCATTCAATTGTTCTTAGTATACCCCTTCCTGCTTGCATATTACCACTAACTCATGGGACGCATACTTCATAGTTTTGCTGTGATCCTCAAATCATGGGCTGTTATGGGTCTGCTACATTCTCATGTATATGCCTTCTTATGGCATGCCTTTGTTTCATTTGACGTCCAGAGTACCTTTTTAGGTAGTTCATCATGCGGTGTGGGGTTCAGATACTTTTTTTGCAAGTTTGCAGACGTCTCTGCATTATTTCATTAGTATGTCCATAGCTGATAAGTGTCTAGCTAGGATCCTTTAATCAACCACTGAAGAAGATAGCAGTCATCTCACTATTCCTTTTATGATGTTTGTGTGTGTAACTGTGTATGATCCTTCATACTAAATTTTGCTTTGTGAATCCTTTCTAGGATTGAAAACTCTTTCACACGCTAAGTGGGGGGAGTGGTAAGGCTTAAAATGGAGCAGTATGAAATTCTCGAGCAGATTGGGAAAGGTTCTTTCGGTTCTGCACTTCTTGTGAGGCATAAACATGAAAACAAGAAGTGAGGACAATTCCTGTTTATGTTTAACATGTAATTTAAGAGTTGAACCATGTCTGATGGGAGAATTTTTGTTTCCTATATTTAGGTATGTGTTGAAGAAGATCCGTCTTGCTCGCCAAACTGATAGGACTCGTAGAAGTGCCCACCAGGAGGTTAGTGTTTTTATATTTTTCTCCATGTTCTGAAAATGCAAACCATAAAATATGGTCTAGTTCGGAATTTATTGTATATAAAGATATGGAAACTGTCAGGATGACTTAAGCTTTGTTTGTTAGTGGCTTGTGGGGTATTTTTTGTTTTCAATTTGAAAAAGTGTTTTGATATGACCTAAATGTGATTTTTTTTTTTTTTTTCTAGGAGTGTTTTGTGTTTGGATTGTTTATTAATGTTTTTGTTTAGACTTTAGAGAAGAAAACAAAAATTTTAACAAACAAAGCCTAATTTTTGAGAAGTTATAGTTTTTTATTTTTTTGATAAGTAAATGTAAATTCATTAAAGTGCATAGGAGTGCAACCCTAGTACGTAGGAAGTATACAAGAGAACCCCTAAAATATACGCCGCAACATCTCCAACCAACTCATCCCAAAGACATCTTTCCACATCAGCATTTGGCCCATAAATACCTGCAAATGCCCTTTCGAAATTCTCAGTAACGCATTTGAAAGAACATGCTCCCACAAACCTACTCATGCATTCATCAATCTTCTCCACTACTTTCCTATTCCACATTAACATAATACCTCCCGGTACCCCTCTCGACCCCAAATACAACTAATTCACATGATTACAACCCCATAAACTACGAACCACCTCCCTAGTAATAACCTCTATTTTTGTCTCTTGTTAACACACAATCCATCCTTTTGAGAAGCTATAGTTGCTTATATCTGCGTGTTGGCTTCTTTATGAGGTGCTTTTGGGTTAAGTATTAAGTCTTAGGTTTGGTTGATAGACATAGCTCTTAATTACCAGAATTTAAATGTCATTGTCAAAATAGATGTATTAAAATATATTATGCTCCCGAATGGTTGGCATTTTAAAGAATGATGCTGTTGTTGTACCTCTATCTATAACTTCAGCCAGTAAGATGCTCTCTTGGTTCTTAATTCTGCAGATGGAGCTTATTTCTAAAGTGCGGAATCCATTCATTGTGGAGTACAAAGACTCCTGGGTGGAAAAGGTCAGCATTGTGTGTGTATTTGTGTGTTTAACTTCTAACGAGGCATTATAAATTTTCTATTCTGACCCCAAGTATTTTAAGGAACTTATGTCCCCAATTACTATTAGTTCTACAATTGACATTTTGGTGTTTTCACTTGCAGGGTTGCTTTGTATGCATTGTGATAGGATATTGTGAAGGAGGAGACATGTAAGTTATATTTCTTGCTCAAGTCAGTTATTTGATTAATGTTATTTAATGTGCTTGGACATGATTTCTTCTTGCTATTTTTCTGACCTTTACATAATTGCCACTTCTTGTTATACAGGGCAGAAGCTATTAAAAGGGCCAATGGTGTTCATTTTTCTGAAGAGGTTGTCACTCTAGCTGCCAAGATTCTACTTTCCTTTCTGAAATATAATAGACTGTTCTGTGTTAGAAACTTGGGTGAAAACTATGGAAGTCCATTCTGTTTCATACTTGAAATTGTGGTAAATGCAGAAACTTTGTAAATGGCTAGTTCAACTCCTCATGGCACTTGAATACTTGCACGCCAACCATATTCTTCACCGTGATGTCAAGGTTAGTGGCAAACTAATAGAGAAAAAGCATGTTGGATTTTATATGTGAAATGCCAAAAGCTAATTTGCACTGACTGTGTTCCAAAATCAGTGCTCAAATATATTTCTGACAAAAGATCAAGACACACGTCTAGGTGAGTGATTTTTCTCTTTGTCCCCTTATTGATGTACATTGTAATTTTTGTTTGCATCGTCCAATTATGCATTGGTCTATAGTCCTATATTTTAATTAGTTTTACCATATTAAATATTTCACATTGGTTGCAGGTGATTTTGGTCTTGCTAAGATGTTGACTTCTGATGATCTTGCTTCTTCTGTAAGTTAGCATGATCAATGATATGACTGTCTTTTTCCCACCCTCTGTTCTGTATAGTTACCATCGATTTTCTTCTCTATATGCAGGTTGTGGGAACTCCAAGTTACATGTGCCCTGAGCTTCTTGCTGATATACCTTATGGTTCGAAATCGGACATATGGTCTTTAGGTAGAATATATCTGTTTTGAATTTTTATTATCACTCTAGACTTGATTTTTATGTGTATATAATATATAATGTGATGTGTATTCCAGGATGCTGCATATATGAAATGGCTGCTCACAAGCCTGCATTTAAAGCTTTTGTAAGTTTCTGACTGGCAGTTCCTAAATGTGTTTGTTCATTTTTGTATTGTGTCTTTGCCTTTTTCCCCCAGCTAGTAACATTGTTTAGTAACGGGGCATTTATTGTAATGATCACTTTTTTTTTTTTTTCTTTCTTTTCTTCAATTAAGTAGGCTTCAGGAACCATTTGATGATGACAGGAACTCTATTTTTGGATCATATGGGAATGGGACTATGTAGAAAAGTTCATTATGATGTGATTTGTGCTAATGCTGTTTGGAAAGCATTGATTTGCTCTGTAGTCTCAGTACTGTTTTAACTGACATCATTGGTTTCTTTGGAATATCATGTTTTTTGAGCTTGGAGCAATCAATGCTGAAATGTGCGATTTGAAAACGGAATTTTTAAAAATGCAGTTATGCATTTGGCAAAATTATAGTTAGGCCTTTAAAATCTCTATTTAGCATTTAAAAAATTATGCATTTTTTTTTTTAAAAAAAAAGCCCCTTGTAATTAAAACACATATTTTCTACCTTTTAAAATTGCAATTTTTTAAAAATACAATCCCAAACAATCTATTTTCTACGATTTGGTTTAAAATCGCACTTTTTGTTGATGAAATTGCAATGACAAACACAACCTTAATTACAAAGAAATGGTAATTTAATTAAAACAATCTTTTAGTCTCCAGTAATTAATGTCTTTCTTTGAGACCTAATATTGAGTTTAAGCCTTAGATAATTTCTGTTAGATGTGATTGTAATCAATATGGACTCATTGAAGTTGCGTTAAGTATAAGGAATGGTTCCCTTTCCCTTGTTATTTCTGTGTGTGATTATAATGGTTTCTTTCCCTTTTGCATTGAGCTCCTGTTTATTGGCTAACTTTTCGATAAATATTTTATGTTTCTGTCTTGTTTTACTGAGCAGGATATGCAAGCTCTGATTAACAAAATAAATAAGTCTATTGTGGCTCCCCTTCCGACCATGTACTCTGGTGCATTGTGAGTCTGCTTGCTCTCCATGCGAATCTTGATCTTAAGTTCCTCTGAAATTATTATCCTTCTATATTGTTTATTTTCTGTTATGTAATGTCTTGAGATTTTATATCTCAATAGATAATAATGATATTTTTAAAATGACGTTCTCTTTTTTTCATAAATGATGTGGGCGGCCGTGATCACTGCTGTGGTTTTTCTAACCTGTTTTCTGGGTTTTCTTTCTTTTCTCAGTCGAGGGCTCATTAAAACCATGCTGCGGAAAAATCCAGAGCTTAGACCAAGTGTATGCTCTATTTTTTTTTCCTTTTATTTTAAGATATATAAATTTTTTTCTTTATCAACACATGCATGTAGATCTGGAAACAAAGACACAGTTCAAGAATATCATCATTTGAAACAAGAGATACACCTAGATTTGGCATTGAAATATGAGTCTCTGTACTGTAGATATAGTGCCTGAGTGACTTCCATGCTTGTCATTGAATTATTGAATAGAGTATGAGGTGCTGTGTGTTGGATTTATATGATAATGAAACCTATGGGTGTGATACTTGGGATTGCATTACAAAAAATGAGATTGTTTATGCACATGAAACTTTTATATACATTCTGTAAAGTTTTGTAGGCATGGAAACTTTCTGCCGTTCTAGAAAGGAATATTTAACTAGAAAGCAGATTGTTTGATTAAGACACATCGAGAAGTATGGGCACTATTTTTTATCATTGGACTGATGTCCCATAAGATCCTTATCCAAGTTCATGTTTTGTCATGTTGGGGTTTCGTACTCTTTGGCTGCCTTAGCTTGTCAATATGTGTGGTTATTCAAATGTATATGCTTCTGCTTTCTTTCTTCAGACTTACTCACCACAAGTGTAACTTGGTTTTGCCAGGCTGCCGACTTGCTCACTCATCCACATCTTCAACCGTACATAATTAGGATTCATCTAAAACTGAATAGCCCCAGACGGAATACTTTCCCCATCCAGTGGTCTGATTCTAACTACATAAAGAGAACAAGATTTGTAGAGCCAGAAACAATTTCCATTCATTCTGTCAAAGAGAAGAGGAGGTCATTTAGCAATGACAGGACCTTGAATCCTAGTATATCTGGAACTGAACAGGACTCACTGTGTTCTTCTCAAAGAGCACAGGACTTCCCAAGCTTGAATCAAAAGTTCACAGAGTTGTATGTTGGGGTCCTCCACAAAGAATATGATATTGATAAGTCAATAACCACCAAGTTTTCAAGTGTTGCTAAGACTCCAAGATTGACACCAAGAAAGGTTTCTGCTACACCGAGGAGACAGACAACACCATTGAAGATATCCCACAATGGTTCAAAACGTGACTCAGTAAGTGTATATATGCCTATTGTGAATGCAGCATCTCAAGTTCTTTATTTTTCTTACTAGTGGTGGGTGATGGAACAACATCTTCCTGGACTTTTAATGCTTTATACTCTTTCTTAAAATGTTCCAACTGGAAAAATTATTGCGTTTGGTACCTTATCAACCACATGGCTTGCAAATGGAAGGTTAGGACCCCATACCTTACCTTTGACATATATGTAGTTAAAAGTTTTTGTCCCTGATTGTGAACTGCCGGACTGTATTCTGTTAATTCAATGCCTTAATACAAAATTGTTTCAAGGAGTGTCAAAGATAATCTAGAATCATATAGTTGATGTCATTGAGATAATGTATTTTTGTTATTGTTGATCATCTATTACAGATGGGTGATTTGGGGTTCTGCAACCCCCTCTACATCTATAGAGGATTCAAGGATCATGATCAAGATATGCCAAGTCTTTTGTCTTTGAATTATAAGTCAGTGGTTGATTATTTTAAAGCAAATGCTTTTATTTTCAGCTTCCGATGTCACAAACTCCAGAGAGAAGATTTTCTTTGCCAGCACGAAGAGCATCTCTTCCATATTCAACAAGAGCTGCAGCATCGGAAACCCCTTACAGAGCCAATGTTGGTCTCCTTCATAGGATGGAGTCTCCAGATGTCTCTGTCAATGCCCCACGGATCGACAAGATGGCCGAATTCCCCTTAGCTTCTTTGGAAGACCCACTCTTTCCAATCCGTAGAACTTCATCAACATCTGCACAATGCTCTTCCAACTCACCAGCCAGTGCTGACCTCTCAATCACAAAGGACAAATGTACGGTCCAAGTTATGGACAGAACCTTTTCCAGGCCCAATTTTAATGATGCCGGTTGTGGAGCTACAGGAAGTGGCAGTGAATGCTCTGATCACAATCCAACAACTGGTGTTTCAAGCCGTTCATCTTCCGAGTCACGGCAGCCTCGGTTTGACACCTCGTCATACCAGCAACGTGCAGAGGCATTGGAAGGGTTGCTCGAGTTCAGCGCACGGCTCTTACAACAAGAAAGGTTTGAGGAGCTTGGCGTGTTGTTGAAGCCATTTGGGCCTGAGAAAGTTTCTCCCAGGGAAACTGCAATATGGTTGACTAAGAGCTTCAAGGAGACAGCAGTTTAGATGGAATACTGATGATGACATGTGATAGTTGCAAATGTACATTATTTCAACCTTTTAACATTTGAAACTTAAAAGAGTAGGTAGCTCTGTAAGTCTTCATCTTGAAGGCAGCATAGACTGGATAGAAACTGAGTGCTTTTCTTATTCCCCCAAAAGAGAGAATGTGACTGATCTTTCAAGTTTTATGTACTCAAATAGGGTGTTTTTCAGCTCCAAAAAGAGTGCTTTATACAAGTTGAAAGAAGTCATGGAGATGAATTTCGTGAGTGTCTTGAGCAATGGGGCTATATCAATTTCCACGACTCCTTTCAGGTTTGATTTGAAAATGGTGGCGGGTAAGGAGGGATCTCTTATGCTATGGACTTCTTTTTTCTTCTCCTATGAATTATTTCACAAGGACTGGAACAAGCAAACTTGGAATACATGTCATTTTTCATCTTCCTTGGAAGGTTGACATGCAGATTATCAATTATAAAATCGATTTAATATGATATATTTTTGTAACGCCATCAATAGCAATTAATTTTTCTTCCTCTTCTTAGGGCCCGTTTGGGTTTGTGATTTCAAAACATGTAATTTGAAAATGTGATTTTCAAAAATGCAGTTAGGAGTTTGGCAAAATTGCAGCTTAGCCTTTTCAAATTATGCATTTTAAAAAAGCAACCTTGCCCTAGATTTTAAAACCTTTTTTTTTTTTATCATTTTAAAATGGCAATTTTTTTAAAATGTAATTCCCAATGATCAAAGGAGGAACTACATGGGGGCTTCGAGCCCCCCATGTTTTCCCAAAAATTTTAAAAAATGCCCTTATAATTTTTTTTTTTTTTTTAAATTAGAAGTTTACCCCCCCAAAATTTGTAATATTTTAGTTTTTCCCCAAAACTCTAAATGCTATTTCCTCCCCTTCAAATGATTTATTTTTTGTAATTTGGTTTAAAATTGTACTTTTTATCTACAAAATTGTAATGCTAAATGCACCTTAAGACAAAAATGAATTTTTCCTCTTGAATCCAGAAAACTTTATCAAAATTGGACCAAATTTTTTTCTAAATTGGTTCGGAGAAACTTTATCTAAGTTAGTCGATTGAAATGGCAATGTCTTTAAGTATATAGTTTTTGCATTTTTGATTCTTGCATATATTTTTTTATATGAGTAAAGTAATTTTTTCAAGTCCATTTTAAATAAAACTTTGTTAGAACATTCTTAATATTGTGAGCCCAATTGGAATTTGGGCTTGCAAGTGGAGAAAGGCCCATATCTCTACCCTTAACTGTAAGGCCCATAGTTGTCTCCTCCGTCGTGGTGCTCGCAGAGACATGGAAAAAGCAGAGGTCTTGGAGTTGTACGAGATCCACTATTCGGATCTCATGCTTCTGTCTTCGACAATTACTCCATCGTCATCGTCATCGTCTTTAGCAGAAGAAGAAAGGGAAAGCCTGAAATTAATATGCAGAGATGTAATGGAAGCCCTAGGGCCCACGGGCCCGGGCCTGCTTTCGATCAGTGGTGTCCCCGACGCCTCCACTCTCCGCCGAGACCTCCTCCCTCTCGCTCGCCGGCTTGCCCTTCTCAATCCCGACGACCGTAAACGCATTCTCAAGGTCCTTTCTGCATTTGATTATATTCTCTCTCTCTCTCTCTCTCTCTCTTCTTCTTCTTCTTCTTTTTTTTTTTTTTGGTATGTGCATTTAAGGCTAATATTTAACACTATTAATTCTAGGATTTTTTTTTTGAATAGTTTTGGTCTGAGTGTGTTTGATTCCTGAGAAAACAGGTCTAGTTTTGGTGCTGTTTATTTGTTTGGGCTGAGTTTAGCGAGGGCCTCCTTTGTACAAGGAAAAGCACAAGAGATTATAAAATGTGGAATCTTATTTTCTTAGCTGACTCCTAAAAACTTTGAGTAGAACTTACCTTTGAAAACGGACTTGCAAGGGGAAGATGCGGAAGAGCTTATCTTTTAGATTAGACTCAATCCATATGAGAAACAAGAATCGTAATATAATACCGAGCCCAGCAGTCGATGTCCACGACAGGCCACTCTATCGACATTGACTCAATGATAGTTTTTTCTCTATCGACATTGATTCAATGATAGTCTTTTCTCTTTTGGCGGCTCCACTTATCTATTAATATTCAATGACTTAATACTATGATCAAACATACTACCAAAATATTTAATTTGTCCTATAAGTTGCTCCCTCTAAGACTCAACCACAAAGCTACAATCCATTCGATCCCATACTCGAATGGGATCGAATGAGTATAACTTATCCTTAAAAACCGGTTTGCAAGGAGAGGGCATTCAAAAATGTATATACACATTATTAAGATTATACTTAACTCATGTGTGTAACAGCAACCAAACAGAAAATAAATTGTAGGAGACTCCAGGATTTTGGAGTAGGTTTTTATTTTCATATAGCAGCCAGAGAAATTAGAAAATGGTGCTGCGAACACAGTTTAAAAGTATTTTTTGTAAGAATTTTTTGAGAAAGCAATCTGGGATGGCTTATTAACAAAATTTCCATGAGCCAAAAAGTTATTTGTGTATTTCATTGTTGATTTTTTTTTTTTTTGTCGTTTGTTTTTATTTTCTGTGTTCCAATAACATATAACTGAACTGGAATGGTACTGTCCACTATGAGAATGATGTGCAAATAATCAGATGGTGAGAAATTGGCTGCTTCTCGATCAGTCATGGGAGTAGGTGCTATGTTGGTGAGTGGCTGGTGATTGCTGGGAAGTTTTGTAGTGCCTCATATGTTCCAACTTTTGGTTTTCTTGCTTTTTGGCTATAAGGTCGTATCATGTACGTATTGTATAAATATAGTTAGGAATTTGTATAGATTGTTGATATGGTAGGTTGGCGGGTGTTGTTGCAGGAAGAAAATTGGTGTCTTGAACATTATATTCTTTACTTTTGGTTTTGAATAATAAATTTGGGTGTGCAATTGGAAGTCAGTTTATGTATGTATCTGTGGTTCTTTTTGTTGGTTGTTTTTATGAGCTTGCACTAGATTGTGTTAAAAGCCTTGATGAGATACATCATTTACCTTCTTCCTAGTCGCAGTCATTTCTGTGTGCAATTTCTTTTCATCTCTCAATAGAAATATAAAATTCTAGTTCAAAAGTAATTATTCTTTAGAAGTGTTTTATTGCTCTGAAATTCAATTTGTACTTTCTTCAGGAGCATAACTTGGGGAGTGATGTTCCTTTGAAGAATCCAGATAGAAGTGTCTCCTCTTTTGCAATGCAACTCAGATATGCACAAGGTCCGAAATCCATTCGAAATAAACCAAGTCATAGAGGTGGTACCTTATTGCATTCTGAACAAGATCATCTAGAAGATGGTATGATGAGAGAAATTCAGGATAGTGAATTTAAAAATCTTGGAAACGCTTTTAGAAAGATTGGATTTTGCATGATGGATCTAGGGCTCCGCATTGCGCGAATATGTGATAGGGCCATTGGTGGACAAGAGCTTGAGCAGAGCTTATTGGAGTCCTCTGCAGCAAAAGGGCGACTGATTCACTATCACTCAGCTCTAGACAACATTGTCCTAAAAGAAGCTGGGAGGAGCAAGGCAACAGCAAAAAGACAGGCAAATGGTAGAAGGGATGAAAACATTTCCATAAGGAATAAGCAAGGCCTATCAGAAGGCCCTAACTTGGATTCAAATGGTAAAGAAGTTGGATCATATGGACTTCATTCCAATCTGTGGCAGCAATGGCATTACGACTATGGTATATTCACTGTTCTGACAGCTCCCTTATTTCTTTCCCCATCTTTTCCACAAGCAACAGAACCAAAAGATCTGTCAGTCTTCTGTGATGAGGAATGTCCATCCCTTAGTGGCCACACATATTTGCAAATTTTCAATCCCTACAAGAATAATGTCTGTATGGTGAAGGCCTCTCCTGAAAGTTTTATCATTCAGGTGGGTGAATCGGCTGATATCTTATCAAAAGGAAAACTTCGCTCAACCCTTCACTCTGTCTCTAGACCTGCTAAGTTAGGAAATTTGAGCAGAGAAACCTTTGTCGTGTTCTTGCAGCCTGCATGGAATAAAACTTTCTCTATCTCAGATTATCCTATGAAACACTTAATGTCATGTGATCAAGACTTGCGGGTTTCTAATGGGGAAACAAATCTTGCTGAGCAGGACCAAAATAAACTAACTCAAGAAATTCAAAAAATACTTCCTCCACTATCATCACGGTTAAAGGATGGGATGACATTTGCAGAATTCTCACGCGAAACCACCAAGCAATACTACGGTGGTAGTGGTTTGCAATCTAACAGATAAGTAGTTCCTTGGATTTCTGCAGAATGCAATTTTTGTTACCCTCTTTCAATAATATATATTCTGCAACTGCGGTGCTGATTTTAGTTGTCTTTTTCCCCCATCCTAACATGGATTCTGATTCTATGCCATCTATGCCTGACTTTTTTACTCTAAGTATGGTCTAGTTTGTAGCTGTCTAGTTGCCTCATTTAAACGTGGCGAGAACCATTTTTATTTATGTTACAAATGATTTGGATAAAGAGGAGGGAGTAAAAAAAAAAGAGGAAAAAGAATCCTTAACTAGTGCTTTATTGTTGACAAATCTCTTCTTGTTTCAGTAATCTTATCAATCCATCCTTTTAGTAGCTACTAATTTGAACGATTAGTTGCATATGGATGTCATTCTTGTACATGAATTGGCATCCCGATTGGAGTATTTGCAAGATATGAATTGTTTGTTGCTGTTTTCAAGAGACTGCAATTAAATATTTTTAAAAAAGAAGGTGAAAGCTGCAGCAAAGAAGCGCATTTTGCAGGAGATTGCCAGCAATCAATCTGAATTGATTTCAACAGTTTGAACCTTGAAGATCTGGTCAGGTGAGCTCCTACCAATGGCCAACAATTCTAGATATTTATTACTTCCTACCACAATGGTATTTGGAAGAAGTGATAGTTGTAAAGCCTTGGTTTTGTGTTAAAATTTTAGGTGTAAAACCTACAGGAAGATTACTGAAGCAGAGTGCATAACCAGTTTCATGGGATATCAATTTCAGAACTGTAGTGTTATATCTGTAGATACAGTGAACCGCTATCAGTAATAGCTGTTGGAGGAAATGAAATATGCAATCATATAAGTTCTCCTGTTGATCTCTGTGAATTGCTGGTTTTTTAGCATCACATTGCATTTAGGGCAATTTAAGCTACATCTTGTTGGTATGTGATTTTTGGTCCATCATGGTTTTAAAGTAAATGGCTTTGAAGAGGGATTCCTCCAATTGCTCGGCTGTCACCAGCCAGTCGAAATCGCCATTCCACTGTCTTGGGCTCTTGCCCTGGTCCAATGCTATGGTGGCTCGGTCTTGCTTTGCAGCTGTCGAGCATGGCTCCGAGCGAGCTGGCTAAGACAACGACTCAATGAATAAAAGGAAAATATAAGAGAAATAACAAGGGCAGCAAGAATGAGGAGGCAAAGCTTATCACAAGCCTCCGGTCCCCTTGGGAATGAAAGCTCCAGCTTCGGAGAGTAGGAGAAAAGGAAATCTCTTACAGACAATTGGATATGTAGGACCTATACCTTTCACCCATGAGGGGCACACAGATCCAATAATTGATTTTAACAACGATGAATGGGAGAATACAAAATGACATTTATCTTCTCAAAAAGTGCCACAAGCGAAAAACTATTACATATGTTAAGAGAGGCTTCCTACTAGCCTTACGAACAGATGTTAAGACACGTGTACGGGTCCTCATCGACATGTTCTTCAGCAACATCAATTTATGATAATTTTACTGGTGGATAGTCCATGTCTCAGCGAGTATAAGCATTCTAACAATTTATGCGAGTGTTTGAGAGTCCCCATTTTATCTTTCGAAAATCCCTCTTAACTATTGTTTACAAAACAACTATTACATATGTAGGGTTTTCACAAAAGAGTTTATCAACAAAGTGTCATAGCTGTTATATAAACACATAGAGTAGAGAGGTTTGTACATAGTGATAAAAACATGGTTTAAATTCATTTTAAGTACACATGATTAGGGCCAAAATCAAACAGGTCATTCGGTTTTAAAAAGTGTCACAAGTAGTACCTGTCATTAACTAAAAAATTTACTTGATACTTCTGTCAAGGTTCTGTCTCTCTCTCTCTCTTTTTTTTTTTTTTAACGGAAATTCACGCCACCTCTCTTAAAATCATGACATTTACCACATATTATTATTTTTATTATATAATTAACTCCACATCCCATAATATGGAGTAGTAAAAGAGTTCATATCATGATAATGAAATAATGAATAACATCATATATATATATATCCTATCACATGCTTAATGTCACATAATAGCTATACTAACATGTTCATTCATCATCTTTCCACATAGTCATACTTTCCTCCTTTCACATAATTTAGACTTTGTATCTCAAAAACTTTGCTTTAATGATCAGCACTCTGACACTTCTACATCGAGGATCCACTTCCACATAGCTCCGCTACTCAAGAGCCCTTCACTCACAACTTACACATGTTTTCTAGAAGTTTAGAGAGAGAAAGGAGAGTTTTAGAGTGAAATGCAAGATCATGAACAGAATGCAGTGAAGATTGTTTCTCACTTTCTCCCCCCTCACTTTCCAATATTTGCTTAAAATGTCCAATATCTACATGAGAATCAAAGAAGTAATGAAAACATAATTTTGTTAGCACAAGCGAATAAATATGTTTCATTTGATCCATGCTTGTGTGTTGTGAGTGTAAGCTAACAACCATTGAGCAAGTTTAAGAACTTATAAGGCAATGGGGAATGCTAGCAATCAAAAACTTAAACTACCTTATAAGAGGATTGATAAGTATTTCAAATCAGAAGTCAAACATTATTATACTAATGCCTAATCACCCTCATTGAATACACATTTCATTTAGTCATAGCACAAGCTCAAACATTGTTCAGTAGTGACCATCTCTTTTCGCAATGAATGTGGTCACAACTATTTCTATAGGGACAAGTTGAGCACAAATTTGACACAGTAAAATAAATTCCTTTTGGAATATGATCTTTGTTTTCTTGTTCACCTTTTTTTTTTCTTTGATAAAGTGTCTTTAAACATTTGGTGCTTAAAACAATTACAGGAATGCTGAAATTTTTAGATCCTAGGTTCAACTAGCATATAGTCAATCTTCTTCATATAGTTGCCTAATAGAACTCACCATTAAATTAAAAAACAAACTCAATATAAGCTTAAATGTGCACAAGAGTTCAAACATAGGTAAAATGACCACATAAGCTTAAGCTTAGATAATAACAAAACGAGTCCATTAGAATAGATATTCATCTCATGCATAGTAAGAACATTCTAAGAAATAAGGAATTGAATCCATGAAGTATACGTGAGAAATTAATGAACTATCAAGGTGCATATGATAGAAATTAACACGGAGGTAACCAAAAAAAAAATATTTGTCTTTTTGAATTTTTCAAAAATAAAAATGCACAAAAATAATGCAGTGCGCATGATATGCATATATAACTCAAAATATGCACCAAAAAAAAAAAAAAAAAAATGCAATGCAATGCAAGAAACACTATCATGCTCTAGGATAAGCATAAATATGCAAAACAACTAATCTTAGCCATGTTATGGGACCACCTAACTCTAGGTGAGTCTACTACGTACCACTCCCCTCAAAGGGTGAATGGTATCATCATTCCTAACCCAAACCTTTTTAATCCTAGGTACAGATTTGTGACTCTTGTCCAACTCATCTAACCTAAATAACACTCATCTCATCATTGTGCATAGCCCCTCAAAATCTTCCATAAAATATGAATTCTAACTCTTATGCTCATGGGATTTCAACTTAAAATAATTAGGTCGAGTGTGACCAATTTTGCCACAATGATGACAAGTAGGAACAAACCTTTGAGAAGGTTGTCTCCTATGTGGAGAAATATACTTAGATTTAGATATAGACAAATAAGACTCTATGCCACCTTTTTCCTTCTTAGGAATAGCCTTCTTATTCCAAGGTCTTTGGATTTTAATTAAGAACAATTTGGTCTAATGTGACCAACAACCCCACAATGGTGGCATGTAAGAACAAACTTAGCTTGAGTTTGTTTCCTTGAAGGAGCCTTAGATTCGAGCTTCACACAGTTATTCATGGAGGAAGTTTTGCCTTTATCTAAGTAGACTATATTGGCCATGACTTTTTCAACTTTCATAGGCTTAACAAAGAAAGTATTTCTTTCAGAATTAGAAGCATGTGAAGTAGAGGCACCCAAGTTATCAACAATCATACTAGGCTTGTTAGAAACAGGTTTTTGAACACAAAATAAGCTTTTCAGATTATCACTAAATTAAGAGTATATGTGAGATTCCTTAGAGTCTTTCAAATCATTCTCAAGAGATATATTCTTTTCAACAAGCATAGTAATTTCATATTTCAACGAGTCAGTTAAGGCATGTGATTGAGACATTTTAGTAACCAAAGACTCTTTTTCATGCTCAACATCATTAACCTTCTTTGAAATCTTTTTGTGCATTTTTATCAATTTATAATAATCATCATAGAGACTATTGTAAACATCTTGAAAATTATCCTCTTCATCAGAATCAATGGTAAGAGACTGAAAAGTATTCATAGAAAAAATGAGTTAAAGGATGTTACTCAGGCATTTAGTCCAAATAGAGTAAACTTGCTTTGATACCAATTTAAAATATAAATTAAACTCCAAAATACACTTAGAAGGAGTGAATATATGTTTTTATCATAAATAATGCGGAATTAAAACTAAGAAGTATGCAACAATTAATAACCAAAATATGTAAAATAGTATATCAAAGAGACACATATTTTGGTGACGAAGTAGAAATCTTTTGAAAAACCTTTTAAAAGTAAAATCATTCCGGGGTAGCCAAATCTAGGAAATTACTAAAAGAAAATCTACATCACAGACATAATTAGGACACTTACAACCATTTACAACTCTTAGGCTTTGTAAGATCAACAAGCTTCTTGCTTGTCCCCTAACTCGATAATCTTCTTGAAGTGATTCTCCTTTATCAGATCCTTCGATAGACTTCTTATCATTAATGAACAAAATAGCTTCTCAAACACAGTAACACTATTAGAGAAAATAGCTCTGAAGCTCTATAGTGATAATCCTGTCTTAGTATTGATAATCCTCTCTTAGCACAATATGAAATTTGCCTCTTAGTTGCTTAGAAAATCATGCTCTATAGTGTTCTATATATAGGCAACTGAGAATTAGGTTTCCTTTCTGAAGTAGATAACCTTATTATGAAAAATTTGCGGCAGCTTTCGGACGACTGACGGCCATCGTTCGAATGGAACTAGGGTTTTATGGAAGTCCAAGCCGAATTAAGTTGGAAAATCCTAATTGGGCAACAACATTCTTCCATTCGGAAGGTATTGACTTCCGTTTGGACAAGGCTTCATTCGTTTAGACGGAATTGTGAACATGCAACGAATGGAGTTTTTGGGTTTTACTATGTACTTCATTCGTTCGGACAGTCCAGCGAACGTGCATTGAACGGAGTTCTCGAATTTTACTTTCTACTTTACCCATTTGGACGCTTTAGCGAACGACAACAAAAGAGCAAATAGATCGAGAAGAAATTACACTTTTGGATACCCAATTAGTCAACCTAAAAACTTACATATTTGTGGCACCAGTACTCCAAGGTTTATTCTCTATAATATCAGGGCATCCCCGATTAAGGGATACGGCATGGTACAATGGTTATGCTAGAAGAATCTCCAACCGCTATAAATGAAGCAACTATTATAGCAAGTAATTAACCCTAACTCGCCCTCACCGTTTTATGCTTAGTTTTCTATTTTTATTCTTTTCAAAACCATTTAGTTTAATGACTTAACAAAACACCCGACAAGCATCCTTACTCTCATTCCTTGTCGGTTTTGTTGGTACTCTCAACCAACCCTTTGGTGTGCGGTCAATTGTACTAACACTTGGCCTAGAAAAAACAAAATTAAAATTGTACCCAAACTCACAAATAGAAATTACGCTTGATGATTAGCATATAATTACTGCCATGCCCATATGAAATGGTTTAAGTACAAAGGAGGGAGTGAAATCCCAAAATGGCTCTTTTAATTTGTCTGTCTATTGTTGTAAAAAAGCTAAATAGGGGCCATTTGAGAAGTTCTAAGAAAAAAAGGCATAAATTGAAACACACATGCATTTGAAATGGAATGGAAAACGAAAGGTGGTAATGATCATCGAGAAAATAAGGCAAACGGAATAAAGGGTGTCGATTTTGTCAGTAATTAATCATCACCTTTAGAAAAACAAAGCTGACAAGAAAGAAAAAGAAGAAAAAAGAAAAAAAAACATATATATTGGGTAGTAAAGGATGATGACGTAGGCAGGCACGCGCATTTTAGCATAAGTCCCTCTCTGGTGCGCAGCTTTGTGGCAACTGGCAAGTGGAGCATGGGCATGGAGTCGAAGCTACAGTTTTGTTTGGACGTCGAAGATTGTCGGGGTTGGACGTTGCCAAGACGGTGGACAGGTTAAGAAACACAATAAATTTGGTCACCTCGTAGGGTTCTGTACTGTTTCTCTGTGGCATGTCAGAGGTGGTATGGCAGAGGCTACGGCGTCGTTGGAGCCAAAACGACCCGTGGCCTGAAAGCCACCACTCGAGCATGCATGCAAATTCAAAGATTCTTCTCAAACCAACGTTAATTTCTTTTCTCATGAGTATAGTGTTTTAGGCATCCGGTAATCTGTTTCTACAAAAGTTTTATCTGTAATTATCAAGATATAAGATTTCTAAGATTAAAGTTATTTATTTATTTATTTTTAATTACTTTTAGGAAGAAAAAAGAATTTATTGTTTCTTTCATAAAAGGTAATTTTCATTAAATTTAACCTTGATAAGGAAATGCTAGGCTATGTTTGGCAAGAGGCGGGATCCATGACTCAAAACTCAAAAAAAAATCTCACACTTTTCTTTTTAAAATTAACTTCAAGATTCTAACTTTTTACATCAAATTAATAACTTTTTATTACTATTCAAGTAAAAAAATTCATTACAAAATAATTTTTTTTTTTTTTTTTTTCACTTTTTTATATAAAACATTATTATTATTTTTTTCTCACATCAATCAAATCTGTTACAGTATCGGCCCACTCCATTTTTCAAGTCCCTTCCCAAACACAACCCATTTTGTAAGTGCTACAAGAAAAAGAAATAATTTCTTAGGCATCATTTAAAAAAAAAAAAAAGAATTGGAAAAAATTGATACAAGGAATGGTCTTTTTTTACTTTTGGTCCCAAAGGAAAAAGAAAGTAGGAGACCTAAAAAAATGGAGTGAACTCAACAATAGATCCAAAGTAAAAATTATAGTACAAAAAATACAACAAAAAAGTAAGAAAATAGGGTTTTCTCTCAATAGTGGTTACATAATTAAGCGGTACTAACACCAAAACAGAAGACACAAGTAAATATATGATTGTTGCAAGACTCTTCAACCGTATTTGAACCCTTAATGCAAGGGAATGCAAACATGGGCATGACCCTCGCAATACTCTTCATGCCTTATTAGTCTAAACTACCATAAGTTTTAAGTTCTGATGGGGTTGAATTAGATTATGGTTCAATTGGATTTGAGAGAATGTTTGCAGTTTTTACTGTCTAAAGCCTTTCTGTACGATTTACCGTGAGTAGATGTTATCATGGTACTCTAATCGCTCCTTCCTTCTTTTTTTGCTTCGAAAAAAAAAACAAGTAAAATTAATTCTTAATAAACTTCCAATTATCTTTGTAATATTTTAAACTAATTTTATATTTAGAAATACTTTTTTACAATAGTATACAACCGTCCACGGATTTCTTATATGCATGACTCATAAATCTTAAGATGAATACAATTTTATCTTTAATTTTAACTTTGATTTCAAACATAATATATACGATGGATAGGATTAATAATCACACTATTTTATTTTATTTTACATTCTCTTGGCGTCCAAATACAATAATAGTAATAAAGTAATTTTAGAAAGAAGATTATAGTTATTCTTATGTCTTGTTAAATGTGATGTGACTTTTAAAATTTTTAATATATTAAAATTCAATAACAGTTATCTTAAATTTAATAATAAATTTAAAAACTACGTCATATTTAGAAAGACGAAAAAAAAAACTTTATTCATCTTTCTAATACTACTCCTAACAACAACATTAACTGGACCTACTTATAATTCGCATCTACCATGTGAAGAGCTAGAAATGCCAAACCAAAAGAGCAGCCACATGGTTAACAATTAACTCTTTCTTTTCTTTTCTCTTTTGCCCTTTCTTCCAAGCCATGAAAGTGTCACTCTTATGGCAGAAGGAGTGGTTTGGCTACATCCAAACGAGCCATTAAAAGTGGCCGGACAACTTCTTTCGCTCACATGTGTGACCGGAGGAAGCTCAATCACCTAACAAATAGTTAAAGTATCTTTGTGACTATTAGGGTGGTTTAGCCAACTCTAAATAGAGTCTAAGGGGATGGCCAACATATTTAAATGAAGGTGAATTGATGATGGTGAGAGATTGATAATGGTTGTGCAGTGGTGAGGGTGACGAGGATGTTGATGACGGTTTCAATCAAGCCGACAGGGGAACAGAACCAATTTTTTTTTGCATAAAGTGTTAGAACGCCTTCATAAATAGAATCATAAATATATATAGTCCATCTATATATAGCATAATAGAAAGTTAAATCATCTAAACGTGTAAAATATTGAAATAAAGTCATCATTATGTAAAAATAATATTTTGTAACGAATTTAAAATTTTATATAAATTTCTTTTAAAGGGTTTTAATATGATGACGTGTTAAAATCTAAACCATTTATTTAAAATGAGGTGTTTAGATTAAAACTTTATTACACAGTGACAGAGTAGCAGGCCTCAATCACAATCCCTTGTGGCATCCCAAAGTACACCAATATATATATATATATATATATATATATAAATATGCCATTTGACCATATTCTGATCAACTTTAGTCACTGTTGACCAGACCTTTGCCCTATTATATAACAGTCCCGAAACCCCTCCACCTCTCTCCAAAACCCCAAAGGCCACTCTCATGGAACAAACGCTTCCACCAATTAAGAACTCTCGACGTGCTGGGTCCACCACTCGCGGCGGGACCCAGCTGCCGGAGAGCCCACGATTGCCTATGGAGTTTCTGTCCAGGTCATGGAGTGCTTCGGCTCTCGAAGTCTCCAAAGCTCTGGCTCCTCCTACTCCTCCTCCTCCTCATCATCATCACTACCATCATTCTTCTTCGTCTTCTTATTCGTGCATGGCTTCCAAGTCAGCCAGTGGCTCTTCTTCTTGCACCACCAATTCTATACCCGAATATATCACCGGCGAGTCAGAGGAGCTTCCACCGACTACACATTCAGCTGGGAACCAGTTCTCTTTCGCTTCCTCTGCTACTTCCCAGCTTGTTCTTGAACGCATTATGTCACAGTCTGTTAGAGAGGTGCTTGCTTAGATTCGTGTTTCAGAAAGTTTAACACTCTGTTTGGCTCTCACGAAAGAGTGAGAAAAACGAAAAAAAAATGCCTAGAGATTTTAAAGTAATTTATTTCACTTCTTTTCTTCCCTGAGACCACCACATTTAGCATAAAAGAACAGAGGATCCCTTTCCATCACTCTAGCTGTTTCTTTTTCCGATTTTCAATTTAGTACGATACGTTTTGCACCAAGTACGAAAAAAACGATTGCATGTGCGTACTTCGAAAAAGAACAAAACTTTTAGCGTTTTTCTTTTCCTCTTCTTCTTCTTCTTCTTCTTCTTCTCATTCTTTCATGGGAACCAAACAGAGGATAGAAATACTTGCAAAAAAAAAAAAAAAAAAGAAAAAAAAAACAGAGGATTAAAAAGCAGGGGAGCAACCACTCTAATGCTTTTTTTTTTTTTTTCGTGTTCTTTATCTTGGTTTTGAAATGCTTAATGGACTTTTTACAGGAAGTGTCACCGTTGACGTCAGGGAGGTTATCTCATAGTAGCGAACCTTTCAACGGCCTCGGTTCTTTAACAGGAACAGATAGCCCACCAGTTTCTCCCTCCGAGGAATTTGATGACGTCGTTAAGGTTTATGCTCTTATTCAAGACTCCTATATATTATTTGATATTTTTTAATGAATGTTATATTAGTATGATGATCTCCATAGAACATCTCAACTTTCTGCTGTTTCTCTCTGCCACATAATCGTTGCTCGTACTCTTTCTTCTGTTGTCTCTTGGGTTTTGTTTTTCAATTTTTTTCCCAACAAAATAGGCGCTCTACTCTACTCTGGTAATGCGGTCTTGTCACGTTGTCACGTTTGTCAACAATTTTGCCTGTTTTGCTTAAAGAGCAACCGTCACTGATGTCTGCATAGGTATCTGCTCCCCGTCCTTCTCCTTCTTCTGACAAGTAAACACTAATATCTTTTGCTTCTGATGGAAGCTGTTGCATTTCCAATTTTCCATAATCGATTTGGATCTCTCACCCCATCGACGTACGGCCATATGGCACTTTTGGGAACATTTGTGAAACATTAAAAGGCCTCTGTTATATTATTATTTACACCGCTAACGTAAATCAGTCCTTTCACTAGACTAAAAAACAGTGTAAATTGAAGGCAATTCTGCCAGCAGATTGCGTGAGGAAGGCATCATTGTGACGAATGCCCTTCCATTTTCTGTTCTTCAATGGATTTTCCCCTTAACACCCGTTTAAAGTGATGGATTTGTTTCTATAATTACTTGCGTAAAAGCATGTGAAAAGTTGATACAAACACACCCTTTTGCCTTTTTTAGATAATTATCATGTTGTATTAATTGTTTGTGCGTGCAGTTTTTCCGTGCCAACAACACCATACATCCCATGTTCAATGGTGGCCGTGCCAGCGCCGGCAATGCCAATGGCAACCCCGTCGGTGGATCCAAAACAGTCGGGAGGTGGTTGAAGGACAGGCGAGAGAAGAAGAAAGAGGAAAGCAGAACCCACAATGCCCAGCTCCACGCAGCTATTTCGGTTGCTGCGGTGGCGGCGGCCATAGCAGCCATTACGGCAGCCACAGCAGCCTCTTCGGCCTCAGGAAAGAATGAGCAGTCGGCCAAGACTGACATGGCTGTGGCATCAGCCGCAACATTAGTAGCCGCGCAGTGTGTGGAGGCTGCAGAAGCCATGGGAGCTGAGCGTGATCACCTTGCTTCGGTTGTTAGCTCCGCTGTTAATGTCCGTTCTCCTGACGATATCGTTACTCTTACAGCTGCAGCAGCTACGGGTAAGATACATACAATAATCAATCGACAAAATTCAAATTTACAAAGTAATGTTAAGCTGTTATCTAAAGGAAATGCAATGTGTTTTTATAGGTTAAAAATCAATAATAATAATTTCAAATTAAAAGATGATTTTAAAAATTACATCATAATTGTGAGAATACTAGAATAACACTAGAAGAAAAACTGGTATTTCCCTTATCTAAAATCATTATCACCAAAGACTATCTTGAAACTCTGTTTCTGAGGATTGAATTCAAATTATTTTTGGCGCAAACTTCAATTCCTTCGGATGTGTTTGATGATAAGCAGTATATACTGCTGTGGATCATCAACTGCCTTCTTTATCTTGACATTTATCTTTATCGGCTATCATATCTTTGAACTTTGATCTTAGCAACTACCACATAAGCAAGAGCTGCTGCTTTGATATCTGCAGAATCTGTGTCTCTGTATTAGATAAAAATTAATCAGTGCCTGCAAAAGATCAAAAAATAAATTAGGAAAATAGCTTATTGGAAGTGGGCTGACGGGATATAGCTATGATGCTTAACTAAACAAAGGGTGTATTGAGAAGAAATATTATGACTAAAACAGTTGAGGTACTAGGGTTTGAGTGGGTTTAGCATTGCGATTTCATGGATAGAAAGTGTGATTTTAAATCAAATTGCAGAAATTAGATGGTTTGGGATTGCTTTTAAAAAAATTGTGATTTGAAAACCTAGAAAATTTGCTTTTTCGCTGGTAAGTGAGTGCTTTTATGAAAACACACAATTTTGAAAGCCGAGCTGCAATTTTAAAGGCCAAACTACGATTTTGTTAAATGCTTAACTGCGTTTTTAAAATTTAGGTTTTCAAATTGCAATTTAAAATCGCTATTTTTAAATCGAACTTTTTGACATCACAAACTCAAACTGATGAACAGTTACCCTTTTACAAGATGTTTGTCGCTTCTTATAGTGAATTTCCCTGTAACTGTCTGCCATGCATCTTCACTCCGTTGGTGACGCTTCTTGTAGCGAATATTTCATGTCCCATGTCCTTCTTGAGACCTATTGTCTCATACGGGGGGAAACATGGGCCAATTATTGACGTGACATGAGAATGGTTTGGTGGGTGTAGGCTTTAAGGAACGAGTAATCTTAAGGTTTAATACAATTCAAAGCATAAATTCACATATTATTTGTTAATCACGTCAATTTATAATATTTCTGCCATATAATCTATAGTATTGAAGAGCTAGAGAATAAGGGTATGACACATAGGTATGGGAGACGTAGAATTGCTTCGTATTGAACCCTGTACTTTGTATATGTGCAGCTCTACGTGGGGCAGCAACCTTGAAGGCAAGAGCATTGAAGGAAGTGTTGAACGTTGCAGCAGTCACACCTCTGGAGAAGGGAATGGGAATTGGATTTTGTGGCAAAGGAAACAATGGTCATCCTAGTAGCAGCTCTAGTGGAGAGCTTGCTCCCGTTGAGAATTTTCTAGGCAACTATGGCCTAGACCTTCTTGCTAAGGGCAGTGAACTCCTTAAACGCACCCGCAAAGGTAATCATCAGAAATGAATTCTATGATATTAAACTCTTCTTGCCATTTTCTGAACTAACAACAAGTCCTACACATGATATATAAATTGACGTCGGATCTGTCGTGCAGGCGATCTTCATTGGAAGATTGTCTCTGTTTATATTCATCGGACGGGCCAGGTTAGCTAGCTTCCTTATTCAAAACTACTAATGATAATGATCAGTAAATGGTATTATTCTAGCTATGTGATTTATCACTAGCCCTGCTTTTACTTTTTGCAGGTAATGCTAAAGATGAAGAGCAAACATGTTGCAGGGACCATCACCAAAAAGAAAAAGAGTAAATCACTCTTATCTTTATCAGCTTTTCTACTTTTCTTAATATTTTTTTTTCATCTTCAGTACAAATAGATTTACTTTTTGATAACAAAGTAAAAAAAAAAAAAAGGTTTATTGCTTGTAATTTTGGGGTCACAGATGTGGTAATGGAGTTGTACAAGGATATGCCGGCATGGTCGGGAAGACACTTGTTTGATGGGGGAGAGCAGCGTCGTTACTTTGGATTGAAGACAGAAACAAGAGGTATTGTGGAGTTTGAGTGCAAGAACCAGAGAGAATATGATATCTGGACTCAAGGAGTTTCAAGGCTTCTCTATGTTGTGGCAGAAAGAAAGAACTCTCATCCTGCATAAAGTTTTTGTCTGCTGGGAAGGAATAAGCATCAGGACAATCGATTTGATCTAGCTAGGGAGATGGGCAAAGGCCCTAAGCAAAAGCAAAAGATAGTAGATATATCTTTCAATGCTTTAGAAGGAAAGGAGAAACGAGTAGGAAAGGGATCAAGGCTGCTTTGAGTTGAAGTAAGTGCAATATTCGATTAGTTGCCCTGCTTTTTGACTATGATTTCTCATATGGATCGTGTTAATTAGTTATTCTATGAATATTTGCTGTTTGTCATAACATTTTCAATCAAACAGTTGCTTGTACATCCTGTTTTTATATGCTATTTGTCATAATATTCTCAATCAAACAATTGCTTGTAAATCCTGTTGTTGTTATATGTTATTTGTACATAACATTTTCAATCAAAAAAGGTGCTTGTAAGTCCAGTTGGCATTGCTTAGTCCTCTTGCCCAACTTGATTTGCCCTTTAAGATAAAACTGTATTACTTTAGCAAGTCACAAGAAAGTAAAGTGGACAATAGGGGTTCACATGGCAATCTACAATCTCCATGTGGTTAAATAAATAAAAACACAAATAAATACTAGTGCATGGTTTCGACTCCTGTAATGAAAATAAGCGATGAAAATGTTTATGCTTATGTAGCGCAAATCATATTAAGAGTATGTTTAAGATTATGTTTGAAAAATAGAATTTTTAAGTCAAAAAATGCTTTTTGACACAGTTTTAAGCTGTTATTAAAGTGTTGTTTAATCATTTGTAGACTTTTTGAATTTTTAAAAACGTTTTTTATTTTTATTATCAAACAACTATTTTTTTTTTCTTTAAACTGACTTTTTAAGTATTAAACACACTTTTTGACCCTTTAATCACACACCCAAACCGGTCCTAAAAGCATATTTAAGATTGAATTTGAAAAATATAGCTTTCAAGTAAAAAAAAAAAAAAATTAGTAAAATTTTATTTTCAAGTTTTTGTCAAAAGTACATTTTGTATAAACAACCTATCTCACTCATGTATTGATGAAACTGAGCTAAGTATGACTTATCTAGGCCAAAAAACGCATATGCAATTCTTACCGTCTAAAGCCGATTTTTAAATAGTCAGGACATCAAAAGAAACCCTTAGAAGCAAGCAAGAGACGTAGCAAAAACAAACAGAAAACATGAAACTTGAATTCCAAAAGAAAATTCACTCGACCATTAATTAAGCTCTCCCTCTTGCCCCAATGAAGGCACTAACAATTGCAAAAGCAGTACGCTAATGTTCAAATTGCTCCCCTCCATTATAGAGAAAACGGTTAACAGAAAGCATCATATACAAATTTGCAACTGAACAAAGTAAAAGTCAACTATCTATCATCAGTACAATCACTGAAATGGTTTACAACGTTGAAGCTCGGTGAAAGGAAGAAAAAAAAGTAGGAACATTTACTTTGTTGACAAGAATTTTGTCTTTTATCCAAATTATTACTTCAAGAATCGGCAGCCCTGAAAATGGTTAAAAGCGACAGGAAGAGGTTGATGATGTCCAAATACAAGGAAACCGCAGCCCAGATGTACTCATCATAGGAATAGCGTTTGATCAAGTTGTCAGTGTCGTAAATTATGTAGCCACAGAATATGAGCGACGCCAAGCACCCGTAGATCATCACAGAAATCCTGCCGAGCGGAAACAGAATCTGCAGAGCCAGATATAAGAAGAAGAATACCAACCCATTATTAGCAAACTAGATGCAACATATTCAAATGGGGATGTCATAGAGATTCAGGGAGGGAACCGCGATGTGGGATACTCAGCATACCTGAATCATGGCGAATACTATGAGAACCATCACAGCGCCAAACAAGAAGGGCCCAAGGAAGTTGAAATCATGGCCTCTCCTTGCTGCCCAAAATGTGTACAGAGTGAGGCTCAGGACAACCACAGCCGTCAAAATGACGGATTCCAATATAACCTTCCCTGTTTCCAGAAGAAATACCAGAGATTTCAAAAGATCAAACAAAACTCCTCACAGAAAACATGCCAAGCAACATCCAAATATGAATGTGATCACCACTAAACAAACATAATTCTGTCATAAAAAGAATTAAGGAACATGACATTATAGAGCCTTGTCTATTTAAAGCCTAATAAAGGAAAAGTAATTACCCTTTAATTTAAGAACACTAACTCACGGAGTCTCCACCGTTTTACATCTCTAACCTGAAAATTAAAGTTTTATGCTTCTGGGCCATTAAGAAATGAAAATTGGATTTCAAAAACCATCTCAAAATAGTCCCTGAAATTGCACCATTTCCCAGAGAACTTGTTTGTAAAACTTCTCTTCCTCCCCTTCTAGCCATAAAATCCGGCAGGACCAAGACAACCCAAATGAGAAACTTTCTAATTGCAAACCTAATTAGGATTCTAACCCAAAAATTCCTTCTTTACAACACCCAAATACCACAATTAAACATCTTAATCCTGAACTAGGGTTTCAATTCCAATTACCAAAGGACATTCCAAAATACATAACGACCACAAATCTCACTTGCTCAACCGGCAAAACCAAGGTATTTACAATTCCCAACCAAAATAAAGCAATATCAACCAAATCGAGCAATATACATAAACATGGAAAATGAATTCGAAATCGAAATCGAAATCACAATTACTTACCACTGGTAAATGCACAAGTCAATCCAACCACAAACGCAAGAGAAATTGTAAAAATCCCAAGAAGAAAGTAATTCAGCGGGTGCTTCTGGTGGTAATAGTACAAGGGGCATAACACTGCCACATTCCCCACAAAAGAAAAAAACATCAAACATCAAAGTTTACGAAACAGAAAAACAAAAGCACGAAAATATTACTTCCAAAACTTGATTTTGCAGAGCATAAAGGTGACATACCGAGAAAGGGCACGAAGATCAGCACGATGTAGAGGGCGAGCCCGCCCCCGGTGCTGACGAAGAAGGTTGCGATTGGAGGAACCGAAACGACTACGCCGGCGACGGCAATGGTGACGAGCAACTGCACGGCCAGGATTGAATAGATTTTGCGAATGAAGGACCACCGGAGCTCCGGGCTCTCTAGCATCATCGGGTAGAGAGGCCTCGCTCCGGCCTCCAGGTCACTCTTCCGGTAAGGCTGGGCCCACATCTTCGACGTAAATCCGAGGAACAAAACCAAAATTATCAATTAAGCCGCTGAATAGTGGATGACAAAGACGGTTCTGGTTATGGTTCTGCGAGTAGGTGGGCTAAGAAGAGCGGTTATAGAGGGAGATGAGAAAGTTCTTGATGCATCGCGTACAAGTGTGGATCTGATCGGGGTTGAAGGGGATGCTTACACGTGGAACAAGCTTTGGAGAGAAGCGGAAGAACCGGAAAAATTCTAGAGACTTTTGGTATATACTTGGGATTCCTTTGCAGCTAAGACTCTTTGATCTGTTCTACTTTCCCAATACATTTTATGTCATTTTTGTGTTCATATGATATAACTCTTAAAATTACCATCGAACTTATGATTGATCATTATTAAATTTTAATTAAATAATAATTTTAGAAGTCACCTTATTTTTAAAGGAATATAAAAGTGACACAAAAATGACTTTTAGAATTACTGAAAATTTAGGCTATGTTTTGTTGCCACATAAAATATTTTTAACAAAATTTAATTTCAACTGAAAATAATTTTAGGCATTTCAAAAGCAGCAAAAGAAACGCGGTGGTGACGTTGGTTATTTTACGCGGAGAATAAACTAGAAGAGAAAATACTTGCGAAAAGAAAGTTGGATACTATAGGTTAAGAAAGAGAAGCTCAACAGAAAAACCACTTGAAGGAAGTTTTTCTGGGCAACCGAATTGTTTTCCATTTGATCAAAATTTTCTATCATACCAAATATTGAAAAATAGAAAAAAAATGTTTTATAAAAAATAAAAAAAATTACGTCCTAACAAACAGAGCCTTAGTGTCTACCCTTCTTTCACGAGTAAATATATATAAACTGAATTAACCCAAGGAAGGAAGAAGGGACAATAATATATTAATAGAAATAAAAAAAAATCAAACCACTACACATGAATTTTGGTTACCAAGTGAAAAAACACTTCGAACACATTAAAAGATCTGAAAATACTTTGGGACAATCAACCCCAAAAAATTCAGATTGCAAGATAAAAGGAAACTTATCTTGCAATCTATATGTCTTTGAACTCTCCAATCTTCTTATAATACATTTTTCTACCGACCATTCGGTAGACTTTCAAAAAAGAACAGTTGTGTATGTTTGTTGGCTAAACTCTCAAGAACAGTACTTCAGGTGTGGAGTGTGTGGGTAAAGTTCAAAGCTTTAAGAAATCCGTGTACACCTGGTCACATTGTTTTAGTGATGGAAAATGAATCTAGAAATCATCTATGGTCATTCTACACACTCTCACCAAGTACCCCTCTAGAGCTTATGAAAAAATCTATAGGAAAAATGGCTCTCATTTTTATCAACTATTCTGTTAGAACGGAAAGCACTTAAAGGTTGAATCACTAACTTTCTGACACTTGCGAGTTCCCAAGTGTTTCGTTAGAACGGACTTCTGATGGGAACTTACAAAAGCTCGAGGAAAGTCAATCTAAAGATTGAAGTTCTAACTTGCTTATGACGCTCTTCTAATGGAGAATGGTAGAGAGGTTGAAACCTCTTCCAGTGATCCGCCATTAGGATGACTCTAATTTCATTTTGATAAAATACGTGGATCGTGTAGTATCCCCAAACACAATAAATTCAGTAATAATATAAATTAGGTGAACACAAAGTACGACATGCACATCGCAATCGTGAGACAACAAGTTTGTTTACGAAGTGAAAAATTCAAAGAACACATCAATGGACAAAACTACTCAAAGGCAGCCAAATTAATCGAAGAAATTATTGTATGAGAGATTCAGATTATAGATACAAGAAAAACTTACAACTCGATGTAAACTCCTAGACTCTGTAAGACAGTAGACTAACTGAACATGATTCAACCATTTTGGTAGGGTTACTAACAATTTCTCTAGTTTAGTTAACTGGTAACTGATTGAACTGAACATGATTCAACGGTGATTTCTTGTTCGAGATGTTCATGAAGAATTGATTATTCCTTTAGATCTTCTCTCTAATGACTAAACATGACTATGAGTGTAGTCTTATAAAACTATTCTCAAGAACTAGAGAATAACTAGAAGCAAAAGCATGAGAGAAGATATTTTTCTCTCGTATATTTCTCTGAATTCTCAACTTGTAGAATTGAAATAGTAATTCTAATTGTGATTTTGCTTCTTTATGTATCCTCTATTTATAGATTTAGAATTACTTGGATATGTGGGAAAAGAGCCTTTTAGAGTCCTAATAGAAGGATATGCTGTTAAAAAATTGAATGGTGATGATTTAGTTAAAATAATTGAAGGGTTAAGATTTGTCAAAATAAATATCAATTTTCTCTTTCATCCATTACCTTATTTATTTATTGGCATTTATTATGATAAATCCAAACCCTTCAATTACTTCAATTATTTATTATGATAAATTTTCACCATTCAATTTTTAACAGTATACATGCTGTTATTTCAATAACAGCATGTAAACCAAATCCCTAATAGAATATGAGAACTAGCCAAAAGAGGAATTAATTCCCTTAGTGGCCATGGGAGAGAATGGTGTGCCTCTTAGCTTCTCCTAACCCTACTTTTTATAAGCCCAAGGCCAAGCATGGGTTTTATTCCATTGGCCTAGTGCTTATTAAATTCTCTTAAGTCTTTAGGAATTAAATTCACGAGCCCAAAGCTTTTTTAAATGATTAAGGNAACATGATTCAACCATTTTGGTAGGGTTACTAACAATTTCTCTAGTTTAGTTAACTGGTAACTGATTGAACTGAACATGATTCAACGGTGATTTCTTGTTCGAGATGTTCATGAAGAATTGATTATTCCTTTAGATCTTCTCTCTAATGACTAAACATGACTATGAGTGTAGTCTTATAAAACTATTCTCAAGAACTAGAGAATAACTAGAAGCAAAAGCATGAGAGAAGATATTTTTCTCTCGTATATTTCTCTGAATTCTCAACTTGTAGAATTGTAATAGTAATTCTAATTGTGATTTTGCTTCTTTATGTATCCTCTATTTATAGATTTAGAATTACTTGGATATGTGGGAAAAGAGCCTTTTAGAGTCCTAATAGAAGGATATGCTGTTATTGAAATAACATGTATGCTATTAAAAAATTGAATGGTGATGATTTAGTTAAAATAATTGAAGGGTTAAGGTTTGTCAAAATAAATATCAATTTTCTCTTTCATCCATTACCTTATTTATTTATTGGCATTTATTATGATAAATCCAAACCCTTCAATTACTTCAATTATTTATTGGGAAAAGTATATTTTAGCCTCCCAAACTACCGGCCTTTTATAATTCAGCCCCCCAAACTTTCAATTGGTATAAAATAGCCTCTCAAATTACCAACCTCTTATAAAATAGCCCCCTCCGTTAGTTTAAACTGTTAAAATGGATGGAAAACACAAAACTACGTCGTTTTGGGTATTAGAGTTACGAAAATACCCCTGATCAATTAAAAAAATTAAAAAATTAAAAAGGGACTGAAATGGCGTCGTTTTAGTCCCTTTAACTATTTCCCTTTCTTCTTCTCCCCCTCCCCGTGTTCTCTGCAATCTAGATCTGATCTAATATTTGGGGAATGAGAAATGCGTTTTCCTGGGATCTTGCTTTGTTTTCTAGTTATGGTTGCGTTGTTGTTGTTTTTTTGTTGATTTGGGTTCTGTTAATTGGGCATTTTGGGAGTGCTTTGATTGCTTTTGAAAAAAAAGGATTAGAAGAGAGAAAGGGATGCTTTGAATTGATATTAGATGTTAAAAGTGACTCATTAAAGGTTTGTTGCTTTGATATTGAAGTGGTTGACACCAGTGGATCTGGATTGCATTTGTGAAATAGATAGAATTTGGTGTATATCGTAAAAATGTTTTAAATGGGTTTTAGGAAACAAATCAATGTTTTATGTTAGTTGTTTGATAATTTGGCATCTGAGAGAGCTTACGGTCTTTCTCAAAGTGAGCTTTGGATGACTACGTGGTTTAATGGTTTAATCTTTTCATTTCTAAGGACAAACAAGACAAAAGCAAAACATTCAGAATTTTGTTTTCTATTTTATTGTTTACTTGGCAACCAAAAGGAGTGCTGTTGTTTCACATTCTCTGTTAGGCGTGGTGTCTAGTCAGAGGACTATGTTGTGATTTGTGATTGANAGTTAAAGGGATTGAAACGACGTTGTTTCAGTCCCTTTTTAATTTTTAAATTTTTTTAATTGACCAGGGGTATTTTCGTAACTTTAATATCCAAAACGACGTAGTTTTGTGTTTTCCATCCATTTTAATAGCTTAAACTAATGGAGGGGGTTATTTTATAAGAGGTTGGTAGTTTGGAGGCTATTTTATATCAATTGAAAGTTTGGGGGGTTAAATTACAAAAGACTGGTAGTTTGAGGGGCTAAAATATACTTTACCCTTATTTATTATGATAAATTTTCACCATTCAATTTTTAACAGCATACATGCTGTTATTTCAATAACGGCATGTAAACCAAATCCCTAATAGAATATGAGAACTAGCCAAGAGAGGAATTAATTCCCTTAGTGGCCATGGGAGAGAATGGTGTGCCTCTTAGCTTCTCCTAACCCTACTTTTTATAAGCCCAAGGCCAAGCTTGGGTTTTATTCCATTGGCCTAGTGCTTATTGAATTCTCTTAAGTCTTTAGGAATTAAATTCACGAGCCCAAAGCTCTTTTAAATGATTAAGGGTACGTTTGAAATTACGATTTCGCAAGAATAATATGGGTTTTTAAAAGATATCATAAAACGTAAGGTGTTTGGTATTGCGATTTAAAAAACATTTAATTTAAGATAAGAAAAAAATCTGCGATTTCAATAAGTAGGTTATGAGGTGTTTATTTGAAAAAGTGTAAATTTAAACCAAAATCACGATTTCGCTTAACAAAATATTTAGGGCAATATTTATCTATTTGGCTATGAAACTGCAATTATATGATAATGTTATCCAAACACTCAATTGATAAANATGAGATTAAGCTATCCGTAGATTGAAACAACCTTCAACATTGCTTTGCCAATAAAGCTTTATTGAAACATGTGAGATCTTGGAGCCCATTCCACCCCTATCCTTTGGCACACTCATTCAGCTCCAACTTATCCAGTGAATTCATGATTCATTTTCTTGGGCATATTAAAAAGGAAGCAAATGCAACAACCCATTGTCTTGCAAGGGTAGCAGTCCACCAATTCTTACATCAAGTTTGGATTGAAGAACTTTGTAGTTTAAATAGAGATGATGCATGTATGTGCGGAACAAGCTATTTATTCCTAATTATTAATGAAAGTATTATATTTATCTAAAAAAAAAAAAAAGTCTTTTGCCTTATTGTTATGCATACACAATCAGAAGATAAACACTTCCGCATAAACTTTTTCAATATAGTACTAGTGGAAGAGTATGTTACACTTCATTAGTGGTGGAGCTCACAGGGGGCAAAATATATTATTTGAATTTGGTAATAAAAAAAATCTTCTTAATAAGGATTTACTCATAAATTTGATAAAGAGAAATGATAAAGGTACAACTTTTTGGCACAACTTTCACCAAACTTTTCTCTTATGTGGTCATTTTTCTGTAAAAGCAAAATAATAATAATAAAAAAATTCTGAAACAATAACATCCTATGTGCTCATTAATTTTTTTATTTGGTATTTAAGAAAAACAAAAATGATATTTTTCTTCATAATAATGACCATTTTTATGAAGAAAAATATAAATTTTTTTTTTTAAAAATATCAAATAAAAAAAGGACCACTTTAGAATTTATTTTATTTTTTTAAAAAAATAAGAGAAAAGTTGGAAAAAAGTTGTGGCTATATCATGCCCCTTTGATAAATCTACTTTGATATAAGTTCATTTATAATATGATTGGGGATTAATAAATTTTTTTTTCTTCATAATTTCAGGTAACTACAATTATATATTTCTTACAATTAAAATATGTAAAAAAAGATATATATTTAGAAAAAAATTAATTTAAAAGAGCAATCTAATTATATATATAATTTTATTACTAATAGTAAATTTAAAAATAAATTAATGTTAAATAACCACTGTTTTCTTAAATTTCTTTTTTCATTTGTCTTTCACACCTAACATTTATAGTCTGAATGTCTTTAGATTAAAATCTAGCTGCCAAAAGAATTTGATTTATGACCTTGGCAGTTGGCTCTCACGCTTAGGGTTTCAAACTTTTCTCTCTTGCGGTCAAAAGGATCGGAGGGAACTGGATCCCTTGGAATTCCTAGGAGAATTTTAGATTCTGAAATTCCAGATTCTGAACCTTTGATTTCATCTAGGGGTGAAATTTAAAATCGCCTAACCGCATTCGCTAATCGCTAACCGCTAACCGCCTTTTTTAAAAATATAATATATATTTATATTATATATATATTTCATATAATAAATAACAATAAGTTATTGTAACCTAGTGGTTATTGTGTGCCTATTTTACTTAGGAGTTCTGATTTCGATTCCCCCCACCTTCGACTTTTGTTTGGGTTTTATATTTTTATTATTTATATAATATAGAAGTGCAAAACGACGTAGTTTGGCACTTCTATATATTCATTTCTTTCTAACCCAAAACGATAATTTTGTTGTAATTTTATTCGTATGTTATATGTTGTAGAAGGTGACCAACAAGATTTTGGTATAATGGTTCAACATATAATGCTCACTTTAAACCAACAATTTTTAATGCTAAAATGGCCATGAAAGAGGAAAAAAAATGTTTCAAGTGAGTAAAACAAGGGTTTAAAGTGAGCCCAAAACCGGCCCAAAAAAAAAACCAATGAAAAGCCCAATAAAAAGCGGTTAGTAGAAAAACGGTTAACCGCTAGCGGTTAGCGGATGCGGTTAGTAGATTCTACTAACCGCCTAGGCGGTTAGCGGTTTTAGCCACTAACCGCAACCGCTATTTCACCCCTAATTTCATCTAAAGGCTAGTGTTTTGTCATGTGTCCCACTAACAATAAAATAATATTTAAATTTTAAAAAGAAAATCATTTAAAATTTAAATATTAAATATTATTTTATTATTAGTAGGACACGTGGCAAAACATTAGCCTTTAGATGAAATTAAAGGGTCATAATCTAAAATTCTCCTAGGAATTCCAGGGGATCCGGATCCCAAAAGGAGACCCTAGCCTCCTCCTCCTCCCCTCATTTATCCCTCTTCCTCTCTTACCATGTTTCTTCTCACCGGGGATATTTTTTCTTCAGTTATTTCCACCTCTTATGAGGCATTATCCTGCCCTTCCTCTAATGCTCCATTGTCTCCCCCAAGCCATGGTGACGGCATTTTCGTTTGGATTTATCCAATCTCCTCCAAGCATTACCCATGCTTTTCATACCAATTTATCATATCGACAAACATGTCACGTTTTAAGTAGTTTTGCTTTATTTATTTTTTTAACGACTAATAAAAAATCATTTAAAACACGCTACACCAATGTGTGTGACATAAATTTGATAAATGAGTGTAAAAAAAATAGAATTAATCACATGAAAATGCCATAAAGCACACACCAAGATCTACAAAATCCAAAATCAAATTTGTATCTATATATTTTCTTATTACTTCTTTTTATTTATTCTTTTGAGCGCACATTTTGTTGCATTTTTTCCCCATTTTCCTTTTGCTTTACACACAATATAATATTGTGTAACAAGATACCGCAGTCCAACTAGACTCAAGATACTACTTTTCTTTTTCAAGGGGAAGGTGAAACGCCCCAAGTTCTAGAGGTAGAGCGATTGGGAGAAATTGTAACATATTCTTACTAAAATAAAATATTCTCATAAGATCATCATATAAACATAACATTACTAGGGTACTATTATCCCAAAATACATAGTGTGCTAGTGCTCAATAATCTCATAAAAAAAAAAAAAACAGTTACACCATATATGTTTGTCCAAAGTGGTTTACTTTACAAAATGGAGTCCCAGATACTTTTGCTGCTACTACTTCTACTAGTCCTCAGAGCAATATGTCCAAGTATCCCATTGGTACCCTTGTCCTCAGTACTACAATTTATAGGGCAATCTGAAAAGATGTATAGGAAAAAGGGGTGAGTTCGACAACTCAGTAAGTAACCACAACACCAAATGCTATAAAACATGCTATGCAGATTTTTATATTATAATATATATCATATGTAACAATAATTTATGCAAAATAAAACATGATAGTTGCAAAATGAGTAAGCATCACTTCCTTTTTACTTTTCTTGGTTGTTTTACCCTTTGATCAATCGTCGTGAGTTTACCGTGTCCGGCGCACGTTTGGCTTGTCTCGAAGGACTCCTTTGGCTCATCCTGTTATCACAGGGGAGAGCTACTAGGTTGGGAACTCCCCCTAGGTGGAGGCCACCTGGCCGGTAGCACACACCTTCTCATAACCGTCATTTGGTGTGCTTGCCATACTACCATTGCGATCCGGCGATCAGTGCCTCAGGTTAAACATTTATTATTCATGAATGCACATATAACATTTCATATCATCTTATAAGCTCATCTATATTTGTATAACATATCATGAAACCTTTATGAGTTCTTTCATTCATAATTGCATTTATGTATAACTCAAAAAAATGAGGTAATTGTAAAACGTAACATTCATAAATCATGTCATATGATTGAATAAAACTATGCATTAAAAATATGAAAGGAAATGCAATTGAAAATTATGTAAGTAAGTTCTTCATAAAATTTCGAACATTTTTTCAAAAGATTTATAATAAAACTGTTGGGGTTTTTGGTGTTATGTCCCCTTACCTGGCATCGTATGTCCTTAATTTGATTTTGCATTCAACTCATAATTCCTACAACGGAGGTAAAAAGAACACCTTAGTCATTAATTCATTTATCCTTAACATCAAACCCCACCATGCTTGATTTATAGCCTCTCATAAAATTCTAATAATCAACTCAACTAAGGCCTCAATAAAGCATGCAAAATCATTTGACTATAATTAATAGCTTAAGAAGTCTACCTAACCATAATATCGCTATCTTCATAAGCCATTTAATTTAGCAACTTATTCCCAATATCAAAAGCTTAGAAACATTTACAACAATGACTCTAATTATAATTAATCCCTTCAAATAGCAATTTAAATATTCATACCCTAGAAGCCCCAATTTAATTCTATAAATTTAGCTACATACTAAAAATACCATAATGGATATAAAAATATTACCTTAGAGTTCTCCTATTTTTCTTTCTTCTTTCTCCCCTTCTTTTCTCCTTTTTTCCTATTTCTTTCTCTTATCTCTTTCCTCTCTTTTCTTCTCTTTTCTCTTCTCTCTTCTTTTCTCCTCTCTCCTTTCTTTTCTTCCTCTCTTTTCTTCCCCTTTTTTTCTTTCTCTTCTTCCGGTTCTCACCCTTATCTCACGCTCACTTGAGCTGTGAGCAAATGGGGGAGAAAAATCTCCTTAAATAGTATTCCAAAGCTGCCGTATGTGGGACATGTGTCCCACTTGTTTTCCAACTTAAGCCCATGCGTCCTCAAGAGAAGGTGTAATATGCTGCATGACACCTGCAGCTAAGTGTCGACCAAGAAAAGCATGCCTTCATGCTGTATAACACCTAGCTATCGACGTGATTTGCTGCATGGTAGTGTTGCCTTAAAGTTGCCACATACTCTCATAGCTTGACAGCACAACACATGTGCTGTTAAGATGAGTTTGCATTTACCTAAATGTCCATAAAAATTTACAATAAATCCCTTATGAATCTAAACATGTCTATTACAATATATCCAAAATTCGTGACCTAATGAAATCATTAACCCATCCAATTAACTCCCCAAATCTCAAGTGCGTTAACTACTTGACAGATTAACCTATTAAACTTCAAAAATTCATAACTTTTTCAATTTCACTCCAAATGATACAAAATTAGGCTTGAAATTTTCCTCATTCAAAGGTTCACAACATATCCAAAAATCATAACAATCCATAACTTTTTGATACCTCAAAGGTCCTTCAAAATTCAGTGCTTCTACTTGACCAAAATTCCTGTTTTGACACTTGCAACTTATAAAAATCATAACTCCTTATATAAGCGTCCAAAAATCATAAAACTACTTTTAAAATATTCATTTCTCACCATTATTTAGGGTCTTAAAACAGTTTTATTTAAGGCCACTCATTGAATTTTTGGCGTAAAAAAAAAATTGTGACTTTTCTTCCAATAATCCACTAAAATTCAATTTCCACCATCTTTCACATTTAATCTATATTTACTTATAAAATTACAAATTTTCCTTATCCTTGATATTAAAATCACCTTTATTATAGGGTATAAATTTCGGGGTATTACAGAAAGCATCGCTCAATATTGTATATATAGCCCATTGGCCCGAGCTTCCTATAGTTGTTGTTGTTGTTTTTCTTTTTTATTTTTATTTTTATTTTTTATCTCTAAAAAATCATTTAGAATAATTAAGAACTACACCAAAAAAGATAAAAGTAAATAAATAAATAAACAAAAAGAACTGTAAATTAGTTAAAGAAATAATTAGCCACCCTTTTGCTTTATTATCCTTTTTCTTCTTTCTCCTTCAAAGAATTCTTATCTCTTTTTAAAGTCATGAGATTGGAGTTCTTTTGTTCAAAAAGAGAAGAGTAATTAAATTATGTTGTAAAAAAAGATGGGGAAAATTCATCCTCAATACTGATTTGGAACATACTTTGCTCGAGTCCCAAGTCTTGTGCGTGGAATGATCCATTCTAGACTTGTCGGTTGTCATGACTCATCATTTATATAACCTATTTCAGCTGAGAAATTCAATCTTTTTTAGCAATATTAGCTGGTGTACTCCAATAAACTGAATTAGTTCATACATTTTTCCGAAAATATATTATCATAACCCAAATGTTGAATCAATTAGTTTCACTGTTCTTGATCTCGATCGCTTTCTTTATTATGTTTCTGATTGGCTGGAGATAAATGTGTGGCATTAATTAATAGCACAGGACTCCAGTTTCTAGTATAAATCCATACACTAATCCCAGTTCCACCAGCTACTACACAACCTACTTATTTTCTCTTCCTTTTGATCCTAGCAATGGCTGCTATAGATCAAGGGGAAGACGAGAGAAAGATGAAGAATGAGTTGTTTCGCATGGCCATGAAAGGCGAGTGGGATGAAGTTGCCAAGATATATAGAAGAGACAAAAGGGCTCACAAGGCCATGATCACCAAGTCAGGAGACACCGCATTACACATAGCTGTCTCCGATGACAAAGAAGAGATAGTCGAACAACTTGTAGGTGCAATTTGCCCTCAAGAAGAAGGCAAAGAGGATCTTAGAATTGAAAAAGAAGAGAGAGCCGAAGAAAATAAAGAAATAATTTCCGAAGGATCAGAATGCAAGGAGGCTCTTAAAGTGCAGAACGAGCAAGGGAATACATCTCTTCATGTTGCTGCATCAATGGGGAGTGTGGGAATGTGTCAATGCGTTGCACAAGTTGATCCATTATTGGTGGGTATTCGTAATGAAGACGGCGAGACCCCATTTTTCGTGGCAGCGGTCCATGGTAAAAAAGAAGCCTTCCTTTGTCTTCTTGAAGTGTGTGGGAGCAAGGACACTTGTGAAGGTTATTCCAGGAGGAATGATGGTGAGACTATTCTTCATGTCGCTGTAGCTGGAGACTATTTTGGTGAGCATTATTATTATATTTAAATAAAATGTGTAAATTCGATAATTGTATGCTAAAACAGGCTTCATTTTGCTTTTACAGATTTGGCATTTCAAATAATACACTTGTTTGGGAACCTCGTAGACTCTGTCAATCAGCATGGATTCACCCCTCTCCATCTACTAGCGGCCAAGCCTTCTGCTTTCAGAAGTGGTTGCTACTTTGGACGATGCCACACAATCATTTATCACTGTAAGTATCTCTAAACTATTGTCTGTACTTCATTTAATTTTTATTTTTTTTTGGATGAATGCTTTCTGAATATTTGGATATGCTTAATACTCAAGATAGATTACTTGTCGAAGGCATTATATATTCAGGTTAACTTTTCTCAAGATCTCACCTTGGACAATTATATAATTATGCTAAAAACTAGAACATAAAAGTTCTAGCTATAATTTGCAGAATTTTAAGAAGAGTTGCATATATAAAGAATCTTTTTCATTTAGTTGAATCATGTAGGCTATGAAAATAATTGTTACCAGCCAGATCATTCTTTCCTAGTATTCATTTCTTTAGGTGACATTCAATTGGGATAAACTGATGTAGCGGAAGGCGAAAGTAACTAATCAAAGAGCAGCGTCTTTGATTATGCAAAGAAAAGCGTCTTCATTTTCTACCCAAAGATAAGCTCAAACCCGCAGGTCGAAAAAAGAACACAAACTCTACTGAGTTTTGAGAGAAATTTGATTTTATAGTAATTCAATGAGTGAGTTTTTTTTTTTTTTTTATTCACATAATTTATATTCAATGGTGTCGTCTGTATGTCACGATCATATATTCTCCTTTGCTGTTATTTGGAAGGCATATTTGTTGATGAGCTCAAGGTGGAAGTATCGAATAGTCAACCAATTGTATCAAGAAAGAATCCCAATTATGACACAAAGGATCCATGCAATCCGGATAACTACAAGACATGCGCCAACTTCTTCGGATTGGTACGGAAAGCGATTCCAGTTGGTACGTGAATTATGAATTTGTATTTTAGTTTTAACAATTAAAATATCTCACAAATAATAAGGCAATAACATGCATGAATATATATATATATATATGTTCATGGCTTTGAAAATATATTCAAGATTGATTTCTAAATTTGCGTTCAATTGAGGCTCCGTTTGTTTCGACATGAAATGTATTTCATAGAAAAAAATCATTTTGTAAGAGAATGTTTTTGTTGAAAACATTTTTCGGCATTTGGCATATATGTACGAAAAATCACACATATTTTTTATATTTTCATTCAATCATATCAATTTATAAAAATAAATTTTTATTTACATCATAAAAATATTAAAAAAAAAAGATCTAAAATGAAAATTAAAGCTCCGGTGAAGTTTCGATAGTGGTCCGAAAATTTGAGAAGGAAAAGCTCCGAACTCGAAAAATGGTTTACCATTTTAAAATAGGAAAACTATTTTTCGAAAATTAAAGAAGTTTTTTTGGTCAAACTAAAAATATTTTTTGTTGACTATTATTTTTTGTCGCACATGCCAAACATTGAAAAGTACGAAAAGTATTTTTTCAAAAAATATTTTAAGCCGAAACAAAAAGATAAAGAGGGGAGCCCAAATTTTCTTGAAGCTTTCAAGATGCATTTTTCAACTTAATGGTAAAAAGGCATGCATACACAAAACCAAACGGACATAGTGCAAATTTTTGTTGGTATTATTCATTTGCTATGTGCTGATGACCGAAGTATTTTTTCTTAATTACCAGTACTCGGTTTGAAAGGAAAGACTCGAACATATACAGACCTTGAAGGACAAAAGACACGACATTCAGGTGAGTAATATATGCTTAATTAAGTGGTATCTCATCACCTAGTATATACACAATTGATACGAGGTTTGATACACACATGCACTTTCAAAATCGACTACAACTTTACTTTCACCATCCGGATATCAAGGCATTTGAAACAAAAAGGTTTATCAATGAATACCATGCCAATGCAGGCTAATTTTTACCCAAAAAAAAAAAACAAAGTATATGTCTGAATTAATCTTATAGATGCTGATTTCGGGAAAAAAAAGAGAAAAGCTTAACATGTCGTTGTAAGCCAATTTTTTGGACGGATAAAATTGTTGAACCAATGAGGTTGTAATACCTCGGTCCTATACATGGGAAGATGAGTTGGGAACATAAAGTACGTAAGGGTGGTTTATAAAGAGATATTCTTAACGATTCAGGGAAAAACGCTAGCTATGTCTGTACTATTAGCTCAAAAAAACTAGTAATTTGAAAATTTTCTAAAATGATTTATAAAGCCTGATTTCACAAAGTAAGTAAGTAATGAATTGAATATCTTTCTATAAACCACGCAGACGCAACTGCTATTCCTTATATGGAACAGGGGTATACCGTATGGCGTATACAGAAGTCCTAGTGCATTATTATTAGGGTTAAATATTTCATTAGTCCCTAGAGTTTGAAGACTTAATTTTTTCCTCCATGGGGTTTAGAAAGTGATCAAATTAGTCCTTGTGGTTTTGAAAAGTGATCAAATTAGTCATTCCGTCAGTTGACCGTTAGTTGACTTAACGAACTGACACATGGACCAATTAGAAGTTGATACATGGTCACCTAATTAATTTTTTTATTTTTTTAAAAACATTCAAAAATTTTTTTTTTTTCCAAATAAGAAAAAAAGAGAAAAATAAAAAATAAAAAATTGGGGTGGCCGTAGGACACCAAGGGGTGTCTCGGCCACCCCCTTGCTCCATGGGGGTGGCCGAGCCACACCAATTGCTCCTCCTCTTTCTTTTCTTGGCTTCTTCCCTCTTTCCAATAAGTTTTTCTCTCTTAACAAAAAAAAAAAATCTCCCCCTCTATCTCTCTCCACCCATTTCCATGTCTCTTGCTTACACCGAATCAATCAACAAACCAAACCTCCTGGTTATGGAAGAAGAACAACAGCAGCAACAAGAATTAACGAGATATATGGCGATGATTTCTCCTCCGATTAGCCTAGATCAACACCGAAGGAAATTATGGCAAACCCCAAATGGTTTCGGCGACCCCTTGGGCACCAAGGGGTGGCCTGCCCAAGGGGGTGGCTCCAATTTTTTTTTTTTTTTTTTTTTAAATTTTTTTAAAAAATAAAAAATTTAATTAGGTGACCACGTGTCAACTTCTAATTGGTCCACATGTTAGTCCGTTAAGTCAACTAACGGTTAATTGACGGAATGATTAATTTGGTTACTTTTCAAAACCACAAGGACTAATTTGGTCACTTTTCAAACCATAAGGAAGAAAAAATAAAGTTTTCAAATCTTAGAGACTAATAAGGTATTTAACCCTTATTATTAATTTTTTATTCGTTTTTATTTGCGCATTGACAGAAGATTACCAGCCACCAAAAGCGGAGACATCAACGGAATCAACAAATAACAAAAACAGTGAAGTGGCTAAAGATGGTATGTGAATGAATTTGTTTGTTTGTTTTTTTTTGTTTGTTTGTTTTAAATTTTTTTCTTTATCTACTAAAAATATTAAAATTAAAGGTATCAACCAATGACAATTAAGAACACCCTATCATGGCAGATTTACGCCACGGGATGAGAATTATGTATGCATATATCGTTCCAATTCATTTTAGGATCCCTTAATAATATTCTTGGTCTTAGATGTGTGAAATTTGTCATATGTTGTTGAGAAAATCGCATCCATTAGGTTGGGCATAAAATGATTTTTGAAAAATATTTTATGTATTTTTTGGTGTTTGGTGTAACGGAAAATAATAGTAAAAAGAAAACATTCTTATTCTTAAACCACTAAGATTTCCTTGGTACCCAGCCAAGACTTTGCTGAAATACTGCTGGGACCTTGTTGGTACCCACATAGAACATTGTTTGAACCTCGTCAGGACATTGTTGCTACTTGTTAGGACACTATTGAGACCTGGCTACCACTTGGACTCCGTCGGGACCCGGCCCATAGTGGCATCGTCGGGACTTTGTCAGGACATCATCGATATCCGGCCTAAGCCGGGACATGTACTTGTCTATTTTTATGGTGTGTCCTGGCAATGTGTTGACAATTAATATCCTTGCAGTGTCCCAGTGCACCACTGCTGGATCTCAAATTTTTAGATTATTTTTTTTTAAAAAAAATAAAAATAAAAAACAAAAATTTATAATAATACTTTTATGTTTTGAAGAAATATTGATTTTTATAGATTATTATGATTGAATGAAAATATAACAAATATTTGTTATTTTTCATATGCGTCCCAAAAAATGTTTTAATTTCTAAGGAAATATATGTTTCTGAGAAAATATTTTCTGATGCACCGAAACAAACAAACGAAGCATAAGACATTTTTAAGGAAAGCAAAGAGCAATTGTTGAATTGATACTTTTGCTTTAACGTTCAAATGTAATGCTTGATTTTGTTCAAGCTGCATTAATTTTACAGCTAAATTGTACAAATAATTTTTGGGTAATCACCAGTCACAATCACTGGAGAGAATGGAGCTCAAACAATTCCAGTTGAAAGAGATGAAGGTGAGCTCCATCAACATGCAACCCCACAATAATTTTTTAGAGCCACCATATATGAAGAGCTTCTGAAACTTGTTATTCTGTGTCGTACATGCAGGAGTTTGGAGGGATCAATTATTCCCACCTAATTACGTCACCTGTTTTGAATTTGTCAAGCTTGCATACAAGGCACTCCTCGTCGTTCTTGGACAAGGTATATATATAACCAAGTATTATTGACAATACTTGTAACACTGTTGTTTCTTAAAAAAAAAAAAGATAAAAAAAAGGGTGTTTTAAAACTAAAAACAATAATACAATATTTTTTATGACCGACAAACTAACAAAATAATTAAATGGATTAGCTATATATATTATCTATTAAGAGAAACATAATGACAAAATTAACTGATTATAAATATCAAATTAGTAATTTTGCATATGAAAAAGTGAAAAGAATTGTTTTTAAATAAATTTGTTAAATATTTTATATTTAATATCAAAAAGTTATATATTAATATTAAGAAGACCTTTCAACCTTTTTTTTTTTTTTTTTTTTTCCAGTTGCTAACACATATATATATATGCCGGCATTGACAAATATGGAACAAGATCGTGCTGTTAATTATATTAGAGGAATATTTTTGTCTTTTCATTTTTTAAGTAGATAAAAATATTCCTCTAATATACTAACTGGCCAAATATTATCTAGTTAAAATGAAATGGAGACGATCGTAATTTCGACAAATATATATACTTGTGTTCAATATGCAATTATTGGTTTCTTATTTATACCAGCTACTTTGTATATTATGTTAAAAAGGATCTAGCCAGATAAAAAGGATACAGGAGAAGAAAGAGAAGCACACGTGGTCCGTTCAGATCATGAACGAACTTCTTCAACGTGCTTCCGAACGCTCGTACGAAGATGTTAACACTGGGTCGACCCCTAGGCCAGAAGCGACATCGCTAATAGAGGGCGAGACACTGCCTTATACTATTGCTGAAGGCAGCGTCACCAACAGCCCCACTTTCCCGGAAGAGCAGGAGCCAAATACACGGAAAGACAAGAGCAAGGCAAGTGAGGGTGAAGAGAAGACTGGAGAAGGTAAATACCACCCTATCCTTTTTAGTCCTTTCTGATTAGCTTACAATACTCCCAAGAGACTTTAATTAACGGAGTTTGAATATATATATTGTTTTTGGTTCACTTCACAAAGGGTTTTTAAACTTTCATGCGTTTTTTGTTTTTAAACTTTTAAAGTAAAATTTGGGGTAAATATGAAATTTTATAAAAGTTTTAGGGGTATAAAGGTTAGTTCATCAATTTTAAAGTTCGTTTAACGCCAAACCCTAATGGAAGGGATAAATTACTTCAAATTAAAAGTTTGAGAGGTGAAATTGAGATTTTTTTAACTTTGGAGGACTTAGAATAGACAATTTTTCTTACTAGGTTCAAAGAGGAAAAGCTTAGAGCCTTGAGTCGGTAAAATTCTTAAAATGATAGGGCTCTTTTAGTTAAGGAGCCCTTCATATTAGTAGATAGATGTGTTGTGTGTTGGCAAGACTTTACCTCCCTTTTTAAATTAAATTGGTGAAAAAAAATTTTAAAATAAATTTAATTGAAAAAATTTAAATTAATAAATTTTTTAATTCAAAAAAATCCAGAAAATTTTTTTAAAAAATAATTGTTTTAATAATTTTTTAAAATTTTCTGAAGTGCCTTTGATGTGCCAAAACTGGCACCTCAGAAAATTTTTTATGGCATGCCAGTTTTGGCACGTCAAAATTTTCTGACGTGTCAGTGTTGACACCTCAGAAATTTTTTTTTCCTATTGACTATATTCTTGACATGGCACACACGACAGAAACGACACGTTAGGAAAAAAATTCTAACGTGTCAAACATGGTGAAACCTTAGAAATGATCCTACTTAGTTCAAATGAACTTGAGAATATCTAGTTAATTATATTTTAGGGGTATTTTTGTTTTTTCACTTTTTGAGTGGACAAAAATACTCATTCACTATAACTAACTGAATATTCTTTAGTTCATTTGAACTAGAAATGATTCTAATTCCAACAAGGGAGATAATGGTTGTCATTAATTTGATGATCCCAGCTCTCAAGGATCCTAGGGAGTGTTTGGCAAACCCCTTCATCCCCTTGTTACTATTTATCTAATTTCCTAAAAAAATTACTACAAAATAATTTTTTTTTCACCTTTTAATACAAAAAATTCAAAACTTTATGCACATTAATCATTTTCGGCTACAGTAGTAAGGGGAAAACGGGTGCAGCCGCTAGAATAAGTTGAAGAGCCTAGTTGGGTAAACACTTATCTCTGAATCTGGAGATGAAACTCTTGAGGCAGCCACTCTTTTGTTGAGAGGTTATAGCTCTTCCACATTTTGTGCACGGTTGTATCTCTAGCACTGCTGCAATTTTCTCTAAATTTGATTCGATTCTTCTTCTGAACATCATGATCAATCCTATGAATTTTCTACATGCTGCTCCAAATGCGCATTTTGCCGGATTGAACTTCATCTCATACTTCCCTCAAGATGCTAAATGTTTTCTCCATATCAGACAGGTGATGTTGTGCCTTGATGCTTTTAACAAACATGTCATCAACGTAGACTTCTACATTTTTTTTGCGGATCTGGTGTTTGAACAATAGTGTTCACAAGCCTCTAATATGTTGCTACAGTATTTTTCAATTCAAACGGCATGACCTTGTAGCAATATAACTCTTGATCCATGACAAAAGAAGTTTTCTCTTGCTATATGTCATATGCTCAAATAATTTAATCTGTGAATAACAACTTACATTTATTACAAACTTTGAATGTCAACATAAAACATTGTTATAGAATCTTTGAAAGGCCAAACATTTCTTTACTTGCACAATGTCATTTGCAGGTATGAACAAACCCCCTGGAAGGGAAAAGAACGAGACTACCATATTAATTACCGCTAAAAATGGTGTCAGCAAAATTACGGAGAGCATCCTGGAGCATTTTCCGGTTGCCATACAAGCCATGAATGTAGACAAGAAGAGTATAATGTTGTTGATGGTGCAGAACAAGCAACCACATGAACTTTTGAACGGTAAAGGAAACACAAATTTGTTTGCTTTAATCAATGAATGTTGTAAACAGTTTAATCAAAGCCCATTACACATTGTGTCATTGGCTGCAGGGACGGGAAAAAACCATGAAATGGAAAAAAGGGAGACTCCCATATTAATTGCTGCTAAAAACGGTATCACTGAAATTGTGGAGAAAATCCTAGAATGTTTTCCGGTTGCCATACACGACAGGAATTTAGAGAATAAGAATATAGTGTTGTTGGCGGTGGAGAACAGGCAACCACATGTATATCAACTCTTGCTCAAAAGAAATATCTTGAAAGACAGTGTGTTTCGGGTGGTGGACAACGAAGGAAACAGTGCCTTGCATCTGGCAGCAAAGCTTGGTGACTATAAGCCATGGCTAATTCCTGGTGCAGCATTGCAAATGCAGTGGGAAATCAAGTGGTACGAGGTATGATCCCAAATTTCATTTACCTACTTTTTCCATATTATTTATATAATATTTTACCCTAGGTTCTTAAGACATATAAAATTGTTATTAATTTTTTTATGTGTTAATTTTTCTTATTAAATTGTGCCACGTCAATAGATTATTGACATGTGGCTTTTTACTACGTCTAAAAAGTTATTGACGTGGCATATTCTTGACGTGCCACTTATTGCCACGTCAAGAAATGTTGACGTGGCAAGCAAGGACACATCAATAAAAACCCATTAGTGACACCCATGTTTTTAACCTTATACACACGTCATGAATAAGGCCACGTCAAAAAATGTTGGTCAAGAACAAATAATTTTTTTCTAGTGACATGTCACATTTGTGGCTCTTTTCTAGCCATGAACTGGATATTCTCCAGTCCAAAATGGACTGGAGAGGATCTGGATCAGCCTAATACACCTATTGATTGAGTCAGCGTTGTAAATGACATGGTAATATATTTTCCTTTGGATTCATTTTCACGTGCTTGTATTCGAACATAATTTTTCTCTAAATTGGGGTAGAGAAGTTCCTCTAACCTAATTTATAATAATGGCATGTGTCTTTTAATATGTGAGAAACACATGATTTTTTAATCACATGCGAGATGCACATGTTTTTTAATAAAAAAAAATTTCCAAGTTTGTCCCTACTATATTAAGAAAACATATATTTTCACATCTCAAAGAAGACATATCATCATTATAGATTAAGTTGGAAAAAATTCCTTTGAAACCAGGAAAACCTTAGTGTATCCTATCCAAATCGAAATGGGAACAAACTGTAGCCTTTTCCTAAGGGTCACTGTATTGTCATTGATCAAATGAAAGAAGCTCTAAATTAAAATGAGCCATAAGTGTCNACACAAATTTGTTTGCTTTAATCAATGAATGTTGTAAACAGTTTAATCAAAGCCCATTACACATTGTGTCATTGGCTGCAGGGACGGGAAAAAACCATGAAATGGAAAAAAGGGAGACTCCCATATTAATTGCTGCTAAAAACGGTATCACTGAAATTGTGGAGGAAATCCTAGAATGTTTTCCGGTTGCCATACACGACAGGAATTTAGAGAATAAGAATATAGTGTTGTTGGCGGTGGAGAACAGGCAACCACATGTATATCAACTCTTGCTCAAAAGAAATATCTTGAAAGACAGTGTGTTTCGGGTGGTGGACAACGAAGGAAACAGTGCCTTGCATCTGGCAGCAAAGCTTGGTGACTATAAGCCATGGCTAATTCCTGGTGCAGCATTGCAAATGCAGTGGGAAATCAAGTGGTACGAGGTATGATCCCAAATTTCATTTACCTACTTTTTCCATATTATTTATTTAATATTTTACCCTAGGTTCTTGAGACATATAAAATTGTTATTAATTTTTTCATGTGTTAATTTTTCTTATTAAATTGTGCCACGTCAATAGATTATTGACATGTGGCTTTTTACTACGTCTAGAAAGTTATTGACGTGGCATATTCTTGACGTGCCACTTATTGCCACGTCAAGAAATGTTGACGTGGCAAGCAAGGACACATCAATAAAAACCCATTAGTGACACCCATGTTTTTAACCTTATACACAAGTCATGAATAAGGCCACGTCAAAAAATGTTGGTCAAGAACAAATAATTTTTTTCTAGTGACATGTCACATTTGTGGCTCTTTTCTAGCCATGAACTGGATATTCTTCGGTCCAAAATGGACTGGAGAGGATCTAGATCCGCCTAATACACCTATTGGTTGAGTCAGCGTTGTAAATGACATGGTAATATATTTTCCTTTGGATTCATTTTCACGTGCTTGTATTCGAACATAATTTTTCTCTAAATTGGGTTAGAGAAGTTCCTCTAACCTAATTTATAATAATGGCATGTGTCTTTTAATATGTGAGAAACACATGATTTTTTAATAACATGTGAGATGCACATGTTTTTTAATAAAAAAAAATTTCCAAGTTTGTCCCTACTATATTAAGAAAACGTATATTTTCACATCTCAAAGAAGACATATCATTATTATAGATTAAGTTGGAAAAAATTCCTTTGAAACCAGGAAAACCCTAGTGTATCCTATCCAAATCGAAATGGGAACAAACTGTAGCCTTTTCCTAAGGGTCACTGTATTGTCATTGATCAAATGAAAGAAGCGCTAAATTAAAATGAGCCATAAGTGTCATAATAATTCTGAATGAATCTTTTCATGAGATTGATGAAATGTCTCACCATAATCAATGTTTTCTCCTAACTTTATGTTGCTCATTCTTTCTTTTGAATCCTTTACATCTAATTAGTTTTGCTATGGGAGGATTAGAATGAACTCCCAAGCATCTTTATGCTCCATAAACTGTATATCATTCATCATAGCATTAAACCATTCTAATTCAAGAGTAATTATTTCACATGTTTTCCCATCCGACCTAACCATATTGGATCATTTGAGCCACCAATTTTTTTGTAAAATTTGCGATACTTAATACTGGATGATTGGCTTTTTGCAGTTCGTCAAGGACTCCATGCCCCTCCACTTCTTCACCCGCTACAACAAGGAGGGCAAGACCCCAAAACAAATATTCACCGAAACCCACAAGGACCTCATTGAAAAAGGCGGCGGATGGCTAGACAAAACCTCTGAATCATGCTCTGTTGTCGCTGCACTCATTGCAACTGTGGCCTTCGCCACATCATCCACAGTCCCCGGAGGAGTCAAGGAGGGGGAGGGCACTCCAACGCTCGAAAACCAGCCGGCATTCAACATCTTCGCCATCTCATCACTCGTTGCGCTTTGCTTCTCAGTCACGGCCGTGGTCATGTTCCTCGCCATCTTAACATCACGGTACCAAGAGAGAGATTTTGGGAGGGACTTGCCGACAAAGCTCTTGGTAGGCTTGACGTCGCTGTTCGTTTCCATAGCTTCAATGCTCATCTCCTTTTGTGCGGGGCATTTTTTTGTGCTAAAGGATAAGCTGAAATATGCAGCGTTCCCGTTGTATGCAGTGGCGTGCCTGCCAATAACGTTTTTTGCTATGGCCCAGTTTCCACTCTATTTTGATCTTATATGGGCTACCTTTAAGAAGGTACCACAACGTAGCTATAAGGCCGCGCCTCTCTAATATGTTTATTCAATTTGTTTCCTTTTTATTTTTTATTTTTAGTGTTTTTGTGGGATAACTGTGTTTGTATTTAACGGAGAAAAAAAGTGTTTTTATATGAAATTGTTGTTACTATTTATTTTATTTAAATATTACTTTTGTGTGGGAAAGAGTGTGAAAGAATGAAGAGAGAGTAAAAGAAAGAAAGTGAGAATTAAAAAAATTAATAAACAAAATTTATAGTGTCAATAGTGAATATGCTAATTAGCCTATTTGCTGTTCACATTAGATGAAAAAAGTTAAGTTGTCTATTCTGCTTGAGACGAAAAAACACCCATAATAATTAGATTTGACTATTATTAAGAATTAATTAGCTATTCTTTTGGAGATGCTCTTGCTCTTAAAAATGCTGAAATTTAAAATCTTTAAAGAAATATACCCATTGCCACAAACAATGAAGAAAAAGGAGATTAAATCAGAGCATACCTCTTATGGGACAGAAATTTGCTACAAACTGGTTTGTAGCTAATTCATACAAAATATTCTAATAAAGTGACATTGTCCCATGGTTATTAAAAAAGGGAAATGCTAGGTGCTTTCTTGATGTTCTCCTAGTCTTACGTGGATATTATTTTATAAATAACAAATGAGAGAAATAAGACAACTTTCTTTTTTATTTTTTAGAAAATAATATCCACCTAGGACTAGAAGAACACTAGGAGAGTACCTAACATTGCACACTAAAAAAACATGTGAGAAGCACATGTTATTAAAAATAAAATAAAATATTAGGTTTACAAACAAATTTTATAAAAAACTTTTACAGCATGATATAGCACAATATGGGTTTCCTATGTTATGTTTCAGTTTTTACTTAGTTTTTAGTTCTTTTCGTTATTTCTAGTTATTTTTTAAGTGACCGTCTAAATGGGGGTTTGTCCCGTCCAAACGGCTAGCACAGAAGTTTAAACCTACTTAATTTCCATTTACTTCTAGGGTTAGGGTTTGGGGGCTATAAACATGTTTATAGCCTCCAGAAATATAATTGTTTATTATATATGTGTTTGTTTAATAACGGATGTGTTCCCAAGGGATAGTTCAATTGGCTGTGGACCACGCCTAATGAAGCGGATGTCACAAGTTTGAATCCCCCCTCCCCCTTCTCCCTTCCCTTGTGTGGATATGTCAAAAACAAAAAAAAAGGTGTAAAAAAATTGTGTAAATAAATAGGAGTAATTAAGTGCAGCATTTAAACACTTTAATATATATAATTTTCTTAAATGTAGTTCTTTTTATTTTCCTCTAGTTTTCTTAGCGTGCACTTTTTGGATTGTTCTTTTACTTTTGCTTTACATAAATACATTGTGTAACAAGACACTGCAGCCCAAATAGACATGGATGATGCTTTTCATCCAAACATTTTATTTTTCAAGGGGAAGGCATCGCTCAAAGTCTAGCCCAGTGGGCCAAGATTTGTATACTTGCATTTTTTTTCTTTTTCTTTTTATTTTTTAAAGATTATTTAGGCCTCATTTGATATGCAAAATGATTATTTCATTAAGAAAATGAATAACTATTACTGAGAATGAGAGAAGGTGAAATGTAATAGCTAATTATATTCCTTAATTTGGTGACAACACATTTGCTTTTATTGGAATCGCACCAAAATTATTAAAATACTCAAAATATATATGATAAAGTAATAATTATATTTTTTTTTTAAAAAAAAACTGAAAAAATTTCTTTGAACATGACTTTTTATTTTGTATTTTTGGTGTTCTTTCTTTGGGTTATTAATTAGGAGACCCTTTGTGAATGGACGTGAGCGACGATGTTTTTCTACGTTAAAAACTAATATGTTTTAGTTTAGATATGCTATCGCAAATTAATAATATTTAATTTACACATACCATCAAGGAGTCCCAAATATCCTAATTCTTTTGCGTTGGTACCTTCGACCAATCACCCTTGCTTAACTTCACAAAATTCCCACTCCTAATTATCTTCCCGGCCATTTGTCGGAACTTTTGTGCTTAGTCTTATAGGCTGCCATGCACTATTAAATTCGCACACGACCTTTGCCTCAGGGGGGGTATCCCACAAATCATGTGAGTCACGAATGTCCCACACAAAGAAATTAGATGCAAGGACGTGATATAGCTTGAAGTTGTCATTCTCTTGTTTGACGTCTTAGCCTTTGGCGTGTTACCTTGCTTACTTGATGATGACAAAGTTGGAATCTTTGGTTGGTGTTTGTTGAAAAATTTACTGAATGGTCGGTAAAGGAAGTCATTGTTTGAAGATGGTCACGATGGAGACAAGTTTAGAGGTACTCAAGGGTGTGGGTATTGTCTATAATTGTGAATCTTTTTTTAGTAATTTTCTGGGTTTGACTGCACCGGAGTGGTTTTTACTTTGAGGTGCTCAAAGGTTTTCCACTTAGTAAACAAAATCTTTGTTGTGGTTTTATTTGTTTGTTTTTCCGCTGTGTATGTTTAGTGCTTGAGGATATGGCTTGATTTTTACTATTGATATTTGGTTGTTAGAGGTAAAACATGATCCTTATAAACTTTCATATTTTAAGGTTCGATCTGCTAGCTAGGAAGTCACGTTCACACCATACCAGAAACTATTCTAACAATAACTATCAAGAAAATGTTTTAAAAGAAAAGTTATTTAAAACATGGTACATCATTTGGTGTAACATAAATTTGAAATATGCCATAAAACACACACCAAGATTTACGAAATCCAAAATCAAATTTGCATCTAGGTTTCTTAATTGTTACTTCTTTTTATTATTATTATTATTTTTCTGAGCGCACTTTTGTTTTGCATTTTTCTTTTACTTTTGCTTTACAATGTAACATAATTGTGTAACAAGATACAGCTCGCAGTCCAAATAGACTCATCAAGATACTACTTTTCTTCCGGACATTTTCTTTTTCAAGGGGAAGGCATTGCTCAAAGTATAGCCCACTGGCCCGAGTGGTTCATATACTTGCATTTTTGTTTTCTTGAAAAATCATTTAGAATAATTAAGCAAAAACAAAATGTACTGCACAAATTAAAGCAGCATTCAATATCCTTTTTTTATACTGCATAAAATTCATCTGAGACATGATTAAAAACTACACCAAAAAATAAAATTAATAAATAAACAAAAAGAATAAGAACTGTAAACTGTAAACTGTAAAGTAGCTAAATAAATAATTAGCCACCCTTTTGCTTCAATATCCTTTTTTTTTTTGCTTTCTCCTTTAAAGAATTCGTTTCCCTTTTTAAAGTGAGATTGGAATTCTTTGCTTGAGTCCCAGGTCTGGTGGAATCCATTCTCTTCAACACGTACGTACGACATTCTCTTCACTTGTCGGTTATCACAACGTGGGGTGTGGGTGTGGGTGTGGGTGTGGGTGTGTGTCTTAGTATGGCAATATATAGCAGGGACTCAGTTTCTAGTATAAACCAATACACCAATCCCAGTTTAAACCTAACTCTATTCACTTAATTTGTCTTCCCTTGTTCCTGGTAATGGTTTCCACGCAGGAGATTAGCAGTGATGATATCAAGACTGAGTTGTTTCAAATGGCCATGAAAGGCGAATGGGAAGAAGTTGCCAACATATATGGAAGCGACAAAAGGGCTCACAAGGTGAAGATCACCAAGTCAGGGGACACCGCATTACACATAGCTGTCTCCGATGACAAAGAAGATATAGTCGAACGACTAGTTACAGAAATAATATCCCCTGGAGGAGGAGGCAAAGAGGCTCTTGAAATAAAGAACGAGCAAGGGAATACTGCTCTTCATGTTGCTGCATCAATGGGGAGTGTGGGAATGTGTCAATGCATCATTATTGGTGGCAGTGGCGGAGCCACAATTTTACTTTAGGAGGGTCAAAATTAAAAATAAAGTCATTTAAAACACGGTACATCAATGTGTGTGACATAAGTTTGATAAATGAGTGTAAAAAAATATCATTAATCACGATGAAAATACCATAAAGCACACACCAAGATCTACCAAATCAAATTTGCATCATTATATGTTTATTATTACTTCTTTTTATTTATTCATCACTGAGAGCACCTTCTGTTGCATTTTTTTCATTTTACTTTTGCTTTACATACATTGTGTAACAAGATATAGCAGTCCAAATAGACTCAAGATACAACTTTTCTCTTTCAAGGGGAAGGCATAGCTCAATGTATAGCCCACTGGCCCGAGCTCCTTTTTTTTTTTTTTCTCGAAAAAATCATTTAATAATTAAGAACTAATAAAAATAAATAAATAAATAAACAAAAAGAACTGTAAATTAGTTAAAGAAATAATTAGCCACCCTTTAGCTTTATTATCCTTTTTCTGCTTTCTCCTTTAAAGAATTCGTATCTCTTTTTAAAGTCACGAGATCGATTGGAATTCTTTTGTTCAAAAAGAGAGGATTAATTAAATTATGTTGTAAAAAAAGATGGGGAAAATTCATCCTCAATACTGAGATCACGTGGAACATACTTAATTAATTAATTTGCTTGAGTCCCAAGTCTTGTGAAATGATCCATTATTCGATCTAGACTTGTCGGTTGTCACGACTCATTATTTATATAAACCTATTTCAGCTGAGTAGTGTGTATGTATGAACTTAAAACATGCACGTCGGTCTTACAATATTCCAATCTATCAAATTCAATCCTCTTTAGCAATAGCCATGGTGTAGTACTCCAATAAACTTACTTCATACATTTTTCCCTGGACCATTTTTATCGAAAATATATTACCGTAAGCCTAACTAATTAATAGCACTGGACTCCAGTTTCACCAGCTGCTACACAACCACCCTACTTGTGTAGATCATAGGGGAAGGAGATCCACGCAGATTGAGTGAGGAAATGGAGATCAAGAACGAGTTGTTCAAAATGGCCATGAAAGGCGAATGGGAAGAAGTTGTCAACATATATAAAAGCGACCCAAGGGCTCACAAGGTGAAGATCACCAAGTCAGGGGACACCGCATTACACATAGCTGTCTCCGATGACAAAGAAGATATAGTCGAACGACTAATTACAGAAATAATATCCCCTGTAGGAGGAGGCAAAGAGGCTCTTGAAATAAAAAACGAGCAAGGGAATACTGCTCTTCATGTTGCTGCATCAATGGGGAGTGTGGCCGTGTGTCAATGCATTGCACAGGTTGATCCATCATTGGTGGGTGTTCGTAATGAAGACGGCGAGACCCCATTTTTCGTGGCAGCGGTCCATGGTAAAAAAGAAGCCTTCCTTTGTCTTCTTGAAGTGTGTGGGAGCAAGGAAGGTTATTCCAGGAGGAATGATGGTGAGACTATTCTTCATGTTGCCGTCGCTGGAGACTATTTTGGTGAGCATTATTATTATATTTAAATAAAATGTGTAAATTCGATAATTGTATGCTAAAACAGGCTTCATTTTGCTTTGTCAGATTTGGCATTTCAAATAATACACTTGTTTGGGAACCTCGTAGACTCTGTAAATCAGCATGGATTCACCCCTCTCCATCTACTAGCGGCCAGGCCTTCCGCTTTCAGAAGTGGTAGCCACTTTGGACGATGCCACACAATCATTTATCACTGTAAGTATCTCTAAACTATTGTGTGAGTATATATATATATATATATTTATATTCGATTGTATATTCCCCTTTTTGTTGTTATTTGGAAGGCATATTTGTTGATGAGCTCAAGAAGGAAGTATCGAATCATCAGTCAATTGTATCAAGAAAGAATCCTAATGGGGCAAAGGCTCCGGGCTATCCGGAGAACTACAAGACATGCATGAACTTCTTCGGATGGGTACGGAAAGCGGTTCCAGTTGGTATGTGAATTATGAACTTGTATTTTAATTTTAACAAGTAAAATATCTTACAAATAATAATGCAATGACATGCATATCATATGGAAGATTTACCCCATGTGAATGATTTCTGTATGGTTCATTTTCGCAGAAAACTTTTTTTTTTTCTTATACCTTTTTTTATACATTTACAAAAAAAATATAAATATTTTTTTTATATTTTCATTCAATCATATTAATTTATAAAAATCAATTTTTATTTGCAACACCAAAGTATTAATATAATTTATCATTAAAAAAACCTAAAAATTTGAGTTCCGATGAACTTTTGGCAATGATTCAGCGGTGTTCTGGTTGTGGTTCGACGATTTGACAAAGAGGACCTCAAGCTTGAAAAATGGTTTACGGTTTTTAAAAAGAAAACACATTTTACGGAGGTTAAAGAAGCTTTTTTGGTCAAACTGAAAATATTTTCGGTTGACTATTATTTTATGTCGCACCGAACACTAAAAAATGGAGATATTATTTTTCAATAGTTATTCTTAGGCTCCGTTTGTTTCAACATAAAATGTTTTCTGTTACGGAAAACATTTTCTTAAAATACGATTTCATGAAAAACATTTTCCGGCATTTGGTGTGTAGGAAAAATTACACATTATATATATTCATTTAATCATATTAAACTTTAAATTATGAAAATATCCAAACTAGGCCCCGACGGTGACTTGGCCGGGTCCCAGCGGTGTCCTAATTAACCGGGACCCGGTGGGGCCTCGAAGGAATCCTGGTGCTGTGCCAGTTAGGTTTCATTGACTATTATTTTTCGTCGAGCCAAACACCCGAAAATACGAAAAATATTCTCCAAAAATCATTTTAGTCCGATACAAACCGAGCCTTAATTACTTAAAAAGACATGCATATACAAAACCACACCGACGTAGTGCAAATTTTTGTAGTTATATATGCTTTGTGCTGATGACCAAACTATTTTTTTCTTAATTACCAGTACTCGGTTTGAAAGGAAAGAATGTAGCTCAAAAAAGTCATCCTGACCTCGAAAGACAAAAGACAGGACATTCCGGTGAGTAATGTGAATCACAATTTTATTTTAATTTTAATTTTTTGTTATTTTATTTTTATTTTAATGAAAATGTCAGCTTAACTATTAGCCACGTCAATTGAAACTATAATTGGAGTTCCATAGAGTTATTTCTATAGTTCAGTACCCAATATACAACCGATACGAGGTTTGAGACACACTTTCATAATCTATATACTAGAACTTAACTTTCACAATCTAGATGTTACGACATTTGAAGGAAAACATTTATGAATGGATACCATGTCATGATTGCAGGCTAAAAAAAAAAAGAAAAAAAAAATTTGTGTATCGGAAAAAAGGGAGAGATGCTTAATATGTCGTTGTAAGCCAAGTTTTTGGACCGATAAAATTGTTGAACCAATGAGGTTATAACATACGGTTCTATATTGGGAAGAAAGTTACTCACATAAAGTTACCTAAATGGACCAAAGTCTATTAGCTTAAGCTTTGGGCTAAAAGAGTGATATTCTAATATGTATGTTAATTTACTCTTGTTTGACTCTCTTTAGTGTTTATCTCCCCAACAGATACTATGTGTGCGTTAAGGTTAGGATCGGCATTTTCGATTCTTTGTTATATTCTTGATCATCGAAGTAAATAATTTTTTATTTATTAATTACCAGTTAATATCAAGGGAGAGAATGGAGCTCAAACAGTTCCAGTTAAAAGAGATGAAGGTGAGGAGCAAGGCGCAATATCTAGCAAGCTGAGGGAGGAAAATATGAGCTCCATCAACATACAATTAAAATTTGAGAGAAACTCCACAATAATATTTAGAGGCACCATATATATATATATATATATATATATCAAGAGCTTCTGAAACCTGTTATTGTGTCTCGTGCATGCAGGAGCTTCGAGGGGTCAATTATATATATTCCCACCTAATTACGTCACCTGTTTCGAATTTGCCAAGCTTGCATACAAGGCACTGCTGGTCGTTCTTGGACAAGGTTTGTAACTTTATAACCACCATGCATACCCTGTTTTTTTTTTTTGTCCAAATCGTTCACACACATGCTGGCATTGACAAATATGTATATATATTTGTCAATATGCAATATGCATTAATAATTTTTTCTTGCGTACAAAATTATGTTAAAAAGGATCTAGCCAGATAAAAAGGATACAAGAGAAGAAAGAGAAGCACACATGGTCCGTTCAGATCATGAATGAACTTCTTCTGCGTGTTTCCTCGTACGAAGATGGTAACACTGGGACGACCCCTAGGCCAGAGGCAGAGGACGAGACACGGCCTTATACTATTGCTGAAGGGAGCATCTCCAACAGCCCCACTTTCTTGGAAGAGCAGGAGCCAAAAACACTGAAGGACAAAAGCAAGGCAAGAGAGGGTGAAGATAAGACTGGAGAAGGTAAATACCTTATATATCCTTTTTAGTCCTTTCTCATTAGCTTACAAAACTCCCAAGAGACTTTTAAGAGGGTAGGCATTTGATTATTATTATTTTTTTTTAACGAAAGAAATCGAGAACCTCTCCATGCAACATCATCCACCCAATCCAGCAATTCTTCAAGTTGTACGCACTCTTGGAACTTTAGAATGGTGAGTTTGAATTCGTTCTCCCACCCATTAGCATGAGCTTGCGCCGAGGGATGACGTTCCTATGCTTTGAGCTCCGCAAAAGGGTTGCCGGATTCATTCCTATCACTGTAATCATCTTCCTCCTTTAATTTGTGAAGTGCGGTGGGGGTTGAGGACGATGATTGTTTGGACCCCCAATGTTGGTGAATTGGGTAGAACAACTTTCCATCTACCCCCTCAGGATCTCCAATTGCTCCTCCATGTGTTGCCAATAAGCTGCCGATTGCTCTTCACAAATTGCCTCCTTGTGCTGATACACGTCGTTCAAGTTTGCATAGCGATTGTCCATTCCCCTTGTCTGTGGAGCCATGGCAAGTAACTTGTTCCTAATGCCAACTGATGTAGCTAGTGTGACATCGTGGGATGCAAAGATAACAGCAAGAAGAATGGATAAATATTGCTTAGATCATGAGTTTATCAAAGATTTAAGAAATCTTTTCAAAACGTTAGAATCTATCTAGGGTTTGAAGGAAAATATTGAAGAAACTTAACTCTAAGGCTTCTTATTGAGAAAAACTGAATAATATTAATAATCTCCATTATAGAGGCCATAAGCAAGTATTTATAGCTCCAAACTCCTAACCCTAGTAGTAAAAGGAGATTAAGTCGATCTAGACTTCTACGCTAATCGTTTGGACAGAACATACCTCCGTTTGGACTGTCACTAAATAACTAAAATTAAAGTACATAAAACAATTGGCCGATCGAATGAAACAAACCTTCAGTTGGACGGTCCTAAAATAACACTAGAAACTAAGTACGAAATTGAAAGATAAACATAGGCGTTCAAACGGCCTTCGAACGGACGCCTTGGGTTTTAGTATGGGAACTCTCTAGATGCTGGCCCTTCGGACGGCTTTCGAGCTGTCATTGAACGGAGGCCACGAGAATTACTTGAGCTATCAAACGGTGGTCCTTGCAACAACTTTGACAACCCTTCTGCACATGTTTGTGCTATCACCTTGACTCCATGGGGTCCCTTCACACTTACATCTGCTTGAGTCTTCTTGATGAAGTTAAAGTAAAACATGCACAACGAAATTACAACAACATCACAAACACAACATAAAGTTTGTTTGCGAAGTGGAAAACCTTCTTAATTAACCAATCAAAGGTACAAACCACTCTGGGGCACCCAAACCCAGAAAATTACTAAATGAAGATTCAAAGTTACAGACTAGATAATACTTACAACCTGGAGGACCTTTAAACTTAGTAAAAACAACAAGATTCACAGCTTGTCTCAATCCTGACCATTTTCATAGAGTGCATTTCATCACCGACCCTTTCAGTAGACTTTCTTCAAATAACCAAGGCGACAATCTTTGTGAGTAAGTGAACGAACAAGCAACAGGCCAAATTAAGAGTAAAGGACAACTCGAAGCTTTGTCATGTCCTCTCTTGAATAAACACTCTCGAGACATAGCGCTCAAAGAGAACCATTGAGACTGCACAGAAAAATTCTACCAAAAAGTCTGCAGTGAACAGTGAGAGTAAAACCTTTTATAGGAGATATATTTTACTCTTCACGTCTTAATGAGACTCATTTATTGTTAAAACATGATGAACAAAATAATAGATTTGAAAAATCCACATCTCAACAGGAAAGCAATTCCGTCATGACGGGAAGAACAAATGACACCTCATTGTCACCCGTCTTAATGCTCCATCTGACAAGAAAACAAGGAGTCCAACATTGGTCCCGTTACATGTCCCGTCTTGATGAGGAAACAGCAGCTTCAGCCTCAATCCTGTTACATCCCCGTCTTGACGCAACTCCTAACTTATTAGCTTAGTCCTGTTACATGTCCCATTCTGATGAGGATTCGTGACGGGAAACAGAAAGCTCTTCCAAAATCCCTGAAAACCTAAGTGTTATTTCCTAAAGTTTTAAACATAAAAAAAATTATAAGAAATATCACTGAATTAGGCCAAACTAAAACCTAACAGTGTTCAGAAGCTTCTAATATGTTACTTCAGCATTCTTCAATTCGAAGGACATGATCTTGTAGTAATATAACTCCTGATCCGTGACAAAAGAAGTTTTCTCTTGCTAGTGCTCAAATAATTTAATATGTGAATAACAACTTATATTCATTGCAAACTTTAAATGTCAACATAAAACATTAATATAAAATAATTTGAAATTTAGGGTATAATCTCCAACATTTAAAGTGTTCTCAATCTTTTTCTCTCAATATTTGTTTTGAGTTCTTTTAGACTATGGATATTGTGGGTATTGCTCTAGCAGTGTGCTCCATTGTTGGGGGAAGAAAATGCAAAAACAACATCAGTTAGATCTAGTTTCAGTACAAGAGATGTACCAAATTTTTTATTTTGCTACTTGTATCTTTTTAATATATTTGATTTTATGACATGTAATTGATAGATCACGAGTTAGATAAAATGTTAGACTAGCCTCTAGAGATTAAAAAAACTAAACTTGATAGCTCATATTAGCAATAAAATTATTTAAATAAGTTTTACCTCTAATCAATGAGTCATGTAAGTGAAAACTTAGCAATGAATATTGCAATCTATTTAATGAAAGGCCAAACATTACTTTACTTGCATAATGTTGTTTGCAGGTATGAACAAACCCCTTGGAAGGGCAAAGAACGAGACNTATCTTTTTAATATATTTGATTTTATGACATGTAATTGATAGATCACGAGTTAGATAAAACGTTAGACTAGCCTCTAGAGATTAAAAAAACTAAACTTGATAGCTCATATTAGCAATAAAATTATTTAAATAAGTTTTACCTCTAATCAATGAGTCATGTAAGTGAAAACTTAGCAATGAATATCGCAATCTATTTAATGAAAGGCCAAACATTACCTTACTTGCATAATGTTGTTTGCAGGTATGAACAAACCCCTTGGAAGGGCAAAGAACGAGACTACCATATTTATTACCGCTAAAAATGGTGTCAGCAAAATTGCGGAGAGCATCCTGGAGCATTTTCCGGTTGTCATACAGGACATGAATGCAGACAAGAAGAGTCTAATGTTGTTGACGGCGCAGAACAAGCAACCACATGAACTTTTGAACGGTAAAGGAAAAACAAATTTGTTTGCTTTAATCAATGAATGTTGTAAACAGTTTAATCAAAGCCCATTACACATCGTGTCATTGGCTGCAGGGACGGGAAAGAATCATGAAATGGAAAAGAGGGAGACTCCCATATTAATTGCTGCCAAAAACGGTATCACTGAAATTGTGGAGAAAATCTTGGAACGTTTTCCAGTTGCCATACACGACAGGAATGTAGAGAATAAGAATATAGTGTTGTTGGCGGTGGAAAACAGGCAACCACATGTATATCAACTCTTACTCAAAAGAAATATCTTGAAAGACAGTGTGTTTCGGGTGGTGGACAACGAAGGAAACAGTGCCTTGCATTTGGCAGCAAAGCTTGGAGACTATAAGCCATGGCTAATTCCTGGTGCAGCATTGCAAATGCAGTGGGAAATCAAGTGGTACGAGGTATGATCCCAAATTTCATTTACCTACTTTAACTTTTCTGATTATTTACTTAATATTTTACCCTAGGTTCTCAAGACATATAAAATTGTTATTAATTTTTTCATGTGTCAATTTTTCTTAATAAATTTTTTTTACGTGGCAAAAGTTGACATGGCAAATAAAAAAATTTCTTGACGTGGCAAGCAGAGACATGCATGTCAATGAAAACCCATTAGTGACACCCATGTTTTTAACCTTACATACACGTCAATAAAGTTTAGTGACGTGTCAGGATGCTTGACATGTCAAAAAATGTTGGTCAAGAACAAACAATTTTTTTGTAATGTACATGTCACATTTGTGGCTCTTTTCTAAACATGAACTGGATGCTCTTCAGTCCAAAATGGACTGGAGCCTAATACACCTATTGGTTGAGTCAGCGTTGAAAGTGACATGGTAATATATTGTCTTTTGGATTCATTTTCATGTGCTTGTATCCTGACATAATTTTTCTCTAAATTGGGTTAGAGAAGTTCCTTTAACCTAATATATAATAATAGCATGTGTCTTTTAATATGTGAGAAACGCATGGTTTTTTAATAACATATGAGATGCATATGTTTTTTGATAAAAAATTTTCAAGGTTTGTCCATACTATTAAGAAAACATGTAATTTTCATATGCTCGAAGGACACATCATTATTATAGATTAAGTTGGAGAAAATTCTCCTGACCCAATTTAGAAGAAAACCCTAGTGTATCCGATCCAAATTGAAATAGGAACAAACTGTAGCCCTTTCCTAAGGGTCACTGTATTATCATTGATCAAATTAAAGAAGCACTAAATTAAAATGAGTCATAAGTGTCATAATAATTCTGAATGAATCTTTTCATGAGATTGACAAAAAGTCTCACCATAATTAATGTTTTCTCCTAACTTTATGTTGCTCATTCTTTCTTTTGAATCCTTTACATCTAATTAGTTTTGCTATGGGAGGATTAGAATGAACTCCCAAGCATCTTTATGCTCCATAAACTGTATATCATTCATCATAGCATTAAACCATTCTAATTCAAGAGTAATTATTTCACATGTTTTCCCATCCGACCTAACCATATTGGATCATTTGAGCCACTAATTTTTTGTAAAATTTGCGATACTTTATACTGGGTGATTGGCTTTTTGCAGTTCGTCAAGGACTCCATGCCCCTCCACTTTTTTGCCCGCTACAACAAGGAGGGCAAGACCCCAAAACAAATATTCACTGAAACCCACAAGGACCTCATTGAAAAAGGCGGCGGATGGCTAGACAAAACCTCCGAATCATGCTCTGTCGTCGCTGCACTCATTGCCACTGTGGCCTTCGCCACATCATCCACAATCCCCGGAGGAGTCAAGGAGGGGGAGGGCACTCCAACGCTGGAAAACCAGCCGGCATTCGACATCTTTGCCATCTCATCACTCGTTGCGCTCTGCTTCTCGGTCACGGCCGTGGTCATGTTCCTCGCCATCTTAACATCACGATACCAAGAGAGAGATTTTGGGAGGGACTTGCCGACAAAGCTCTTGGTAGGCTTGACGTCGCTGTTCGTTTCCATAGCTTCAATGCTCATCTCCTTTTGTGCGGGGCATTTTTATGTGCTAAAGGATAAGTTGAGATATGCGGCGTTCCCGGTGTATGCAGTGACGTGCCTACCGGTAACATTTTTTGCTATGGCACAGTTTCCACTCTATTTTGATCTTATATGGGCTACCTTCAAGAAGGTACCACAACGTAGCTACAAGGCTGTGCCTCTCTAATTTGTTTATTTAATTTGTTTGTTTTTGTATTTGTTTGTTTGTTTGTTTTTTTAGTGTTTTTGTGGGGTAATTGTGTCTGCGTTTAATGGAGAAAAAAAGTGTTTTTATATGAAATTGTTGTTACTCTTTATTTTATTTAAATATTATTTTTTTTGTGGGAAAGAGTGAAAGAATGAGGAGGAGAGAGGGTAAAAGAAAGAAAGTGAGAAAAAAATTAATAAAATAGTGAATAGGTTAAGTTGCCTATGCTGCATGGAGACGAAAAAACACCCATAATAGTAAGATTTGACTATTATTAAGAATTTAGCTATTCTTTTGGAGGTGCTCTTGCTCTTGAAAGTGCCGAAATTTAAAATCTTAGAAGAAATATACCCATGGCCACAAACAATGAGGAAAAAGGAGATTAAATCAGTGCACACCTCTTATGGGACAGAAATTTGCTACAAACTGGTTTGTAACTAATTCATACAAAACATTCTAATAAAGAAGTAATACTATAAGTCTTTCTAAAATCATTAAAAATGTGATGTGACTTTCAAAATTATCGTTGAATTTGAGATGTGATTTATTGAGTTTTGATATATTGATGATCTTAAAAGCCATATCACATTTGGGATGACTTTAGGAAGACTCTAGAAAGCCTTATAGCATTACTCCTAATAAAGTGACATTATCCCATGGCTATTAAAAAAGGGAAATGCTAGCTGCTCTCATGGTGTTCTCCTAGTGTCCTCCTAGTCTTACGTGGATATTATTTTATAAATGACAAGTGAGATAAATAAGAGCAATTCTTTTTTATTTTTAGAAAATAATATCCACCTAGGACTAGAAAAACATCAAGAGAGCACCTAACATTGCCCACTAAAAAAACATGTGAGAAGCACATGTTATTAAAAAAAAAATGCTAGGTTTACAAACAAATTTTATAAAAAACTTTTACAGCATGATGTAGCATAATATGATTGGGTTTCCTATGTTATGTTACAGTTTTTACTTAGTTTTTAGTTCTTTTCGTTATTTCCAGTTATATTTTAAGTGACCATATGAAAGGGGGTTTGTCCTGCCTGAACGGCTAGCACATAAGTTTAAAACCTACTTAATTTCCTTTTACTTCTAAAGTTAGGGTTTGGGGGCTATAAATACATGCTTATAGCCTCCAGAAACGTAAGGAAAATGTTAGAGGTTCTCTCCCTAGTGTTCTCTTAGCGTTTTTTCAGTCTTACGTAGAACATGATTGAAGAAAAAATAAAATTGTAGTGGCTTTCACCACTGGTTTTTTTAGGCATTAACACCAAATTTGAGGCATTAGCATTAAATTTAAGATGATCAAACCATTTTGGATGATACCATCCCTAAAGGGTTAATCTTCCACCTTTAGGTTTTAGTTTTGAATCTAAAAACAAGTTTTAAAGAATTAGAACCTAAACATTAACTCATAAAAATTAATCTGTTGACAAAAAAACGGTACTAAAATTTTATTTTTTCTTAAATCATGTTCTACATAAGACTGTGAGAACGCTAGGAGAACACTAGGAGGAGAACCCCTAGCAAACCTTGAAACGTAATTGCATGTGAATTATATATGTGTTTGTTTAATAATGGGTGTGAAAAAATTGTGTAAATAAATGGGAGTAAGTGTAGCATTTAAACACTTTAATATGTATAATTTCCTTAAATGTAGTTATTTTAATTTGCCTCTAGTACTTTTCTTAGCGCACACTTTTTGGATTTTTCTTTTACTTTTTCTTTACATAAATACATTGTGTAACAAGACACTGCAGTCCAATTAATAGACTTGGTTAATGCTTTTCATCCTTTCTTTTATTTTTTGGTAAAGATCATTTAGGCCTCATTTGATATGCGGAATAACCATTCCATTAAGAAAATGAATAACTATTACTGGGAATGAGAGAAGGTGGAATGGAATAGCTAATTATATTCTTTAATTTGGTGACAACACATTTGCTTTTATTGGAATTGTACCAAAATTATTAAAATACCCAAAATATATATGATAAAGTAATAATTATATTAAAAAAAAAAACTGAAAAAATTGGTCTGAACATGACTTTTTATTTTATATTTTTGGTATTCTTTCTTTTGGGTTAATTAGGAGACCCTTTGTGAATGGACGTGAGCAACAATGTTGGTCTACGTTAAAAACAAATATGTTTTAGTTTAGATATGCTATCGTAAATTAATAATATTTAATTTAGACATACCATCAAGGAGTTCCAAGTATCCTCATTCTTTCGCGTTGGTACCATTGACCAATTAATCACCCTTGCTTAGCTTCACAAAATTCCTGCTCCCAATTATCTTCCCGGCCATCCGTCGAAATTTCTGTGCTTAGTCTTATAGGCTGCCATGAACTATTAAACTCGCACACGACCTTTTCCCAATGGGGTATCCCACAAATCATGCGAGTCACGAATGTCCCACACAAAGAAATTACCGCTTGCATCTAGATTAATGTTTAACACATGAGTGAGGGGACATGATATAGCTTGAAGTTGTCATTCTCTTGTTTGGCGTCTTAGCCTTTGGCTTGTTACCTTGCTTACTTGATGATGACAAAGCTGGAATCTTTAGTTGGTGTTTGTTGAAAAAGTTTACTGAAGGGTTGGTAAAAGAAGTCGCTGTTTGAAGATGGTCATGATGGAGACAAGTTTAGAGGTACTCAAGGGTGTGGATATTGTCGATTCTGTAACTTGAATCTTCTTTTAGCAATTTCCTAAGTTTGGTTGCACCGAAGTGGTTTTTACCTTGAGGTGCTCAAAGATTTTCCACTTCGTAAATAAAATTTGTGTTGTGGTTTTATTTGATTGTTTTTCCGGTGTGTACGTTTAGTGTTTGATGATATGCCTTAGTTTTTACTATTGATATTTGGTTGTTAGAGGTAAAATACAATCCTTATAAACTTTCATATTTTAAGGTTCGATCTGCCAACTAGGAAGTCACGTTCACACCGTACCATAAACTATTCTAACAATAACTATCATGAAAAGTTATTTAAAACATGTATATCATTTGTGTGACATAAATTTGGTATGTGCCATAAAACACACACCAAGATTTACGAAATCCAAAATAAAATTTGCATCTAGGTTTCTTAATTATATTGTTACTTCTTTTTAATTTTTTTTTTTTTTTTNATCAAGATACTACTTTTCTTCTGGACATTTTTTTTTTCAAGGGGAAGGCATTGCTCAAAGTATAGCCCACTGGCCCGAGAGGTTCCTATACTTGCATTTTTTTTTTCTCGAAAAAATCATTTAGAATGATTAAGCAAAAACAAAATGTACTGCACAAATTAAAGCAGCATTCAATATCCTTTTTTTATACTGCATAAAATTCATCTGGGACATGATTAAAAACTACACCAAAAAATAAAATTAATAAATAAACAAAAAGAGTAAGAACTGTAAAACTGTAAAGTAGCTAAATAAATAATTAGCCACCCTTTTGCTTCAATATCCTTTTTTTTTTTTTTGCTTTCTCCTTTAAAGAATTCGTTTCCCTTTTTAAAGTGAGATTGGAATTCTTTGCTTGAGTCCCAGGTCTGGTGGAATCCATTCTCTTCAACACGTACGTACGACATTCTCTTCACTTGTCGGTTATCACAACGTGGGGTGTGGGTGTGGGTGTGTCTTAGTGTGGCAATATATAGCAGGGACTCAGTTTCTTGTATAAATCAATACACCAATCCCAGTTTAAACCTAACTCTATTCACTTAATTTGTCTTCCCTTGTTCCTGGTAATGGTTTCCACGCAGGAGATTAGCAGCGATGATATCAAGACTGACTTGTTTCAAATGGCCATGAAAGGCGAATGGGAAGAAGTTGTAGAGATATATGGAAGAGACAAAAGGGCTCACAAGGTGAAGATCACCAAGTCAGGGGACACCGCATTACACATACCGGCCTGTCTCCGATGACAAAGAAGATATAGTCGAACGATTAATTACAGAAATAATATCCCCTGGAGGAGGAGGCAAAGAGGCTCTTGAAATTAAAAACGAGCAAGGGAATACTGCTCTTCATGTTGCTGCATCAATGGGGAGTGTGGGTATGTGTGAATGCATTGCGCAGGTTGATCCATCATTGGTCGGTGCTCGTAATGAGGACAGCGAGACCCCATTTTTCTTGGCAGCACTCCATGGTAAAAAAGAAGCCTTCCTTTTTCTTCTCGGAATCTGCGGTCGCGAGGCTGGCTATGAGTATTCCAAGAAGAAAAATGATGGCGAGACTATTCTTCACTGTGCCATAGCTGGAGACCATTTTGGTGAGCATTATTTATTTATTTATTTGTAACGAGAAAATTAGTTTCTGTTACGATTTGTACGGTTGTACCCCAAAAATTAAGTTGAATTTTAATATTATTTAAATAAAATTGTTTTTGTAGAAATTAATAATATTTAATTTGACAGCTATATATGTATATAATTTCATGAAATGAATTGAAGTCCTCGAGTTATATATATTGTGGTTTAGCGTGCAGAATATTAAATCACAAATTCTTTGCATCTTATAAATTTGAGTTCGTAATTGCTGAAACAATTATGTATTTTATGTGTGAAGACTACATATTTGCTACTATATAATAGAATGATTTTTCTTTGACACTTAAATGTTAGAACTAGTGGCTTATATTAACACCGGTAGAAGGCCAAGTAAACAGGAGTGGAGTGAACGTTGCGATAACAACATTTTTGGGATTTTCAAAATACGTCCATACAATTAGGATTTAAGGTTTTTTCTATACATATATATATATGTTATAGTGTAACCCTGAACATTAATAGCAAAATACAGCCGTCTTTCTGTAGATGTAAGCACATTGTCGAATCACATTAAACCTGTATCTCTACTCTCTTTTAATCTCTTTATTTTCGATTACATATTAACTGTTCATTATTATTGTGCACGATAATAATAACAACCAAGAGAATATGCACGTTCTACAAATTTGTGTTACTTGAATACATTTTTCATATTTACTAATTATATTTGCAAAGACTCTTAATCTTGAGAGAATAGTGGACTCAAATACAAAGTGTTAATCACTTCAATTTACTAAAGAGTGAGATGTTGGGTGGTAAATATATATCTGGATAATCTGGGTGTGGACGTTGCATTTGTTATTATGAGAACATTTCTTATTCTCAATTTATATGACATATATATCCATAGTTACAACAAGAGATACAGATAAAGGATATAGAACACTACTCGGTTTTGATTCTTAAAGAAAATCAGTTAAAGGATTTATCACAAAATTTCAGGAAAAAAAAATATGTCATTTTCCATTATGTTTTCAAAACTCAAAACCAAAAGTCTCCCATATATATAAAACATGTTGACATGCAGCAACAAATAGAGTACGCTAAAACAGGTTTGATTTTGCACTTGACAGATTTGGCATTTCAAATAATTCACTTGTATGAGAAGCTAGTAAACTTTGTCAATCAGAAAGGATTCTCACCTCTCCATCGGCTAGCGATCAAGCCTACTGCTTTCAGAAAGTGGTAGCCATCATGGACGATACTATAAAATCATTTATCACTGTAAGTATTAATATTAATATTTACTTCTCCAATATCATATATATCTCTACACAACTAAAAATCCTAAGAGAGTTTTATACGTAGAGTTATGTGTGTACGATGCCGTCTTTTTTCAATTGAAATGAAGGTCTGCACAATAGAAAGGCTAGAAAAGCCTCCTGCATGCCTTTGGACAGCTCATGCACATTACATGCCCGGCATGTGACAATTAAACACGGAGTGTAATATAAAAAGGACCACAATGCAAAAATATGCTCCCGCATGTTAACATGCTAAAAACTAGAATTCAACAATTTTATAATTTTTTTTTTCAAAAGAACTTCTTTTTGATTTGGTTGAATCTAATATGCGGCAAAAATAATTATTAACAGCCGAATTTTCCATTCATCAATCCTCTCTTTAGGTGACCCTTCAATGGGGTTATAAGTCCTAAATTATAAAATTGCAATCCGAGTTAGTTTCGTATTTTTTTTTTTTTAAGTTTAGGGTTTGCGGGCCTATAAATACATGCTTATAACCTCAAAAAACGTAGTTGTTGATTATATATGAGTTTGTTAAATAAAAATTACTCAGAGTGTAGTTTCTTCTTGATTTTCCTTCAAAACCTAAAGATTGTATCTACTATTTTAGAGAAGATTTCTTAGGTCCTTTAATAGAATCAAGATTTAGAAATACCTATCCGTTCTTTATTATCGTCATTCGTTACAGCACAATAAGTCATGCTGCATCAGTTGGTATCAGAGCCTAAATTACTTTCCATGAATGGGGTGGGGCAACCATTTTGCAAATATGAATGAAGTGCACGTACGCACAGGGGCGGCACGTAAGGAGGAATCGGCGATTCGTTTGAGGCACATGGAGGAGAGGTTTGGTGGTGTAGGCGTGCAGAAGGAGTGTGAGTGCTCCCAACATGGGGTTCCTACCGATCACTTGGCCGAAATGGGTGGTCTAAACGTTCGTTGCTGTCAACCAAGACCGCGGTATGTGAGGTGGAAGACAAATTTATCATTGAGAGTGAACCTGTCAATCCTTTTGCGAGGTGCGGAGAAAATTCTCTACGGCACAAGCTCATGCTATTTTACGGGAAGCAGGTGTCAAGCTCGACACCACGGGCTTCCAAGGTTGCTTACAACCCAAAGAATCCCCGGTTAAAGAAAAGATAGAAAAGTCTAGCAAAAAGAAGGTGCCTAGGGAGGCGACAGAGAGGACGAATCAATTGGCGAAATTTTGGCAATGCATGCAGGATCAGATGGAGACGAATCAGTCGTACAATGTGGGAAAAATAACAAGTATTCATGTGAGTTTGTACTCACTTAAGTTGTATAGTTCATCCACATACTGTTTCGAGGTTTTCACACACTCGTAATTTGTGAAAAGACCTCATCATGTTCAAAATAGAGTTTCTGCTTGACCATCAAACACTCAAACAGAATAGCTCAAGCGTCTGGCCAGAGAATGTTTGATGCTGGGTAGAGAACCCATTTTGAACCAAACAGCGTCATAATCATTTCTAAGTAAGTTCCAAGGTCATAATAAGATTCCTAACATACTCCTAGCCCAAAATAACATCCTCATGCAAAAGAGACTACGTCTAACATTGTTAAAACGTTAACCCATGCTTTTAAACCAAGATTGACGCCAACAACAAAATTACATGCTCAAAACATACAAGCTAGACTATGAAAATCACTTAAACATCATAACAACTAACTAAGGAACAACATAGGCTTAGAAGATTGCCTCCTTGAAGCAAGATCTTTAAGAAAACTCCATTCTTCTTCCAAAACTTACAAACATACTCAAATAGGGTTTTCTTAGGGCAACATAGGTAGGTTGAGGTCTAAAGGTCAAGTGAGAAGGGGTATTTATAGGGTTGAAAAAGCTGGGGACGCTACTATGACAATCTTACGAGTTATCAAACGTTCGTTGGTCCCTAGTCGAACGTTTGGTGTACTATTGCACTGTGGTTCTGGGGTTGGAGGACGAATGTTTGTTCATTATTTAGTAGTTATAAGTTTGGTCAACAAGCGTTCAATGATACCCTTTTGACGTTCTGTGTACTATTACGCAACGATTCTAGGGTTGCAAATCGAACGTTCGGTGGTCCCTTGTGAAACATTCGGAGGTCCCCTCGTTCGCAAGTCTGGTTAGAGCCAAGAGTCCAAAAATCTCTCTGCTAATGCACCATAATGAACTGCGTAAGCTCGTAAACCCTTTTACTTTGACGAAACAAAATCTACACTTACCCGCCCCTACGTATCTCCACCACTATTTAGGTTACCTATGTATTGGGCTGTCATAGAAGAATCAAATGCGTATGTGCATGGCATAATAGTCGCCATTCATGGAGTAAAATAATTTTATAAAATGATAAATACCATATGCTCGGGATATATATTAAAACAAAATTATTCTCGTATTATACAAAAGGCACTTTAACTTAATCATAATTATATTGTTCAAAAGAAAAACTGATTGAATTTCTTACAAAATATCCGTACGGAATGATGCAAAACTCTTCTACCAAAACATGTTTTGCACAGCTTCCCAGCCCATGTATTTGAGGCGAAGATCATGTCGTCCGTCATTATGCATGTAAATTCATTTTCTAGATTTCTTTTGTTTGCATGACTGCACTATATATTTTGATAATATCACTTATATCCAGAGGTGTGTATCAAGCACGGATTATTAATTATTCTTGGTTGCTATTTCGAAGGCATATTGGTTGATGAGCTCCAGTTGGACCCAACAATAAAGAATATCATTGACAAAAGTAATAATCAAAGAGATGAGCGGACAGACAAAGAGAGTCCGAGTAATATTGCCGCGACGTCAACAAATCAAAAAAAGGGTCCCAAGTATCCGGCGAACTACAAAACATGCGTCAGCCTCTTGCTATTGTTTTGGAATGTGGTTCGAGATGGTATTTGAATGATTTTGTTCCATTTTTTCTTTATCTAGTAAAATATATAAATTGAAAAATATCAACCTATTGTAAGAACACCTTATATATCATGGCAGATTTACGCCAGGAGATGATGAGAATGAATTATATATGCATGGTTCGAATTCATTTGCTATATATATGAGCTGATGATTGAACTAATTTTTTCTTAATTAGCAGTAAATATCATGGGAATAAATCGACCGGATCGAGACCTTGAAAGACATGCAGGTGAGCAACGTGTAATCTAGCAAGTGTGTTTGAAAGTTATCAAAAAATAATCCCGTATTGCTTGTGAACAAGATGTTGGGCTTGTTTATAAAAAATGGATAACCCTCTGTTATAGAGCCTTTTTTATGAGATGAATTAGGCACACGAATTTCCAAGATGAATGGGGCCTATACTACTTACTCCTGACAAGGATCATAAAAAATATTGGCCTGCTTGGCCCTGCACGTGAGGGGGACAAGACTTTGGGCATTTTTATAAAGAATGGTCAACCCAACCTCTCTTATAGAACTGATTTTATGAGATGGGTTAGACTATGAATTTCTTTAAAAGCAAGCTCAAGGAAGAAAATATGGCCTCCATCAATACAGAAGAATTGGAGAGAAACTCCAGAATAAGTTTTTTAGAACCACCATTGGTGCTGCTATATATATCAAGAATTTCTGAAACTTTTTATTCAACTATTCAAATGAATTATTTTGTCTCTTACAGGATCCGAAGACACCAATATTGCAGCTCGGAGGAAGCAATTACTTCCATCTAATTACGTCACCTGTTTCGAATTTGTCAAGTTCGCATACAAGGCAGTGCTGGTCGTGCTTGGACTAGGTTTGTTAGTATATATATATATATAACTAGGGGTGGGCATCGGTCGGTTTCGGAGAAAGTCGGAGGAGATTTTCGTTGGCCGCCGGGAAGTCGGTAAAGTCGGTAATTTCACCGACTTTACCGACCGACTCCTTATACCGACACCGACCGACTACCGACTTGTCGGTTCGGTTTCGGTCAGTTAAGTCGGTTTGGGCTGGGCCAAAACTGGGCCAAAATCGTGTTAGCTGGGCCGAAACTGGGCCAAAATTGTGTATTAGCTGGGCCGAAACTGGGCCAAAATCTTGTATTGGGCCTATTAGCTGGGCCGAAATCTTGTATTTTTTGGGCTAATTGAATTATTTGGGCCTATTTGGGACTAGTTTTGGTAATTTTATTAGCCAATTTTATTAGGCCCAATTTAAACTTTAACAGGTCTAATTGGGACTAAATGTTATCTTGTATGTGGAAACAATTTTATAGATGGAGTGGGTGAAATAGGCCCAATATCACTACTCTTTTACAATGAAAACTTATTCAATAGTAGTACCTGTTAGGCTGTTACAGAGAGAGATACAAAAAGCTTTTTGGCCATGTACAAAAGGTTTTCCAGCTGACCCAATCCCCCCTACCTGGCCTCTCGCCAGTTTTAGTTAAAAAATCAAAACTTTCAATTTTTTTTTTTTTTTTTTGGTGATAGCCGGTTATTTGTGAAGGTTCCAATCTTTCAAGTTTCAATAAATGGCCAAGTTTTACTTTACTAGGCCTCTGGCCAGTGAACTATTTGAAAACAAAAGAACTTACTAGGCCTCTGGCCAATTTTATCAGGTGGACAATTTCAAAAGAGTAAAGTAAATAGACATAGATCTCAATTTCTCAAATATTATAAATCTCAAATATCATTCAATTTCTAAACAAACAATTACAAAACAATTTGTTATCATAAATCTCAATTTCTCAATTTCTCAATAATCTCAAATCATAACTAACCATAGAGAGTTATAGACATTACAAGTAACAAATTAACAATTAACAATTAACAATTAACAA
>CM017322.1:31267885-31350576 GCA_006937295.1 Carpinus fangiana
TTGGACAAAGAATTGCTCATGATTTTCAACCTCAGATACAATACGAAGAAAGAGAGGACGCCTCATCCGGAACCTCCTTCGAAATAGTCTGTCTGGATACACTGGTGATGCTGCAAAATAGTCAAGCCTAAGCCTTTCACAGCCTTGCAACCGATCACGCCTAATGGACCTACGACAGTGGGTACCACTACGATGCGATGTTGATCCTTCTTCCATACCGCCAGTAATTATCTCTAAATCATCATCAGAGTCATCACGAAGCATTTTGGGAAGAAAAGAGGGACTTTGAAAGAAAAAACGAGCCATGAGAGAAATGTAGATATTGAATGGAAAATAAACTTTGGTTGAGATGAATGATAATTGAAAAGGAAATGGTCATATTTATAGTGAAAGCATGTGCCTATTTTTGAAAATATGACCGTTAGGATAAGACAAAGTTTAAGAAATATGACCGTTAAGATAAGACAAAATTTAAAAAATATGACCGTTAGGATAAGACAAAGTTTCAAAAATATGACCGTTAGGATAAGACAAAGTTTCAAAAATATGACCGTTAGGATAAGACAAAGTTTCAAAAATGTGACCGTTAGGATAAGACAAAGTTTCAAAAATATGACCGTTAGGATAAGACAACATTTCAAATATATGACCGTTAGGATAAGACAAAATTTTTGAAAATATAACTACTAAGATTTGACACAGTAAAAAATATGACCGTTAAAAAAATTACAAATTTAAAACAATATTACCATTAGTATAAGATAAATATTCGTAAAATAAACCATTAGAAAAATATAAATATTCAAAAACATAAAAGTTAAAGAAAGAATAAACAAATATTTGAAAAATAATATTTTAATGAAATAGTGATAGAGAATTGTTAAAGTAGAGAGGCTGAAAAGTGTGCTCTAAAAAGGTGGGCTGTTAAAATAACAAAAAGTGTACTTTTGGTTATTTTGAAGAGCCAAATTTGAAGAGTCTGCAGTGGATGCTCTAAATCCATGTGATCACCGAGTTCATATACAAGTTTCCCACTTTCTTTTCCCGTTCTTTAATTGTTGAAAGGACTTGTTGTTTATATTTTTTTTGCAATGCATCTATTATATGAATTACCAAATTTGTAGAGAAAATTTTTTGGACGCCAAAATTTTTTTTACCGCATCCCCAATATGAATTGTCTGCGAATCCCATACTATTACTCCCACACCAGCAGCAGTTTCCTCTACAGCTCACTGCCACATCCCAGTTCATCTTCAATCTGCCCTCAGGTGGGTTAATCCATTTAATTCGAGAAACTTGTAGAATAACATGGCCGCCATCTGCTTTCTCCAAGGATTTCCAGAATTTCTGCAACGTCTCCCCAGCCTCACGTAAGTTATAATTTGGGTGAGCAAACACTCTACCATGCACCACTGTGTTTCGGCGATTCCATATTCCCCGAGCTGTAACAGCTATAAGGTCCATCTCTTCACCACTACAACGATTGAAAAGAAATTCGAGAATCTCCAGGAAACTTTTCTGAATCTTACGGTTACTTCCCCCCCCACACGTCATTAGCAGCTGGGCACTCCCATAAAAGATCCTCCTTCACTACTCCTCTTCTTGATAAATTTTCCTTGGTAGGAAGTATGTTACTACATGCCCTCCATATAAACACCATAATGGGGTTGGGAACCTTTAAACTCCAAAGATCCCTCCAGAACGCATTAAGGCCAGATTGGTTGGAACCTTCCCCACACTATCGGTTTTGTCTCTCATACTCCAAAAAATAGGTACTTCTGACAGTGAAGATCCCAGTTTGTGTGGCTTGCCAAATCATCGAACTTATTTTGTTGGTGATATGATATAATTGACAACATACAGACGTCATTCTATCATCCGCTGAAAGCTGAAAGCTAAAACGAGTAATATTATAAGTCATTCTTGTGTTTATCTTGAGGTTCTCTAAAAATGATGTAGATATTAAAATCACCATTAAGCTTGTGATTGATCATTATTGAATTTTGATCAAATGATGATTTTAATAGTCACATCATTATTAGAGGAACTAATTAAAGATTGACACAAGAGAGATTTCTAGAATTATTCAGCTAAAACCATATGCTTCTCGTTGTCTATTAAGCAATTATATACGTACCTTGTGATGATAAACAACATATACATCCCTAAATTGAAACATTTTGTATAATGCCTAAAACCGTTACCTAAATTAAACGAACCAAACTTTTTAATACAAAAAATAATATTTACATTTCTAATGGCTATTGGAATGATGTTAACTATTATTTATTTATTATCCATGCATGTTACGCAAAATGTTCTATATAGGTACAAGTTTTTTTATTACTCCAAACTATTATTATTATTATTTACTGCCAAAATTACTTGTTCCCATCTGTATCCTTTAAATTTGTAATAATAATAATTAAAAAAAAAAAAAAAAAACAGCATTTTTATGAATCATATCACGATATCATCATGAATACATATAATACGTAAGTGTCATCAACCAGACCAGCTGTCGCTTATTTTTTATACGAAGTTGTCTTCGATCGGTGTTCAAAACATGTCTAGCTAGTGAGTAGTACTATATTGTTGGATCATTTGGGCTACCAATTTTCGAAAATATGAGATACTTAATGTAGAATCAAAATTCAAACTAAGTGGGCCTTACGGCCCATACTTGGTCAAACCCGTAGTAAAGGCCCAAAAGATTGTGCGTGTCCGGCTCAATCAAATGATGTCCTCAGAGGACATCATTCGGAAAAACCAGTCGAATGATGTTCTCAGAGGACATCATTCGGGTTTTTCCGAATGTTAATCTCGAACATAGGTCACTATGGTTCTCGGTCTAGCCGAGAATCTCTTCAGCCAATTATGCCGATTATGATGACGTCATCCGCTGTTCCTATAAAAGGGAGACTCCACCTGCAAGTCGAAGGTANTTCAAAACAAGTCTAGCTAGTGAGTAGTACTATATTGTTGGATCATTTGGGCTACCAATTTTTGAAAATATGAGATACTTAATTTTATGCTGGATGCTTGGCTTTATGTAGTTGTCCATGCACCTCCATTTCTTCCCCTGCTACAACAGGAAGCGCCAGACCCCAAAAGACTTATTCACTGAAACCCGCAGGCACCTTGTAGAAAAAGGCGGCGATTGGCTAAACAAAACCTCTGAATCATGCTCTGTTGTTGCTGCACTCATTGCCACTGTGTCCTTCACCACATCCTCCAGAGTCCTTGGAGGAGTCAACCAGAACAGTGGCATTCCAACGCTCGAAAAGCAGCCCGCATTCAATGTCTTCGCCATCTCATCACTCGTTGCGCTCTGCTTCTCGGTCACGGCTGTGGTCATGTTCCTCGCCATCTTAACATCACGGTACCAAGAGAGAGATTTTGGGAGGGACTTGTCAACAAAGCTCTTGGTAGGCTTAACGTCGCTGTTCGTTTCCATAGCTTCAATGCTCATCTCCTTCTGTGCGGGACATTTCTTTGTGCTAAAGGATAAGCTGAAATATGCAGCGTTCCCGGTGTATGCAGTGACATGCTTGCCGGTCACGTTTTTTGCTATGGCTCAATTCCCGCTCTATTTTGATCTTATGTGGGCTACCTTCAAGAAGGTACCACAACGTTGCTACAAGGCAGTGCCTCTCTAACGTGTTTATTCAATTTGTTTCCTTTTTCTTCTTTTGTGTGTGTGTGTGTTTGTGTTTGTGTGGGGTGATTGTGTCTGCTTTTGACGATATTTTATTATTTTATTTTATATGAAATTATATATTGATGTTGGACTAGAAATCTCTTGCTTGTTTTATTTCATGCAGCCGTATCAGATCAGTTTAATTACTCATGAAGGATCTGTTTTTGCTTGTGTAACCTCTTGCTCTCAAAAAAAACTACTAGCTACTATCATAGCTTCAGCAAGTGCATGCCATTGCACCTAAGAGGCTAAGATCATGCAAATAATTTTAGGTTAATAACTTGAGAAAATTAAGTTTACCTACGCTAGAAAGTGTATGTTCCTTTTTTTTGTTTTTTATTAAATGAAGTGATAGCTAAGTAGTCAGATCAAGTAAGTTGCGTTGTCTGGCCTGTCCTTGAAATTTTATATGCAGTGTGCAACGTCATTAATGGTCTAGTACTACCCATCATCACCTATTAACCTATGTATAAAACATGTTGATGAGGACTCCATATAAGCTGCAATGTAATGTCACAACTTCAATTATTAATTAAGGCTAGAGTAAAATCTACAGAAGGGATTTAGTACACTCCGGTATTGGGCTCCATAGCACTCCTAGACTCGTAGTCTCAGTCATCATCTCATTTACATCCATTCTATCATAGGATAGGTGAGTAAGTTTGAGTTTAAGAGGTTGTTACATTTAATGTTGTCTTGACCTTAGTATGTGTTTAGTTGTGCACAAACGTGCAGTTTTATGTTTCGTGCATCGCCTTCCCTCATGATTGTATTATGTTTTTATTGCATTGTGTTTTGTTTTTCCATGCTTCAATTACTTTTCTCTTGTTAATTCCATGCTTTGAGTGGTATTGTTAAATCATCACCTGTCCCAAACGCTTAAGCTGATAAAAAGATGTAATTTTAATCACTTAATTAATACTTTAACACTTTCCTCATATGTGGGCTCAAACCCTTGTCTAATAGATAAGGCCAAATACGTAAAATATTTAATTTAAATATGAGTAAATTGATAGAATCAATATTCGAATTCAAGACCTTTGACTCTAATACTATGTTAAATCACTACCTTTTCAAATTATTCTTTTTTGTGATGGATTGCTGGTAATGAGGTTGGGTTGTAGGATTTTGGCTTCAACGTGGTGGAATGAATGGACTCCATGGTTATTTGCAGCTAAATAAGTGTCTAATTTCGCAGCCCGCACCTCCAATTTCTCAATGATTTTTGCTTGAGATCGATGGCTTTGCTTAACCGTTGACATGTGCGACCAAGACATGAATCCTTCATATATAACTCTTGTAGGTTGTGCAAAATTTTACTTTGATACTATATTAAATCATTATTTATTCTGAAAGCTTAAGTTGATCGGAATAACTAAATTTAATTGTTTAATTAATACTTTAATAGGAAGAACATTAATGTTGTTAAAGAAATAATTAGAGAGGCTTTTGCTTTAATATCTTTTTTGCTTTCACCTTTAAAGAATTTGTTTCTCTTTTTAAAGTGAAAATGGAATTCTTTTGTTCAAAAAGAAAAGGTTAAATTGTGTTGTATAAAAGATGGGGAAAATTCATACTCAATACTAATGTGGAACATACTTTGCTTGAGTTCCAGGTATTGTATGGATTCCATTCTCTTATTCAACATGACATTCTCTTAATAATTGCCACGACCATGATCATATATATATATATATATATATATATTATTACCTATTTGAACTTAGTATGGCATAATCACTGTTGAACTTGACAAATTCATGGGTTATGGCCATGAAGTTAATCAACGTGTGAGAACATGGATGGTGTGGGGGCACGTTGATCAAGTGAGCTTGTGACACGTCGAAGTCTCAACTATCCCCTTATTTCTGTTAGGCTGTGGGCCATGTACAACTAGTGGCCCGGGGCAACCAGCTTGGACTTCAACATGTTGACGGATCTTGATCGATGCACTACCCAACAACCCAATTGATATAAACTCATTGGCATTAAGAATCCGTTTCGATTGCGTGATTAAAATTACGTTGTTGAAATTGTTACTTTTTAAAATTATAAAGGCATTTAATAAAATATGTTTTTTTTTTTTTATCAAATATTTATTATGTGAAATTGTGATTTTAGTTTAAATTTGTGTTTTTTCAAAATAAAGGCATTTGATAAAACATGTTAAAAAGTTTTTTTTTATTTATTTTTAATTATTATTTATTTTTATCAAATATTTGTTATGCGAAATTGTGATTTTAGTTTAAATTTGTGTTTTTTCAAGTAAGTATACCCTAACCTACTTATAGAAATCGCAATTTTTTTTGTTTTTTGTTTTTTTCCATTTTAAATTAAGTATTAGTGTTTTTTATATCGCAATGCGAAACACTTTACGCTTTACAATATCTTTAAAAAACACAAATTATTCTTACGAAATCGTAATCACAAATGCATCCTAAGAGCAAGAATTTGTATAATTTTTCTGAGATATATAAATATTGACTATTCCAGTTAATTGGTTAAACAAATAGAAGAAGAGAACCATTCATGTCAAAACGACTAATTAAGGAGAGGTTCTCTTCCATCAGCTAAAATCTGTGTTATTTTTTCTTAATAAGTTCAATCATGCACATTGCTAATGGGAGAAAATGGAAGTCAAAATCAGAATGTAACCGGAAAATATTAGCGCGCAGGAGAAAAGTCTAAGAAATTAAAGACAGTTCAATCACAATATATATATGTAAAACCTCAAGCACATAGAGCCAATTATAATATTGTCGACATTTAATTAAAGGGAAAAACAATAACATACATAGAAATCATTAATAAAACAAAAATAAACACATATGAGGAACATTTATCTCACATGCAGGTACTAATTCTTAAAAGTAATAACAAAAATAAATATATGCAATATAACTAATAATTCTTAAGATTGGCCATGCAATTCCCACATGTGTTCTACAAGGTCGGATTGTAGCTAAGAATGGGAAGAGAAGAAATAAATGCAGAGAAAGAAGAAAATGGTTTGAGCTAGGGAAACGGAGGAGATCCAATACACAAAACAAAGAAAAAGTAATATTGAAAATAATATTATATTATATTGGAAATAATATTAAATTTTAAATAATATTATATTCAATCTAGTGTGTTACAGTGAATAGCTATAAATTGTTATTCACCAAAAATAGCTAAATATAGCTAATATATCTTTTTTAGTTACACTGCTGAAAATGCTTTAAATGACTTTTAAAATCACCGTTGAATATAAGATAGATCTTTATTGAATTTTGATTAAATGAAAGTTTTAAAAGTCACATATGAGTGTGAAAAAATTATGTAAAAAAATGAGAGTAAGTATAGCATTCAAATACTTCTATAGTTATATATATAATTTTCTTAAATGTACTTATTTTAATTTGCATCTAGTTTTTTTTTTGTTTTAGTTTTAGCTTAGCGTGCACTTTTTGGATTTTGCTTTTGCTTTTGCTTTACGTAAATACCTTGTGCAACAAGACAACACAATCCAAATAGACTTGGATCGATGATGCCTTTCTTCCGAACATTTTCGTTTTGAAGGGGAAGGCATCACTCAAAGTCTAGCCCAGTGGGCCGAGACTCGCATACTTGCCTTTTCTTCTTCTTTCTTTTTGAGGTAAAAATCATTTTTAGAATAAGTATAGGGACAGTTGGTTTCGTGTTGTTAAATCTTCATTTGTCCCAAATGTTTAAATTGATAAGAAAATGTAATTTTAATCACTTAATAAATATTTTAACACTCCACCTCACGTGTGGACTCAAATGATTTTTTAATAGGTGGAATCAAACACGTAGAATATTTAATTTAAATAAGAGTAAATTTATGGAGTCAAGGTTCAAATCCAAGAATCAAGACATTTGATTTTGATACCATGTTAAATCACAACTTTTCATTTTTTGTGACGGTAACAGTGAGATTGGATTGTAAGATTGTGGCGACAACGTATGTACGTGGAATGAATGAATAGACTCTAAGGTTACTTGCGGCTAAATAACTGTCTAATTTTGGCAGCCTGCTCCTCCAATTTCTCTGTGATTTTTTGCTTGAAATCGATGGCTTTGCTTAACTGTTGACCTATGCAATCAAGACATGCCTCCTTCATAATTCTTGCAGATTATGGGAAACATACTATACTAAATCATCATTTATTTCAAAAGCTTAAAAAAATAGAAATAGATAAATTTAATTAATTAATCAATACTTTAACAAAAAGAATATTAATATAGTTAGAAATAATTAGGGAGCCTTTTGCTTTAACATCGCTTTCTCCTTTAAAGGATTCGTTTCTTTTTTTAAAGTGAGAATGGAATTCTTTTGTTCAAAAAGAAAAGGTTAAATTGTGTTATAAAAGAGATGGGCAAAATTCATACTCAATACTGATGTGGAACATATATACTTTGCTTGAGTTCCAGGTATTGTACGTATGGAATCCATTCTCTTATTCAACATGATCGACATTCTCTTAATTGTCACGACCATGATTATTTATGTACATATTATTACCTATTTGAACTTAGATCACTGTTGAACTAATTAACATATGCCCATACGTACAACCTCGTACAATTCAATGTATCAAATTCAATCACAGAACTTTAACATACCGAAAATATATATATTGTCATGATTGCCAAATTGGATGCTATAATGTTGGGTTGATTAGTGGCACTGTTTTGATTTTTTTTATTATTATTATATTTCGAGAAAACTTCACTTACCACCCTTATCTTTTATAACTTTTGCAATTATACATTTAAACTTTAAAAAAGTGTCAATTTATAATTACTATCTTTCAAAAGTTTGTAATGTCAACCATCCCATCCAAATTCACTTATGAGATTTGATAATCCTAAATCGACACTTTTTAAAGTTTAATGGTATGATTATTGCAAAAGTGATGGAAGATAAAAGGTGATAAGTGAAGTTTTCTCGAAATATTTTAGATGATACTTGGCTTGGCACTTATTAGATTAGTTTGAAGTAAATTTTCTTCAAATTGTGTCCATTTCTGATTGGGCGGAGATAAAAGTGTTTAAGTAAAGTCCACATACTCCTATCAAACTACCACTGATAATGTTTCTCCCAAACTATCAAAACATTGTCAATGCCTCCCTAAGGCTAGCAAAAAGATAACAATGTCCCTTTGTATTTCTTAATAAGACAAATGTACCCCTATCAATTAAAAAAATAATAATAATAAATTTTTATTTTTTTTAAAAGCAAAAAATTTAATTTTAAAAGAGCGATTTTAAAAAATATATATTTTTATATGATTTTTTTTTTAATTTGTTTTAAACGAATATTTTTTTTAAGCGATTTTTTTTTTTTTTAAACAGAAATTTTTATTTAAAAGAAAAAATTTTAAAAAAATAATTTTTCTTTAAAAAAAAATTGTTTTAGAAAACGAAAATTGTTAATTTTTTTAAAACAGAAATTTTTATTTTGAAAAGTAAAAAAAATAAATTAATTAATTAATTTTCCACCTTTTGGGTTTTTTTTTTTTTTTTTTTTTTTTTGTTTTTTTTAGTTTTAGGTTTTTTTGTAGAAGTTTGTTTTTATTTTGGGTAACTTTGTCATTGGGGGAAACATTGATAATTTTTGGTAATTTTGGGGAGAACATTGTCACAATTGAAAGTTTAGAAGGACATTATCAATTGGGTGGTAGTTTGAGGGGGATATGTGGACTTTCTCCAAAATGTTTTTAATGTATTGTAGATGAGGTAGTTTTAGTCTCCAAATTACATACACACGCTATTAAACATTTGAAAATGTGGCCATGGAACAGGGTTTCCTTTCGGAATTGAGCTCCCCCACAATTGGGGAAAAATTGAAGATTATTTAATTTTTAATCGTGGTCATTCATTTTAAATCTAATAGTCTATAAAATACCAGCTACTTTTGTATAACTGAAGCATTAAATGCTAGCTTTTGTTTTATCGAGGTTTAAATGATTTTATAAACTATTAGATTTAAAATGAAAGGTAACGACTAACAATTGGAGAATCTCTAATTTCTTTCCAATTGAAGAGGATCTGGATCTTTGGGAGTGCGGCACTAATTGTATATAGAAGATGACTCAGTTTCTTGTACAAATCTATACTCCAAATATCCTACTCTAAGCCTGCTAACTCTATTCACTTTGTCTTCCCTTGTTCCAAGTATAGAGTGAGGAAATGGAGATCGGTGAGAAAATTGAGATCAGCAAGTTCAATATGAACGAGCTGTTTGAAATGACCGCGAAAGGCGAATGGGATAAAGTTGTCGACATATATCGAACCATCCCAGAGGCTCACAAGGCCAAATGCAGCAGCTCAGGGGACACCGCAGTACACATAGCTGTCTCCCAGCAAGGCAAAGAAGAGATAGTCAAACAACTTGTAGATCAAATACGTTCCCCTAAAGGAGGAGGTAAAGTGGCTCTTGAAATTAAAAACAACGAAGGGAATACTCCTCTTCATGTCGCTGTATCAATGGGGAATGTGCGTATGTGCGAATGCATTGCACAAGCTTATCCATCATTGGTGGGTGTTGGTAATGCAAATGGCCAAACCCCGATTTTCTTGGCGGTGCAGGATGGTAAACAAGATATCTTCTTTGAACTTCTCAAAGCTGCCCAAAGCGGCACTTCATGTGAGCATTAGTTATATAATAAATTCTATTTAATAAACTGTTATACAACTGTTTCAGCCATTTTTATTTTTTTTTTACAATTTTTTTATTGATCTAAAGGCTAATTTTTAATGCAATGTTATTTCAATTGTATGAAAGTCATAATTTTATATTTATAACGAGTAAGTTTGTTTCTGTTAGGATTTGTATCCTAAAAACTAAGTTGAATTTGATGTTCTTTAAATAAAATTGTTTTATTTAGAGATTAATAACATTTGGACAGCTATAATTCATGAAATAAATTGATGTCGTCATCAAGTTATATTGTATGTTGTTTAGGTTCATGTATTGAATGTGACTAGCTCACACAATATCTAATTAAATCACAAATTCTTTCTAACATATAACTTTGAGCTCATAATTGGTATTCGCAATGACTATATATCAAGGGGAAACTTTATTTAACATTTTTGAACTTACATCACCTTTTCAATTACTCATTTAAAATTTTAAAAATCTCAATTTGGAGTATCAAACTTCTAGTTTTTTTCAATGTTACCCATTCATTTATTTTTTTCTTAAATCCTAACATCAATTGCATATTGTCCCCAAGAGGTAGCTCAATTGGTTAGGATCATGCTTAATGAAGTGGAAGTCACTAGTTCAAATCACCCCCCTCTTGTGCGGACATGTCAAAAAAATAAAAAAATAAAAACCATCAATTGCATATTAGCTTGTGTGTTAAACTTATTTCCATACTAACTTAATTAACCATTATAAATAACGTATATGATATCGATGTATGGTTGAGAATTGATAAATGAAACATGAAACATGAATTGCTTTTAAGTAAGAATTGCAGGTTGATCCCCTCAAAGTGATCAATTAGAGGTTCAACCCCCTCGAAGCAATCATTATCCCTTTTATTTTCTATATTTATCTTACTTTTAGTCAATAGAAATCCTTGGGTTCCTATCACATGTCCATTTGCCTTTTGTTACCATTTTATACGATCTTTACAAAGGACCGGGTTGTTTATGATTCATTTGGAATAATTAATGGACTACTTTCCTATTTTATGTTTCCTTTTTTGCATTGTTTGTTTGAGTTAGGTATTTTGTTGGAGAGCTCACAACTAATTTAATTACACTCTTGCCCTATTGTTATGCATAGCAAAGGTTACTGATTCAAATCACTCTTTCTTGAAAAAAGATTTCATAAATGCACTTATTTTAATTTGAAAAAGGATTTCTTGAAAAAGGTTTCTTAATTCTTATTAATTTTTTTCCCCCTTATTTTAAGGGCACTCTTTTCGCATTTTTCTTTTACTTTGCCTACAATATTGTGAAATTGTGTGACAAGCAGACACCGCAGTCCAAATAGACTGAAGCTGATACTTTCCTTCCGGACATTTTTATTTTTGAAGGGATAGACAGGGAAAAAATCGCAGAAGAAAGCTTCAGGGATGTCTTGTTTCATATGGCCAGGAAAGACAAATGGGATGAAGTTGTCAACATATATAAATGGACCCCATTGGCTCACAAGGCCAAATGCAGCAGCTCAGGGGACACCGCAGTACACATAGCTGTCTCCCAGCAGGGCAAAGAAGAGATAGTCAAAAAACTTGTAGATCAAATACGTTCCCCTGAAGGAGGAGGCAAAGTGGCTCTTGAAATTAAAAACAACCAAGGGAATACTCCTCTTCACGTCGCTGTATCAATGGGGAATGAGCGTATGTGTGAATGCATTGCACAAGCTTATCCATCATTGGTGGGTGTTGGTAATGTACACCGCGAAACCCCGATTTTCTTGGCAGCGCTCCATGATAAAAAAGATATCTTCCTTAAACTTCTCAAAGCTGCCGAAGAAGGCCCTTCAGGTGAGCATTAGTTATATCATAATTCTTCAATCCCTTGTAATTTTTTCTGGGTATTGAGTGGATTGAAAAAATAAATTAAAAGAAGAAGAAGAAAAAAAAAAACCCCATTATGGGGTGCCAACCATATGGTGATAAGTTAAATTAGTGACAAAGAAAAAAGCAAATTAGAGATTTTTGTTTTTGTTTTTGTCGAAGTGAAACGAAAGCTAGCTAGTTTAATTACACTCTTGCCCTATTGTTATGCATAGGCTGCCCACGGATCGTCGCATATAGTTGATAGATAAACATTTATATATATATGTGGGGAAAAATATAAAAAAGCTAGCCTCTCAAACTAATAGCCGTTTGCGATAGAGCCTCACAATGTTTAAAAGGTACTAAAGTAGTCTATCAAACTACCAAAGTGTATCAAAAAGGCCATATACTTTTTTATATTCCTATAATACCCTTATTCTTTTAAAAACTAATTAAAATAAAAAATAAACTAAATTAGTTTTTTTTTTCAAAAAAAAAAAAAACTCAATGGGCAAATAAATACAAATTTTTTTTTTTTTGGAACAAATAAAATATCAGCTACTATAGTTGACTTAAATTACAAATCGCTTGTGCGGTATATAAAAATATGGATAAATGGTTGGCTCAATTGGCAACCGCCCCTTTCATTTTTTTAATTTTTTCAATTTTTATATATATTTTTTAGAAAAATTAATTTTTTAATTTTTAATTTTTGTTTTTAAAAGAATAGGAGTATCTTAGGAATATAAAAAATTTGTTTCCTTTTCGACATATTTTAGTAGTTTGATAGGCTACTTTAGTACCTTTTGAAGATTGTGAGGCTCTTTTGCAAACGCCTGTTAATTTGGGAGGCTTATATATATATATAGTTTTTCCGGGATAACTCAATGGAATCATGCCTCATGAAGTAGAGGTCACTAATTCAAATCCATCTTTCTTGGAAAAGGATTTCATAAATATGCTTATCTCTAGGTTTCTTATTACTTTATATATATATATATATAATTTTTTTTTTCTTATTTTAAGTGCAGACTTTTTGCATTTTTCTTTTACTTTACCTACATTGTGAAATTGTGTAACAAGACACCGCAGTCCAAATAAATTGAAGATGATACTTTTCTTTTGGACATTTTATTTTTGAAGAGAAAGATGTCTTGTTTCAAATGGCCATGAAAGGCAAATGGGAAGAAGTTGTCAACATATATAAATGTACCGCATTGGCTCACATGGTGAAGACCACCAAATCAGGGGACACCGCATTACACATAGCTGTCTCCGATGACAAAGAAGATATAGTCGAACGACTAATTACAGAAATAATATCCCGTGAAGGAGGAGGCAGGGAGGCTCTTGAAATTAAAAACGAGCAAGGGAATACTGCTCTTCATGTTGCTGCATCAATGGGGAGTGTGGGAATGTGTCAATGCATTGCACAGGTTGATCCATCATTGGTGGGTGTTCGTAATGAAGACGGCGAGACCCCATTTTTCGTGGCAGCGGTCCATGGTAAAAAAGAAGCCTTCCTTTGTCTTCTTGGAGCCTGTGAGAGCAAGGATATTTGTGAAGGTTATTCCAGGAGGAATGATGGTGAGACTATTCTTCATGTTGCCGTAGCTGGAGACTATTTTGGTGAGCATTATTATTATAATTAAATAACATGTGTAAATTCGATCGATAAATGCATGCTAAAACAGGCTTCATTCTGGTTTGACAGATTTGGCATTTCAAATAATACACTTATTTGAGAACCTAGTAGACTCTGTCAATCAGCACGGATGCACTCCTCTCCATCTACTAGCGAGCAAGCCGTCCGCTTTCAGAAGTGGTACCCACTTTGGACGATGCCACACAATCATTTATCACTGTAAGTATCTCTAAACTATTGATCAATGGAACTACCGCATAGAAGCCGGATCCTCAACTTCATTATTCCATTATTTTGTAGTTGCAATCCCGAGACTCAATCTCAAAATGCTCTACACGTGTCCTACCGGGAATCTATGTCTCGGGAGTGACTCATTGAGTATTCTTCACGTCTTCCCAGAATGTGACAATCCCGGGAGTCTTGCTATTTGGGCCATGAACCTGTCATTGGCCATGAAGCCCGGGATCGATTGAGAAGGATTATTAATCCTAACAATATTAATTTTTTTTAATCATATAATTTGTATTCAGTATTCATGTCTATCATGATTAATTGTATATTCTCCTTTGTTGTTATTTGGAAGGCATATTTGTTGATGAGCTGAAGGAAGTATCGAATCATCAGCCAATTGTATCAAGAAAGAATCCTAATGGGGCAAAGGCTCCGAGCTATCCGGAGAACTACAAGACATGCATGAACTTCTTCGGATTGGTACGGAAAGCGGTTCCAGTTGGTATGTGAATTATGAACTTGTATTTTAATTTTAACAAGTAAAATATCTTACAAATAATAATGCAATGACATGCATATCATATGGAAGATTTACCCCATGGGGCCATGGGAATGATTTCTGTATGGTTCATTTTCGCAGAAAACATTTTTTTTTTTCTTATACATTTATAAAAAAATATATATAAATATTTTTTTAATATTTTAATTCAATCATATTAATTTATAAAAATCAATTTTTATTTGCAACACCAAAGTATTAATATAATTTATAATTAAAAAAACATAAAAATTTGAGTTCCGATGAACTTTTGGCAGTGATCCAGAGGTGTTTTGGTTGTGGTTCGACGATTTGACAAAGAAGACCTCAAGCTTGAAAAATGGTTTACGGTTTTTAAAAAGGAAACACATTTTATGGAGGTTAAAGAAACTTTTTTGGTCAAACTGAAAATATTTTCGGTTGATTATTATTTTATGTCGCACCAAACACTAAAAAGTGAAGATAATATTTTCCAATAGTCATTCTTAGGTTTCGTTTGTTTTGACGTAAAACGGAAAACATTTTCTTAAAATATGATTTCATGAAAAATATTTTCCAGTGTTTGGTGTGTACGAAAAATTACACATTTTAAATATATATATTCCATTTAATCATATTAAACTTTAAATTATGAAAATATCCCAACTAGGTCCTGATGTTGACTTCGCTGGGTCCTGGTGGGGTTCCGACGGAGTCCAGACACTGTTAGGTCCCATTGACTATTATATATCCGTCGAGCCAACCACCCGAAAATACAAAAAATATTTTCCATAAATCATTTTAGTCCGATACAAATAGAGCCTTAATTACCGAAAAAGACATGCATATATATACAAAACCACACGGACGTAGTGCAAATTTTTGTAGTTATATATGCCATGTGCTGATGACCAAACTATTTTTTTCTCAATTACCAGTACTCGGTTTGAAAGGAAAGAATGTAGCTCAAACAAGTTATCCTGACCTCGAAAGACAAAAGACAGGACATTCCGGTGAGTAATGTGAATCACAATTTTATTTTAATTTTAATTTTAATTTTTTATTATTTTATTTTTATTTTAATGAAAATGTTAGCTTAACGATTAGCCACGTCAATTGAAACTATAATTGAAGTTCCATAGAGTTATTTCTATAGTTCAGTACCCAATATACAACCGATACGAGGTTTGATACACACTTTCATAATCTATATACTAGAACTTAACTTTCACAATCTAGATGTTACGACATTTGAAGGAAAAGGTTTATGAATGAATACCATGTCATGATTGCAGGATAAAGAAAAGAAAAGAAAAAATTATGTGTATCGGAAAAAAGGGAGTGAAGCTTAATATGTCGTTGTAAGCCAAGTTTGTGGATCGATAAAATTGTTGAACCAATGAGGTTATAACATCCCGGTTCTATATTGGGAAGAAAGTTACTCACATAAAGTTACCTAAGTAGACCAAAGCCTATTAGTTTAAGCTTTTGGGCTAAAAGTGATGTTCTAATATATATGTTAATTTACTCCTGTTTGACTCTCTTTAGTGTTTATCTCCCCAACAAATACTATGTGTGTATTAAGGTTAGGATCGGCATTTTTGATCCTTTGTAATATTCTTGATCATCAAAGTAAATAATTTTTTGTTAATTAATTACCAATTAATATCAAGGGAGAGAATGGAGCTCAAACAGTTCCAGTTAAAAGACATGAAGGTGAGGAGCAAGGCGCAATATCTAGTGTTAGTGTATATGGTGGGGCTTGTCCCGCATTGGTAAGATTGGGAGCCAAGGCTCCTCTCTCCCTCATATATAAGGAGGCTATTGTATCAATTCTAATATATCTCAACACAATACAATGTAGTCTATTGTGTGTTAATGCTTCCGCTTTCTCTTCTCCCCACTATTCTAACATGGTATCAGAGCCACCTTCTTGTGGCCTCCAATAAACGTCTTTGACTTTTTTCAATGCTCCTTTCGGTGACTTTCTAGTCGTTGGCACACCAAGCAATACTCCCGCTCTTTCTTTGGTGCTCCTTCTGGTGGCCACCCAACTTCGGCCGACCGTGCCACCAAGCGGTATTACCGCTCCTCCTCCGGCGCTCCTTTCGGCGGCCACCTAACTCCGGCTGACCGCGCCTCTAGTTCCTTCGGCAGCTTCTGCCCGAGCCTATTGCGCCGCCACCAAGACCCCTCTTGGCCAAAAGAACCACCAAAAGTGGTGTCTCGGCCTCGGATTGGTGGATCTGTGCAATCTCAGCCCATTTCAGCATTGCACGCTCTTCCACGCTCCTCCCCCAGTTATTGTCGCTCCACCACGCACCTCTAGAAGGATCTGCCAGTTTGTCAACATGCCTCACGCGCTGGCGGCACCTCCCACGCGCCCTAGCATCTTCTAACGCGTGAGAACCACGCGTTCCCACGCGCATCACGCGCCCTAGCATCTTTTGGTGCGTGAGATGCAAGCACCCCATGCAGCAGCCAGACTTTGGCGTGTGCATCACACTCGCCAGCATCCTACAGAGAGCTCTCCACGTCAGCCCTAGCTCTCTACGATGTGTCAAGCTCTTCAAACTGGATCAATTTGTCAACCCAATCCAACGAGTTAGACCCGGTTCATATTACATTCGGGTTTAAAACGAATCAAAACCATCGACCCGGTCCTGTGGGTTAGACCCAGATCCACCGATTTGGCAATCCAATCAGTCAACTCAACCAAGTAGGTCTCTTTTTGGTTCGGATCCTCAACCCGGTTCATAATTTATTGTTGGGTTAACCATATTCAATGGTCCATGGGTTATGACCAAATCTTGGCCCATGTAACCGGCCCAATTAGCCTATAAGGCTCTCAATACAAGTCTCAAGCCGAATCTGTTGGGTCTAGCAACCACCTCCAGCCATCTCCAGCCACCAACTATTGCTGCCCACCTCCGTCCACCGCCTCCGGCCGCCCATCTCTGGCCACCTCTAGTAACATTTTCAGCGGACTTAAAAAAAAAAAAAATCATGTATTTTTTTTTTTTAAATGTGTTTTTTTATCATTGCTTTTGTTTTCTAACCTCAATGTTTAGACACATTGATTTTGAGAGGGGATGTTAGTGTATATGGTGGGGCTTGTCCCACATTGGTAAGATTGGGAGCCAAGACTCCTCTCTCCCTCTTATATAAGGAGGCTATTGTATCCATTTTAATATATCTCAACACAATACAATGTAGTCTATTGTGTGTTAATGCTTCCGCTTTCTATTCCGCTCTTCTCTTCTCCCCACTATTCTAACATCTAGCAAGCTGATCAGGGAGGAAAATATGAGCTCCATCAACATACAATTAGAATTTGAGAGAAACTCCACAATAATATTTTGAGCCACCATATATATATATATATATCAAGAGCTTCTGAAACTTGTTATTGTGTCTCGTGCATGCAGGAGCTTCGAGGGATCAATTAATATTATATATATTCCCACCTAATTACGTCACCTGTTTCGAATTTGCCAAGCTTGCATACAAGGCAGTGAAGCTGTTCGTTCTTGGACTAGGTTTGTAACTATATAACCACCATGCATACACTGTTTTTTTAAAAAAAAGTTATTTGGCTTGGAATAAAGGGCCTAGAATATATGTATCGACATATTCTGATAATTTTCTAAAATTAGATTTATTTTTAACATTAATTGTATAGATTTATTTTTAGAATTAAAAGCAGTTCTTCAAATATATAGAAACTAATTTTATATATACATAAATAGATTGTTTTTCAAAGTCTTACATTGTCGTAGAATAATATATTACTAACAATACGTACTTGTAACATTTGTTTCTACAAAAAAGAAGTTTTAAAAAACAAAAATAAATAAAATCTTATTTATGATGGACAACTTAACAAAAAATATTAAATGGAGTATTAGCTATATTATCTATTAATAAGTGTAATATAATGACCAAAATTGATTACAAATATTTGATTATTAATTTTGTATCTCAAAAAGTTAAAATAATTTTTTTTTTTTTAAATATTTGATATTACTACTAAAAAGAAATTTTATTATTATTATTATTATTATTTTTTCAAATTGTTCACACACATGCTGGCATTGACATATATATATATATATATATATTTGTCAGTATGCAATATGCATTAATCATTTGTTTCTTGCGTACAATATTGGTTTCTAATTTATACTAATTTGTATATTATGTTAAAAAGGATCTAGCCAGATAAAAAGGATACAGGAGAAGAAAGAGAAGCATACGTGGTCCGTTCAGATCATGAACGAACTTCTTCAACGTGTTTCCGAACGCTTGTATGAAGATGTTAACACTGGGTCGACCCCTAGGCCAGAAGCGACATCGCCAGTAGATGGCGAGACACTGCCTTATACTATTGCTAAAGGCAGCGTCACCAACAGCCCCACTTTCTCGGAAGAGCAGGAGCCAAATACACAGAAAGACAAGAGCAAGGCAAGTGAGGGTGAAGAGAAGACGGGAGAAGGTAAACACCACCCTATATATCCTTTTTAGTCCTTTCTCATTAGCTTACAAAACTCCCAAGAGACTTTTAAGACGGTAGGCGTTTGATTTTTTTTTTAATGAAAGAAACTTCTCAAGGCTGCTAATGACAATGCTAATTGAGCATGCAATTGTTGCTTAGAATAGGAAAAACAATTATAAAAAATAAAGAAACAAAAAATAAACAACAAAGAAGTAAGAATACATCACTACAAAAAAAAAATTAGCAGCCAGAGTGGCCGCTAATGACCTAAAAGTGGCCGCTATTTGTAATGTGGCCGCTATTTGGTGGCTGTTAATAATTGGACGCTAATGATAAATAGCGGCCACTTTTAGGGTGGACGCTAATGACCCCTAAATAGCGGCCACTTAAAGTGGCCGCTAATAACTATTTTCTTGGCCGCAAAAAAAGTTTAAAATGTGACTTGGTTTGCCGCTATTTGGAAAGTCGCCGCTAATGTGTTACAAATAAGTGGCCGCTAATGTGATCAAATAGCGGCCACTTTAAATTAAGTGGCGGCTATTTAAATTAGAAAAATTTAAAAAAAAAAAAAATCATTAGCGGCCACCCTAAAAGTGACCGCTAATGATATTTAAATTTTTTTTTTTAAAAAAAACCAAAATCCTTTTAATATATGTTGTTAAAGAGCAATTATGAAAAATGCATCAAGCCTATTTATTATCAAATGGATTTAATTGCATGTGTCAAAGTTGTACTAGATCCCAGCTTGGCGGCAAGGATTATGTACAATTCCTTGTTAAATATATTGAAGAGATATATTAAATAAAGAGAGAAAGTGGAAGCACCTAAGGATTACATTGTATTAAATATGACTATAATGAAGTATTACATAAACTTCTATTTATAATAAGGTTATAAATGATGAGCAAGTAAATCTAGTAGACTAAGAAATCTTAGAATACATAAAGAAAGAAATAACCCTAGAATAATATAAATATATTCTTAACATTTTCCAGGGTACTCTGGTTGGTCGACCGGTTAAAGGCGCATTCAGCTTGGTATAGCTTCTGATCCCACGCCTTAAGATTATATTCTAGCCCACCAAGCTCCGAAGTAATGCCCCCAATGTTTTCTTTTAGTCCTTTCTGATTGGCTTACAAAACTCCCAAGTGACTTTTAAGAGGGTAGGCATTTGAATATATATATATATATATATATATATATATATTAATGAAAGAAACTTCTCAAGGCAATGATTGCGCTTACAAATCCGGGTGACAGGCAGACCTTCTGGCAGACCAACCTTTTCAGTTTTAGGAAAAGTTCACGTAACTACTACTTGATTGATACAGTCGATCTCTTCAAATTTTAAATTGTAACAATGTCTAATAACTTATTAAAAATTATCAATGTTACGCCTAATGGAAAAAATAAGCTTAATAATATTAAGATAAAAAATTTGAAAAAACTAAACCTAAAAGTTAAAAAAAAAAAAATGTTAAAGAAAAATATTAGTTTTTTTTTTTTTTTTTTTCTTTCTAATTTATAAGGTATTTTTGTCTTTTTGTTGATCTTAAAGAGAACATTGTCAATATTTTAGTATTTTAAGAGAATGTCTCAAGTGAAAGTTTAGAAAGACATTATAAACTAAGTGGTAATTTAAGAGAAATATGTGAACATTTTACTTTCTTTTTGGTTTAAGGAGGTGTGGATAATTATTTGAATCTCTTGATTTGTTCTTGATTATGTACACGGATAAATGAGACTTGACCTCGAAATACACTAAACTCTAGGGGTGTCAACCTGGTCTGATTTCTTGATTTTTGGCCAAAATTGAAAACCGGAACCGGGGTATCCCAGTTCTTGATTTTGGACAACCAGTTTCCCGGTTGTAACCAGGTGCCAATAATCAAGACCGGAACCAAGGTCTCTAGTTTTTGGTTTTTTGCAACCAAAATCGGAACTGGCTTCCAGGTTATTTTTGACACCCCTACTAAACTATATAAATATTAAGTATTAATCTGTTGTGATGTGACTTTAATATTTCTCGACCTTTTCCTTTGTTGAATTGGTTTTGGAAAAACCAATTTAAAGGTGCTGCATGGACTTTAATTATACACCAGTAGGTTTGAGAATTCTCAAGTGATTAGACCCTTTAGCCGACTTGCAGTCCAAATTCCACACGCGTTTGGGGTTGAGATTCCACCGCGTTTTAGCTTCTATAAAAATAAGACTTTGCAACATAGTGACAGGTTCACGTATCACATTATGACACTTAGAGAAGAATGAGTTTTTTTTGTCAATTTTTTTATTATTTTTTCTTTTTTTCTTTTGTGTGAGAGTGATATTTGAGTGTATTGGAGCTTTGAGTTTTAAGTGATTTTCTCTCCGTTATCTTTGTACTTCATCTTTTGATAGTGTGAATTTCCTCCGTGCGGTCTCTACCTGTGGATGTAGGATTGTTAAGACGAACTACTTAAATTTTAGTATATTGTGTGATTGATTTATTTTTTATCCAGATCTTTTCTACTTCTTTGGAATCTTCTATTTAATTTTGTGCACAACATAATCAATCATACATTATTAACGATAGTTCATCATTTAAATAGAACATGAGACTACTGATGACATGAAAGACTAATTAGGTCTTGACTTTTAAGACTATGATTTTGTTACGGGTCTCTCTATATTAGGCTAACCTCATTAATTTTATGTATTAAGTTCATATTATGTTAGCATAAGTTGGTTAACCCTAGCCGTATTATATATGGTTATTATATTGTCTTTATTTTATTCCATATAAGGGTCTTGATGACTCAACCCTAAAAATATTGTAATAGTTTGCCTATTTAAAGGTTATTATGTTATGAATAAAGGCATGAAAAGAATTAATCCCAAACATTGCGTTTGAAAGGTCTAGGTTCCCTTAAAATCTAATGTTTAGGTTCCCTTAGAACCTAATTTATCCCGTTACGGACTTAGGTTTGTAACAACTTGGTATCATAGCCAATTATGATTTTGCCACCATCTTCCAATTTCGATCAAAGGCTTGATCGTTTGGAGGCAAGGTTAGGTTCAGTCATGCATGAGATGCGGGAATTCATTGCTTCCATGAACTCTCGATTAAATCAATGGATAGAAGAAAAGGTTAGAGAAGACAATGAGGTGGAATCTCAATCTAGGCAACAAATAAAGTTGGAGACTGGAGCGTGGGATGAGGCAACCAAGGAGTACCAAGAACTCGTGATGAATATAGGTGAACAAAAGTGTTAAATATATTGTTGAATATATTATGGAGAGCAGGAGAAGAGAGAGAAGCGTGAGAGCAGAAGCATATAATAAAGGCAAAAGTAGACCATAAATTTGAAATCAGGACAAAAAATTGAGTAGGAAACACTTGGTCAACTTTTTTCAGTGGTCAAAGTCAATGGTCAACGGTCAAAGGTCAACACAAGGCTGGTGTGTAGTAGGGCTGACGCAGTAGCTGGCGTGCTGGCACGTGTGGTGCACGCACGAATGGAGGGGCGGTGCTTGGCGCGTGGATCTGACGCTCGAAAATTTGGGCGGCGCGTGGAGACGCATGCTATGGTGTTTGGAGGATCTAGCACCTCTTTTGGAATCACTTAAACGAGATCTATTGAACGGGGCCAAGATCAAACATAACGGGCCACCGTGGAGGCCTGTGGCAGTGGTGGCAATGGCGGAGCGTGAGATGCACGCGCAGAACTTCTAGGGGCGCATGAGGACGTCGATGAGGCTATGCTCGATGGCTCTAGACTCGTTTGGCCCGAATCTGTTGATTGGCGTGATTATTGAGGCTATTGGCAGCAGAAATTTTGGCAGCACTTGATGTAGGGCAATGAAACTAAAATTCGACAAAAAAAAAAAAAAAAAACTCTAGAAAGACATTTATTAAAGGCCACAGAAAAGTGGCTCTGATACCATGTTAAATATATTGTTGAATATATTATGGAGAGCGGAAGAAGACAGAGAAGAGAGAGAGCGGAAGCATATAGTAGACTACATTATATTGAGTAGCTTATATAATAATGAATACAGAAGCCTCTATTTATAGAGAGGCAAGTAACCTAGTAGACTAAGGAAAGGTAAACTTAGTAGACATATAATAGAAGTAAATAACCTAACATAATATTCTTAACAAAAAGCTTGCACCCAATTTGCCTTACGTGAAGTCCTAATCTCTTGGTTGGGTTAAGGCAATGCAAGATGCAATTTACGAAGATCAAGAATCCAGCAAGCAAGTGAAGCGTTCAAAGACTAGATGGATAGCCAAGTACAAGAAACAACATAAGGACTTCGCCACTAAATCTGTGAAGAAGAAGTACTGCATGACCAAGAAACTTTATTCAAGTTCTATTGTTGGTGCCACCATGGAAGTCACACAAAGGAAACAGACTAAGAAGCCCGAAGGTAGAGAGGATGCACGTGAAGCTCTTCGATCTTTGCGAGAATAAAGAGCCTCAATGGAGTTTGGAAGTAATTGATGAGGAACATGTGAAAAAAGAGATGTTATTCGACAATGGCTGATTTTATTTCCTGTTTTCCAAATTCATCCTTGAGGACAAGGTCGTTTTCAAGAGGGAAGGAATGTTACGGGTCTTTCTATATTAGGCTAGCCCTATTAATTTTGTGTATTAGGTTTATATTATGTTAGCATAAGTCAGCTAACCCTAATTATATTAGGGTTATTATATTGTCTTTATTTTATTCCGTGTAAAGGTACTCTTGATGACTCAACCCTGCAAATATTGTAATAATTTGCCTATTTAAAGGCCATTATGTTATGAATAAAGGAAACAGAAAATTAATCACAAACCTTATATTTGAAAGGTCTAGGTTCCCTTAGAATTTAAGGTTTAAGTTCCCTTAGAACCTAATTTATCCCGTTACAGACTTAGGTTTGTAACAGTCTAGCTTGTATGACAACCGGAAAATATTCTTGGATGCTCTCCATAATTTGGTGATGCCACGGCCATTTTCAGCTGCAATTGATATGGTAGTCTTGTTCTTTGCCCTTTCGAGGTGTTCATCCATACCTGCAATTAATATGTTTGGGCTTTGATTAAACAGTTTGCGACAGTTAATCATTGCTAAAGTAGCAACTTCTACATATATATATATGGACTGATCATATTTTATTTTATTTTTTTGAATCCCGTTTAGTTAATTGGCTGTAAAAACAACGAAATCTAGATTAAAAAAAAAAAAAAAATTGATATCGTTTTCACTGTCTCAGCTCAGAGATCTGACATCTCCTTTTTGTTTCTTTTATCAAACATGTAAGTTATGAAACACAACCTGTACTCGAGACGTGGACAGAAGTAAGCTACAGGCGCTGTGATGTAATTCTTTCTCTAAGACGTCTGAGTCGTTAGACTCGATCTCTATATTTTCTAGTATGATAAAGAGTAGATTTTCAAACCAAATAAGGAGTAGATCTCTAGTTGAGATTATTTCCTCACTAGAGTTAGAGTTTGTTACAATTAAATCTAAGTCCGTAACGGGATAAATTAGGTTATAAGGGAACCTAAACCTTAAATTCTAAGGGAACTTAGACCTTTCAAACACAAGGTTTGGAATTAATTATTTTCATGCCTTTATTCATAACATAATGTTCTTTAAATAGGCAAACTATTACAATATTTTTAGGATTGAGTCATCAAGACCCTTATATAGAATAAAAAAAAAACAATATAATAATCATAATATGGCTAGGTCGTTTAGGGTTTAAGGTCTAGAGTTAGCCAACTTATGTTAACATAATATAAACCTAATACATAAATTAATGCGGCTAGCCTAATATAGAAAGACCCGTAACATTCCTCCCCTCTTAAAAATGGACCTTGTCCTCAAGGTCAAATCTTCCATATCTGATCAAGGCTTTTTTCTTTTTCTTCCTTTTTCTGAACCAAATAAATGCGTGTTTGTCCGTCTCCCTCCTTTGAGATCTAAGCCAAACAAAAATTCTTTGCTATAACTTTTTGTCTCTAGCACCATAGAAGCAAGAGCGAGACCTAGGAGTGTGAATGTCTTGGAGTTAGTGGCTTATATTAACACCAGTGGAAGGCCAAGTAGACGGGCACATAGTGAACGTCGCAATCACAAAGTGAGAGTGAGGGGGCAATGCCCTAGCGGTATGATACGGGGGTATTTTAGGGATTTTTGTACAGTTCAATACGGAGTCCGTACAAGTCCATACGCGTAGGGCTTAGGGTTTTTTCCTATAAATATATATCTTATTGATGTAAACCTGGATTATTAAGAGAATAATAGCAGTCTTTCTGTGAACATAGGCAAATTGCCAAACCACGTTAAATCTGTGTCTCTCTCTTTCATGATCTCTCTCTTTTCGATTTTATATATTGTTCATCATTATTGTACGTGGTTACAACAATTGGTATCAGAGCCTAATCATACGATGGCTGGGATTGGCACATCTTCTGCAAAGTTTGATGGATCTGGGAATTTTGGATTATGGCAGAGACGCGTCAAGGATTTGTTGGTGCAACAAGGGATGGTGAAAGCGCTAAATGGGACGAAACCAGAAGGGATGGCTGACATAGATTGGAAGGAACTTGAGGCGAAAGCGATGACTACTATTCGACTTTGTCTGGGAGATGACGTGATATATCATGTCATGGACGAAGAATTTCCGGCGACAGTTTGGTTGAAACTGAAAAGTCGGTATATGTCAAAGTCGTTGACGAACAAGGTCTATCTAAACCAACGGTTATACGGCTTGAAGATGGCAGAGGGCTCGGATCTGAGCCAACACATCAATGTATTCAATCAGATAATTTGTGATTTGCAGAGGGTTGATGTGAAGTTCAAAGATGAAGATAAGGCGTTGATGCTGTTGAATTCACTTCCAACTTCTTCTACGTATGAGAATTTGGTTATGACTCTGACATGGGGGAAAGAGACCTTGGATTTGGAGGACATTACAGGAGCCCTGTTGGCTTTTCATCAAATGAAGAAAAATATTGATGAAAATTCTCAAGGAGAATGGCTAGTTGTAAAGGGTAACTATGAGTGTGGAAGAAGAAATAACATGAGTAATTCGAAAGGCAAGAATTCTCGGTCAAATTAAGTCCAGGAGGAGGAAGGACATCAATTGCTATAAGTGCAGAAAGAAAGGGCACATGAAGCGGAACTGTCCATACCGAAAAAAGAACAAGGATGACGAGAATGAAGGTTCCTCAAAATCTGTGAATGTAGTGGAAGACAATTCAGACAATGCTGATGGTGATATGCTTTCTGTTGCATCTACTTCAGAGCATCCTATGGATTCTTGGATTCTGGATTCAGCATGTTCATTTCACGTGACGTCCAACAGAGATTGGTTTGACACCTACAGGCCAGTTAATTCTGGTATAGTTACTATAGGTAATGGTGCACATTACAAAATTACTAGCATAGGTAATATTAGAATTAAAATGTTTGATGGTGTGGTTAGAATGTTATATGATGTTAGACATGTACCAGAAGTGAAAAAGAATTTAATTTCATTAGGCACCTTAGACTCAAACGGTTATGGTTATAAGTCTGTAGGTGGAGTAATGAAGGTAACTAAGGGTGCAATGGTAGTGATGAAGGGACAGATAAATTCAAAGAATATTTATAAACTGTTATGAAGTACAGTTGTAAGTGGAATTGCCTTTGTGGAGTCTGAATCTGATTGTACTATTTTGTGGCATATGCGATTAGGTCATATGAGTGAGTGGGGCATGTTAGAGCTTCATAAGAAAAATCTATTGAAGGGTGTCAAGACGTGCAAACTTGATTTTTGTAAGTTCTATGTTATGGGGAAGTAGAATCGGGTACAATTCAAGACAGCCACACACAAGGCAGAGGGCATTCTGGACTATGTTTATTCTGATGTATGGGGACCAATGAGAATAGCGTCACAGGGAGGACATATGTATTTCGTCATCTTTACTGATGACTTTTCCAGAAAGGTTTGGGTTTCCTTCATGCAGCACAAATCAAAAACGTTTGCCAAGTTCAAGTTGTGGAAAGCTGAAGTGAAAAACTAGACTGGGAAGAAGGTTAAGTACCTCAGGACAAATAATGGCATTGAGTACACAAACAACGAGTTCAGGGATTTTTGTGAGCAGCATGGTATAAAGAGACATTTCACAGTATGCAAGACACCACAGCAAAATGGTGTGATGGAAAGGATGAATAGATCGATTGCAGAGAGAGCACGATGTCTCAGGTTGAATGCTGGACTTGTAAAGATTTTATGGGCAGACGCAGTAAGAATGACATGCTACTTGATAAACAGGTCACCGAGGGCAGCACTAAATGGGAAAGTTGCAGAGGAGGTGTGGACAGGTAATGAGGTAGATTACTCTGGTTTAAGAGTATTTGGTTGTCCAGCCTATGTGCACATACCTAGTGAAAAATGGTCAAAACTTGATCCAAAGTCTAGACAATGTGTCTTTCTCGGATATGGGAAAGGGGTTAAAGGTTACAAGTTTTGGGATCCGGCGACAAACAAGGCGGTGACCAGTAGAGATATGGTATTTGACAAAAATTCCATGTTTAAAAGTACTCAGGGTAAAGAGCAGTAGGGGCCAGAAAGCAATAGAAGTAATAAGCAGATGGTGTAGGTGGAGTTAGAGACTCCTATGTAGGAGAACACTTCTCAGGGTACAGAGACTTCTACATAAGGAATTGAGCAGCATCTCAGTATAGCAACAGATAGACCTAGACGTACTATCAGGCCACCAATCGGGTACGGTTTTGAAGACATGGTTTCTTATGCTCTTGTTATTAGCAACAGAGATCCTACTACTTTTCAAGTGGCTGTCAATAGCCAAGAGAAGAGCAAATGGATGGGTGCTATGGCAGAAGAAAGGGAGTCTTTCCATAAAAACCAGACATGGGATGTGGTGGAGCTTCTAGAAAGGAAGAGGAAGATAGGGTGCAAATGGGTGTTCAAGAAAAAGGAAGCAATATCAGAAAAAATGGGAGAAAAGTTAAAGGTTCGTCTAGTAACAAAGGGTTATTCACAGCAAAAAGGGGTTGATTATGAAGAAATATTTTTCCCAGTGGTCAGACATACTTCCATCAGAGTAGTATTGGTGTTGGTAGCCCATTATGACATAGCTTTAGAGTAAATGGATGTGAAGACAGCTTTTCTTCATGGTGATTTGGAGGAGCAGATTTACATGGAGCAGCCAGAAGGGTTCAATCATCCTGGACAGGAGCACTTGGTCTGTAAATTGAATAAGTCACTTTATGGGCTAAAGCAGTCTCCAAGGTAATGGTATAAGCGATTTGACTCATATATGATCAAAATTGACTACAGGAGATGTGATTATGACTGTTGTGTATATGTGAAGAGCCTTGATGATGGCTCATTTATTTTTCTGTTATTGTATGTGGATGATATGCTTATTGCAGTAAAGAGTATAGTGGAGGTCAACAAACTGAAGGTTTTGTTGAGTAGAGAATTTGACATGAAGGAGTTGGGCCCTACCAAGAAGATTCTTGGGATGGGGATTCACTGGGACAGAGATGCCAAGAGATTGTGGCTATCTCAAGCCAGTTATGTGAAGAAGGTGTTAGAAAGGGTTTAGCATGAAACTGAAGACATGTCAAAGGTCCCATATGCCAGTGCAGTGGGGTGTCTGATGTATGCTATGATATGTAACAGGCCAGATTTGGCTCATGCAGTGAGCGTGGTGAGTAAGTACATGACAAATCTGGGAAAACAGCATTAGGATACAGTTAAGTGAATTTTCAGATACTTGAAAGGTACTACAGACTACGGCATCACTTTTGTCAGACAAAAGAGTGATTTGCCAGTTGTGGGATATATGGATGCAGATTATGCAGGGGACTTGGATGATAGGAGATCGACCACGGGTTATGTGTTCACTCTTACAGAAGGACGTATATGTTGGAAGTTTATGACCCAGTCTACGGTTGCGATGTCCACGACTGAGGCAGAGTACATGGCGGCGGCTGAAGCTGCAAAGGAAGCTTTGTGGCTTACAGGGTTAGTCAAGGAGTTAGGTATTCAGCAAGGTAGAGTTTCACTACATTGTGATAGTCAGAGTGCAATTTATTTAGCAAAGAACTAGGTGCATCATACGAGAACCAAGCAAATTGACGTGAAGTTTCCCAAGATAAGGGAATTGGTTGCTACAAGTGAATTCTTACTTGAGAAGATTCATACTTCTGAAAACGCAGCGGACATGTTGACAAAGCTAGTTATTGTAGATAAGTTCAAGCATTGCTAGGACTTGATAAATGTGTCCAGGTGTTAGAGAGGAAAAGAGAGAGGCGGCATCCCTAAACCTATCAATCTTAGGTGAATCCAAATGATTATCTTCAAAGAGGTGAATATTTGCCAAGGTGGAGATTGTTGGAGTTAGTGGCTTATATTAACACCAATGGAAGGCCAAGTAGACGGGAGCATAGTGAACATCACGATAGCGACGTTCACGGAGTAGCACGATTAGGTTGTAGGGGTGTGAGGGCAATGCCCCCGCTGTACGGTATGGGGGTATTTTAGGAATTTTTGTACGGAGTCCGTACAAGTTCTGTACAAGTCCGTACGCGTAGGGTTTATGGTTTTTTCCTCTATATATATCTTATTGATGTAAACCTGGATTATTAAGAGAATAATAGTCGCATCTCTGTAGACGTAGGCAATTGCCGAACCACGTTAAATCTGTGTCTCTCTCTTTCTTGATCTCTCTCTTTTCGATTCTATATATTGTTCATCATTATTGTGCGCGGTTACAGCAAAGTGTGTTGTGAAGACCGATCAACACAGTCAGAATGAAGGCACGGGCCTCTTCGGAGATCAATAGTAGAGCGATGCCGTTTGGCTTTCGACAATTTGGTTGGACGCCGACATGGGCTGCGACGTTGGCGGCCCGGTTTCTTCTGCAGACCAAGTTTGTAATGTTGTCAGGGATTTTGTGTAGCATTGATGGCATCTGGTGGTTGATGGTGAGGATTTTTTTACTGGGTTTCTTTGGGTTTAGGGTATTTTGTTTTATGGTTTGAGTGATGTTGCACATGGTTGGAGGTGCATTTGGGAGGTTGGGTCTGGTGCTTTGGGGAATTGTGAGGTCGTGACACAGTGGTTCTTGCAGGGTTGTTGGCTCTGATGGATGGTTTGGTGAAGATGAGAGTGAGACTAACTGCTGCTCATGGCGAGCTGCAATTTCATCCCTCCACTTCTTGATAAGGTGGCAAAACTCTGTCAAACATTCTTTGAAATTTGACATAGTTAGCTTGGTCCATTGTCGCAACTAAGCTTTGATATCAACTTGTTACAAACCTAAGTCCGTAACGGGATAAATTAGGTTCTAAGGAAACCTAGACCTTTCAAACACAAGGTTTGTGATTAATTTTCTGCTTTCTTTATTCATAACATAATGGCCTTTAAATAGGCAAATTATTACAATATTTTTAAGGCTAAGTCATCAAGACCGTTATATGAAATAAAATAAAGACAATATAATAACCCTAATACGGCTAGGGTTAGCCAACTTATGCTAACATAATATAAACCTAATACACAAAATTAATACGACTAGCCTCCCATAACAAAGACAAGCATTCAGACAATAAGAATATAATACGGTTGACGACAGAGAACAAGCGAAAACATTAATTTTTGACTTGTGGTAAGGGAAAAACAAATTTAATTGCTTGCTTTAATCAATAAGTCCTTGTACCTTGTAAGTTGCCACTTTAGCAATGAATGTTGCAAACAGTTTAATCAGGCCACAATTACACGTTGTGTTATTGACAGAGATCGAAACTCCCATATTAATTGCTGCAAAAAATGGTATCACTGAAATTGTGAGGGAATCCTGGAACGTTTTCTGATTGCCATACACGACATGAATACAGAGAAGAAGAATGTAGTGCTGCTTGCGGTGGAGCACAGGCAATCGCATGTATATCAACTCTTGCTCAACAGAAATATGCTGATGCAGCTAGGATACAGCATGTTTCGGGTAGTGGACAAGGAAAGGAATAGTGCCTTGCATCTCGCGGCAAAGCATGGAGAGTATAAGCCATGGCTAATTCCCGGTGCTGCGTTGCAAATGCAATGGGAAATCAAGTGGTATCAGGTATGATCCCAAATTTCATTTCTTTAGTTTTTTGCGATTACAGATTTAATATTTTACCCTATGTTCTCAAGACTAGTAAAATTGTCATGTGTCATTTATGTTATACAGTCATAGAAGCATAATAACTAAAGTAAAAATAGGATTTTCTCAATTTTCAAGTAAAATAGAGATTAACTATTTTATGGTTTATATTAGATTTCAAAAATATAATGGTGTACATGGTGCCACTTGGAAACATATACACCATTAAATGAAACAAAATCTTTCCATTGTTTCATAGTCTTGATTAAATCTCACATCATGTAACCATTAAATACAACAAAACAAAATTTATACCATAAATTGATTCTTCTCCATTTTACTTAAAAACAATTCAGGTGACAACATTTACAGTATACAATCCAATAAAAAAATCTAGATCGTAAAATGGCAACCCCAATTTTACTTAAAAATAATTATTTTGTTATTATTGCTGTTTAAAAATAAAATGGCTGCCCCATGTTAAATTACCAGTTATCCCAAAAGCTTAAACTGATAGGAAGAGGTAAATTTAATCACTTAACCATTATTTTAACACTCTCCCTCACGTGTGGGCTCAAACTCCCTTTTAATAGGTGATGCCTAACACGTGGAATATTTAATTTAAATAGGAGTAAATTGACGGAGTTAAGGTTTGATCCCATGACCTTTTGGCTCTGATACCATATTAAATTACTAGTTATCCCAAAAGCTTAAGCTTTTGGGATAAATGTGGCCCACACTACTTACCCTGTGACAAGGACCAGAAAAAATACCGGCCTGCACATGAGGAAGGGTGTTGAGAAATAGTCCTACATTGCCTGTGGACAAGACCTTGGGCATGTTTATAAAGAATGGGTAACCCTCTCTTATAAGACCGATTTTATGAGATGAGTTAGGTCCACGAATTTATTCATGGTATCAAAGCCTATTATAGAACAAATGTGGCCCACACTACTTACCCCTTGACAAGGACTAGGAAAAATACCGGCCTGCACGTGAGGGAGGGTGTTGAAAAAAATAGTTCCACATTGCCTATGGACAAGATCTTGGGCATGCTTATAAAGAATGGGCAACCCTCTCTTATAAGACCGGTTTTATGAGATGAGTTAGGCCCACAAATTTCTTCACCCCAATCCATACGTGCACATTATTATTATTATTATGAAAAATATATAATAACTCTTTGAGTCAACACTCCAAAACTGAAAACTCCTTAAGTTTTTTTTTTTTTTTTTTTTTTTTTTTTTTTTCCTTCGAAAAACTCCCTGAGTCAGTGAAAATGGGAACTCCAACATGTATAACAGCCGAACTACCCCCATGGCCTAAGGGGTGGTTCAACCAACCTTGTCTTCTTTTTTTTTTTTTTAAGATTTAAAATTTAAAATTAAATTAAAAAAATAATATTTTAATAAAGATAAAACGATGCGTTTAACTCTAGTTAACGGCAGTTATCAAAAAATTGACGGCAAGAAGTTTATTTCTATTTTCACTGACTCAGGGAGTTATTATACATTTTTCCTTATTATTATTATTATTATTATTATTATTATTATTATTATCCGGATGAATCACGTTATTATAGCTACAAAGAACTATTGTCATTCTCAATCAGCTCTTTATTGTGTGGAAATTCCTGAAAGAAATTAAAGGAAACTTGCGTTTGGTGGAATTGATATTTTGCTGCTTTCTCATTGATTACAAGTTATAAACAGGTCAACAATGAAGAGTTACAAGTATAATCAATTACCAAGTTTAACAAGTTTAAACTTGATGATAACTAGGAGAACTAATACAATTAGAAAACTTAACACAAAGAAAGAAATACTTTGAATATAAATACAAGAGTTGCATTTGGATGCAACCAATGCAACCATATTGGATCTCAAGATATCTGGTTGAATTCAAAGACTGAATCCAAAACAGAGTAATTGTAGGTGCAGCCAACGCATGCTGCAGGTGATTGCGCTCGAGAACTATAGAGGGTGTGCTCGAGCCAACTCATGCTTCAACTAGCCATTACCGATTGCGCTCGAGCGCACTCTATAGCGCTCGAGCCAACTCGTGCTTTAACTTCTTGCTGTTTCTGGCCTTAACAATTCCTACTTTCGGGGAGCCAAAATGGTAAAGCATATGTCACTCTCCATCCGGCTCCCTATTATGAGAAAAAATTTAAGGAGCATGAACAGTTCTTCCCACTAGTAGGGAGAACGGTTTACTCTCCAAATAAATATATATATATATATATATACACACACATTAAAAAAAAATTAAACTTTCTCCCCTTCCATTTTCTTTTTTCATTTCTCAACTCCTCTCTCTCTCTCTCTCTTTCTTTCTTTCTCTTCCATACTCTCCCTAAACCCACAAAATTATATACCGCAATACAATGTCTATGGCTGAAATTGTGGTTGACCCTTGAAGTATGGGATTTTACATTAAAACAGATTCCTATAATTTCTCTATTCTAACAGCTCACGCCAACACTTGTTTGTCAGTTTTGTTTGTTGTAGTGTGGCTACTTCTTGGTGGTGCTAATCCATCCTTTTCGGTGCATGTTCTGTTGTTGTGCTCCTTGCAATAATTTCGAAAGGGTTGCCTCTTCCGGAGCCCTTTGTTTTGCCTTTGGCGGCAGCCTTTTATGGCCGCTTTGGTTTCTTTTTAAGGTTGATCACTTTCCATTGGTTACGTACTTAATTTATTTCAGCACCATCTTTTGGTTAATTAGCAGCTGTTGTTTGGGTTCCCGTCCATTTTGTGTTTTATCTTATTGCATGTGATTCCTCTTTTCCCCTCCCCTATTGAATAAAAAAATAAAAATAATACCTAAAGTTTAAAACAGAGTTCAATGAGTTACACTAAACTTGAGCTTCTAGAGTAAATAATATAATGGTAATATTTCGTATTGGCAAAGTGTCATCTACCAATAGCCTAAATTTTTTTAACAAAGTAATCTTCGGTTTTTGTATAAAAAAAACTCAAGAAACATGTCTAGTACTATCTTCTTGGATCATTTGGGCCACCAATTTTGAAAAATATGTGATAATTTATGCTTGATGCTTGGCTTCACGTAGTTCGTCAAGGAGTCCATGCCCCCCAATTTCTTCCCCCGCTACAACAAGCAGGGCAAGACCGCAGAAGACTTATTCATCGAAACCCACAGCAAGCAAGTCTTAGAAGGGGAGGAGTGGCTAAACAAAACAACCGAATCATGCTCTGTGGTCGCTGCACTCATTGCCACCGTGGCCTTCACCACATCCTCCACGGTCCCCGGAGGACTCAAGCAGGATAGTGGCATTCCAGCGCTTGAAAACCAGTCTGCACTAAACATCTTCGCCATCTCATCGCTCATTGCGCTCTGCTTCTCGGTCTTGGCCGTGCTCACGTTTCAAGTCGACATCATACCATCACGTTACCAAAAGAGAAATTATGGGAGGGACTTACCGACAAAGCTCTTGATAGGCTTAACGTCGTTGTTTGTTTCCATAGCTTCAATACTCATCTCCTTCTGTGCGGGACATTACCTTCTGCTAAAGGATAAGCTGAAAGATGCAGCAATTCCGGTCTATGCAGCGGCGTGCCTGCCGATAACCATATATGCTATGGTGCAGTGTCCGCTTTATTTTAATCTTATACAGGCTATCTTCAACAGGGTACCACAACGTGGCTACAAGCCGGTTCCTATCTAACGTGTTTATTCAATTTGTTTCCTTGTTTTGCTTTTTATGAATGTTCTCTTTCTTTCTGTGTGTTTGTGTGGGAAACTGTGTTTGACAAAAATAAAAATAAATGTTTCTATATGAAATTATATATGAATGCTGGCCAGGACTGGAATTCTCTTGCTGGTTCTGTTTTATGCAACCGTATCCGGTCCATTTTATTTATCGATGAAGAATGAGTTTTTGCATGTGTAACCTCTTGCTCTCTCAAAAAAACTAATAGCTATTAGTATATATAGCTCCAGCAAGTGCATACCATTGCATCTAAGATCAGGGAGGTTGACAGGTTAATTTCTTACTAATGAATAACAAAATAATGATAACATAAACAAGTTTTAGGAAAAATAACTTGAGAAAAGTATACGTATACGCTGGAAAATTTATATGCGCAGTGTGCAATGTCAATGGCCTAGCTACCACGTATATATACAAAATGTTGATGAGACGTCTATATATATTCCCCACTTTTCTTCTTTTATTGATTAACAATAGGCTGACTTATTCACGTATATATATATGTATAGAATAGCCATGAATGTACTCAGGGAGCATCACAACCAGTGCATCAATCATCTTTTTATTGTCTAAATTGCAAGAATTCCAGTGGAGAAGATCTGCCCTCTTGTGTATGGCGAGCTAGAAACATTCGCAATCTTGGTGCCTAGGATCTTCAAAGTTCTTTGGGATCATCCGTCATTATTTTCCTTGACCTACATTCTGTGCTACAGTATGCTTTCTCTCCTGGCCTCTGCAAAATCAAATAAACATGAATTATTACTCTCGTAATTGATTCCCTTCCAAATCCGAGCAGAAACTTCCCAATTTGGAGAGAGACAGATAACGGGAAGCGATTGTACGTACCTCTGCATGTATATGAACTGAGAAAACCTGAAGTTGGGTATATAAGCTGAAAAATTCTCGTCGTATCTTGGATTGTCATTCCACCCACTGCTGCAATGGAATGTCACAAATTCAAAGATTGGGCTCTATTGCACTCCAAGACCAAGTCTCACTATCGCATCCTGAAAAATCATAGCGTGGAATTTTATAATAAAAATAAATATGTGAGAGGAGAACAAAAATAAGACTTATCCTGTATGCTAACATGTGAATGGAGAGCAAAAAATAAGGTGGAAGCTTGAGTTTAATTAGAAAGAAGAACAATTGACTTTTTAATTTTTACATGCACAACTTTCAGAGAAGATCATACTTTTAAAAAATAAACAAGAGAGATGCACCTACATTCAATTTGGCCACTTCTTGGCTATAGGACAAAAATCTATTTCCTTTTGCTCTTCCAAATACACGGCCGCCGGATTTATGAGACCTGCGGATCTTATCATCAATTACTAAATATAGTCAATAAAGTGGGCTCCCAAGAGAGTGAATAACTGAGCCCATCCCATACCTCATAGGCTCATCTACTTATAGGCTTAGAATTACTTGAGTAAGTGGGAATCACATTCCCTTTAGAAGGACCAAGGGGGCAGCTGCGCTAGGTATAAAACCTTAGCCTTGCCTCCATGTAGGGGTATAAACGAGTTAAGTTTGAGTGAGTTTTCTTTGTTTAGGTTTGACTTGTTTAAATTTTACTTTAGCCGAGCCAAAAAAATCGAATTCTATCTCGAGCTCATAATAAGTCGAGTCAAATCGAGCCAGTTCACTAGGTAGCTCTTATATTTTATTTAATTTAATTTTTTATTAATTTAATTTTTTATTAATTTAATTTTTTATCATAAATTTAAACTTTAAGGACTCTTAAACGGCTCAAAAAGTCAGCTTGCATATGAGCATTTGCTTAGTCTGACTAGTCGATTATGGAGCATTCGTTAATACAGCAAGACATTTGGTTTCGAAGAGAGATATGCATCATTTTAAAAAAGGATGCATATTAAAACAAAAGAAAAAAATCAACAATTTTTAATATTAATATAAGCAATTATGTGACCAACTATCAATTCGAGCTTTATACGAGTTGCTCATGAGCTTAGCCGAGTCGAGCCGAGCTTGCTTCATTTAATATTCGAGCTAGGATTCGTGTTCGTAAAACGGTTTTTTTAATATTCGAGTCGAGCTCGAGCCAAGTCCGAACATGCTCACGAGACGCTTCGCTCACTTAACACCCCTACCTCCATGTAACATGCACAGGGCTAGGTTTTTATCCCTAGCCCATGTGCCCCTTGCCTGTGGATTGGTTTGGATTTTATTCCAAACCCAGTCCCCTATTTATGTACTCCCCATACTAGCTAGTGTTCTACACTAGCCCAAGTTTTACAATTAAAACGCAACTCAAAAAAATAAATAGAAGCATGTTACTATGGTCAAATTACATGACCTTGGTCGAAGAGGGACCCAAACAAAAAATAAAAATAAAAACTAGTTCGAATGACACTTTTCATCTCTTGACTTATCACAAGTTGCTATTAATTATAATTGAGTCCACCAAAAATTTGTAATTGCAGTGTAGTTTATATATATAAATTTTTAATCAATTAATCCCTTAGACAACGCTTATTTTGCACATTTGATTCTTCCATAAAATATTCCTTTGTCGAATTAAAGTTATAGTGAACTATTACTTTAAAATTTACAACTTCTTATCCTTGAGTACTCAATTTAATCACATAATTACTCTCGTAACTATGAAATCTCATTTCACCATGTACATAAGTATTTTAGTAAATCTTAACAAAATGCTCTAACTAGGGACTAGGAATAATTATTCTATCAAATCTTTATCAAATTGAAAATTTCTTATCTTTTTTTTATTATTATTATTTTTAAATATAGGACTTGAATTCTTTCTTGAAAATAGTGTTTCCACAATGCTATGTGTGATGATCACCCAATGCATCAAGACTTTTGACTCTGATAATGGTGTCATTTTTAATTGAGCTCCACTTCAGTTCATAATATTCTCAGGATTTAAAATCAAAGTCATAAGAAGTCTTAGAGTTTCAGATCATCCTTTTAACAGTTTTTGAAAAGAATGACAACTTACTAATAACTACGTATAATAAGTAATAACCCATCTATCTTTTGATCTTTTGATCTCTTGAGCAGTATTTTACCAAGAAAAGGAGGAAATCTCTCATTCAGGCTCTTGACAAGATCAAGTCAGGTGAGAATTCTGAACATGGGCGGGGGGCTTAAATGTTAATGGGTTTTTTACTGTTTTCTTAATATATTCTCTGTTTCTGCAGAATTGATGCTTTTGGGATTCATATCATTGTTGCTGAATGTAAGCGAAAGGCCCATAGCAAAGACTTGTATTCCAAAGAGCGTTGGTGAAACGTTTCTTCCCTGCAGTGACTATACGGCTGAAACTGATGCAGAGGAAGAAACAAAATGTGCAGAGCAGGTAATGAATTGTTTAAGCAAATATTGAAAAACGAAACGTCGTTTCATATATGTGACAAATTAAATTAATTGAATTTCAAAATATCCCGTCACTAAAAATCTTATAAATATCCCACTTTACTGGCATTACAACAACTTACTTATTATACGTTGTTAAAATTCACTTACTAACCCTAATATTTCATATCCTTAAACTTTAAACTTATCCAATCATATCCTTAAACTTAAAAAAATATCACTTTAAGGTTACCATATTTTAAAAATTTGCAATCGCTAAATTTTGATGGCCGATGGTTGATATTGCAAAGGGACGAACTCCCCCAAATTAAGGGCAAAGAACGAGACTACAATATTAATTGCAGCTAAAAATGGTGTCACCAAAATTGCGGAAAGCATCCAGGAATATTTTCCGATCCAGTTGGCATACGAGATATGAATCCATAAGAACATAATGCCGCTGACGGTGCAGAACAGGCAACAACATGAATATTTGATGGGTAAAGGGAAAAAAAAAAAAAAAAAAAAAAATTTAATTGTTTCCCTTAGGACCCGGAATCAATCAAATTCCAGTATTAAACATTGTATTATTGGCAGGGAAGGGAATACAAAAGGGAGAGACTCCCATATTAATTGCTGCCAAAAATGGTATCACTAAAATTGTGGAGAAAATCCTGAAACTTTTTCCAATAGCCATACACAACATGAATAGAAAGAATAAGAATATAGTGCTGTTGGCAGTGGAGCACAGGCAACCGCATGTATTTAAGCTCTTGCTAAAAAGAAACATCCTGAGAGATACTGTGTTTCGTGTTGTGGACAAGTAAGGGAATAGTGCCTTGCATCTCATGGCAAAGCTTGGAGAGTATAAGCCATGGCTAATTCCCGGTGCAGCTTTGCAAATGCAATGGGAAATCAAGTGGTATCAGGTATATTATATAGGGGTTTGCTAGGGGTTCTTCCCATAGAGTTCTCCCAGATTTACGTAAAATATGATTTAAGAAAAAATAAAATTTTTGTACCATTTTTTTGCCAACAGATTAATTTTTATAAGTTAATATTTAGATTATAATGCTTTAAAACTTGTTTTTGGATTCAAAACTGAAACCAAAAGGTGGAAGGTTAACCCTTTAGGGATGACATTACTAAAAATGTATTTGATCATTTTAAATTTAGTGCTAATGCCTAAAAAAATCAGTGGTGGAGGCCACTACAATTTTAGTTTTTCTTAAATCATGTTTTACGAGAGAACCCAGGAGAATACTATGGGGAGAATCCAAGCATTTTCCTATTATATATGTCAACCCCTAATTTTATTTCTATATTTTTTCTCATTAATTACTGATTTTATATTTTACCCTATATATGCTCTCAAAACTATTAATTTAGTCATGTGACATAAAAGCATAGTAAAGGAAGAATAAATCCCTCTCCATTTTCAAGTAAAATGGAAATGAACCATTTCATGCATGATTTAGTTTAGATTTCATAGAAGTATATTTTGCTATGTCATTTAAAATTAGCATCATGAAACCCATTTGATACAATAGAATAAAATTTCGATTATAACATAGATGTTCTTCATTTCACTTCAAAGAAATTATTTTTGTATAATTAATCCATGCATGTTATTATTCGCTAAAAAAAAACTAGTGTACGTAATTATTTAGATCTTTCTCCCCTATCCGCATTTATTCTCTAAATAATATGAAAATAGTTTTTTTGTACAATGCATGTATAGAAAAAGTGTTCTAGCCTTTAATTAGAAAATGAATAATACCCTCAAGAAATAGCTCAATCGACTGCTAACCACGCCTTATAAAGCAGATGACATTAATCTGAATTTATGAAGTGTCATTGAGTACCAATTTATCTTATATAAAGTATCGTAAATTTATATACTTCACTATAAAGTTATTAAAAAAAAAAAAATTGTTGTTATAAGAGTACTTACTTAATTAAGTTGCACAAATCCCAATGAAATTCACTATTACTTAAGTTACCATCGATTCAATCTCAATTAAGAAAATATACTAACATCCTCCTCGTTGGACCACATATATAGATTGCTAGTGTAGTTTTATAACATTTTATTTTATTTTATTTTGAAAACAACTCTCAAATTGAACTTTTTAAATTGACTATTACTTTATTGGCTGTAACTTGTTCAATGGTCTAAATTCAATTTGAAATTGTTAACTTATGTCAGATGCTTGGCTTGGCTTCATGTAGTTCGTCAAAGAGTCCATGCCCCCCCATTTCTTCCCCGCTACAACAGGCAATGCCAAACCCCAAAAGACTTATTTATTGAAATCCACAGGGACCTCATCGAAAAAAGGCAGCGACTAGCTAAATAAAACCTCCGAATCATGCTCTATTATCACTGCACTCATTGCCACTGTGGCCTTCGCCACATCCTCCACAGTCCCTGGAGGAGTCAACCAAGAGAGTGGGACTCCAACGCTTGTAAACCAGCCCGCATTCAACATCTTCGCCATCTCATCGCTTGTTGCGCTCTGCTTTTTGGTGACAGTTGTGGTCATGTTCCTCGCCATCTTAACATCACGATGCCAAGAGAGAGATTTTGGTAGGGACTTGCCGACAAAGCTCTTAGTAGGCTTGACGTCACTATTCATTTCCATAGCTTCAATGCTCATCTCCTTCTGTGCGGGACATTTCTTTGTGCTAAAGGATAAGTTGAAATATGCAGCGTTCCCGGTATATGCAGTGACATGTCTGCCGGTAACCTTTTTTGCTATGGGGCAATTTCCGCTCTATTTTGATCTTATATGGGCTACCTTCAAGAAGGTACCACAATGTAGCTACAAGGCCGTGCCTCTCTAACCTATTTATTCAATTTGTTTTGATTTTTTTTTTTTTTTTTGGGGTGACTGTGTTTGCGTTTAACAACTTTTAGAAAATGCTAGGTTTTCTTCTAGTATTCTCTTGGTATATTCCCAACTGTGATGTAACTTTTAAAATCATTAATAGATTAAAAGTCAATAATGATAATTTTTAATGTACTAATGATTTTAAAAGTTATATCACAGCTGGGAGGATACTAAGAGAACACTAAAAGAGCACTTAACATTTTCCTTATATATATATATATATAGATATATAAAAGATTGTTAAAACATTTTCTAGCCCTCTGTGGACATGTCCTCCGAGATTGAACTTGAAACGAGAAAAAATGTGTGTTGAGCGTGATCTCCCTCCGATGCTCAAGTAACGTCTCTAAGAAAGATGTATGTATTTTCTATATAATTTAGTGTGTAAGTTGATAAATGGGGTTTGACCTATTTATTTATAGGCTGATAGATTTACCCGAATTAGAACTCCATATTCGATCTTATTCGAGCCTTGTAGCTTGATTTGAATTGAGAGTAACGGTTGTATGTAAACTCTAACACTATCCTTATAACGTTGGATAATCATGAAAGGAGTCTCTAATTCAATGTGAGTCAACCACTGAATACTGGGAGTTGATTCGGTAACTGTGCTGTATTATAGTAATAAGATAATCCTCGGAAAGCTAAGGGGTTGTTAACCTTGGGGAGTCTATCTTCGGGTGACCAATCCTTGGGTAACTGGGCCTTGGCAGTATCTTTCTTCTTCTCACTGTCGACTCTAATGGGCTGGACCTTCATTAACCGGACTACGTTTCTGAGAATTTAGCCCATGGCATTGTTACTAGATTATGGCCCTTGGGCTGACGGGGGCTTAGAACGGGAGGTTTATTTTCATCTTATATGGGCTACCTTCAAGAAGGTACCACAATGTAGCTACAAGGCGGTGCCTCTATAAAGTGTTTAGTCAATTTGTTTTGCTTTTTCTTTTGCTTTTTCTTTTACTTTTTTTTTTCTTCTTTTTTTTTTCTTCTTTTGTGTGTGTGTGTGTGTGTGTGGGGTGACTGTGTTTGCGTTTGACCATTTCTTTTTATGAGATTATATATTAATGTTGGACAAGAAATCTCTTGCTGGTTTTGTTTCATGCAGCCGTATCAGATTAGTTTAAATTAATTGTTTAATTACTAAAGAAGGATTTGTTTTTGCTTGTGTAACCTCTTGCTTTGAAAAAAAACTACTAGCTACTATCATAGCTCAGGAAGGCTGAAAGGTTAATTTCTTACTAATAATATAATAATTGTAACACAAATAATTTTAGGAGAAAGAACTTGAGAAAAGTTTACCTACGCTAGAAAGTGTATGTACCTTTTTTGTTTTTTTATTAAATGAAGTGAGAGCTAAGTAGTCAGAAGTTACGTACGTTGTCCTGTCCTTGAAATTTTATATGCAGTGTTCAATGTCATTTAATGGTCTACTACGTATGTATAAAAAATGTTGATGAGGACTTCATATAAGCTGCAATGCAATGTCACGACTTCAATGATTAAGGCTAGAGTAAAATCTACAGAAGAGGGATTAAGTACACTCTGGGTATTGGGCTCTATAGCACTCCTAGACTCGTAGTCTCAGTCCTTGATCATCTCGTTTACATCCATTCCCTCTGGTGAATAAGTTTGAGTTTAAGAGGTTGTTACATTTAGTGTTGTCTTGACTTGAGTATGTGTTTAGTTGTGCGCACGTGTGAACTTTTTATGTTTCGTGCATCGCCTTCCCTCTGGTGATTATATTGTATTATGTTTTTGATTGCGTTCTATTTTATTTTTGCATGCTTCAAATACTTTCCTCTTGTTAATTCCATGCTTTGAGTGGTGTTGTTAAATCATCATTTGTCATAAAAATTTAAGCTGATAGGAAGATATAATTTTAATCACTTAATCAATACTTTAACATTCTCCCTTACAATGTGGGCTCAAACCCTTTTTTAATAACTAAGACCTAACATGTAAAATATTTAATTCAAATGGAGTGAATTGACAGGGTCAAGGTTTAAACCTAAGACCTTTGGCTCAATTGCCATGCTAAATCACCAATTTTCCTAAAAAAGAAATTTCTTCTTTTTTTTTTTTTTTTTGTGATGGATTGCTGGCAGTGAGATTGGGTTGTAGGATTTTGGCTTCAACATGGTGGAATGAATGGACTCCATGGTTATTTGCGGCTAAACAAGTGTCTAATTTCGCAGTCCGCACCTCCAATTTCTCAGTGATTTCTGCTTGAGATCGATGGCTTTGTCTTTGCTTAACCGTTGACCTATGTGGCCAAGACGTGAATTCTCCATAACTCCTGTGGGTTATAAAAAATTTTACTCTGATACGATATTAAGTTATCATTTGTTCTAAAAGCTTAAGCTGATCGAAATAACTAAATTTAATTACTTTATAAATACTTTAACAGAAAGAACATCAATGTAGTTAAAGAAATAATTAGGGAGCCTTTTGCTTTAATTTTGCTTTCTCCTTTAAAGAATTTGTTTCTCTTTTCAAAGTGAGAATGGAATTCTTTTGTTGAAAAAGAAAAGGTCAAATTTGGTTGTAAAAAAGATGGGGAAAATTCATACTCAATGCTGATGTGGAACATAGTTCGCTTGAGTTCCAGGTATTGTATGGAATTCATTCTCTTATTCAACATGACATTCTCTTAATTGCCACGACCATGATCATATATATATATATATATATATATTATTACCTATTTGAACTTAGTAGGGCATAATCACTGTTGAACTTACCATATTAACTTCATGGGTTATGGCGACGAAGTTAATCAACGTGTGAGAATATGGATGGTGTGGGGGCACGTTGATTAAGTGAGCTCGTGACACGTGGAAGTCTCAACTATCCCCTTATTCTGTTAGGCTGTGGGCCATCTACAACTAGTGGTCCGGGGCAACCAGCTTGGACTTCAACATGTTGACGGATCTCGACCGATGCACTACCCAACAACCCAATTGATCATATAAACTCATTGGCATGAAGAATCCCGTTTCGGTTGCGTAATTTTAAAAATTATGTTCTTGAAATTATTACTTTTTAAAATTGTAAATACATTTGTAAAATATGTTAAAAAGTATATATATATTTTATCAAATGTCTGTTATGTGGAATTGTGATTTTAGTTTAAATTTGTGTTTTTTTTAAATAAGTATAGTACCCTAACCTACTTATAGAAATTGCAATTTTTTTTTTTTTTTTTTTTTTCATTTTAAAGTAAGTGTTTTTTACATCACAATGTGAAACGTCTTACGCTTTACGATATCTTTCAAAAACACAAATTATAATTGTAAAATCATAATCACAATCGCATCCTAAGAGCAAGAATTTGCATAATTTTTCAGAGATATATAAATATTGACAATTTCAGTTAACTGGTTAAACAAATAGAAGATGAGAACCATTTACGTCAAAATGACTAATTAAGGAGAGGTTCTCCTCCAACAGCTAAAATCTGTGTTATTTTCTCTTAATAAGTTCAATCATGCACATTGCTAATGGGAGAAAATGGAAGTCAAAATCGAAAGGTAACCAGAAAATATTAGCGTGCAGGAGAAAAGTCTAAGAAATTAAAGATAGTTCAATCACAATATCTATATATGTAAAACCTCAAACACACAGCCAATTATAGTTTTCAGTAGCATTACTCCAAAAGAAAAATGTAGTTCTTTACATAATTTTTTTAGACTCATAAATGACTTTTAAAATTATCATTGAATATAAAATAAATTTTTATCGGGTTTTGATTAAATGGTAGTTTTAAAAGTCACATATGAATGTAAAAAAATGACTAAATGAGAGTAAGTGTAGCATTCAAGTACTTCCATATCTATAATTTTCTTTTAATTTGCATCGAGATTTTTTTTTTTTTTGGTTCTTTTTTCTCTTAGCGTGCACTTTTTGGATTTTCCTTTTGCTTTTGCTTTACGTAAGTACAATGTGTAACATGACAACACAATCCAAATAGACTTAGATGATGCTTTTCTTCTGAACATTTTCTTTTTGAAGGGGAAGGCATCGCTCAAAGTCTAGCCCAGTGGGCTGAGACTCGCATACTTGCTTTTTCTTCTTCTTTCTTTTTGAGGTAAAAATCATTTTTAGAATAGGTATAGGGACTGTTGGTTTCGTGTCCTTAAATCGTCTCTTGTCCCAAATGTTTAAGTTGATAAAAAAATATAATTTTAATCACTTAATAAATATTTTAACACTTTATCTCACATGTGAACTCAAATTATTTTTTAATAGGTGAGGCCAAATATTTGAAATATTTAATTTAAATAAGAGTGAATTTATGGAGTCAAGATTCAAATCCAAGAGTCAAGATATTTGGCTCTGATACTATATTAAATCACAACTTCTTCTAAAAGCTTTTTTTCTTATTTTTTGTGATGGTGACAGTGAGGTTGGATTGTAGGATTGTGGCTTCAACGTACATGGAATGAACAAATAGACTCTAAGGTTACTTGCGACTAAATAACTGTCTAATTTTGGCAGCCTGCTCCTCCAATTTCTATGTGATTTTTTGCTTGAAATCGATGGCTTTGCTTAACTGTTGACCTATGCGATCAAGACATGACTCCTTCATAATTCTTGCAGATTATGGCAAACAAACTATGCTAAATCATCATTTATTTTAAAAGTTTAAACCGATAAAAATAAATAAATTTAATTAATTAATCAATACTTTAACAAAAAGAACATCAATATAGTTAAAGAAATAATTAGGGAGCCTTTTGCTTTAACATTGCTTTCTCCTTTAAAGGATTCGTTTCTTTTTTTAAAGTGAGAATGGAATTCTTTTGTTCAAAAAGAAAATGTTAAATTGTGTTGCAAAAAAGATGGGCAAAATTCATACTCAATTCTGATGTGGAACATACTTTGCTTGAGTTCCAGGTATTGTACGTATGGAATCCATTAATTCTTTTATTCAACATGATCGACATTCTCTTAATTGTAACGACCATGATTATTTATATTCATATTATTACCTATTTGAACTTAGATCACTGTTGAACTAATTGATATATACCCCATACGTACAACCTCGTACAATTCAATGTATCAAATTCAATCACTGAACTTTAACATATGTGTACCGAAAATATATTATCATGATTGCCAAATTGGATGCTATAATGTTGGGTCGATTAGTGGCACTGTTTTTAATTTCTTTTTTCTTTTTATTATCTTTCGAGAAAACTTTACTTACCACCCTTATCTTTTATAACTTTCGCAATTATACCTTTAAACTTTAAAAAGTGTCAATTTAGAATTACCATCTTTCAAAAGTGTGTAATGTCAACCATCATGTCCAAATTCACTTTTGAGATTTGATAACCCTAAATTAACACATTTTAAGGTTTAATGGTATGATTGCAAAAGTGATGAAAGATAAAATGTGATAAGTGAAATTTTTTTGAAACATATTAGATGATACTTGTCTTGGTACTTATTAATAAAGTAGGTTGAAGTAAATTTCCTTTAAAATCTGTCAATTTTTGATTGGGCAGAGATTAAATTGTTTGGGTAAGTCCACATACATTCTCAAATTACCACATAATTAACAATGTCTCATCCCAAACTATCAAAACATTGTCAATGTCTCCCCTAAGTTTAGTAAAAAGATAACAATGTCCCTTTGTATTTCTTAATAAGACAAATATACCCTTATCAATTCAAAAAATAAATAAAAAAATAAAATTTTTAATTTTTTTTAAAAGCAAAAATTTCAATTTAAAAAGACATTTTAAAAAATATATATTTTTTATATGATTTTTTTTTTTTTAATGACGAATTTGTTTTAAACGAATATTTTTTTTAAGCGATTTTTTTTTTCTAAACAGAAATTTTTATTCAAAAGAAAAAATTAAAAAAAAATAATTTGTCTTTTAAAAAAATTGTTTTAGAAAACAAAAATTTTTATTTTCTTAAACGAAAATTGTTAATTTTTTTAAAACATAAATTTTTATTTTGAAAAGTTATAAAAAAAAAAATCAATTTTTTTTTTTTTTTAATTTTAAATTTTCCACCCTTTGGGGGTTTTTTTGTTTTTGTTTTTTTTTTTTAGTTTTAGGTTTTTTCTAGAAGTTTGTTTCTATTTTGGGTAATTTGGGGTAGAACATTGTCACAATTGAAAGTTTAGAAGGACATTATCAATTGGGTGGTAGTTTGAAGAGGGTATTTGGGTTTTCCCCAAAATGTTTTTAATGTATTGTAGATGAGGTAGTTTTAGTCTCCAAACTACATACACACGCTATTAAACATTTGAAAATGTGGAAATGGAACAGGGTTTCCTTTTAGAACTGAGCTCCACCACAATTGGGGAAAAATTGAAGATTATTCAATTGTTAATTGTAGCCCTTCATTTTAAATTTAATGGTGTATAAAATGTCAGCTACTTTTGTATAACCGATGCATTAAATGTTGGCTTTTGTTTTGCCTAGGTTTAAATGATTTTATAGACTATTAGATTTAAAATGAAAGGTCATGACTAACAATTAGAGAATCTATAATTTCTCTTCAATTAGAGGGGACCCGGATCTTTGGGAGTGCGGCATTAATTATATATAGAAGATGACTCAGTTTCTTGTATAAAGCTATACACCAAATATCCCAGTCTGATAAGCCTAACTCTATTCACTTTGTCTTCCCTATAGTTGGAGAACGGATTCCCCTCATTATCAGAGCAGTGGGGGAAATGGAGATCATCAGGGTCGATAACGAGTTATCCCAAATGGCCTCGAAAGGCGAATGGGATGAAGTTGTGAACATATATCGAAACATCCCAGAGGCTCACAAGGCCATAATCAACAGGTCAGGGGACACCGTATTACACAGTGCTGTCTCCGATGGCAAAGAAGAGATAGTCGAGCAACTAATTACAGAAATAACATCCCGTCAAGGAGGAGGCAAAAAGGCTCTTGAAATTAAAAACAACCAAGGGAATACTCCTCTTCATGTCGCTGTATCAATGGGGAATACGCGTATGTGTGAATGCATTGCACAAGCTTATCCATCATTGATGTTTGTTGGTGATGCAAATAGCCAAACCCCGATTTTCTTGGCGTTGCAGGGTGGTAAACATGTACAAGATATCTTCCTCAAACTTCTCAATGCTGCCGAAGGAGACACTTCATGTGAGCATTAGTTATATGATAAATTATATTTAATAAACTGTTATTCAACTGTTTCAGCCATTGATTTTTTTTTTTTTTTTTTAAATTATTTTAACAATTTTTTATTGATCTAAAGGCTAATTTTTAATGCAATGCTATTTCAATTGTATGAAAGTCATAATTTTATATTTATAACGAGTAAATTTGTTTCTGTTAGGATTTGTATCCTGAAAACTAAGTTGAATTTGATATTCTTTAAATAAAATTGTTTTATTTAGAGATTAATAACATTTGGGCAGCTATAATTCATGAAATAAATTGATGTCGTCATCAAGTTATATTGTATGTTGTTTAGGTTCATGTATTGAATGTGACTAGCTCACACAATATCTAAATCACAAATTCTTTCTAACGTGTAACTTTCATGAGCTCATAATTGGTATTCGCAAAGACTATACATCAAGGGGAAACTTTATTTAACATTTTTGAACTCACATCACCTTTCAATTACTCATTTACAATTTAAAAAAATCTCAATTTAGAGTATCAAACTTCTAGTTTTTTTCAATGTTACCCATTCATTAATTTTTTTTCTTAAATCCTAACATCAATCAATTGCATATTAGCTTGCGTGTTAAACTTATGTCCATATTAAACTTAATTAACCATTATAAATAATGTAGATGATGTATGGCTGAGAATCGGTGAATGAAAACATCAATTGCTTTAAGTAAGAATTGGAGGTTGATCCTCTCAAAGTGATCAATTGGTGTTTTCAACCCTCACAAAGCAATCGTTATCCCCTTTTTTTTTCTGTATTTTTCTTACTTTTAGTCAATAGAAATCCTTGGGTTCCTATCACGTGTCCATTTGCCTCTTGTTACCACTTCATACGATCTTTACAAAGGACTGGGTTGGTTATGGTTTTTTTGGGATCATTAATGGATCAATTTCCTATTTTATGTTTCCAATTTTGGCATTGTTTGTTTGAGTTAGGTACGTTGTTGGAGAGCTCTCTGGTTCTTCAATCCCTTGTAACTTTTTTTGCGTATTGAGTAGATAAAAAAAAAAAATTAAAAAAAAAAAAAAAAAAAAAAAAACCACTGTGGGGTGCCAACCATTTGGTGTTAAAGTTAAATTAGTGACAAAAGAAGAAAGCAAACCAAAGCGCGCTTTTTTCTTTTTCTTTTTTCCTTTTTTTTTTTTTTTCAATTGAAACGAAAGCTAGCTAGTTTAATTACACTCTTGCCCTATTGTTATGGATAGGCTGCCCACGGATCGTCGCACATAGTTGATAGATAAACATTTATATATATAAGGAAAAATATAAAAAAGTTAGCCTCTTAAATTAACAGTCGTTTGCGATAGAGCTTTACAATATTCAAAAGGTATTGAAGTAGTCCATCAAACTATTAAAGTGTGTCAAAAAAGCCATATACTTGTTTATATTCCTATAATACCCTTATTCTTTTAAAAACTAATTAAAATAAAAAAATAAACTAAATTATTTTTTAAACAAAATAGAAGAAAAAAAGAAAAAAGAAAACCCAAGGGGCGAATAAATATATATATTTTTGGAATAAATAAAATATCAGTTATTATATGTAGTTGACTTAAATTATAAATTGCTTGTGCAGTATATAAAAATATGGATACATGGTTGGCTCAATTGGCAACCACCCCTTTCATTTTATTTTTTATTTTTTCATTTTTTTTCATTTTTTATATAGATTTTTTTTAATTTAAAAAAAAATTATTTTTATTTTATTTTATTGCACTATTAATTTTTTTATTTTAGTTTTTAAAAGGATAGGGGTGTCTTAGGAATATTAAAAATATGTTGCCTTTTTGACATATTTTAGTAGTTTGATAGGCTACTTTAGTACCTTTTGAACATTGTGGGGCTCTTTTGCAAATTAACGACTGTTAGTTCGTGATGCTTTTTTATATTTTTATCATATATATATATATCATAAATAGTTTTTCGGGGATAACTTATTGGGACAAGGCCCCATAAAGTAAAGGTCACTATAGTTCAAATCCATCTTTGGAAAAGGATTTTATAAATATGCTTATTTTAATTTGCATCTAGGTTTCTTATTACTTTTTAAGTGCAGACTTTTTGCATTTTTCTTTTACTTTACCTACATTGTGAAATTGTGTAACAAGACACCGCAGTCCAAATAGACTGAAGATGATACTTTTCTTCTGGACATTTTATTTTTGAAGGGAAAGAAGGGAAAGATATCGCAGAAGAAAGCATCAGGAATGTCTTGTTTCATATGGCCAGAACAGACAAATGGGATGAAGTTGTCAACATATATAAATGGACCCCATTGGCTCACAAGGCCAAGATCACCAAGTCGGGGGACACCGCATTACACATAGCTGTCTCCCAGGGCAACGAAGAGATAGTCGAACAACTTGTAGGTGCAATTTGCCCTCAAGAAGAAGGCAAAGAGGATCTTAGAACTGAAAAAGAAGAGAGAGCCGAAGAAAATAAAGAAATAATTTCCGAAGGATCAGAAGGCAAAGAGGATCTGAGAATTGACAAAGAAGAGAGAACCGAAGAAAATAAAGAAATAATTTCCAAAGGATCAGAAGGCAAAGAGGCTCTTAAAATTAAAAACGAGCAAGGGAATACTGCTCTTCATGTTGCTGCATCAATGGGGAGTGTGGGAATGTGTCGATGCATTGCACAAGTTGATAAATCATTGGTGGGTGTTCGTAATGAAGACGGCGAGACCCCATTTTTCGTGGCAGCAGCCCATGGTAAAAAAGAAGCCTTCCTTTGTCTTCTTGAAATGTGTGGGAGAAAGGATACTTGTGAAGGTTATTCCAGGAGGAATGATGGTAAGACTATTCTTCATGTTGCCGTAGCTGGAGACTATTTTGGTGAGCATTAATTAATTTTATATTTATATCGAGTAGGTAGTTTTTTTTTTTTTGTTTTTTGTTTTTTATTTTTTGTTTTTTTTTGACATGCATGTCTACCGTCTACACAAGAGGGAGATAGTTTCTATTAGAACAATACTAATTAACAACTTTCCTAAATTTCATTTATTTTCTTAATTAATGGAAAACTTCACAAAACTCTCATAAACTTTCATGCATTTTCAAAGTATCTCCTTAAGTTCAAAATCTCTCAATTAAGAGTATCGAACTTTCAATTTTTAAGATACTCAATTTTTAGTATAAAAAATAGAAAAAAAAAAAAACTTCACAAAAGACCCTAAATTACAACACTATTTGAAAAGACCTCCCAAATTTTAAAATCTTTCAATTTCATCCATGAGTTTTCAATTTAATGCAATCTACCATCCTTTGTCAGTTTTTTGACGTCAAAAGTTAAAAAATGACCTTTATAATGTAGAATTTTTATAAAATTTCAAATTTACCCTTAATTTCAAATTAAAACAAAAAAATTGAAGGTTAATTTGATATTTTTAGTCATTTCTATTAGGGTTTAACCTCAAAAATTGAAGGAGGTGGTAAATTCCATCAAATTGAAAGTTCAATGGGCGAAATTAAGAGGTTTTAAAATTTAAAAGGTCTTTTCAAAACGTGTGGTATTTCAGGGATTTAAAGTAAGTTTCTCCTAAAAAATTTTTTAAAAAAATTAAAGCATCATGCATTTATTTTTTTTATAGAAAAACATTTTTGTAACATCTTTGTAATTTGTTTGTACTTTTTATATAAAAAAGTGGGTATTTTGGACATTTTGAAAATATTAAGAGAAAATCCTAAGAGAATGGGAGTAATTAAAAGAAATTAAAAGTTTGATACCCTTAATTGAGAGTATTTAAAAGTTCATGGGAGTAGTCTAAAGTTTCCTCTTTTCTTAAATATAGAAAAAGCTCCTAAAAATCACGGACTTCTTAGGCATTCTCCTAGGGAAGAAAAAGTGGTACCTTAGATTTAAGGTAGCACTTTTAGTTCAATTAACATTATTTTAAAAGTCCGAACCTTAGATTTGGATTTAAGGAAGAAAGATTCTAATTCATCTTTGTTTCCTTCGGGATTTATTTGAAACAATATTTTAATGGTTTCGCTTTTCTTTCTCTTTCTCCTATCATTTAATTCATAGAATATTTAAATGGTATATAGAAAGGATAATAAAAGTTATTATAGAGTTTATTTGAATAGGTAGTAAAAAGTAATTTTGTTTCCTATATTTAAGAAAAATTTAAATGAAGTTGTTGCAAATGTTCTTAGAATTTGTATGTTTTAGGTTTTATGTCTCTTTTAGATCCATTTCCTAACTTTATAAATGCCCCATTATGGGATGCCAACCATGTAGTTTTATGAGACAAGAAAACGTAGGTTTTGCACCTTTCATATGTGAGAAGGAGAGAAGAAAGAAAACCCACTCTCTCTTGTCTCTAGGCCGTGTAATATATAGAAAATAGGAAATAAAGATTAAAAAGGTTTTTGAAATATTCCTCGCAAAAGTTTTTATAATTTACACATACCATTCTTCTTAAGATAAAATCACAAAAATATAAATTTTTATGCTCCTTATTTTGCGTTTTGATTCTTAAAGAAAATCAGTAAAAAAACACTATTTATGGTGAAAGTTTGAAAAAGTTTTCATTTTCCATTTTACTTTCAGAAGTCAAAAGTAACAACTCATGAAGCACGTTGTGTATGGTAATTAAAACAAGTTTCATTTTGCACTTGACAGACTTGGCATTCCAAATAATTCAATTGTATCCGGGCCAAGTAAATTTTTTCAATGAGGATGGATTCACACCTCTCCATCTACTGGCGAGCAACCCTTCCAATTTCAAAAGTGCTAGCAACCTTGGACTGTACGCCAGCATCATATATCACTGTAAGTATCCCTAAACCCTCACGTTGCCAACCAAAAAAAAAAAAGAACCATTTGAACTTCATCCTAGCTATATATATATATATATATATAATTATATATTGCACAACTACGAACCCACTACATGGCAACTAAAAATGGAGTCTAGTATCAAAAAGGACCACCCTCAAGAGGGGATGAAAGCTTCTTCTACCCAAAAACTCTATTTCTTTTGTTTTCTCTGAGAATATTATATTGACTTAATGATGCAGCGTGACATAGTGGATTGCAAAGAACAACACAAGAAAGAATGAATAAATAATTTAGATCTTGAGTTTATCAAAGATTTAAGAATTCTTCTCAAAATGCTACTTTATCTAAGGTTTGAAGGAAAAACTGAAAAAAGCTCAACTATGAGGCTTCTTATTGAACAAAACTCAAATAATATCAAAAGTTACGTTCTAGGGTCTACAAAACATGTATTTATAGGCCCCAAACCTTAAACCTAATAAAAATACGAAATAGAGTCGATTTTAGCAAAACAATGTGGCGCGTCTGTAATGTCGTTTGGACGGGGTTGTGGATAAGCCTCTCTGCGACTCCAACTAATCCCTCGTCTACATTATCATCTGGACAAAGTTGCAAATGAGCCTCTCTATTGCTCCTCCGCTGCAATCTTGTTCGAACGAGATTGCACAAGAACAATTCTGCCCAGCTTTCAAGTCTTCTATTCATAGCCTGTTTTGACTTAATAAACATTGGAATTCGTTGAACCTTATGAAACATGACTTAATATATATTTGAATTAGCTTTGCAATACCACTAAAAAAAACTCTGTTTTCTGATGTTACAAAATTATCTCGTCAGAAATTGACAGGTCAGAAAATTCTGACATGCATGTTGATATGCAACACGTCAGAAAATTATATATATTTAATAATGAAAAAACTTTTCTGTCGTGCCATATGTGGGCCGCACGACAGAAAATTTTTTCCTCCAGCAGACGCTGCAGACCACCCGTGCAGCGCGCCATGCCGCCCCCTGCATGCTTTGAATTTTTTTCTTTCCGCGCGCGCTGTATACGTGATCTCCTTTTTCAAATTTAAATGGCCATCAATCTCCTTTATATGTGCACGCCCATTATGCCGCCAGCTCCATCTTTCTTTCTTTTTTTCTTTTTCTTTCTTGTCTTCTTCCTTTTTTCTTCTCCTTCTCTTCTTCTCTCTAGCTCTCCCTCTACTATCTGCACAGACTGCACTACGCCCTGATTTCTTTTAATTTCTTTTTTCTTTTTTCTTCCTTTTTCTTCTTCTTCTTCTCTCCTTCTCTCCCTCCCCTTTACCCTCTCCTCTCTCAGATCTGCACGCCCAGCTCCCTCTTTTTTTTTTCTTTTCTTTTTTTTTTTCTTCCTTTTTTTGGTTGGTTTGGTTTGTTGGGGAATTTTTCTGGGCAGTGTCGTTAGATGTGCTGCAGGTGATGGTGAAAGTGAGAAAGAAGAGACTGAGAAAAGGAGAGAAGCTGGCAGGTGTTGGGTGTGCTGCAGTAGATCGAAGAGGAGAGAATGTGAAGAAGAAAGAGTTGATGAAAAAAAAAATTTAATTGAAAAATAATTTAAATTAATAAAATTTTTAATTGAAAAAAAAAATCCAGAAAAAATTTAAAAAAATATATATTTTTTAATAATTTTTTAAAATTTTCTGACGTTTTTATAATTGGCACGATAGAAAAAAAATTTTGTCGTTCCAAGTTTTAAACGATAGAATTTGTTGACGTTTATAGTACTATTAACACCTCAAAATTTTTTTTTTCCTGTCTACCTAATTCCTCATGCGTGAGACACGATAGAATTGACCCGTCAGAAAATTTCTGACAAAAAATTATCAAATTTTTGTAGTGCCACCAAGCTTGCTCCAATCTAAGGTCTAAAACTTTAGATATGACATTTTTAGTAGGACTCGTCAAGTGCGAGTTCCCCCCTATATCATTACTCTTCTTTATAGAATCCTTAGTTTTTTGGTCTACATCATCTTCTCCAGGTTGAAGAGAATTTGTCCTTGAATTCACACGCTCATTATTGAAGTCTGTAGGAATAAGTTCTACCCTTTCCCACTACACCATTCTCCTCAACTGGAGAGAATTCGTCCTCGAATTTGGATGGTTCTTCCCCCTATCATTCGGATGCTCAATGAATCAATTCCATCCTTTAATGAGACCAAGCCGCTCTACCCTCTCTCTTCTCTTAGAAACTAAACCTAGCCGCCGCCTGGTCTGGGAGGGGGGAAGAATCTCTTTCTTCTTCCCTCATCCCCTCTCCTTGTTTCCCCTGAGTCCTATGATTTAAGCTAATAAAGATCATCTCCCCACCAACACATAATGTTCAACCATACCAGCGCCATGCTCCCAATCAGACGATTTGGGGGGTACGGGTTAGCCTCCATCAACAGCAAATATATAAACCACACCCGATAGAGGTATAAGGATTTTCGAACTTCTTACCAACCCACTTTGGAAAGCTCGTGTCTAATTGTTTTCTCTGTTGTAGGCACTACTTTGTCACCTACCGAAAAATTGTTTCGACAAATACTTAATTTGCTTTGGGAATCTACTCTTCTCTTTTCTTTTTTCTTTTTAACATGTCCATACAAGGGAAGAAAAAGAGGAAATTTGATAATCGCTTCATAAGATGTAGTCTACAACCGATTGGGCTAGTCCTTAGAAACTTTGAAAATCTACTATTGGGTTGTCACAAGTAACGTAATCCTCTTTTTTTTTTTTTTTTTTTGGTATTAAAAAATAAAATCTGTTTGTACTTGACATTGAAATAACATTTTTTTCATATGTTATTCATGACAACCCAATAGTATTATACAAAAGGCACTTCAACTTCTTTTTTGAATGCAGTCACACAATCCTTTCGTTGATGTAGAAATTAATTAAAGATTATTGCGTTCTGTAGTTACAAGATCAAGAATGCAATGAGGGCCTTCGTCAATATGAATTTTTTCGTTCGTAAGAGAAAGAGTTTCTTTAGCTAGCCTACGAGCTACTTCATTCACCTTCCTTTTAGTATGGTTCACACTCCATAACTGCAAAATTATTCAGCATAAATCTGCCATCTTCAATATCAAAAGGCCAAATCTGCGTCAGTTCTTACATACAAACTCTTGTGATTTGATCATAATCCACTTCAATGATCATAAGGCACTTTAACTTGAATCATAATTGTATTTTTCATAACAAAAATGATTTCTTACAAAATGTACGTCCATGCATACAGAACAACGCAAAACTCTTTTACCAAAACACATTTACAATGCGTTCCACCCCCATATATTTGGTGCGAGGAGCATGTCATCCGTCATTGTGTAATATCATTTTTTTTATTTCCTTTATTTTTTTGTATGACATTACTATTTTGATAATATTGTTTATATCTAGTACTGTCTTCTATCACGGAATATTAATTCTCCTTCGTTGTAATATTTGGAAGGCATATTCGTTGGCCAGCTCCAGGTGGACCCAAAAATAAAGGATGCTTCGAGTGATCAGCCAGCAAATGACGAACACATTCCGAAGTGTCTGGAGAGCATCTTCACAACAACATGCATCGACACAATTCCAGACGGTACGCGCGTGAATGGATTTGTTTTGGAATCTAGTAAAATATATTAAATAAAATGGAAAACTTCACAAAGGCTTTTAAACTTTCTCGCGTTCTTAGAAGACGCTCCAAAGTTTCAAAACATTCAATTTCACCTCTTTATCGTTAAAATTGATAAAATGACCTTTATATTCTTGAAACTTTTATAAAATTTCAAATTTACACTTAATTTCGCTAAAAATTAAAAAAAAAAAATAGAAAAGTTGAGGGTATTTTAGTACTTTTTATAGCCTCCGTTAGGATTTAAGAGAGAGTAGATTATATCAAATTAGAAGTTTGAGGGATCGAATTGAGCGTTTGAACTTTGAGGTTGATTTTCTCAAAACACGTGAAAGTTCAAGAGGCGTTTGTAATTAAGTTAACCCTAAATAAAAAATATATATATATATATCAACCAATGACAAGAACACCATGTAGCATGTCAGATTTATGCCAGTAGATGGTGAGAATGAATTCTGTATGCATTGTTCCAATTCATTTTAGGATTAATTTCGGATTCGCCAATTTCCTATTCTTGTTTTTAATATATGTGAAATTTGTCATATATATATGTCTTATTGAGGAAATTGAAACTTATTTAAGACTTTATTAAGAAAAAAAAAAAAAAAGAAAGCAAATGCTTGATTTTGTTTGCTGCTTTCAAGCTAAATGGTAAAAAGACTAGCATACACAAAACCACACGCACGGATGTAGTGCAAATGTTTTATGTTATTATTCATTTGCTATATATATAGGAGCCGATGATAGAACTGATTTTATTTTATTTTTAATTAACAGCATGGAAAGAATGGAGATCAAACATGGGAAAGAATGGAGATCAAACAAATCGAGACCTTGAAAGCAATACAGGTGATCAACGCATAATTTAGGAATTAAGAGTGTGTTTGAAAGCAAGCGTAGGGAGGAAAATATGACCTCCATCAACCTACTTAATTATGCAATTGATGTGAAAATTGATACACGTATACTCCTTCACGATTTACCAAAACATACTGGCCGGGGTGAAACTAGCAATTCTCAAACTTGTCATTCAGATATATATTCAAATGAATTATTCTGTCTCGTATTTACAGGATCTGATCAAGTCACCAATGGAGCTCGGGCGCGTCAATTATTTCCACTTAATTACGTCACCTGCTTTGAATTTCTCAAGCTTCTATTCAAGCCAGTGCTGTTCGTTCTTGGACTAGGTTTGTCGGTCTATATATATAGTAATATAACCAAAGTATTTAAATAAAAAAAAATCATTAAACTTTTTTGAACTTTCATAGCTAGCTTTTATAATTGTCATTTTAAAGTTAAAAAACTTTTAATTTAGCGTATCTAACTTTAAAAGAATTACAAACTCATCCCTAAATTAAGATTTTTTATCAAATCATTGCTAATTGAATTAAAGATACCAAAAATATCATTGTTAGAAAACAAAAAAAAGTTAAAAAATTAGAAAATTAAAAAATTTGCTGCCGCGTTGAGCAGTAGCTAACCTGTGGGTTTCATTTTTTTATTTTTTATTTTTAGAATTTTTAAATACAAGGGTATCATATGGGATATTTGACATATATATACTTCATTTGATTTAACCTTGAAACCTAACACTATATGAGTGAAATTGTAATTTTTTTTTTTAAAGTTGAATACACTAATAAATTGAGAGTTTTTGAATTTTAGAAAGGTGATTACTAGGGTATTATATGGGATATTTGACCCATATATACTTCATTTGATTTAACCTTGAAACCTAATAGTATAAGTGAAATTGTAAATTTTTTTAAAGTTGAATAAACTAATAAATTGAGAATTTTTTAATTTTATAGAGGTGATTACAAAAGCAATATATAAAAGTTTAGAGAGTTAAAAATGTTTTTTTTTTTTTTTTTTAATACTAAGTAGTAGTATAAAAATGTTAACAAAGATTTTTTATGACCAATATATTAGTAGAGTTCAAATTACTAACACATAAGCTGCCACGTCTTATTGACACATATGTAACAATATAAGTACCTAGCTAGGTAATTTACTTGTACGTACGTATACAAATGTAATATGCAATCATTTGTTTCTCATTTATACTACTTTTTTGTATTATGTTAATAAGGATCTGCCCAGATGATCAGACAGATTGTAGATATGAAACAGAAGCACAGATGGTCTATACAGATCCTGAAGAATCTTGTTAAAAGTGATCCCTCGTACCAATATATGTATAGTAACACTGGGACGACTCCCTCGCCGGAATCGGAATCGCAAGCAGATGAGTTCGGTAGACTGTTTTCTAGTGGTGAAGGCCGCGAGGGTGAAGATGAGAATGAAGAAGGTAATAAATACTTTATCCTTTTTAGTCCTTTTTGATAAGAATGGATTAAAAGAAAAGAGAGGCTCTATGGTTAGGATGCACCGCAAATCACCCCTTTTTACAGCACCCACTTACCAAGTGCTACATCATCACTTTAAGATGAATGTAAAAAATAAAAATGAACACAAACACACCAAATCAAAATAAATATAATACCAAAAATACCCTTGCAAGCAAGCCCAACAGACTCCAAAAAAAAAAAAGCAAACCCACGCCAACTGTGGGTTTGGCCAGACCCACTCCGACCGTGGGTCAGGCGAGCACGACGGCCGTGGGTCTGGCCAAACCCATGCCGGCCGTGGTCTGGCGGGTCAGGTGAGCACACCGGCTGACTGGCCTGGGTCTTGCCAGCCGTGACCCTTCGTGACCCGATTCAAAACCCGCGTGACCCGCTGAAATCCGCTTCAAAACCCGCCGAAACTCGATTCAAAACCCGCGTGACCTGCCGAAACTCACCCATAGCGAAACCCACGGCGTGTCTAGCACGAAGGGGAACCCAACCACGGTGTGGGTCTCATGGGTCTGGCACAAAGGGGAACCCAACCACGGCGTGGGTCTTGTGGGTCTGGCACGAAAAGGTCTCTGCCTTCACCGGTTATTTAATCTTTTTTTTCTTCCTCAAAGCAATCCAGTGCAATAGGATTTATGTTATTTTAGTGCATTTTTTTAGTTTTTTCTGAGGTGTTAATTAGAGATTGGGTGTTGTAAAAGTGGTATTTTAAGGAAGCTCCTGACCAAAGTTAAATTCAAAAGGAAATATTTTCTCTAGTCAATTAGGCCATAGTTAGCCATGATTGTCACAGTCACAGACTATTTAATCAAAGCCCAAACATATTAATTACAGGTGAGGACGAGACTACCATATCAATTGCAGCTAAAAATGGTGCCACCAAACTGGCGAAGGGCATCCAAGAATATTTTCCAGTCGACATACAACACAAGAATTCGGAGAATAAGAATATAATACGGTTGACGATGCAGAATTCGGAGAATAAGAATATAATACGGTTGATGATGCAGAAGAAGAAGCAACAGCATGAATCTTCGAGGGGTAGAGGAAAAACAAATTTAATTGTTTGCTTTAATAAATCAGTCCATGTAAGTTGCAAACAATTTAATCAAATTCCAATTACACATTTTCTTATTCGCAGGGAAGGGAATTCGAAAGGTAGTAGAGACTCCCATACTAATTGCTGCTAAAAATGGTATTACTGAAATTGTGGAGAAAATCTTGGAACATTTGCCGTTTGCCATAGACGACGTGAATACAGAGAAGAAGAATATAGTGTTGTTGGCGGTGGAGAACAGGCAATCCCATATATATAAATTCCTGCTAGAAAAGAAAAACCTAAGAGACAGTGTGTTTCAGGCAGTGGACAATGAAGGGAATAGTGCCTTGCATCTCGCGGCAAAGCTTGGAGACTATAAGCCTTGGTTAATTCCCGGTGCTGCATTGCAAATGCAATGGGAAGTCAAGTGGTATGAGGTACGACTCCAAATTTCATTTCTTTAATTTTTTCAATTACTAATTTAATATTTGACCCTAGGTTCTCAATACTAATAAAATTGTCATTAATTTTGTCATCAGGCCCTCATTGATGTTAGACACCTACTAATTGAGGAATGAATAAAATCCTCTCAATTTTCAACTAGAATATGGAGGAACTATTTCGTGGTCCATATTAGATATTAGAAATCTAATAGTTTATATAATGCCACATTATTTAAATGACATAGTAAACCATTAAATGCAGTAAAATAAAATCTATATCGCAGAATGACTAAAAAAAAAAAAACAAAAACTATTTGTAAGTTATTTGATCTTTCTCTCCTATCACAACTATTATTCGCTAAATAATATGAGAATAGATTTCGATCTGTACAATGTGTGAAGAGCAAAGGTGCTCTAGCCTAGCTTTTGTATAGAAAATGTATATATAATACATTAATGTGTGTAGAGGAAAATGGGCCTAAACCTTACATAAAAACGGTCCTTATAGAGTCTTCCCATCATAGACTCATACCTTTATTAATTAGGGGTATCAGTTTAATTATATACGATTTACCATATCCTGTGGGGATAATCACTATTCTCTCAAATTTCTTTGAAATTCTAGGTTTTCAAAAATTCAGACACGTACGTACTTCGTTTGAATGACACCTTACAACTTCTATGTTGACGTACACATTTTGCACTTTTCTAATAATGTGATGTAGATCTTAAGACTTTTGGACAATCATGCAAAATTTGAATCTGTATATCATCAAAATACTTTTAACCAATATTCTCTTCGATCTAGAACCAATATTATCTTAGGTTCAAGTTTTACATTGCTCCAAACTCTTTTATTATCATTATTATGAACCCTAGCTAGGTTATTTGTTTCGACTCTTTCATAGTTATGTCCTAATATAACACATACAAAAGAAGCTTTATTTTTACCTCAAAACTTTTAGCCTATTGCATTTAAGCATTTTCATAAAAGTCTCTATTCAATAATAAGGTTGTCTTATGATCACCCTACTTCATGAGATTCTAAATCAAAATAAGTCAGAAGTGTCATGATGATTCTAAGTGAATCTTTGATCGGACAAAAAGTCTCGTTATGATTGATTCTCTTTCCTAATTTTATGTTGATTAATCATGTCTTTTGAATCTATTTTATCTTGAACGTCGATTTACAACCAATTAATTTATCTGTGCATGGAAGGATTTCAGTAAACTCCCAAGCATGCATCATTATGCTCCTTAAGTTATACATTATGTCATTATTCATCATAGCGTTAAGCCATTCTAATTCAAAATTAGTCATTTCATATGCTTTTCTGTCCAACTTAACGGTTAATTTGGACCACAAACTAATTAATACCCAAATGATCAGTATTGTTAAAAAAAATAAGAGTTAAAAACACGGTTCGAGTTACACTAAAATAAAGTTTGTAATGTATATATATATTGAAAACATAGAGTAAATAATAATAAGCTAGGTAATAGTTTGTGTGGGAAAAGTATCATCTACCAATATATATATATATATATATATACTAACAAAGTTGTCTTCAATTAGTATAATGAAAAAAAAAAAAAAAACTTGACGGTAATTACCATTTCTCCCATGAACTGCCACTCGATGACCATATACCCCTATCAACTATCAACTTTACATTACGGCCTCATTAAACTACCATTTCGTTACCAAACTGTCTTCCGTCAATCAAGGTTGTTAAGTCAAATGGTCAAACCCATCATGTGCGCATAAAGTTGGTAGTTGATGAGGGTATATGATAATCGAGTGATAATTCATGAGGAGAATGATAATTACCCTAAAAAATATGCATATGCATTTAAGGCATATGACGCGCATGTGATAATTTGACCGTCTAAGTTAACGACATTGATTGGCGGAATGGAGATTTTGGTAACAAAAGGGTAGTTTGACGGGGTCGTACGTAATGTAAAGTTGGGATCGAGTTAATGAAGGTGTATGATCGTCGAGTAGTAATTGATGGGAGAAAAGGTAATTACCCAAGAACTTGAGAAACATGTTTAATTAGTACTATATTCTGAGATCATTTGGGCCACCAATTTTTGCAAAATATATATGAGACTTTTTGCTGGATGCTTATCTTCATGCAGTTCGTCAAGAACTCCAAGGGCCCCCATTTCTTCGGCCGCTACAACAACTTGCACAAGACCCCAGAAGAATTATTCGCTGAAAGCCACAAACAACTCGTCAAAGATGGGGGCAAGTGGCTAAACGAAACTTCTAAATCATGCTCTGTCATCGCTGCACTCATTGCCACCGTGGCCTTCGCCACATCCACCGAATTCCCTGGAGGAGTCAGGGAGAAGACTGGCACTCCAATGCTCGTAGAACATCCCGCATTCAGCGTCTCCGCCATCTCATCAGCCGTTGCGCTCTGCCTCTCGGTCACTGCCCTGGTCATGTTTCTCGCCATCTTAACATCACGATACGAAGAGAGAGATTTTGGCAGGGGCTTGCCGAAGAAGCTCTTGCTAGGCTTAACGTCGCTGTTCCTTTCCATAGCTTCTGTTCTAGTGTCGTTCTGTGCGGGAGATTACTTTGTGCTAAAGGATAATCTGAAACGTGCAGTGTTTCCAGTGTATGCAGCGATGTGCGTTCCGATAACGATTTATGCTGTGGCGCAGGTGCGGCTCTATCTTGATCTTGTTTGGGGTGCCTTCAAGACGGTACCAAAACGTAGAGACAAGGCGCTTCTTCTCTAACGTGTTTATTCAATTTGTTTCCTCTTGGCTTTTGCTTTTATTTTTATGGATGTTCTCTTTCTTTCTGTATGTTTGTCTGGTGTGCTTGTGTGGGTGTCTGTGTCTGCATTTGACAACAATGTTTTCTACATGAAATTATATATTAATGTTGTACTCTCTCGATGGTTCTGTCTCATGCAACCGTATCTACTCAAATGTAATTACTAGCGAGGGATGAGTTTTTGCTTGTGCATGTTAACCTCTTTCTCTCTTTCCCGTTTCTCCACTTTGAATAAACAAAATGGAAATTTCAGAAAACTCTTTTAAATTTTTATTTTGTTTTGATACTATCTTTTAAAGTTAAAAACTCTCAATTAAAAGTATTACACTTTTAATTTCTTTCAATTATCCCATTCCGTTAGGACTTTTCGTCAATTTTTGTCAAAATAACGAAAATACCCATTATATATATATAAAATTGCAAACATGTTGCAAAAATATGAAAAAATATGTTTCACTTAATTTACACCCTTGAATTACCATGTGATTTGACAAGCCCTCCCTCCGTGAACTTTCAATTGCAATTAATATGAACTCCTTCATTAGATTTTAAATGTTAAAAGTGATACAATGATGTTTATACTCCTGATATTTTTATAAAATTAGAAATTATCCCTAATTCTAAATTAATAAAAAAAATAAAAACAAAAATCAAAGATATTTAGGTCTTTTTAAGTATTTCTGTTAAAATTTAACGGTTAAATTGGACTGATGGGTTCAAATTGAGAGGTTTTAAAGTTTGAGAGCTTGTAAAATCGCATGGTAATTCAGTGGTCTATGACTCTAAAGTAAAGTTACTCCTAAATTTAATTACTTAATTAGTACTTTAACATGAAGAACATGAATGTAGTTAAAGAAATAATGGGGAACTTCACAAAGGACCCTTGAACTACAACGCATTTTGAGAAAAGCCTCTAAATTTTAAAAACTCTTAATTTCACTCATCGAACTTTCAATTTGATGTAATTTACCCCTCTCCGTCAATTTTTTCCATTTTATTTCCCTTAAAAGACAAAATTACCCTTTTCTTTTTTAAAAAAAAAATTGAAAAAAAGGGTCACAAGGTGGCCCAATTGCGGGTCACCTTGTATTTTTTTTTAATAGTAATTTTTTATTTTATTTTGAAATTAAGGGTAAATTTTAAATTTATAAAAAAGTCGGGGGTATAATGGTTATTGTATCACTTTTAAAGTTTAAAAACTAATGGAGGGGTTTAAATTGATGGGCCACTTTAGTATCTTTTGAACATTGTTTGGCTCTATCACAAACGGTTGTTAGTTTTATGGGCTTTTTTATATTTTTTCCCATATATATGACTATATAGTGGGACAGCTTGGAGTTCAATATGTTGATGGATCCTGACCGATGCACTACCCAAAAGCCCCAATTGATATAAACTCATTTGCAATTTGGCATTAAGGGCCCATTTGGGATAACAGTTTTAATTGATAAAAATTAATAAAGCTAATAGAAATTTAAAAGAATAGCGGAGTAAAATAAATAACACAAAAGATTTTAAGTTGTTTTGTCTAGGAACTACATCCACAAATAAAGTTCTTAGAGCTATATTGTTTATTCAATTGAACCTTGGTTCTGTTAACCTGGACACATCACCCAATTGAGATACTTTACCGAGAAAGAAAGTGTTTCATAGGTTAATCCAAAAGAATAATGCTACACTAGTACTTACTCATACTTATTTACACAATTTTTTTTACACCCATTTGTGGCTTTCAAAACCACCATTGAATATAAAATAGATCTTTATCATATTTTAATCAAATGGTAGTTTTAAAAGTCACAAATGGGTGTGAAAAAATTATGTAAAAAAGTCGGAGTAAGTGTAACATTCAAACACTTCCCTATATAGAGTTTTGCAATTGGCTTCAAAAAAAAAAAAAACACTCTCTTCACTCTCCTAAAGAAAACTCATCTGCCGCCCATGCTTGAGAAGGAGGGTAAACCTCCTAGTTTCCCTCCTCCCTCCTTTAACAGTTTTTGGCCTTCTTTCCTACTGATTTTATCTCTTCTAGTGATAACTCCTTTCACTCTAAATTTTTTTCTAGATCAATCTATCGTCTCTGATGATTTATCTCCGATTCTCATGAAACAATAGCAACAATCTCCCTCCTTCGCCGGTCGCTTCACAACTCTCGCGGGCCGTCTCCTCCATCGCGTTGCAGGTTGGATTTGTAGAGTCTCAAAGATCGATTTTTTCAAAGTCAGGTTTGCTTTTCTCCACCAACCCCAGTCTGAAACGTGCCACTCTGCTGAAAGTTTAGAAAGTGCTTTAGGTTTGAATACTTAAGCTAGCACGTATGATATTCAATATATAGACTTCATGTACAACTTAGTGTTTCTATACAACTTGAACTGTATCTAATCGGATGATTACATATATGAAATTTAAACCAACTCTAGAACTACAAGATAAGATAAGTATTATCTTGGACTTTCGGTTGAGCTTAGTTTCTTTGGTTGCTGATCTGATGAAGGACACAGTTGAGTATGCGTTTCATCCTTATCTCTAACAGCCCCTTTCAATCTTAGGGGAGGATGAATCACCGATCGACAGCTTGTCACGCAACATAGTAAATTGGATTGATGTGAGTCCTTTTGTAAAACGATCAGTTAGTTGATTGTGTGTGGAGAGATATTTTACTAAAATGTCTTTATTCACCACTTTTTCACAAATAAAGTAATAGTCCACCTTTATATGTTTTGTACGACCATGATAAACGGGATTAAGATGATCAATAATGATAATCTCAAATATGGTTAGCAGTTAAGTGGTTAAGTGGTTAGCGGTTATTTAACCGCCCGCCTTTACACCCCTTTCAACATCCCCTTTTTCAGTTAGGCTATGGGCCATGTATAACTAGTGGTCCGGGGCAACCAGCTTGGACTTCAATATGTTGACGGATCTACCCAACAACCCCAATTGATACAAACTTATTGGCATTAAGAATCCATTATGGATTATGGTTTTAATAAGTGCGATTTTAAAAATTGCGTTCTTGAAATTGCTACTTATTAAAATCGCAAAGGCGTTTGGAAAAGATGAAATTAATTCTAAGATTAAGGTTAGGTTCAAGGTTAAGGGTATATTTAGGGTTTGTTGGCTTTGAAATTCGTATGATTTCTTATTTATGGTTTAGTCACGTCAATTTGTAAATTGGATTTAAAGTCTGTTTGGTTCTAGGATTTCATAGGCCAAAAGTGAGATTTTTAATAAAAAATCACAGAATTAAAAATTGGAGGTTGAAAATGTAATTGCAGATTTGATAAAAATAAAATCATTTGCCACATCAGAAGTTAACGTTTGAGTATTAATAACTAAATGTGTGAACACCTATCATTATGGTCCAATGGTACTTCTTCCTTTTTATAAATGAACACCTATCCAATGGTCCAATTTTTGCAGCCAGCTCATTCTCTCTGTTTAGCTGTGCTTTGTTGGTTTAAGCTTTCAATTAGCCACTGTAAAAACACTGGATTAGTAGGGAAAAAATATATATAGAGAGTAATGGGTTTTATTAGGTTTAGGATAAACTTTATGATGAAATTCATTCTAAGATTAAGGTTAGGTTCAGGGTTAAGGGTATATTTATGGTTTGTTGGCTTTGAAATTCATATGATTTCTTATTTATGGTTTAGTCACGTCAATTTGTAAATTGGATTTAAAGTCTGTTTGGTTCTAGGATTTCATAGGCCAAAAGTGAGATTTTTAATAAAAAATCACAGAATTAAAAATTGGAGGTTGAAAATGTAATTGCAGATTTGATAAAAATAAAATCATTTGCCACATCAGAAGTTGACATTTGAGTATTAATAACTAAATGTGTGAACACCTATCATTATGGTCCAATGGTACTTCTTCCTTTTTATAAATGAACACCTATCAAATGGTCCAATTTTTGCAGCCAGCTCATTCTCTCTGTTTAGCTGTGCTTTGTTGGTTTAAGCTTTCAATTAGCCACTGTAAAAACACTGGATTAGTAGGGGAAAAAATATATATATAGATTAATGGGTTTTATTAGGTTTAGGATAAACACCACCTTCAATAACAATATTTATTCATGATTGTAGGATGGCCAATTCAAGATTAATGTTTGAGGTCCACTATGGTGGCAGATTCGAGAGGACAGTTGGGTGTCAATACATGGGGGGTGAGGTGGCACTCCATACAGAGAGTGTTGACCTTGATGAATTGTTCTATTTTGAATTGGAAGCCATATGCCGACCTTATGGGTACAAGTCATGGGATTTAATATTTTTTCTTCATCCTGGTGAAAGTCTAGCCAATGGTTTGCATTTGATTACATCTGACCATAATGTACTATTTATGGTTGAACAACATAAAACTCATAACATTGTTCAGTTATACATTGTTTCTTTCGAGGAAGGTATAGTTGATGTTTTTGAGGAAGATGATGAAGATGAAGATGGAGCGAGGGTTGACCTTAATGACCCTTGGTGGCATGATAAGATTAGTGATGAGGAGGATCTATTTGATGTAGATGTTGATGACGATAGTCGTGCGGCTGGACCATCCAGTGTAGTACCAGATAGGTCTAAGTGTCAGGAAGGGGAACAAGATAGGAATGAAAGAGGTGAGGGAGAGGGTAATGAAGCTAATGATGAGGGAGATGGTAATGAAGCTAATGATGAGGGAGAGGGTAATGAAGATAATGATGGGGGAGAGGCTGCTGTTGATGAAGATGCAGGGGGTAACAGTAGCTTTGATTTGAAGAGGCCTTTTCACGATAATGATGGTGATGACGATGATGACAATTCCGAGATGGGTAGGAGTGATATACTTGAGTCACCAGTACCCAGTGATGACGATTGTGAGACACCATCTGTTGCACGCACAATAGATTTCACACATTTGGATCTACAAGATCCATCCATTACAATTGGGATGAAATTCCCAAACATTGAAATGTTTAGTGAGGCCATTAGGGTATACAATGTGAAGAAGGGGAAAGACGTTAAATTCAAAAGAAGTGAAAGAATGAGGTGTGTATGTGTATGCAGAGATGCCAAATGTAAGTATAGGGTGTATAGAAGGAAAATGCGTGATGAAGAGTCATTTCAGGTCAGGTCTATGCAGCCTAGACACATTTATGGTAGGAAATACAGAAACACCATTGTAAACTCTGCTTGGATTGCACATAAACTATTTGATAAGTTTAGGGTTCAACCGAACATCACTACAAAAAAACTCTAAGTTAGTGACTTGCCACTTGTGATGTGCAAAAGGAGAAAAAACGTCACCCTTAGTGTAGTGACTTGCTCCCTGTGACGTGCAGCCGCATGACAGTAAACCGGGTGACTAGAAATTTTTTTTGTGACGTGCAAATTGCCAAAACGTCACCCCAAGAGTGATGTGCAAAAATCGCACGTCACCTTACTAAGAGTGACGTTCAATTTTCTGCACGTCACCCTAAGGGTGACGCATAAAATTTTTAGCACGTCACCCTTAAGGTGACATGCGAAAAATATGCACGTCACCCTAGGGGGGTGACGTGCGAAAAATCTGCACGTCACCCTAGGGGTGACGTGCAGAAAATTTGCACGTCACCCTTAGGGTGACGTTTCACAATGTTTTGCATGTCACTACTCCCTTTATTATTATATTTTTTTTAGGATTTTTTTATTCAAATTTTTTTCTCCGCCACCTGATATATGAATTATATCATCTATCTATTATCATATACACAATCTCAAGTATACCCAATAACAACTTAATTATATTAATCACAACTTCAAAATATATAAATATATCCATGAAATCAAATTACATACTTAATACAAAATAAACATTTAGAAACCCATAACTACATTGTATTTCATCGGTCATCTAATGTCCGATACAAAAAAATACAAATCCGATTGATACTAAAGAAATTTAACAGTAGTCTACATATATAAGGTCAGCAACCCCAAAATATGACGATACAAGATTGGGTGGCAAATGCTTTCCTAGCCTGCAAGATCTGGTGGCAATTTGCTTGATTTATCCACAACTTCACTCAACAGTCAACTGCAAATGATAAAACCATATAAATATAATAAAATATAAAAGTTACAAATTTACTTCGACCCCACGTATATGCACCTTATAAGTTATATAATTATTATATCAAGAAATCACATTAATTTCCAACAGACAGTCCAAAAGATTCACAAATAATTATAGAAAAATCAAATATTATGAATTGTTTTATGTCATCCCTATAGTGCATTTTTTCATTAAATTAATACGTACGTATGAGGTGAACCCCGAGAGAGCTGTGCTGATCCCTGGGATAGTGATGAAGCACGTTGACCAGGTTCGCTTGTCGCATGACCTACATCCCTGTCCTCCTCTCCTACACATTATTACATTGCACCATAAAATGTAATTTTTCCTTTTATCTTTTTCTAATGTTAAACATGTTTGACAAAAAATACCCCAATGAGTAACCAAATTGAATAGCCTATATATATTCTAATAACATTACTCAAGAAAAAGAAAAAAAAAACACACTGATATTGAAGACCATTACAACCACATGTTTGTTTTTTTAATGAACGATTGAATAGCTTTGATTAAGAAACATTAACAAAACACTTAACTTCCAAAATTCAAATTAAATTCATGAATGGTGTAGGAATCATGTATATATAAATGACTCAATTATATATAAGGGCTAATTAAAATAGCTGAAAAAAAAAATTATAAGAGATAAAATTATATTAAAAAAGCTAGAGAAAGAAAAAGAGCTCCGGCCAACACCTGCTTTACATGCCTTGTCCACAACCTCAATCACACAATCCGAACAAAGCCCCACCTCTCGTAGCTAACTTCATTTTCTCTAATGGGGTTCTAACAATACGGATAATCTAAAAAAGATTGATTATTATGGGAGCGCAGTGGCAACAAATTAACCAAGATTAGGATTAAAATTTATATTCTTTGTGCAGTCCCCGAATTGGGGCCATTTGTTGCACTGGTGGTGGTGATTCTTGGAGTTCTCGGGTCGGGGTGTTTTTTCGTCTTTGGCAGGAGAACCTTCCTGCATGCTATAATAGAAGGTTGATCTGATTAGTGGAGTGATGTAAATTTGTTTTTAATTTTTAATTTTTATCACTCTGATTATTTTTTGTGAAGAAAGTGGGTATACCCATTTGTCTTTCATTAAAAGCTAAAGCTCTCAGTCCTGCTGCATCCCTTGCTAGGTTCTTTATTCATTTTGTAGCAAATTGGTCATTGTACCCTGGACTACTTGAATAAAATGCAGAGAAATTTCTTGTTTTTCTCTTAATATTTTTCCTCCCTTGTGTTGTCTTGTTGAAGTAAATTTGTAAAATATTATATATTGTTTGTAGGCTTTGCAATCTTAATTAAGATTGGTAAATCATATATAATAAGGTTTGTATGGCAAAGAGAGTGGGGTAATTGGATCACCCCTAACCACCCTTTCGGTCTATGGTTATGATCATACATACGTAGATAGTTGTGGGGGTGGCTTGGCTACCTAATTAACTTGACAGCCACACTTGTCCTCTCTCCCTCTCTCCCTCTCTCTTTCCTTTTATCTAAAATGATTGCACCGTAAATCTTAAAGCAACGTCCAACCCCAACCCACTCTCGATTTAAGGAAAAAAACTAAAGCAACGTCCCTCTCATTCCTCTCCTGTCTCACCCAAACCAAATGACAATTACCAAATATTTCATCCTTCCATTAGCACCCACACAGCCCCTCACTTTTTAAAGTCACGATACCCACTGTCCCTTAATTTGTTCTTTCAATTTTCTGACAGAGAGAGACAGATCGAGAGGGTGCAGAGTTACCAAATTGTTCATTCCTCAAAAGAATCTGATGACCCTTATCAAACTTTAGAATCCCTAATACACTAAAATGCAGAGAAAACTTTGCTGAATTTTAAACATAATAATCCAACTTTTAAATCCCAAATCAACAATAACATGTACAGAGACAGAGACTAAGAGAAACAGAGAGAAAGATAGAGAGACTCACTTGTGCTTCTCAGTGAGAATTCTACTAAGAATTTGACGCTGCTTTCTGCTTTCTCAGTGAGAATTCTTCTTCTCAAAACCCTAAACACCTCCCAAAGAAACCCAAGAATCCCCTACTGATTAATTATACCCAGCAGAATATATTCGCCCAGCCAGAGAGAGAACGTCGTGCGCAGTGCCGAAGAATACCCAGGAAGTGCGCAGTGCCGAAGAATACGCAGGAAGGAAAGAAAATAGAAGCCGCAGGGGGTGTTCAGCAGAATATATATACCCAGCAAAATCTATTCGTAAATGCAGGGGACCGGAGCTGCAGGGGGTGTTCGGCGCGAATTGAAATATTAAGCCTGAAAGCGCGCGTTCCCATGAACTTCACTGGGTGACGTGTGGAAAGCAGGATACACGTCACCCCAAGGGTGACGTTTAAAAAAATTTGAACGTCACTTTTAGAGGGTGACGTTAAAAAATTTTATGCACGTCACTCTTGGGGTGACGTGCAAAAATTTTAAACGTCACCCCCTAAGAGTGACGTGGAAATATTTTAAACGTCACCCTTGGGGTGACGTATGACCCATTATTTGCACGTCACTCTTTGTTTGTGACGTTTAATATTTTTAGCACGTCACCCCTATTATGACGTGTTAGTTTTTGAACATCACCCTTATAAGGGGTGACGTTTTTTTTGTTTGCATGTCATCCCTAGGGTGACGTTTCATATTTTCCTTACTATTTAAACGTCACTAAGGTAGAGTTTTTTTGTAGTGCATGCCTTTGGATGCTATCCAACACGAAGTGAATGATAAATGGCATGTGGATGTCAATCCAAGTATGATGTACAGAGCTAGGAGGAAGGCCAAAATGAAATTGTATGGGAAGCTTAAGAATCAGTATGAGAGGTTGTGGGACTATTGTGAGACATTTTTTTTTTTTTTTTGAAATAAAAATTGCTTTTATAAAATCAAACTTAAGGTTGATCCACACTTACAATTTCCTGCACAAACAGAGGAAAATTATCAAACCAAATACGTTCCCCCCCGTCAGATAAAGCTAATCTAGCTAAATTATGAGCAGCCCCATTTGTCCCCCTGTTGACATGAGTAACCTTCCATGTGTTGAAGTTCTGAAGAAGTGTCTTTATGTCATTCAAAACAGGTCCATCGTGCCCCCAACAATGATCGACGCTATTGATTCCTTGGACCACCTCCTTGGCATCTCCTTCCACTTCCAAATAGATTACTCCCAGTTGGACGCCTAGAACCACCGCCTTCCAAGCTGCTAGCGTTTCTGCCGTCGTCGGATTGTATATGAGATTACACGTAGAACATTGCATTGCTAGAACCCGCCCTTCATGGTTCCTTGCTATGGCGCCAAGACCCACAGTGCAAGTTCTTTCGTTTACAGCAGCATCCCAGTTTATTTTTACAACTCCCACAGGCGGCTTCAACCATCTCACTTGTGTCCAGTTGCAGGTATTTCCAAATGTAGGATCTTCCTTGTTCTCTGTTGTAGATGCTTGATCATATTGTTCCATTTGAAGTCGGGCAACCTGGACAATTTTCTCTGGAGACTTGAATTCACCATTGAAGACAAAATCGTTTCATCGGAACCAAATCTATCGTATCACAAAAACCAGCAGCCGTAAATCATCAGCCGGCAATCGCTCCACTAGATGCATAAAGACGGCCAAAAAATCATCTTCGTCAACAGGACTTTTCTGGATCCTCGGAGGACATTCCTTCCACACATCTTGTGCCGCTGGACAGCTCCATAGACTATGCCCAATCGTTTCTGTTTCTAGCTTACAAATCAGGCATTTATCATCTTGGGTCACTGCTCGTTTGGAGAGGTTTCCCTTGGTCGGGAGTATGTTATTGCATGCCTTACAAAGAAATAAATGTATCACTCTTGGGCATTGTAGCTTCCAAATTACCTGCCATAACCTCTCCTTTTGTCCTATGGTAGAGCACTCGCCATTTCCTACCAAGGATAACTCCTTTGCCAAATGATAAGCACTCCAGACTGTGGATATTCCTTTTTTTGTGCCCGCCCATACTATTTGATTTGGCTTTCCCAAAGGACTGATGACCATATTGCATATTCGCTTTGCTTCATCTGCTGGGAATATTTCTTGTATCAACTCATAATTCCACCACTTCGTTGTGTCATCAATTGAAGCACTCACTTTGTTATTTTCTCCCAAAATTCGCACTAGTGCTTGAATTTTGCCTGTGTAAGAAGAATCAATCCATTTATCCCCCCAGATATTTACTGACTTACCATCCCCCACCCTCCATAACATCCCGGCTTCTACTAAATGTTTTGCTCCCCATAGGCTCCTCCACACATAAGATGGATTACTACCTAGCCGAGAGGTGATAAAGGTCTCCTTTGAAAAATACTTCGATTTTAAAATTTGAGCCACCAAACTATCAAGATTAAGCATTATCCTCCACCCTTGTTTTGCTAACAACGCCAAATTGAAAGGCTCCAAATCTCTGAATCCCAGACCCCCTCTTTTTTTTGCCAAACCCATCTTACTCCACTTTAACCAAGCGATCTTTGAGTTATTTTTTTGATGACCCCACCAAAATTTAGAAAACAAAGCGTTAATCCCCTGGCACAATGATTTTGGCAGTTTGAACACACTCATGGTGTAAGTTGGAATAGCCTGTAGCACTGACTTTAGTAATACTTCTTTCCCTCCATGAGACAGAAACTTCTCTTTTCACCCGTTTATTCTTTCCCAAATATGCCCTTTTATAGATGAAAAGGATGCCGTTCGGGACTTTCCCACCATTGATGGCAATCCTAAATACTTCTCAAAACAATTGGTTGAGGTCACCCCCACCAAGTTGCCAAGAAGTTCCTTCGTTGCCTGTGGTGTGTTCTTACTAAAAAATAAAGAGGTCTTCTCCCTGTTTAATTTTGTCCTGAAGCCCTTTCATATAACTCCAAAATTACTTGAATCTTTTCCCATTCTTGCACATTGGCCTTACAGAAGAGAACACTATCATCTGCAAAGAAGAGATGGTTGATCTTAGGTCCTCCTCTGGCAATAGCCAAACCCGTAATATGGCGCTCCTGTTCTGCCTTATGTAACAAATGACTCAATCCTTCCACACAAAGTAAGAATAGATATGGGGATAATGGGTCCCCTTGTCTAATACCCCTTGAAGGATGAATATTTCTGTAAGGTTTCCCATTAATCAAAATCGAGTAATTGACAGTTCGGACACATTTCATGACCAGGTGGATCCATTGTTCTAAAAAACCAATTTTCCTCATAATGGCCTCTAAAAAATTTCACTCCACCCGATCATATGCTTTGCTCATATCTAACTTTAACGCCATAAACCCCTGTTTCCCCTTTAACCGAGTAGCCATGGTATGAAATGCCTCAAAAGCCACTATAATGTTATCGGTTATATGCCTACCCAGAATAAATGCACTTTGGTTAAAGGATATAATATGAGGTAAAACTATTTTCAACCGGTTTGCCAACATTTTTGCAATAATCTTATATAATACATTACACAGACTTATTGGCCGGAAATCAGTAACACTGACCGGACTTTTGATTTTTGGAATCAAAGCAATATATGTTTCATTCAAAGTGTTATAAAAAATTCCATGATTCAAAAATTCAAGTGCAGTTTTACATACCTCATTTCTGACAATGGGCCATGATCGTTGGAAGAATCCAGCACTAAATCCGTCAGGTCCTGGTGATTTCATAGGCTGCATCTGCTTCAAAGCTTCATCAACCTCCATTTCAGTGAATACACGTCCCAAAACCTGGTTCATCTCTGTCGTCACACAATTCTCCATACCTGCTAAACAATTCTTAACCCCAACTGTATCCCCCGTTGTGAATAATTCCTAATAGTGCTCCAAAAAAACTTTAGGGATATCGGGATGAGTCTGCCATTCCCGACCTGCTGTGTCACGGATCTTTTGAATACAATTTGTTCTTCGACGTTGATTTGCCCAAGCATGAAAATATTGTGTATTTCGATCTCCATTTTTATACCAGTTTTGCTTCGCTTGTTGCTTCCAACGTAAATCCTCCTGTTCCAACAGCTTCTCAATCTCTCCTTGTAAAATTTTTATTTCTTTACTGTTTTCAGGGCTTTTGCTTCTTTGTAACAATTCCAGTTCTTGCGTTTTCTGTTTGATAAGAGCAATATTGTTGCCAAACTTTCCTCTACTCCAGCTCATTAAAATGGTTCGGCACTGAGCTAGCTTTGATCGTGCATCATCGTTAGGCGCATCGTTCCATGCCTTTTCTACAACATTTTGGTATTCCTCATCCAATGTCCAGCTCATCTCAAATTTAAAATCCCGTTTACCTTTGTCATCTCCTTGCCCATTGTTCTCCCAATTTAGCAACAAAGGTTTATGGTCAGAGGATCGTGCCGCTAAAACTTGCACACTAGCTCCTCCCAACAAACAACACCATTGAGAATTTGCCACAGCTCGATCTAGGCGGACTTTGACAAGATTACCATCCGGTTGACAATTGGTCCAAGTGAATTTGTCTCCCTTATATCCAAGGTCACTAAGATTGCATTGCTCCAAAGTTGTCCTAAATAAATCCATTTTCCCCTCTCGTCGTGGGTTAGCACCCCACTTCTCACTTTGGTCCACAATTTCGTTAAAATCTCCTATGCAGAGCCACGCCAAAGGTGAGTAAGATTGCAAGTGTTTCAATAATTCCCAAGATTCTCTTCTTTTATTCCATTCTGGATGGCCGTAAAATCCGGTAAGTTTCCACTGAACACCCGTTATAGTGTTTGTTACTATTACATTTATATGGCATCGTGAATAATTCTGTATCTCTAATTCGTCGACCTCTCTCCATAACAATGCTAAACCGCCACTCTTACCCACCGGGTCCACCACAAACAAGTCAGTATAGCCAAGTTGACTCCGGATTACTTCCATCTTTATTTTATTCCTTTTTGTTTCCATGAGAAACAAAAAGTTGGGTCTCTTCTCCTTTACCAACTGGCAAAGGTCCCGAACTGTCCGAAGGTTCCCAAGCCCCCGACAGTTCCAACTAATTAGGCTCATGGTTGTTGGTGGGGCTGCAAAGCAGCCTCCGCCTTCTCCTCTTCATTGTCGGACTCCGCCTCTAAATAATCTTCCCACTTATGAATTTTCAAGTGTCTAAGATCATCACCATCCAACATTTCTAAGTCCCCTTTCCTCTTTCCCAACTGTGTATGAGGTAAGCCGTCTAACATTATTCCCTCCTCCTTACTTCGTTCTGTCCTCTGCCAAACCGTTGGATTTTTTTCTTTTTTTTCCTGATAGAAGTTCTCTGTTTCCTCTTTTCCATCAGAGTTTTCCTCCTCTCCGGTACTGTTTTTATTTAAAGACAACACTGTTTGCTTTTCATAATTCTTTTCCTTCTCTAAAAGATCGTCGTGTTTCTCTCCTATAGCAATTTGACCCTTCATTTTTCCACTCTGAACGTTTGCCTTTTGGTTTGACGAGCAGAAGCTCATGTTTTTCGCTAGTATTACAGATGTGACGTCAGAGGCCACTTGGCTCACACTATGGGCCGCCACATTTCCAACAAGCCTACCAGTTAATATTTCTTCTAAACCGAAGCCTTGTTTCTTTTCCACGCCACACAGATTCACACATTCGGCCATCATTTTCTCACTTTGGGCCCCCATAATACCATCCGTTTTTCCTTCTGAATTTGGGCCTATAGGTATTGACCCTGTTGCATCTTTTTGGACCCATTTAAAATAGCTCGGGTCCCTTATCTTCTCTAACTGCACTGTTTTCCCCCTTTCATTACTCTGGTTTTTCTTTCCTTGTGAGTCTCCCAGAAATCCCTCTTTGCCCGTTAACCCCATATACCCATTACTTCCTGAAATAACTTCATGCACTACTGTTTTCAACAAAATTAAACTCGTTTGAGAAAGATTAGTTGTGCTTACCTTAAGAGGATGCTGATTAGGCGTAGGGTTTCCCCTAATCACGGTTTGTTCCATCTCTGTTTGATCTCTGCCACCGCCTGACTTTGTGTCGAAAAATCGCACTTGGAGATAGCTCAGTGGCACCCATCCAGTTCCACTGCTTTACCCCTGTTTTCTGGGTTTTTCTGCCCTTAGCCACACTCCCCATTCCTTCTTTTGGTCTGGACGAGTTCGGGTTGGGCAGCCATTCTCTCCATGTGCAATTCTACCGTAGTTGAAACAGAATACTGGTAGGTTTTTGTACTTGAAATTCACCCATTGTGCCTTCCCTGCTACGGTGAGGGACCTCCCCCTCTCCAATGGTTTTTGTATATCAATTATTACTCTGATTCGCATCACGCTTCCCCACTCTACTCCTTCCCCTGCGATGTCCACAGCCTCCAGAACTCCCAACGAGTTTCCAATCTTACTCCCGATCATCTTTGTCATACAGATCAACGGCAAGTCATGAACTTGAATCCAAAAAGGCGATGTCAAAAAATTCCACTGGGAGGATGGAATGCTTCCGTCAAAATCCGATAGGGCAATAAGGAATCGATCAAAAGACCATGGACAGCCCTCCATAACCTTCAATTTGTCTGCCTCTTGACTGAATTCGAACATCCACACATTGGGTTGGATCTCCTTGAAAATGACTTCTTTTTCCGTTCGCCAAATCTGTTTGAAAACGTTGATGAAACCTTCTTTGTTTACTCGTTTGCTAGCCCAAATTTTTCCAATCAGACAATTGTTTTCCTGCTGTTGAGCTTCAGCCACTTCAAAATCCTTCACATCTATTTCCAGTTGTTCTCCTTCTGAGAGCGTGGTACTTCCTGTTAACCTGTTCATCATCTTGCTCTACGATCGTTTTTCCTTCCCAACCCTCACCCACGCCCTTCTCAGAGTATCAGAGAAAACTGCAGATTAATGATCATTTTAATACCACATTAGACCGCGTGAAATTAAAAATGTTCCCGACTATTGTGAGACATTGAGACATACTAATAACGAAAGTTGTGTTGTGATGAAAGTTGACCGGCCAAACCCTAATTTTCCTCCAAAGTTTGGAAGAATGTATGTTTCCCTGGCAGCCACGAAGAAGGGCTTCTTAGAGGGTTGTAGGCCTATTATCAGGGTAGATGGGTGCTTTTTGAAAGGACCATATAAGGGCCAACTACTTTCTGCTGTTGGGAAAGATGGGAACAACAACATGTATCCAATCGCTTTTACGGTTGTTGAGGCGGAGGTGAAAGACAGCTGGATTTGGTTCCTTAAAACCCTAGTCTCTGATCTTGGTACCCATGCTAGGCATGCTAGGCCTACATTCATATCAGATCGACAAAAGGTAACTTTTAGTGTTTTTGTTTTTCCAACACTTTATATATTCATTAAATTATATTGATTGAGTTGGTAACATAATTTTTTTGTTTTGTTTTTTTTTTTTTTTGTTTTGTTTCGGTTTTGTTGTAGGGTCTTATGCCAGCTTTTGATGTTGTTATGCCAATGGTTGATCACAGGATATGTGTCAAGCATTTCTATGCCAACTTTAAAGACATTGGTGGGCATCGAGGGTTGGCATTCAAGGAAAAGTTGTGGGCTTCAGCGTCTTCATACACAGAGTATGAATTCACTGAACATATGGAGGAGTTGAAGAAGATGGATGAGAAGGCATATGAATATTTGAGTGAGGTTGACCCTAGTACATGGTCTAGGGCATGGTTTAGTGACTACCCTAAGTTTAACTTGTTAGTGAACAACATTTTGTGAGTGTTGGAACTCATATATTTTGAAGGCTCGTGATAAGCCAATCTTGACCATGTTGGAGATGATAAGAAAAAAAGCTGATGAGGAGATATCAAGCGAAGAGGGAAGGGATAGAGAAGTTGACTGGGAGGTTATGTCCTAGGATTGCTGCTAAGATGGAAGCAATTGGGTTAGTGGCAGTGAATTGCGTTGCAGCTTATGCTGGTGAGTCAATGTTTGAGGTGGATTGTCCGGATAATAGACAATTTGAGGTGTATAAGAAGGCATATGCCCCAATTATATACCCAATGCCTAGTGAGGAATAATGGATGAAGACAAGGCATGACAAATTGGAGCCTCAAAGAGGAAGAATTGCACCTGGCAGGCTAAAGAAGCAAAGGAGAAGGGCTCCCGATGAGAGTAGGGACCGAAGAACCCAGATCGGATGAGAAAATTTAGTGCAAGGATGAAATGTGGGAACTGTCATGGTCTTGGACACAACAAAAGGGCATGTCCACTTAACATAAGTGAAGCATCGAATGTAAGCTTTTTCATAAATGAAAGTTGACATGTTCAAATGTTTTATATGGTAATTTGACATTATACTCAACTTATTATTTTTGATGTTATGCATGCAGGCAAGAAGTGTTGGTTTCAAGAGACTGAAAGTGACCAAGGGCAAAGGCAAACAAAGTAGTGTGGATAATGTAATTGTATGTGTGCTATATAGGGTTTAGTGCTTACACAAGGTAGACCACTGTTTGACTGAATAAATTTTTTTTTTGTTTTTTTTTTTTTTGGGTTATGTGTGTAGTCGCAAAGCCCTAGTTCAACTACACCTCAGGTAAACAAAGGCCAACAAACAGTTACGGATAAGGTAGTTTAATTATGGCATGCTTTATTGAGCTTATTTTAGTATTAGTGAAAGTGAACTATTTTAGATTGTTTGTATCAACTATGGAGTGTACTTGTAAAATATGAAGTCAATGCCATAAATTTTAATCAACTGTTTAACAAATATATATTCATTAAATTATGCAGAGGGCTCAACTGAGGAGTAGTGGTCCACAATCAGCTTCTGTTTTTAAGGTAATTAACTATAAACTGTTTTGTTATGTTTTGATTATTTGTTTTCCTGACTTGTCACCATTGTTGATTTGTTTTTAACATGTACAGAAGAAAGCATCTACCAGCACTAAGGCACCTACCAGCAAAGCATCTACCGGCAAAGAAATCCACATCCCACATCTTCTTGATGAGAGAGAGCACACACCACCTCCTGGATTTGCTGATGAACGCAGAGGATTATCGCCTAACGGAGCTGCTGATGAAGGAAGAGTATAACCACCCCCTGGATTTGATGTAGGCATTGTATTACCTCCAGCATGGAGTGTGTCACTTAAAGCCTTAACCGATGATCTCATACTTCCCCCGGGGTTGTCCATAGGAGGGCCTGCATTAAGGACTCGGCGTTCGGATCGGATAGCTGGTATTTGTCGCACCGCTACAATAAAAAACACTGGCCCAATACACATTGACTTAACTAAAGACCTTGATAGTGAAAGTGAAAGTATTGCAAGAAGATGGCCTTGGACTAGGGGTGGTGCAACTTTAGGAGCTGCAAGAAAAGGTCCTAAGACTAGAGGTGGTGCAACCACTGGTGGGACAACAAGGGGTGGTACTACCACTGATGGGGCAGCAAGGGCTGGTGCAGCCACTAGAGGTTGTGGACCAGCAACTAGAGGTTGTGGACCAGCAACTAAAGGTGGTGGGGCAGCAAGAGGTGGTGGAACAGCAGCTGTGAAGGGCAGAGGTGTTGGAAATGTTTCGTCGTCAAACCAAGTCAAAGGCAAACGAATTGTCACAAGCATAGAAAAATGAATAGAAATTATGGAATCAAAAATGAAAAGAAAAGAACGAGATTGGAAGCCATAAAACTTTGTTGATTAAAACTTTTTTACTTGACAATGTTGGTTTTGGTATCATACCAATGCCAGCTTCTGATGTTGTTAGGTGATTACAATGTTGGTTTTGGCATGCACATTTGTTTATATGTTTGTGCTATGTAATTATAAGTGCTATGTTGTTTAGCTATGGGGATGTAAACAGGTGATGAAATGAACATCTTTGATATTATGGTATTTTGCCATTTTGATTATTTGTGTGTTGTATTGGCATTATGAAGGTCAAACCCTATGAAATGCATAGAAATGAAAATATTAGGTATTATGTTTTGGAAGGTGATTTGGTATGAAGATCAATACCATAGTTGTGTGTGAAGATTTGATATTTTGGTATTATGGTATTTTGGTATTTTGGATATTTGTGTGTTGTGTTGGTAAGAAGGCCAAACACTATGAAATGTTTTGGTATGAATATCAATACCATAGTTGTGTTTTGGTCATAGTTTTATTTTATTCTCAATTATTGCACGTAGCTTTATTTTTAGTTCAATTATTGCATGCTTCATTACCACCTGATTAGCAAGACAAAGACCACCGAAGAATAATTGTGGTAAATTACCTAAACCCATATATGGTTGAAAAAAAAAACCCCTAAACATTTACATTTTTTTTTGTTTTTTTTTTTTTAATAATATTCATTCAATGTGTAACCCCATATATCAATCCAAAGAAGCAAAAAATTGGTATATGCATTTGAAGTGATGGTTGTTGATTCGCTTCTAGTAATATATAACAAATTTCACACGGGACTAATAATACATAACAAATCCCACACGGGACTAATAATATATAACAACTCCCACATGGGAGTGACACCAAACCAACCCACAAAAGCCAATGGCATATCAAACCCATATGGGACTAATGTCTTGATATTAAACAAATCCCACATGGGAGTGAAACCATAAGTACACAAAAAAAGTAGAACATGATCCACCGCCTCCGCCATGAGGGACAACCTCATGACAGCATTCCATGGCCAAAGTTGCAGCCAGCTTTTCTATTGTGAGAGTCTCCAAAGAGGCACATGCACAATGCAAACATCAATACGATCCACGAACACACAATGATAGTATGGTAATTCTTCTTCATTGCATGCATCTTTATATCCCCAATCTCGATTTGTTTACGATAATCTGATATCTCATTCACAAGTTGTTCCATCTCTGCCTTGAGCTGTGTTGTGACAAAAACCTACCTAAATTAATAGGCAAATAATTGTACGTTTTACTTGCAAGTGCACAAGGTCAAAAGTGTAGTAAAGTGTAAGTGTAAGATCGATCCCACAGGGATTGGTAAACTATGCTTAAAATTAAATTCGCAATAAAAAATAAAAGAGAAAAATTGAGTTTGATTTAAATAATGGGGAAGAGGTAGGGCTTTGATTTCCACCACTAATCATGCTTATATAATAAAACAATATGCCAATGCTCAAATTACATGATGAATATTCAATGGTTGCCAACCTAAGGGCATGGTGTATACTCCTTAAGCTATTGGTTTCCCTAAGCAACGAATTAGGCATGGTGTATACTCTAACTCTTTTCTT
>CM017322.1:31351255-31442956 GCA_006937295.1 Carpinus fangiana
AGTCTTGATTAATCTGCAAAACACATTACAACTAACAATTACCAGCCTGAATTAATTGAATAGATAAACTAAACAAAATTATGAAGTTATGCCCTAGGATTGCTACATAAAATATGAAGAACTTGCCTTCCAATTTTCACAACTGACGAACCTCCTTCCAAAGTTTTTCTTAGTGTTTGCGGTTTTCACAACAGTGGGACGTTTGCAAAAGCAAACATGCTGCACTGCACTTGAAGCACTACTATTGCCTGAATCATAATAAAAGCTTGTACCTTCATGATGAAAACTTGCACTTTCATTCGAGGTATCCATTCTACATGATACAGTAATACGTAATTAGTTTGCTTGCACATTTAAAAACTATTTATCACATTTCAAAGCTTGCACCAAACTACCATCTCGAAATGACCAAAAGCCCTAATTCATGCATGCATGAGACCAAGGTTTTCTGAAACCTAACTAACTCTATTGGTTTTTTTTTTTTTTTTTATACATTTTTTTTTTTGGCAAAACAATTAGACAAAGAGTGGAATGGAGGAAGCTTATTTCAAGCTGAATTTCAGGCTAACCTTCGGGCTTATGCTGACGAGCTTCGTCTGATCCTATCATCCTATAATTATTTACATAAACAGAAAATAAAGTGGACATAACAATTGCTTATAACAGTTCAGTAGAAAGTCGACAGTTCAATACACTACTAAATTCATCCATTAATCGTTGCAGCATGAAAAATTCATGTTAATTGAAGACTAAACCATAATATTCCCATAAACAACAAGAACCCTAACAAATATTCCCACAAAAACCAAATTTTACACAGAAACGAGCTGAAATTTGGGCATACCTCTTATATGTTTGAAAGAGGGAAAATGCCGAAATCGTCTGTGTCGAAGAGGGAAAATGCTGTTCAAACCTTGTGGACTCCAAAGCTGTCGCTGAAGTGGGAGCACGAACGAGAGTTCTAGATTCGGCAGGGGTCGTTGTCGAAGAGGGGAAATGCTGAAAAAACCTTGTGGACTTCAAACCTGTCGCTGGAGTGGGAGCACGAACGAGAGTTCCAGAAGGAGGGGTCGTTGTCATGCAGCTCACGCTCGTGTGTTTGGTGTGTGGATGGGTGTTTGAGTTATAAGAGAGAGGATAGGGTCAGCAGCACGTGTGGGTGGTGGGCAAAAGATGAGGGGTAAAATGGGAAGATTTAACCCTAAACGGTCACGTGAGGCGCACGTGGGACGGAATCCATCCAATTTGACGGCCAAATTGACATTGGGGTTAACATTGCAAGTTTTTGAAACTTCATGGGAGTGGATTGCAAATTTTTAAACTTTGGGGTTAACATTGCAAAATCGTTGAAACTTCATGGGTTAAAAATGAATTTTCCCCTAATTTTTTTAAAGGTAGTTATTTTAATTTGCATCTTTTTTTTTTTTTCTTAGCGGGCACTTTTTGGATTTTTCTTCTACTTTTGCTTTACATAAATACATTGTGTAACAGGACAACCCAATCCAAAGAGACTTGGATGATGCTTTTTTTCTTCTTCTTCTTCTTCTTCTTCTTCTTCTTCTTCTTTTTTGACATGTCCGCACAAGAGGGGGGATCGGAGGGGGATTCGAACTAGTGACCTCGGCTTTATTAGGCATGGTCCTAGCCGATTGAGCTACCTCTTGAACACTTCTTCTTTCTTTTTTAGGTAAAAATCATTTTTAGAATAAGTATATGGACCATTGGTTTGGTGTTGTTAAATCACCACTTGTCTTAAACACTTAAGTTGATAGGAATATGTAATTTTAAGGGGAAAATGCAGTTTTAACCCATGAAGTTTCAGTGGTTTTTCAATTTTAACCCCAAAGTTTAAAAAGTGGCAATCCACCCCCCTGAAGTTTCAAAAACTTGCAATGTTAACCTTCCGTCTATTTTTCCGTTAAAATAGACGAAATTTTTTTAAAAAAGAAGCCTGAAGGTAGTTTCGTCATTTCATAATTTTTCATCCATTTTAACGGAAAAACTAATGGCGGGGTTAACATTGCAAGTTTTTGAAACTTCAAGGGGTGGATTGCAAATTTTTAAACTTTGAGGTTAAAATTGAAAGATCACTGAAACTTCATGAGTTAAAACTGCATTTTTTCCCTAATTTTAATCACTTAATAAATAGGGAAAAATTCACTTTAGCCCCCCTGAAGTTTCAGGGGTTTTTCAATTTAAACCCCAAAGTTTAAAAATTTTCAGTTTACCCCTTTGAAGTTTCAAAAACTGGCAAAATAGACCTTCTGTTAACTTTTTCCGGCAACTTGGACGGAATTCGACGCACGTGCATCTCACGTGACCTATTAACCCATTTTTTCCAATTTTACCCTCAATCCCAACCACACGTCGTCGTTTTGAAAAGAGAAGCAACCATAACATAACACCCAGAAAGCTTGCGGAATTGCATTGCTTTGGAGGAAGGCGTGCATGTTGCTCCAATGCCGGATCTTGCTGACCCTAAGAGAGACCGAGTTGAGGACCTGGTGACCGGTTTCCGGCTGAGAATCCCGGTTTCCTGACCCACCGAACTACTCTCAGGCGAGTTGTCAGCTCTGTGAACAACCCTAGTGTTACCGTGAACCACGTCCCTGAAGCTACATATGGAGCTGCAAGAAGACCCAAGCTTCGAGTACCCAGCGGCGGCGTTTTTTGAGGGGTCGTGCACTTGTGACCCTTCGATCTGCTTGCAGGTGAGGAGGTTCTTGACTTGGTCCCATGAAGATGGCTGGTTCTTCTAAGGCTTTCGCTTGCGTTTGGATTGTTATTTTTTGGCCTGATCAGACGACGGCTCTGGTAAGAAAGTGAAGAGAGCCATAAAAGAGGAAATAAAAGATCAGAAGTAAAGCAAGAAAGGTGGTGTCTCTTGAAAGCTGGGCGTGGTGTAATGGAGAGGGATCCGAGACGAGGTAATAAGAAGGCGGGCAAAGCGGGTGGAGTGGTGGGTCTGCCTTGGTTTATTGTCCCATTTATTCTTATCTGCTTTTGGGATTAACTCATGTGCTTGTCTTACGCTTGGAAGTGCATCTTCGATGATAGTTGACCTATAAAAGTTCAAATCTTAAAAACTACCGTACTTTTAAGTATCTATATATATACTAATATATTAATATTTATCATCTTTGTTGCTCTAGATCTCAAAAGTATGGGCTGGAATCTTCATCCAACTACGACACTAAAATAATCTGCTTTCACCCGTATGCGTTATAGATAAAATATATCCAGCCCATCAGCAAGAAAGATGCAGAAAAAAAAAGAAAAAGAAAAAAAAAAAAAAGAGGCATGCTAAATAATGAGCACGCATGCATGCATAACACTAGGCATGCGGCCTGATTGGGTGTCTCAGAGAGAATCGATAGCGGGAACAGTTGTCAGTACTTATTGTCCATCTATTCCATATGTGTAAGCATGCACGGACCCACTGGCCACCTCCTCTGTTTTAGTTTCCATAAACAGAGTATAACAGAGAATGTTCATGGCTTGCTTAGTTGCCACCAAAGTAGCCATTAACATGTGCCAAAGCATTAGTTGCTCTACCCGACATCCTTAGTTCAAGCCAACCCAATGAGACATCCTTAAGGGCTCCGAAGTTGACGAACTTAGACATGCGAAAACTGCAAGAGAACAACTTCAGAGACTCGAGAGCTGCGTTTCCGTACACAATCAATGGCGAGTCAGAGCCTTCAATATCGCGGATACTGCAGGAATTCTCTAAGCTTTTCAGAGCCTTCAATATCGCGGATTTCATTCCTTGGCTCAACTGGGTCGACCCACAGGGGCTCTACACGTGACCCGCGAAGATATCAGTGTCAGTGAAGGAGCTGACATTGATATCTTCGTGACCAGAAAAGCTTCGGGAACCAGCTGGACGTGAAGGAGGCCAAGTCGCTGTTGCAGTGCTGCCGAGATCACGGCGTCAACTTCTTCCACAACACCGAGGTCTACGCCAATGGCCGAGCTGAAGATAGAAAAGGCATAGCCGGCTCTGATTGTTGGGAAAAGAATGTATTTCCAGGGTTTGAAGGGGTCGTGAATTGTTTCTATCGTAGAAGACGTCTCTCTTCCTTCCATGGGAATCCTAGGAAAAAAATTCATGTTATGGTTGCTTCTCTTTTCAAAACGACGACGTGTGGTTGGGATTGAGGGTAAAATTGGAAAAAATGGGTTAATAGGTCACGTGAGACACACGTGCGTCGAATTCCGTCCAAGTTGCCGGAAAAAGTTAACAGAAGGTCTATTTTGCCAGTTTTTGAAACTTCAAGGGGGTAAACTAAAAATTTTTAAACTTTGGGGTTTAAATTGAAAAACCCCTGAAACTTCAGGGGGGTAAAGTGAATTTTGCCCTAATAAATATTTTAACACTCTCCCTTACATGTGGGCCCAAACCTTTTTTTAATAGGTGAGGCCAAACACGTGGAATATTTAATTTATATAAGAGTGAATTTATGGAGTCAAGGTTCGAACCCAAAACCTTTGGCTCTGATACCATGTTAAATCACCACTTTCCTAAAAGTTTTTTTCTTCTTTTTTGTGATGGTGACAGTGAGATTGGGTTGTAATATTGTGGCTTGAACGTGGTGGAATGAATGGACTCCATGGTTACATGCGGCTAAATAACTATCTAATTTTGGCAACCTGCTCCCCCAATTTCTTTGTGATTTTTTGCTTGAGATCGATGGCTTTACTTAAGTGTTGACCTATGCGATCAAGATATGAATCCTTAATACCTCTCGCAGATTATGAAAAATATACTATGTTAAATCATCATTTGTTTTAAAAGCTTAAACTGATAGAAATAGATAAATTTAATTAATTATTCAATACTTTAACAAGAAGAACGTCAATGTAGTTAAAGAAATAATTAGGGAGCCTTTTGCTTTAACATCGCTTTCTCCTTTAAAGAATTCGTTTCTAATTAATTAATCAATACTTTAACGGGAAGGACATTAATGTAGTTAAAGAAATAATTAGGGAGCCTTGTGCTTTAACATCGCTTTCTCCTTTAAAGTATTTGTTTCTCTTTTTAAAGTGAGAATGAATTCTTTTGTTCAAAAAGATGGGTAAAATTCATACTCAATACTGATGTGGAACATACTTTGCTTGAGTTCCAGGTATTGTACGTATGGAATCCATTCTCTTATTCAACATGATCGACATTCTCTTAATTATCACGACCATGATTATTTATATACATATTATTACCTATTTGAACTCAGATCACTGTTGAACTAATTAACATATACCCATACGTACAACCTCGTACAATTCAATGTATCAAATTCAATCATTGAACTTAGATCACTGTTGAACTTAATTAATTAACATATGCCCATTCGTACAATTAGAGACGGATCTAGAAAGTTGGTGGAGAGCGACCAAATGAGTATTTTTATTTTTTTGGCATGGCCAAATGCCTGTAAATAATTTTTTTTTTTTTTTTTTTGGGAGGATTTGGGGTAGGTCAGGGCCATCCCCTTTCTCCCCCTAAATCCGCCCCTACGTACAACCTCGTACAATTTATTGTATCAAATTCGGATCAAGAATGAAAAAGATCCTCATCTGTAACATTTTTCCTATTCAATTAGAGAAAAAAAAAATTAAAAAAAAAATGAATCAAATTCAATCACTGGACTTTAACATATGTACGTATACCGAAAATATATTATCATGATTGCCAAATTGAATGCTATAATGTTGGGTCGATTAGTTGCACTGCATGTTCTTGATTTCTTTTTGCTTTTTATGTTTTTTTTTAAAAAAAAAATTATATTTTGAGAAAACTTCACTTACCACACCCTTATCTTTTATAACATTTGCAATTATACATTTAAACTTTAAAAAGTGTCAATTTAGAGTTATCATCTTTCAGTGTGTAATGCCAACCCTCCCATCCAAATTCACTTTTGAGATATGATAACCCTAAATTATCATTTTTTTTTAAGTTTAAGGGTATGATTGCAAAAGTGATGAAAGATAAAAGGTGATAAGTGAAGTTTTCTTGAAACATATTAGATTATGACACTTGGCTTGGCACTTATTAGAGTAGGTTGAAGTAAATTTTCTTCAAATTGTGTCCATTTTTGATTGGGTGGAGATAAAAGTGTTTTTAATGTATTCTAGATGAGATAGTTTTATGCTTTGTTTGGCAAAGCATTTTCCTTAGACACTATAGTTGATGTAGATTAATGTGAAGAAAAAAAAAAAAAAAAAAAAAAAATTGGTATAAAAAAGTGAAAAAATTTTGTTTTGTGGTGATTTTTTCATTTAAATAATAATAAAAAGTGAATGATATGATATAAAAAGTGAAAAAAATTAGAATGTTTTGATATTGATTTTTTCGAAGAAAAAAAAATGTGATAATAATAATAAAAGAAAAACAAGAGTTTTGCCAAATAAAGCCATAGTGTCCAAACTACGTACCCAAATATATACGCTAATAAACATTTGAGAGGACTCAGTTTATACATAGCAGAGGACTCAGTTTCTTGTACAAATCTATACATCAGTCTAAGCCTAACTCTATTCTCTTTGTCTTCCCTTGTTCCTAGTATATATAGAGTGAGGCTAGGAAATGGAGATCGGTGAGACAATTGAGATCACCAAGTTCATTATGAACGAGCTGTTTGAAGTGGCCGCGAAAGGCGAATGGGATAAAGTGGTCGACATATATCGAACCATCCCGGAGGCTCACAAGGCCAAATGCAGCAGCTCAGGGGACACCGCATTACACATAGCTGTCTCCCATGGCAACGAGGAGATAGCCAAACAACTTATAGCTGAAATAATTTCCTCTAAAGAAGGACGCAAAGAGGCTCTAGAAATTAAAAACGACAAAGGGGATACTCTTCTTCATGTTGCTTTTTCAAAGGGGAATGAAGATATGTGTGAACTCATTGCAAGACTTTATCCACCATTGGTGGGTGTTGGTAATGCAAATCGCGAAACCCCGATTTTCTTGGCACTGCAGGATGGTAAACAAGATATCTTCCTTGAACTTCTCAAAGCCGCCGCCAGAGGCGACACTTCCGGTGAGCATTAGTTATATGTTTTTTTTCTTTTTATTGATCCAATGGCTAATCGCTCAGCCATTGATTTTTCTTTTTTACAACTTTTTATTAATCCAAAGGCTTATTTTTATTGCCATGTTATTTCAATTGTATGAAAGTCATAATTTTATATTTATAACGAGTAAGTTTTTGTCAGGTTTTGTATCCTAAAAATTAAGTTGAATTTGATATTCTTTAAGTAAAATTGTTTTATTTAGAGATTAATGACATTTGGACAGCTACAATTCATGAAATAAATTGATGTACTCATCAAGTTAATTATATTGTATGTGGTTTAGGTGCATGCATGTATTGAATGTGACTAGCTCACATAATATCTAATTAAATCACAAATTCTTTCTAACATATAACTTTGAGCTCGTAATTGGTGTTCGCAGAGACTATATATCAAGAGAAAACTTCATTTAACCTTTTTGAACTCATATCACTTTTTCAACTACCTCTTTAAAGTTCAAAAAAATCTCAATTTAGTATATCAAACTTCTAGTTTTTTCAATGTTACCTATTCATTAAATTTTTCTTTAAATCCTAACATAACGGTGTCAAAATTACCAAAATACCCCCATTTTTTAAAGAAAAAAAAAATTGCAAAGATTTATGTCTTTGTTAGGATTTAATAAAATTTTCAAAATTACCAATGCTTGAATCTTTGTAATTTTTTTTATTATAAAAATATAAGCATTTTGAAAATTTTTGAAGGATTTAACAGGAAAACTTAACGCATGGGTGACATTGCAAAACATTATAAGTATGATATATACTAAATTGATTATTTTTAAACTTTGAGGGAATAAATGTATAAGTGATGGAAGTTCAAGAAGGTTAACTTAAGTTTTCCTGTATATTACGATTGTTAATGCTAGAAATCATTCTTTTGTTCTTTCGAAAATGATGTGGTTTTTAAAATCACTGTTAGGATTGTAATTTATTACTATTGGATTTTGATCAAATAATGATTTTAAAAGCTGCCTCATTTTTGGAAGGACACAAAAGTGACTTTTAGAACTATTCTATATATTAGTTAGGAAAAAGTATACAGATCTCCCTCAAATTACCACCCCATTGTCAATGTCCCACCTAACTGTCCAATTGTGTCAGTGTACTCCCTAAACTATAGAAAAAATGTCAATGCTCTGAAGTCCAACAAAAAGAAAAAAAAATAACCCTATAAAAGCAACAGATGCCCCTTGGTTTTTTTTTTTTTTTTTTTTGTGTTTTTTTATTATTATTATTATTATTATTATTATTATTTTTGTATTTCATATTTGTTTTTAAAAAATTAGTGTTTTTTTATACATAATTTTAAGATTTTTTTAAAATAAATTATGGAAGGTATTATTGTCACTGGGGACATTGGAATGGAATTCGACTTGGTCAATATTGGAATTGAGGCTTTCAATTAATATGTTAGTATATACGGAATATGCAATGCACAACAAGTCCAATTAGAGGTCACATGCCTCATGATATGTTAGTATATCATAAATAGTTATTTAGAAGTAATTCAATCGGATGAGGACCAATGGACACTAGCTACCTCATGATCGTAGAGGTCATTAGTTTAAATCCTTATTTCTTAAAAAATGATTTGATAAATATACTTATTTTAATTTGCATCTAGGTTTCTTATTACTTTTTTTCTTCTTCTTCTTCTTATTTTAAGTGCAGACATTTTTTTTCTTCCTTTTTTTATTGTTCTACAAGACTATTAGCATCCACTCACAGTGGACACTATTGATCTTCTAGGCTCTATTTATTTATTTTATTTTATTTTTTCATGTTGGATTATTAGCGTTCACTCATAGTGGACGCTAGCTAATAGCCTAATATATTTGTATTAGCGTCTACTAGTGTCGATGCTAATAGTTTTTTTGTCGCCCCTAATTGTTTTTCCACCTCTGGTATAATTACTACCAGTATATTAGTGTCGACATATTAGTGTCCATCGTAATGTGGACGCTAATACTGATAATTATGGTTGACTATTAGCATCGATTGCAAAGTGGATGCTAATGAGCAACTATTAGCATCAACTTTCAATTGGACACTAATGAGCACCTATCAACGTCAACTTTCAAAAGTTGACGCTGATAGTTGCTCATTAGCATCCACTTTGCAGTCGATGCTAAGGAGGTCGACCTGATGAGTTGCTACATTGTGAAATTGTGTAACAAGATACAGTCCAAATAGACTGAAGATCGATGATACTTTTCCTCCGGACATTTTATTTTTGAAGAGAAAGACGGGAAAGAAGGGAAAGACGGGAAAGATATTGCAGAAGAAAGCATCAGGAATTCTTGTTTCATATGGCCAGGGAAGACAAATGGGATGAAGTTTTCAACATATATAAATGGACCCCATTGGCTCACAAGGCCAAGATCACCAACTCAGGGGACACCGCATTACACATAGCTGTCTCCGATGACAACGAAAAGAGATTCGAAGAACTAATTACAGAAATAATTTCCAAAGGATCAGAAGGCAAGAAGGCTCTTAAAGTGAAGAAGGAGCAAGGGAATACTGCTCTTCATGCTGCTGCATTAATGGGGAGTGTGCGTATGTGTCAACGCATTGCAAAAGTTGATCCATTATTGGTGGGTGTTCGTAATGAAGACGGCGAGACCCCATTTTTCTTGGCTGCGGTTCATGGTAAAAAAGAAGCATTCCTTTGTCTTCTTGAAGTGTGTGGGAGCAAGGATACTTGTGAAGATTATTCAAGGAGGAATGATGGTGACACTATTCTTCGATCATGTTGCCGTAGCTGGAGACTATTTTGGTGAGCATTGATTAATTTTATATTTATATCGAGTAAGTTAGTTTGTATTAGCTAGAACATGTACAATTAATACTAGCAGCTTTCTTAAATTTCATTCATTTTCTTAAGGGAAAACTTCACAAAACTCTCCTTAAGTTTAAAAGTTTTTATTTACCATTTTTCTCAAAATTAAGTGAAAAGTAACAACATGATGATGATAGCAACAAAATTATATATGAAGCATGTACGTTGTGTATATATGGTAATTAAAACAAGTTTCATGTTGCACTTGATAGATTTGGCATACCAAATAATTCAATTGTATCCGGACCTAGTAAATTGTTTCAATCAGGAAGGCCGGATTCACACCTCTCCATCTACTGGCGGGCAACCCTTCCAATTTCAAAAGTGGTAGCAACCTTGGACTGTTCTCCCAAATCATTTATCAGTGTTAAGTATCCCTCAACCCTCACGATCCTTCCTTTCAACTTCATCCTTCCATTGTATTACTATTGCGTGCTCTTATTATGTCAACTAGGCACCAAAGACCGCTCACTCACGCTCTTTAATTCTCTGGAATGGGCTTAATACTCAAAATAGATTGCTGGTTGAAGGCATCCTTCGTAATCATTTTCGAAAGGAGGTTAGTTAGGGCCCAAAGTTTGCTCAATAGAAAGGCTTGAAAAGCCTAAGAGCATCCTAGCTATTGATAACTATATAATGCACAACTACGAATTAACCCACTACATGGCAACTAACAATTGAGTCTACTATAAAGAAAGGACCACCATCCTCAAGAGGGGATGAAGCTTCTTCTACCCAAAAACTATGTTTCTTTTGTTTTCACTGAGAATACTATACTGACTTAAGCATTGGAGGCTCACTCGTTGGCCCCTAGATCAGTACCTCTGATAGTTCTCTTCTTGTCTAGCTTGTAGGCACCTGTGGTCCGATCTGAATGTGTGAAATTTTCTTAAACATGTTAGACAATAATAAAATCATGTTAAGAACTAGAACACAAAAATTTATAAATCACAAAATTTTAAACTACCTAAAAAGGCATCTCTTTTTCGTTCGGTTGAATCACATATGCTGCAAAAATAATTATTAACTAACAAATTTTCCCTTCAATTCATTAATATTCACTTTAGGTGACCCCTCATGGGGTAAACCCTAGATTATTCTCTAAACACTAAGATTATATGAAAAATATAAACTAGAATCCAAAATAAACCTAGAGGGAGGTGAATAGGTTTTTAAAATAAAAATTAATGCGAAATTTAAAAAGGCGCATGCAACAATCTATCACCAAAATATGTAAAGTAGTAAATAGACATAGATATATATTTTCGTGACGAAAAGGATGCCTTTTAGAATTCTCTCTAAAAGTAAAACATCTCCGAGGTAGCCAAATTAAACCTAGGAAATCACTAAAAGAAAATCCACATTACAGACACAAGGACACTTACAATCCTCTGCAATTTCTAGGCTCGAATAAGATCAACAATCCCCTAGCCTGACTTCTCAAATATTAGCAACACTCTAAGAAAAAATATCTCTAAACCTCTAAAAAATATCTCTAAACCTCTGAAAATATCTCTGATGCTCTATAGAGTCCTATGTATAGGCAACTAAGAATTAGGTTTTATTGCTAAAGTGGAAAACCTTATTATCAAAAATTCGTAGTAGCATCCGGATGGCAGACAATCTCATTGAAAAACCCTAATGCGGCAATAGAAAACTTTCATTTGGACAAACTTGATACCTGTTCAAACGCGAGCAAGTTAAACTTCTTTGCTGACATTTCTCGTCCGAAACCATAGCGAACAACCTTCTGAATGAAGCTCTCTAGGTTAATTAAGACGGCCCTGCAAATGCCCAGCCCTCATGTTTTATTATGGAACACATCACGTTCAAACCGTCCAGTGAACGTAGCTTCAACGAAGAAGAAATTACACTATTGGACACCAAATTAGCTAACCTAAAAACTAACAAACACCCCTTTTGGAAATTCGGTGACAAGACCTGATTAATACATTAAAAATAATAAGGGAAAAATACACGTTACCTCCCTGAACTATCCATCCATTTGCACTTTGACCTACAATGTTTAAAACGTAACACTTGGCCACCCCCCCCCCCCTCCAAACTTTGAAATTGTTACAATTTGACCATTCTGACCTTTTTTTTTTTTTTTTTGCAAAATGCCCCCATAATTTTATTAAAAATTAAAAATTAAGGGGAGGCCGGTCTAGGGTGGCCAAAGCCACCCCCAGGCCCAACTGGGGTGGCTGCCGACTGGCCACCCCTTAATTTTAATTTATTTTATTTTTTAAAAAAAATATTTTATTTTATTTTATTTTTAACTTAGGATGGGAGCAACAAGATATTGGGACGAGATTATCAAGTGACATAATCCAGCTTTTTTTAAAGTAAAAAAAAAAAAAAACTATTTGTACTTTTTTTTTTTTTTTGGTAATAAGATTGCATTAAAACGCAAGAGCACAGTACAATCCCTTCAAGGAGGGAAAAAAAATAGAAGGTGGTTCTGAGCGACGACATGCAGTAAAAGAAGAAAATGGGGGGAATAAGGGAATGCAACCCGAGCCTGAAGAGACTCTTGCCGTGGCCCAAAATGCCACATGATGGACGCAGAAGTCCGCACTTCTGTTAATCTTCTTGGCCTCCCACAAAGGGGAGGGAGAAAGAAGAGAAAGAGTGTCTACAATAAGCTGATCTATATGCCAGTCCTGGCTAAGAGCAGGAAAATTTAAAGCATAAATGACTGTTTGAGAGTCTCCTTCAATTACAAAATGTTTCAGCTGCAGGGTGGAAGCTAAGGTGGCTGTAAGAAGAGCACCTTGAGCTTCACCATAATTCGGGGAACAAAGAGGAGAAATCTGGGTGACAGCTTTGATGATGGAGCCTGTATGGTCTCAAGTACTGCTGCTTGAGCTGAAAAGAGATTTCTTATAGCTGTATCAAAATTTATCTTGAAAGAGCCTGCTTGAGGAGGAATCCACACTTGCACTTCTTTTGCAGGAACTGAGAGCCAGGCAGTAGCATGAGCTATAGAGGATTTCTTGATGGCAAAGGCCAGCTTTGAGATGTCTGGAATTATGCCATCATGAATTGCTTTGTTCCTGCTAAACCATAACATATCACATAGCACAGCAGAGTAAACCTGAAAAAGATGGACATCTGAGTGAGGGATACCAAAAGCTGAATTTGGAGATATGATGCCTTTGACCCATCTGGAAAGTGAAAGAGAAGACCAAGCTAAAGATTCCAATGGCCAGAAGGAGGATCTCCAAGCAATCCTAGCAAAACTACATCTGAAGAATAAATGAAGGAGAGAATCTTCTTCCATTTTGCACAGAGGGCACAAAGAATCTACTGGAGAGATAGGGAATACGTCATTGAGTCTGGCTTTAGAGGGGAGGATATCCCATGCTATTTTCCAGAGCAGTAACTTGAGACGAGCATTAAGATTAAGCTTCCAAAGGAGCTTCCACTGTTTGGGGTCAAAATGAGAGGAATAAGTGGAGACTCTATGGGAACAAATGAACTTATAAGCTGAGCTAGTGGAGAACTTGCCTGAAGGGGAAGGAGTCTAGAGATAATCAGTTGTAGAGGAAGAACAGACAGCTATTTTGTGAATCTCCCTAGCACTATGAGCATTAAACAGACTAGAGATGAGAGGGGTATTCCAGGAAGCATTTGGTCTGATCAAGTCTGAAATTACCAGATTGGTGGAATTGGGGGGCCTGGGAAAAAGAGGGGAAGGAAAGAAAGAAGGAATGGAGGGAATCCAGGGGGAATTCCAGATTGGAATGGAGGAGTGAGTATGGACTCTATGGCAGGCTCCTTGGGAAATGACAGGCAAAAAAGAGAGGATGCCTTTCCATAGCCATGAAGGAGTAGAATGGGGAGGGGGGAGAGAAAAGAACCAGAAAGAATATACTTACCTTGAAGTTGTTGCACCCACATGGAGGCTAAGGAGGTGAAGAGCTTCCATCCAAGCTTGGTGATGAGAGCTAGGTTGACATCTTCCATTTTTCTGAAACCTAGACCTCCCAAAGTTTTAGGAGAGCAAAGAGAGTTCCAAGACTTGAGGGATAGGTTTCTGGATTTCTTAGGAGGGAAACCCCACCAGAAGTTCTTGAAGCATTGATCCAATTTCCTACATAAAGTCTTTGGAAGCAAGAAAGTGCTCATTGCATAAGAGGGAACAACTGCTGCCACAGCTTTGATGAGCACTCCTCTGCCAGCTTGAGAAATAGTTTTGGCTCTCCAACCTTACATCTTAGACTGAATGGAATCAAGGATGCATTGGAAAGTAGCTCTCTTTGATCTCCCCATAAGGATTGGCAGGCCAAGGTATATTGAGCATGAGGGGTTAGGGTTGAAAGGGAGTATATTCAGGATGGAGGTGGAGATTGAGGGGTTGGTGTTTTTACTGAATCTAATGGAGGATTTTCTGGAGTTTATGGACTGGCCCAACCAAGAGTAGTACTTATCAAGGCAACCTTTAATGCTAGCTGCTTCAAGGAGAGAGGCTTTACCAAATAGCAGAAGGTCATCTGCAAACAGCAGATGATTGATAGCAGGAGAGGATCTTGCAATCTTCATGCCCTTTATATTTCCAAGTCTTTCCTCTTGGAGCAAAAGCCTTGAGAGCACTTCTGATCCCAGGATAAAGAGGAATGGGGAGAGAGAGGATCCCCTTGTCTCAAACCTCTCTTAGGTGAGAATAATCCAAAAGGGCTGTCATTCAAGAGAATGGAAAAGGATGAGGAGGAAATACAAGTCTCAATCCACTGCAGCCAGACAGCATGGAAACCCAAATTCTTCATAACGGCTAGAATAAGATTCCATTCCAGCTTATCAAAAGCTTTCTCCATATCCATCTTAAGAAACATGAAACCACCCTTCCCTCTCTTAAGCTTGAAAGAATGGAGAAGTTCATGAGCAATGATGGAGTTGTCTTGGATACTTCTATTAGGCACAAAAGCTGATTGGAGGGGGTAAATGATCTTAGGGAGAAGAATCTTGAGTTTATTGGCCAGCAGCTTGGAAATAATCTTAAAAGAGATGTTGCAGAGGCTAATTGGCCTGAAATGATCCACTGAATGAGCCCCACTGAGCTTAGGGATCAAGGTGATGAAGGTATGGTTCAACTCTCTAGACAGCTTCTTGTTGCTAAAGAAATCTAAGACACAATCCAGAACTTCTCTCTTGACAACACTTCAATATTTCTTGTAGAATAAGGCTGAAAAGCCATCGGGCCCTGGAGCTTTTGAGGAACCTAGGCTTGAGAGGACATCAAAAACCTCTGTTTCAGTAGGAATTGAGATAAGAGCCTTGTTTTCCACCTCAGAGATGATAGAAGGGAAGAGCTCCAGCAGCTCATCATCAATCTGAGGGGAGGTTGAGGAGAATAGGGAGGAGAAGTGATGAACAAAATTTCCCCCTATTTCAGTCTTGTCTGAAATCCAACCCCCTGCATTTGTTTTCAAAAAGTTCACTGCATTTGATCTTCTTCTGATGATAGTAGATGTGTGAAAAAACTTGGTGTTTAGATCAGAACAAGTCAGCTAATTCTCTCTAGATTTAGATTTCCAGAGAGTCTCTTCTTGAAGTAACAGCTCATCAAGAGAAAACTTGAGATTTGATTCACAGGAGAGAGAACTGGGGCAAGGGGGTAATTGCTGCACTTGATCTATCAAAGCCTTAGTAGACTTAATTTTTTCTGAATTCTCCCAAAGTGGGTGGAGTTCCAACGATTAAGGTAGACTTTAGTGTGGAATTGTTTTCTGATCAGGCATTGTGCTGGAGGGCCTGGAGCTGGCTGGTTCCAAGCAGCTTGGATGACAGCTTCACAAGAGGGGTCCCTAGTCCAAAAAGGTTCAAATCTGAAGGGTCTAGGCAGGATTGCAGCTTGGTTGGTGTTAAACAAAATGGGGTGATGATCTGAGTTTGTGGCAGGGAGATGTAGGATGGAGTATTCAGTGTGTAAATGGATCCAACTCAGAGAAGCAAGACCTCTGTCAAGTCTTTCTTTAATGATAGCATGACCTTGTCTTTGATTACACCAGGTAAAGGGGTTCCCAGCAAAGCCTAAGTCCACCAAACCAGAGTGATCTATGAACTTCTTGAAAGGGCAAGAGGAGGAGGAGGCAACCAACCTGCCTCCTTGCTTTTCAGATTGATCAAGAACAAAATTGAGATCACCTATGCACATCCAAGGACTAACAAAATTATCACTAATAGTAGTGAAGGAGTCCTAAAAGGTAGGCTTGTCTCTTTGGTCAGGGGGGCCATATATACAAGAGAGAATCCATGGGGTATGAGTGGGGTCAGAGTAGCACCAAGCTGAAATGTTATTCTTGTTTGAGATGAAACATTCCAGATCAATACCAGGTCTCCAAGAGAGGGCAAGACCACCTTTGGAGCCAACAGGAGCAACTTGGCAAATGAGAAAGAAACCAAGGGAGTGGAGGATAGAAGAAACTTGAGAGGGAGAGGATTTAGTTTCAGAAAGAAAGAGTATTTCAGGGCTATTCTCTCGAATAAGGGCCCTCAAGGATCGAACTGCAGATGGTCTTGAGAGACCTCTGCAGTTCCAGGATATTATCTTCATGGGGGGTTTGGGAACAATTCAATATTCCCTGACTTTTGTGAAAGATGAGCCTGAGGAGTAGCAGGTTTTCTGAAGCGAGCAGCTTTGAAAAAATGTGGGGGTGAGAAGGAGAGGTTAGTTTGAGGATGAGGGGCTGGTGGTTCAAAATGATCAGAGAGATCCATATCATCAGATTGCCTGTGGTCACAGGAAAGCACAGCTGGTCCTTTTTTGAGAGATATATAAGGTCTTGAGTTTCGATGCCTTTTCTTTTTGAGGTGGGTTTTGGGGTTTTTTGGGGGGTAATTTGGGGTTTCTTGGTTTTCTATGGAAGGAGGAGAAGGAGGCTTAGGTTGAGGATTTATGTTAGTATGGGGGTAGTGGGGAATGGAGGAGGTGTTTTTGGCGGGTGAGTGGGAGATATTTGAATTGTTAGGTAATTCTGTTGGTGAGGGACAAGTTTTTGAAATGTTGGTGAGAGGTTTTTTTCCTTGGGCTTTTTTATTTGTGACAAGGCTCGGCCCAATGTTAAAAGGTTGAAGTTCAATTGAGATAGAACCAGGATACAAACTAGAATTTGGTGTTGTGATGGAACAAGTTCCCATGGAAGTGATCTGTGGGGTTTGGTGGGTGTCTGCAAGTTGATTTTCTGTTGTGGAAGCTTGCTTTTCTGTTGTAGCATTTAATGAGAGGTGATTGTGATTTGAAGNCGTTACGGTATTTAGGTCATTTAAAAAATTTTAACGAGTTTGACTGATGAAATTGGGGTTTTGGGAAGAAAATTGTAGTATGATAGAGTACTTGAGCAGTAAGGTTGGCAATTTATGGGAAAAAATTGACAATATGTTGTAGATGATGAGGGAAAAGATAATTACCCCTTAAAATAAATGGAAAACTTCACAAAGGGCTATTGAACTTTCACGTATTAGACAATATGTTGTAGTGCAAATGTTTTATGTTATATATTATTCATTTGATGATAGAACTGATTTTATTTTTATTTTTAATTAACAGTCAATAATAAGGGGAAGAAAGGAGCTCAAACAGATGGAGACCTTGAAAGCAATACAGGTGATCAACGCATAATTTAGGAATGAAGCGTGTGTTTGAAAGCAAGCGTAGGGAGGAAAATATGCCCTCCTTCAACCTACTTAATTATGCAATTGATGTGAAAATTGATACACGTATACACCTTCATGATTTACCCACCCATTTCAAATAGAAGGGAGAAATTTAGGAATACTATATCATTGCAGGCTAATTTTTACCAAAGTTATTGTAGGTCTGAGTGTCATGATGATTTAATATATTTTTAATGACTAAGGTTAGCCTGGTGTGAAACTAGCAATTCTCAAACTTATTATAATGAAGATATTCACATGAATTATTCTGTCTCGTATTTACAGGATCTGATCAAGTCACCAATGGAGCTCGGGCGCGTCAATTATTTCCTCCTAATTACGTCACCTGCTTTGAATTTCTCAAACTCTCATACAAGGCAGCGTTGGTCAGGTTTGTCAGTGTACATATATATATATATATAACCAAAGTAACTTTTTTTTTTTTTTAATTTCAATTAAGCTTTCTAAACATTCATATGTAGCATTTAAGCTTCCGTTAGGATTTAACATCAAATCTTAACTGTGCTTGGTTCGCTGGTTCGCTGGGCGTGGGATTCGTTGTTCTTCGCTGGTTTGATTAAGAAGGAAAGTGAGGGCACAAAAAACTGAAGAAGGGGTGTTTTCATTTGGGAACGAAACAATGCCATGTATATATATGGGATTTTTTTGTAATTTGAATTTTCCTTCTGAAGAGAGAATTTTAGTAACTCTGCATCCCAAAACGATGTCATTTTGGGTTTTTCATCCATGTTGACGATTTCATCTAACGGAGAGGGCCATTTTATAAGGAGTTAGTAGTTTGGGGGGCTACTTTATACTAATTGAAACTTTAGGGAGCTAAATTACAAATGATCGGTAGTTTAGGGCCATTTTATATTTTATATTTTTTCTTTTTTCTTTTTTCTTTTTTACATGTCCACATAAGAGAGGAGATGGAGATTCAAACTAGTGACATTCGTTTCATTAAGCGTGGTTCAAACCAATTGATCTACCTCTTGGGGACGAAAGAAAGCAAGTTTCAGGTAGTGGACAATGAAGGGAATAGTGCCTTGCATCTCGCGGCCAATTTGAGAGGGTATAAGCCCTGGCTAATTCCCAGTGCGGCGTTGCCAATGCAATGAGAAATCAAGTGGTATGAGGTATGATCCCCAATTTCATTTCTTTATGTTGGTCATACTAATTAAAGAAGGACTACTATCCTTTCAATTTTCAGCCGGAATATTATAGAAGAAGTATTTTATTGTTCATATTATATTTCTTTCACACATTTAATAATATACATAGTTTGTTTGTTTTTTTTTTTTTTTTTTTTGAGAACCGAACTTTATAACTTAATCAGAGCCTTGCTCAGTAAGTACAAGCTCATGAATACAAGAAGGATAAAGGCAAAGCTAACTTGGCTAGGCTATACACTACTTCATTGGCCCGTCTTTTCACATGGTTCACCCTCCACTACCCCTTGAGACTACTCAACCGATGCTTAGCATCTTGCACCGCTTGCCCATAACTCCCACGCCAGGTCCCCTCTTTCCTCAAGGCTTAGACAACCTCTAACGCGTCTCTCTCAATAACTATCTTTCTCAACCCCAGACTAAGACTTAACTCTGCCACATTCTAGGCTGCCAAGGCCTCCCCTGTGATAGGGTCAGTGATAAAAGGCTTAGAAGCATGAAAGGTAGCAATGACGCTGCCCTCATAGTTCCTAGCAGGCCTCCCCTGTGATAGGGTCAGTGATAAAAGGTTTAGAAGCATGAAAGGTAGCAATCACGCTGCCCTCATAGTTCCTAGCAACTATCCCCATGCCCATCCTTTTCCCTCCCATGTCAATGGAAGCATCCCAGTTCAGTTTGATGTAGCCTTCAGGTGGTTTCTGCCACTTTGTGTCTACCTAAGTAGTTTCTGGTACCATAATGCCATTGCTCCGCCCTTGCTCCGCCTTGCCAAAAGAATCTATCTGCTCTTTGGCGTACCGGATAACTGCTATAGGTTGTGTCAGCTCTCCCCTCGAAAACAACAGCATTCCGTCTAATGCAGATTTGGCGCGTTGCTGTCCCTAAATAGCCGTTTAGAGGGCTTTTTTATATTAACCTTTCTAAAAAATAGCAATTTTTTATATGACATGGAATCAATTCATATACTAGAAACACAACAAGACTACTCCCAATCTCAAAATCAAATATAAGGAAGGGAACAAAACACAACCGAAGATAGTCACCGTACCACATAATACATGAGCTAGAACACAAAATAAACCTAGACATAATGATCCCCCAACACATACTCAAGATAAGACTCTGATTACCTTCAAGTTTATCCAACCTAAAGGTAACATCCTTCATAATTGAAATGATATGGTCGAGGGTGTTGTTGTGTATCCCAATCTCATATCCTTGGGATATTTCCTTAACAAAAGGTCTGTGAGAGAGATGGTTGCAGTGAGGTCGGATATGATCTACTTTGCCACATAAATGGCAAGTGGGAATAGGTATATGAAATTGTATTCTCCTAACAGGAATTTGAGAATTTTGTCCACTGGACCCTTTCATGCCAAAGAAATTAGGAGACCTATTTGCAATCCTACCTTTACCCTTGTCATTGTTTCTAAGATTACTTAATTCAACATGTGAAGCAGGACCAAAATTTATCAAATTTTTCGAAGTTACCACATTTCTTGAAATAGAAACAGTTTGATCATAACTAATACCATGTTTATTGACAAATGACTTTTGCACGCTCAGGATGGTATTCAGCTTTTGATGAAAGTGATTCTGTAAGAGTGTTATCTTTTTAACATTTTTAATATCAAACAACTTACTAGGTGGAGAATTATTTTCTACCTTCAAAGATTTCTCAATTTTGTTGGCTGAATCCAGCAAATTTTGAAGGTTTGTGTGGGCAAAGTGTCATCTACCAATAGCTTTGTTTTTTTAATAAAGTTGTCTATGGTTGGCTTCATGTAGTTTGTCAAGGAGTCCATATANCCCCCCCCCCCCCCCCCATTTCTTTCCCTGCTACAACAAGCAGCGCAAGACCCCAGAAGACTTATTCTCCGAAACCCATAGGGACCTTGTCAAAGAAGGCGGTGAGTGACTAAGCAAAACCACCGAATCATGCTCTGTCGTCGCTGCACTCATTGCCACTGGTAGAATATATTATCCTCTATGTTTATTGTCTTTCCTATTATAGTTGATTTCCTACCTTAATTAGTCTAGGGTTTCTTGTTCATCACTCATAACCTCTCTATATAATGAGGTCTATGTAATCATCTTATAACTATATCAAATTCAATACAATATAGTCCTTACGTTTTGCTTCCACTCTCTCTTCTCTCTCTCATTCTTCTATTCTTATATTCCGCATATTTATTATTTCAACATGGTATCAGAGCCAAGTTTTGGCCTTGTCTAGAGAAGTAGGAAGTCGGTACGATTCAAAGACTTTTTCGATCTTATTTTGGTATAACTCTTATACCAACGAGCTCAAAAACGCCCAGTCCACCCTGTGATGTTCTCAAATTGTCGTTTCGAAGTTCAACGCGCTCCCATGCGCCATCAGAAGTTTTTATGTCACTATTCACGCGCCATCGCTGGCCAACACGTGCCCCCCAATTCAGCCGTTTTCAAAAAAATACTGCCAGATTGAGAATCGGAGGCTGCCGAGCAACCGATCTGAGTAAAGTACGTGCCACCAGGGTCCTCCATGCGCCCTCACGCGTCGTCACAAGTTTCTGTGGTAAATTTGATGTTGCCATGCGCCGCACGCGCCACCCAAGTTTTATGAAGTGTTTGCTGCCACCCAGCGCCGATCTTTGCAGCCACCAGACCTCAACCCAAGGAGCGCCACCCACATACACATTGTTGCCTCTCTACCCATTGTTGTCCATCTCCTCAGTCACCGGCTGTCATCCCCACCATCATCACCTGCTTTCGCACCGAACCGCCCAGAACCTCTGCGCCCTTGCACGCTGCGGCCACCCATTCCGATCGATGACCCATAGTGCCAGAGATCTGCTCAAATTGCAAACGCCCACACGCCATCCAGCACCATCCCATATCGCCGGCGTTACGGTCACGCCAGATCTTCCTGCCCCTCCGTCCTCTCTTTGCCTGACTCAACTTGCCGTACCGTAGGTTTTACAGCATCAACCACTGCCGCCACCAGACCTCAACCCAGAGGCGCCGCCACCCACAGTCAACTACACCGCCACCGATTGGCCATCGCCTCCGCCGAACTCACCTCTCCGGCTTTCGCGCCATCCAGTCACCCTCTCTGACCACCTATACACGCTGGCCATCTACGGCCTTCCAAATCTCTTGTTGCCGCAGAACCGATATTCACCGCCTAGCAGGCCTCTGAGAATCAGATCTCATAAATCAAGCCTCCACTGATCACTGCTATCTACCAGCCACATCAGCCGCACCGTGCTGATCATCTCAAGATTCTAACAGCTTTCTTCCCCACCTTGTACAGTGTTTGGTACCAGCCACACAAGCCCGCGTTAACGCCAGTTGTTTGTTTCGCACTCATTGAATCGCAGCTCTGGGATCCACCTACACATGCATCACACTAGATCCAAGCCCATGGCTTCACATGTGTATGCCACACTGGATCGCGGCCTTAAGGCCTTACAAACCCTGCACTCAACCACAGCAGATCATGTCCTTCAGCCAAGCTCACAAGGCTTATAGTGGATCTACCCACACCAGATTCGGATCCTGGCCCGTTGTCGGCCCCTTTTTAGATTTTGGCCTGTCGTCAGCCCCTTTTTTTTTTTTTTGAAAGAAAAAAATATATATATTATGGAGAAGAAAAGGTGGTCCAAGTGGACCACTTTACGCGCGTCACACGCCTGTCAGGTTCGGTGCGCTGATCTGATAACCGCCCAAGTGGGCTCATTTTTCTTTTTGTGTTTTGGCCCTAGTCGGCCCAGGCACGTTGTTGGCCCTTTTAAAGAAGAAGAAGCGGTTTGAGAGACCACATCACGAGCGCCACGCGCCAGTCAGGTTCGGTGCTTCAATCTGATAATCGCTCAAGTGGGCTCATTTTCTTTTTATTTTTATGTTTTGGCCCTAGTCGGCCTAGGCCTGTTGTCGGCCCTTTTGAATTCTGGCTCATTGTCAGCCCTGTCCCGTTGTCGGCTCATTTTGAAGTTTGGCTCATTGTCAGCCCTGGCCCGTTGTCGGCCCATTATGGAGTTTGGCCCGTTGTCGGCCATTTTGAATCTGCATTCACCAGCCACATGCCGCCGTTGTTGGCCGCCCGCCAGCCTCTATCTTCTCCAGCAGTCTCCACCATCTATGGACCGTTCCCCACCTCCGCCACCACCATCATCATGATTTCAGATTTTAAACTCAAGGTTGCAGAATATTCCACCTTGAGTTTGAGGGGGGATGTTAGAATATATTATCCTCTATGTTTATTGTCTTTCCTATTAGAGTTGATTTCCTACCTTAATTATTCTGGGTTTCTTGTTCATCACTTATAACCTTTCTATATAATGAGGTTTATGTAATCATCTTATAAATATATCAAATTCAATACAATGTAGTCCTTATGTTTTGCTTCCGCTATCTCTTCTCTCTCTCATTCTTCTATTCTTATATTCCGCATATTTATTATTTCAACAGCCACCGTGGCCTTTGCTATGTCCACCACAGTCCCTGGAAGAGTCAAGCAGGAGAGTGGCACTCCAATTCTTGTAAGACATCCCACATTCAGCACCTCCGCCATCTCATTAGTCGTTGCGCTCTGTTTCTCAATTACGACTATGATCATGTTCCTCTCCATCTTAACATCACGCTACCAAGAGAGAGATTTTCGAAGCAACTTGCCAAGGAGGTTATTGCTAGGCTTAACGTCGCTATTCCTTTCCATAGCTTCCGTTCTAATCTCGTTCTGTGCAGGAGATTACTTTGTGCTGAAGGACAATATGAGGGATGCAGTGTTTCCAGTGTATGTAGTGATGTGCCTGCTGGTAACATTTTATGATTTGGCGCAGTTGCCTCTCTATCTTGATCTTATACAGGCTACCTTCGAGAAGGTACCACAACGTAGCAACAAGGCGGTTCTTCTCTAACGTGTTTATTCATTTTGTTTTAGTCATTTGTTTTTCCTTTTCTTTTGAAAAATTTCACTTTAAACCCCTTAACTATTACGTAATTTGATATATCTCTCGAATTTTGAAATCTCTCAAGTTTTCATCTCGACTTATCACAAGTTGCTATTAATTATAATTGAGTCCACCAAAAATTTGTAATTGTAGTGTAGTTTATATATATATATATATATATATAGATAATCAATTAATCCCTTAGACAACTCTTATTTTGCACATTTGATTCTTCCATAAAATATTCATTTGTTGAATTATAGTTATAATGAACTATCACTTTAAAATTTACAACTTCTTAACCTTGAGTACTCAATTTAATCACATAATTACTCTCGTAACTATGAAATCTCATTTCACCATGTACTTAAGTATTTTAGTAAATCTTACCAAAATGCTCTAACTAGGGACTAAGGATAATTATTCTATTAAATCTATATCAATGAAAAATTTCTTATCTTTTTATTATTATTATTATTATTAGGGAAAAGTATAAAATGGTCCCCAAAACTACCACTCATTTGTAATCTAGCCCCCCAAACTTTCAATTGGTATAAAGTAGCCCCCAAACTACTAACTACTTATAAAATGGCCCATTTCGTTAGATAAAACCATGAAAATAGACGGAAAACCCAAAACGACGTCGTTTTGGGTGTTAAAATTACTAAAAATGCCCATGTTATCATAAAAAATAAAAATAAAATAAAATAAAATAAAATAATAAAAAAAAAACCCAAAAAAATGGTTGTCATTTTGCTTCACTCTAAACAAAACCCTTCTTCCCTTGGAAGAGCCGATTTGCAGTTCTCACCACCGCACGATATTTAGGAGCTGGTATTTGTAAAAGAGGGAGGCCATTCCGGAGGGGTAGGAATAGAACAAGTTCCTGCTTGGTCCAAATCTGAGTATTCAAACCCACAAACTTTCTCACATTGTCCATCTACCCTTGTATCAGTACAAGCACAACCACAAGTATTTGAAGCCTTATCCAATTGACTATTGACAAATTCTTGAATGATAACAAGCAAATAAACAGAGGATTAAAGGGAAAGCGATCAGCCGAATATTTGCCTTCATATTTCGTCTCTGCAAAAAGGAAAATTTTGAAAGTGATAACAAAAATATTACCACTAAGAAAAACAACCAAAAGAGAGAAACAAGCTTAGAAACACCGCCCAGAATAATCAATCATTTTCATTTCTCTCCAGAACTTAGAACTAGTCCCAGAACTCGGAGAAAGAAGAGAGAAGGGTTTGTTTAGGGTGCGACGAGCTGATTTGCTGTGGGAAAGAACACCGGGAAAGAAGGGGAAGAAGAGTGACGTTTAGGGTGCAGCAAAACGAATGTTTTTTTTGGGTTTTTTTTTAAAAAAAAATTATTATAACATGGGCATTTTAGTAATTTTAACACCCAAAACGACGTCGTTTTGGCTTTTCCGTCTATTTTCACGGTTTTATCTAACGGAATGGACCATTTTATAAGTAGTTGGTAGTTTTGGAGGCTACTTTATACCAATTGAAAGTTTGGGGGGCTAGATTACAACTGGATGGTAGTTTTGGGGACCAATTTATACTTTTTCCTTTATTATTATTATTTTAAATATAGGACTTGGATTCCTTCTTGAAAATGATGTTCTCATAATGCTACATGTGATGATCACCCAATGCATCAAGACTTTTGACGTGACTGTACTAATCGGAGTTTAGTGCACTATCCTTAGCAACCTCCCACTTCCCATCAATTCCAATTAGGAATACGTCTAGCACCATTTCTTACTAAGATTTCACAAGTCTACTGAGACAAAAGTCTTAGTGAAAGGATTCACTAGATTCTCAGCCCATTAGGTCTTTGCCACAACATCGTCCCCCCTGGTCAGAGACACCTCTCTCTAATGAGATGAATATTGTAACCTCTCAAGTCGAAACCAAGTCAGAATATTGGACGGTGGAGTTAGCAATACTATGTTGCTATACACTTCTTCGACCGGTAGTCCTTAGAGTAAACCTTTTACTCCAAGGTGGATCCGCTAGAGAATCAACATTTTGACTAGATTGTCACATCGGTTATCAAATTTTCACTATAGTAGACAAGCATATATATAATTCATCGTTCTTTGAAGATATTGTAACATCTAAGAAAATAATTATAAAGTTTATGATTAATAAATTCAAAATAATCTGAAGTAATAAAATAAAATTGATAAAAATGAGATAAATCGATAATAATATTAGTGCGAGAATAATATAATAACAATATTATTTAATAGTGAAAGAGATTTGAAATAAGTTTGTGTGATGATGAATTATATTTGGTATGTATAATTATGGTTGATGTCAAGTCATTGTCATCTCTCGGACCTCCTTATTAGATGGGCGTCAAAACTTGGACATGATGAGATATCGAGAGTTGCTCTCGGCCTTCCCATTGGATGACATGTTAGACCAAGGATGTGATAGAATATTCTTATTTCCATCACACCAAACATTAAAAAATACGAAAAATATTTTTTAGAAATAATTTTACTCCGAACAAACGAGCCTAAACGATTTCAAATTTGAGATATATATAAGAGAAGAAATTATTAGTTTTTGTTTTTGGTGTTTCAAAAAAAAAAAAAAAAAAAGGAAAAGATTCGTTCTGACCTGACAGGGAATGTTAGTGGAGTGGAGCCAATTGGTAAGACTTTTTTTTTTATTATTATTATTTTAATAAAATTAATGAATGTCCCTATTGCCCACCTCCCACAACAGAGGGGAGTCATTGCAGCGTATCATTCTAAGTTTCATAGAGCGAAGTTAGGGTCATTATAGTCATTAGATAGGATTTTTTTTTTTTGGATAATTCGAAGGCGAGAACATCGGCGCTTGCTGGTTTCATCCATAGTTCGTGTGAAAGATGTACATGTGCCTGTTCCTAGTTTTGGGCGAGAGAGAGAGAGAGAGTTTAATATGTAATCACTCACACAATTGCACACATTATGCTTACCACTTATTCACAAATCAAAGCTAGAGAGTAGAAAATAAACTGATCAGATGGAATCAATGGTTTAAAATCAGATTGGTGAATTATTTCAGGTATGAATTAATTTTAAACATTTTTAACACTTTTTAGACCTTTAAAAATACTTTTATTTTTTTTATCAAATCGAATACTTTTTTTCTTTTTCAAACGGACTTTTTAAGTGTTACACATATTTTTAAACTCCTCAAATGTAATCTCAAACCGGTTCTAAGAGAAAGAACACCAAATAAGCACATAATATTATCCGTCATTCTCAACACTTATTTAAACACACAGTTTCATTTAAGTTTTTTTCATAGTTTTTGCTGAAATTATTAGCAATTTGAACACCTATTTATTGAAAATTCCAATTCATTTTACCTCCCTGGACCTATAACTATTTAGGCATACTATATATTTTAAAAATCTTGATTAGCAACTGTTAGGATTCGAANTTACTCTTTAGGATGTGACAAATGACAATTGACATTATATTCAATAATACAAACTTAAATGTTATATTATATAAGATAAATTATATTACATAATAATTATACTATATAAATTATAAAATTAACAAGTAAAGTATATAAATTATCTTTTAAGCTTATAGTTAATATAAATTTATTTAAATTATAGGAAAAATTAGGCTTGCAAATTAGCCGAGCAGCTCGTGAGCTCAGCTCGGTTACTGTACAAGCTCGACTCGACTCGGCTCGGTTACTATACAAGCTCGGCTCGGCTCGGCTCGGCTCGATTACTGTACAAGCTCGGCTCGAGCTCGGCTAAGCTCGACTCGGCTCGGATCGTTTACGGGCCTTTCAAGCGGAGACAAAAGTCTTCTTTTGGGGCTCACCTAACAAATCAGGATCTTATCCATTCCCCATTCGGTCTAATCAAGAGTGGTTGAGGTTTTATCTGACAAATCTCAAGTGTCAGTGGTGTGAGTGATATATACTCAAGACCCCTCTTCCGTCCCAATTAATTTCCACTTGCAATTGTTAAAATTGATATTAAATTAGAAGGACCCCATTAGGTAGGACAATTATTGCCGTAAACGCGACCGGCCTTTGCAATGCTTAACACAAAAAGGCATCGTTTCCCGAAAACGACACAGTTTAAACGCTCAAATTTCAGTAAGCGACGCCGTTTGAATCCTTAAATCCAAAGCTAATTTCCTTGGTTTTGTAGCACTTTCAGTTCAAGTTCTGTACTACTTCCCACAAAGGGTAACTGCAAGCTCTTTTTTCTGGTCTCCAACTGAAGGAAAGTGAGAAAAAAAGGAAAAGAAAAGAAACTTTCCCTTTTACCAAACAAAAAAGAAAGAAACAAAGTTAAAGTCATAATTTTTCGTTTGGATTCCTCTCTCTCTCTCTGATCTCCGGACTCAGCTCCTATTCTCTGATCTGGGTCTGCAAATTCAAGCCACAAACTGAAGTGGGTCTCTCTCTCTCCCTCTCTCAGTCTCTCTCTCTCTCTCTGCTTTTCTTTGTTTGGTATTGGTAGTTTGGCGTGTTATAGAGAAATTGGGTGGGATAAAATGTGGGTTTGGTCATTTTTCTGGTAGAGATCTTACGTAACCTTTTGTGGGTATTTGGTCTTTTTTTTTTTTTTTTTTGCTTTTTATATGCTGAAGAGACTGATGATATTTTATTCTGTTGTAAACTAGAGGCAACAGAGCAGGTTCTGGTTTATCATTTATGTATAGTAGAATCAACATAATTTTCTATGATAGTGATTGCCAAGCAAAAGAACAAAAATCAATTTTTGTTCTTTTGGTGAGTGACACTAACCCGAAGTAATTATTTTTGGATTCTTGGAGTGGATCAACTACTTGAAAGAAACCCATATAGGTATGGTGACTGTTTGTTTTATTTGAAACTTTTTATTTTTCAATTTCTTTTTTGCTTGGTGGTATTGGAATTTGTCTCAGCTAAGGGTAGTGAATTGTGATTAGAAGGAGCTATTTTTCTTTTATTTTTCTTTCTCCAGTTTTTATTGTGTTTGAATTGTGTGGAGAGAGAAACCCATCCGGTTATTGTGGAGATCTGGGAGTTGTTTCATCTCTCTATGAGGACTTTCTTTCCCTCTGAGTCCTGTAAAGAAACACAGCTCAATGCTCTCAACCCCCAGTCTTGGCTTCAAGTAGAAAGAGGGAAACTTTCCAAACTTTCATCACAGTCCTCTTCTTCATCCATGTAAGTTTTTCTTCTCAAAATTTTCAGTTTCTGTAGCTTATTTTATATTTATATTTTTAATTATTCAGTGAATTAAAATAGTTTTGGGTCTGTTTTTTTGTTTCTTGGGGGGTTTAAATTGTTGTAGAGAATCTCTAATCAAGGTCCCTGAGCCACAGATACTCCCATACTTTAAACCTGTTGATTACGTGAAAGTTTTAGCTCAAATTCATGAAGAACTCGAGTCATGTCCTCCACAAGAGAGGTCGAACCTCTATTTGTTACAATTTCAGGTGTTTAGGGGCCTTGGGGAGGTCAAATTGATGCGGAGAAGCCTCCGTTTAGCTTGGCAGAAGGCTAGCACCGTCCATGAGAAACTTATCTTTGGGGCCTGGTTGAAGTATGAGAAGCAAGGGGAAGATCTTATAGCTGACTTGCTTGGCACTTGTGGTAAATGTGCAGAAGAGTTTGGGCCTATAGATGTAGCGTCTCAGCTTCCTCTTGATATCAATGTTAATTCCCATGAGTGTCTTTCGATGAATTGGAACCAAGTTTCAACGAATGTCAGTTTTAGAATTGGAGACGAGAAAATAGTTTGTGACCGGCAGAAAATATCTGGCCTTTCATCTCCTTTTAATGCTATGCTAAATGGATGTTTCACAGAATCACTTTGTGAGGACATTGATTTCTCTGAAAACAATATCTCAACATCAGGTATGAGGGCAGTGAAGGAGTTTAGTATGACAGGCGGTTTAAGTGAAGCCCCTCCAAATCTGTTACTGGAAATATTAGTTTTTGCGAATAAGTTTTGTTGTGAAAGGCTCAAAGATGCTTGTGATAGGAAACTTGCATCTCTGGTTTCCACTAGAGAAGATGCGGTGGGACTCATGGAATATGCACTTGAAGAGAACACTCCAATTTTAGCAGCCTCGTGTTTGCAAGTTTTTTTACGTGATCTTCCTGGTTGTTTGAATGATGATCGGGTGGTGGAAATATTTATTCATGCTCACAGACAACAGATATCAATAATGGTTGGGCCGGCCTCATTTTCTCTGTACTGTTTATTAAGTGAAGTTGCTATGAACCTCGATCCTCGGTCTGACAAAGCAGCTTGTTTCCTGGAACGATTGATTGAGTTTGCTGAAACAGACCAGCAGAGATTGATGGCATTTCATCAATTGGGATGTGTGAGGCTCTTGAGGAAAGAGTATGATAAAGCCAAACCTCTTTTTGAGGCAGCTGTGAATGCTGGCCATAATTATTCTGTTGTAGGTTTGGCTAGACTTGGTTACATCACGGGTCATAAACTTTGGGCTTATGATAAGCTCAGCTTAGAAATTTCCACTGTTAACCCCCTTGGATGGATGCACCAGGAGAGGTCATTATACTGTGAAGGCGATAAATGTTGGGAAGACCTTGAGAGAGCGACAGAGTTGGACCCAACTCTTACTTACCCTTACATGTATCGTGCCGCTTCCTTAATGAGGAAACAGAATGCTCAAGCTGCACTTGCAGAGATCAATCGGGTCCTTGGGTTTAAACTTGCATTAGAATGCTTGGAACTTCGGTTTTGTTTCTATTTAGCGCATGAGGATTACCGGTCAGCCCTTCGTGATGTTCAGGCAATTCTCACACTCTCCCCTGATTATAGGATGTTTGAGGGACGGGTGGCAGCATCACAGCTCCGTACTCTTGTGCGTGAGCATGTAGATAATTGGACAACAGCGGATTGTTGGCTGCAATTGTATGATAGGTGGTCTTCAGTTGATGATATTGGATCTCTGTCTGTTATTTACCAGATGCTTGAATCTGATGCTGCAAAAGGGGTTCTATACTTCAGGCAGTCTTTGCTTCTCCTGAGGTATGTACTGCTTTTAATATTTTTGGGCACTGTAATAGTTTCATCCCTGGAGTTTGAAGGACTGGAATTATACTCAACCTTTTTTTCTTATCAAGTATGTTTAACCCAAATGTTTTCTTGTGTGATTCGGTAACCTGTGATTTTGTCTTTGCTCAATCCCTAACCTAATGTGAGTATTCTGCACAGGGTTTTCAGATTCAGAGTTTAAATATATTGTCTCCTGGGAATTATTTCTGGTTTTGTAAATCCTGAATTTGGCTCCATTTTCCTCCTATTTGATATTTTAGGTTGTTGTACTATTCTTTTCACATTGGGGTCAATAGAAATCTCACACCATTGCTTGATCAGGTTGAACTGTCCTGAGGCAGCCATGCGGAGTCTTCAATTAGCTCGCCAACATGCATCCAGTGAACATGAACGGCTGGTTTATGAGGGATGGATCTTATATGATACTGGCCACTGTAAGGAAGGGCTCCGAAAAGCGGAGGAGTCTATCAAAATCAAGAGATCCTTTGAGGCCTTCTTCCTGAAAGCCTATGCATTGGCCGACTCTAGTCAAGATCCATTGTGTTCTTCAACTGTTGTTTCACTTCTTGAAGATGCCTTGAAGTGTCCCTCAGACAGGCTGCGTAAAGGTCAGGTATGGTTGTCTATCACCCTTATGATTTAGGTTTGATGATGGTGTTCTTGTTGGAGAAACAAGTGGTGGATAGAATAAAAGAAAAGTACATTTTGCAAAATTGATGTGATTAAATAGTGTTGCACTCATTGTGATTACTCAAATCTGCTTAACGGAGGTCAATAGCTGCACTGGTTAGAAAAGGTTGGTGAGGTTGGTGACAAATAAAAAAAATAAAAAGAGGAAAGAAAAACATGATGATGGGCCAGGTCCAAAAGGGCCTCTCTGGACTCTGGAACACATTAAACTTTGGCTGACCCATTTCATTTTCTCTGACTACATTTATTGTCTGAATATCCACTTCTGTTTTTGTTCTGTCATTTGTGGTATTTCTACCCAGCAAAAAAGAAGATAAATCCAAAGCATAATATTTTGATCATTGAAGCTCTTGTCATGCATCATCTTGTTCATATTTGGCTGGCCTTGATGAAAGGCGTAGCTTTTTCACCAAATATTAATCTGTTCTGTATAATCCTGTCTTTTCTGTCATGAGGCCTGTTTCTGGGCACTATAAGTTTCCAAAAGTTTATGATACCTCCCTACTGAAACCCCTCAAAAAGTTCTTGGTCTAGTTCTAAAATCTGTAAAATTTGATCAGTACAAGAGGTATAATATATAAAATTCATGGAATAAGATCCTCTCAATTTCAAATGAAATGGATAATACCCATTTAGTGTAAAATGAGGGGTAATATTGTATATTTAGTCCTTCAACTTTAATGTTAAGACAATACTACCCCTCATTTTACACTAAATGGATATTATCTATTTCATTTGAAATGGAGAGGATCCTGTTCCAAAATTCATACTGGCTTGTGTTTCTAAATTATCATTTGAAAGTATTAAATTCTTCAGCATTTCAAAAGATTTTCTCTACTGACTGATGACATGAGAACGCTTCAGAGGGTAATGTTTTCAGTTATTGGATACACAATAGGGAATTTTATTTTACCAAAAGCGCTTTTATATGATTCTTTTATCAGCGTATCTCAATGCTAACTTATTTGTATCTAGATTGATAGGTGGTAGCTCGGCTTTTTGCCCCTTTAAGTGAAGGATGTCCTATGATGAATTTCCTTTCTTTCTGTGGTTTTTTTTCTTCCTCTTTTTTGTTTTTGGGAATCCTTTTCATTAATAGAGAACGTGAAAATTCGCAAATTTGCCTGCCTATATGTTCATGAATCCTGTTTAATCTGCATCCAGTGTTAACCAGGTGATGGTCTAACCAGTAGTAGGGGTTGCAAGAAGATTTTAGCCTTCAAAGTGAATTGATGGTTGACCAGACATTAATATATTTGTTGTAAAATGGAAGCGATACTATGGAAAGCTAATCAGTCCAACATGTTGCCAACCTATCTTAATGATCCGGATTTATAGAGTTGTGACCATTCATACTTCATCCCATCTGTTAATGGCATGGTGTTTCATGCACAGTAAACAATTTTGGATTTATACATCTTTATTTGAATCCTTAAATCTCCATTTGCAGGCACTGAACAATCTTGGAAGTGTTTATGTCGACTGTGGGAAGTTAGACTTGGCAGCTGATTGTTACATTAATGCCCTTAACATCCGGCACACCCGAGCCCACCAGGGCCTTGCTCGGGTTCATTTTCTGAGAAATGAAAAGGGTAATGCATACGACGAAATGACCAAACTTATTGAGAAGGCACGAAACAATGCATCTGCCTATGAAAAGAGATCCGAGTACTGCGATCGTGAACTCACAAAGGCAGACCTGGAGATGGTCACCCGGTTAGATCCGCTTCGGGTGTACCCTTACAGATATCGAGCTGCAGGTTAGATTTTTCGTCCGTAATCGCCATTACCTGCATGAATTCAGTAGTGCCTAAGATTTCTGTAAGCCTAAAAGATCTCAAACAATTGAATATGAAGACATCAACAACAACAACTAAATGATGATTGTTGTTGCCGGTGTAACTCCGTACCAAAATCTACGAGGTTCAATGGTTTTGACTTTCGCACATGAAAAAAAAAAAAAAAAAAGGTTTCAACCACCCTTTCTAAAAAATTTCTCTTAACATAAATTACATGGAATGTTATATCCTGTAGTGCAAGTCTTCCATTGATTTAGTCTTGTTCAAGATTAAGGAACAACTATCTCTGAGCTGTGAAAGAACAAGAGTTTCTTATTCAAATTCGCCACCTTTAGTGTCATGGTGAAGTTTAGACCTTTCAGGTTGTACCTACATATTCTTTGGTTCAAATTTACTGTTTAGCCCCCCATTCTGACTAGTCGGTTTAGCCTTTTAGGCTTGGATGGTATGGTAATTACTGTGTTCATATTGTGGGTTTTGGTTGGAGCAGTGTTAATGGACGGGCACAAGGAGAACGAAGCCATTGCTGAATTAACAAGAGCAATTGCATTCAAGGCAGACGTTCACCTTCTACATCTGCGGGCAGCATTCCACGAGCACATTGGCGATGTGTTGGGCGCACTACGTGACTGTCGAGCTGCTCTTTCTGTTGAACCAAACCATCAAGAAATGTTGGAGCTTCACAGCCGTGTAAACAGCCCTGAACCATGACTTGTAAGAAAAAAAAAAAAAAGAGTCAAAAGTTTTATCGCCACCTTGTATACTAGTGAGCTTGTGCATGTAAGATCCATGTCATATCTTTTTTACACCCAAATTTTGTAATTTGTATTTTAATATTTTTGGTAATATAATTTAATTTGTCACAAATAGAAAATTATGAGAAAGTCTAGGCTTCATTCTCCTAACTATCTCTTAATCATCTCCATGTATATATATTTTTTAAATCTACCATTGAATATATAAGATCCTGGAAAATGATAAAGACACAACTTAAGTCTAATTTTAGCCCAACTTTCCTATGAAGTTTAAAAAAAAAAAAAAAAAAAAACTTGATGTGGAGGAGAGAGAGAGTCTTCGACTAGAGAGAGAAAAAGAAATTTAGCTTAAAAGTTGGGTCAAAGTTGGACTTAAGTTGTACATGTATCAAACTTTTAAGATCTACATGTAAACCACAAATCCAACAAGAGAATAACTTATATACTCCCTTTGCACAAAAGGTGTGTTTTGTGCAAGCCATTTACAATTTGCCACCTAAGCATGGAACACCGTATCAAAATAAAACCACACCCACCTGATTATATGATGAAAGAAAAGAAAGAAGAGAAAAATAAGAGAAAGAAAGGAGGAAGAAACGAGACCCATGTCAGAAAAAACGAGACCCACGCCGGAAAAAATCAAACCCACGTTGGAAGAAACGAGACCCACGCGATGGCCGGCGCAGACCCACCGAGAAGGAAGAAACACAGACCCACGGCCGGAAGAAACGCAGACCCACCGAGAAGGAAGAAACGCAGACCCAGTCCGACTGTGGGTCTGCGTTTCTTCCTTCTTGGCCGTGGCCTCCACCCATGGCTCCAACCACCATTTTTTGATTTTTTTTTCTTGTGAATCTTGCTTCAGTAGGTTTGATTTTTTTATTTTTTCTGATGGATCTTGCTTTTGGATCTTGTTTTTTGGTTTTTTTTTTTGGGTTTTTCACAGCTCCGGCGACTTTTAAGGTGATAAAATCCCTAAAAGGGTTAACCTTCCCCTTTAGGTTTTAGTTTTGAATCCATGAGGCATTAGAAATGAGTTTTTAGGCATTAGAATCGATTTTTGAGGTTGAGTTTGGTAAAAAAGTCGCCGGAGATGGGTTTAGGGTCGCCGGAAAATTGTCACATTTTTTTTTTTAATGCCGGAAAAGTTGTCGGATCTCTTGACCAGTGGCCGTGCGTTTTTTTTTTGTTCGCCAGAGGTGGCCGTGCGTTTTTTTTTTGTTCGTCGGAAGTGGTCGGAGTTAGTTGGCCGGTGACGGTGGACGACGGACGGCGGCGACGACTGGGCATGGGTGGAATCGGCAACTGTAGTGGTGCTGGATGGGGAAAATTAATCCCATGTTTTACTTGCATACAAATTTTTTGCAACTTTTGAGAATAAATGAGGTGTCAAATAGTGAGTGGATTGCACAAAAGGCGATTTTTGTGCAACTGCACCACCCATGACGCTCTCATCCAACAATGGATTTGAATCTATTTGAAAAAAATATGGTTAGAAGACGGTTAAGGAGAATAAGGCCTAGCATTTTTACGCATATTTTCAAGTGTTTATTTCTTGACGTAGCATTGAAAATCATCATCGAATGAAATAAAAAATGAAAGTTAGCATTTAGAAGTATGTCTAGCATGTTTCATTCAATGGTGATTTTTATTGTCATATCAAAAAGTGAGCACTTAAAAATATGTGCATAAATTGATTGAAAATATCAAAATCCAGCTACACATTTTCAAGTGTTCAATTCTTAATGTGGCAGTGAAAAACAAATGAAAGTGAGCATTTGGAAGCACGTCTCATTCAATGGTGAAAGTGGGCATTTGAAAGTATATATAGCATGTCTCATTCGATGGTAATTTTTACTGTTACCTTACCATACAACATGTATAGTGATTATACCTAAATCATTGTTACCGTTAGATTCTATACTGTCCTGATCAGATTCCTCCCTCTCCTCAATTACTCCATTGCCTTCTTCTATAAGTTCAATCACTAGTAGTTGCTCATGTTTGCATCGATGCTCCCTTTGCCATAATCATAATGCCAGCATGACCTTTTTACTGTTAAGGGTATTGTAAAAGATGAGCTACTTCCACCAACTAGTGGCTTCTTTGGCGATTGTCCTCCCTGAGCATCTCCTCATGTACTCTTGTGAGTGAGAGGGTAGCCATCATAGCCTAAGGCCGTTGAGCCTTAATCTCTCATTGAAATTTCGACCCAAGTCCTTAAATGAATGTCCCTACTAACTATCTTTTGGACCAGTCTCGCACTCGATTGAAGAGACGTTCAATGTCCTTCCTAACCGTCAAAGTTTGCCGGAATTCTGCTAGTTTGGCATCTACATTGTCATATGCTAAGGGACCAAATTGAACAAAAGAGTCCTTCAACAAACTCCTCATTGGTTGGTTTTTCTAATCAATCTAGTCTTAATCGTACTGATTTTATATTTACTGATATGTCTGTTCAAATCAGTCATAAAACACATTTAGATTCAGTACTTGATATCTTAGTTCCAACCAATGCCATTAGAAAATCATCAAGAATTAGACAGAAACCAAGTTATTTACAAAATTTTCATTGTCAAACGGCAACTTCTATCTCTATCATCTCAAAGCATTACTCCCAGTGATTCAGGTATCCCTTATGCTTTCTCATATGTTCTTTCACATGATAAACTGTCATTTCTTATAAGCACTATATCCTTTCGGCTTCAACACATGTTGAACCAAAATATTACCATCAAGCTATTCAGCATGCATGTTGGCGTGAAGCAATGCAGGTTGAAATCAAGGCACTTGAAGATAATAATACATGGACTCTTGTGTCTTTACCTCCAAACAAAACTTGTATAGGCTGCAAATGGGTCTATAAGGTCAAGCACAAAGCAGATGGGTCAGTCGAAAGGTAAAGCCAAGACTTGTAGCCAAATGATTCACTCAATGTGAAGGCTTGAATTACTTTGAAACCTTTTATCCGGTGGCCAAACTCACCACTATAAGGTGTTCACTTGCATTAGCAGCAATTAACAATTGGAAGCTTCATCAACTAGACATGAACAATGCATTCTTGGATGGAGATCCGGATGAAGAAGTGTTTATATATGAAACCACCTCTTGGTTTTGGCACAAAGGGAGATAATAGGCTTTGTCGGTTGAACAAATCTTTATTTGGCCTAAAGTAGGCATCAACTCTGCTTCTTCATGGATTTACTCAATACAAAGCTGACTATTCTTTGTTTACCAAGTCCAAAGGCTCCTCTCTTATGGCCCTTTTAGTCTATGATGACTTAGTCTTAGCTAGAGATGATAGTCAAGCTATTGCACATCTGATTATGTTTTTGGGAAAACGTCGCTTAACCTTCTTAATTTTCGGCGCTTTTACAATTATCTCTATAAACTTAAAAAAAAATCTCAATTTAATGTATCTAACTTTAAGAGTTTGCAATGTGACCTCTCCATTAAGATTTAATGATAAATCCTAACAGAGGACACCGAAATAGCCCTGCTTACTTTTCTTTCTTTTTTTTAAAAAAAAAAAAATTCTGCCATGGGGCTGACCCATGGTCAAGTTGTGAGTTTCATTTTCTTTAAAAAATAAATAAATATATATAGGAGTATAAAGAATTAAGATCATATTTTCAGTTTAAATGAATAGAACAAAAGTAATTATAACTAATCGAATATTATCTTAACTAACTTGAAAATTATCGAAGTCAAATAAACTGTTCCTCCCCGGACGTCTCACCTATACTCCATCGGTTTATAGGAGAAAATTCTTGAGACGCGATTGCAAAACTTTTTAAACTTCATCTACGTCCACGGTTGGCACACAGCTGAGGAAGTTAAGAGGGAGGGGGAAGGGAACTCACAGGAGGAGGGGAAGAGGATAATTGGTTTATATCTACAAGTCTTTCACTCTGTCGCTCGTCGCAATCAGTTCGTTCGTCTCAGACTCTGCCTTGCCGCACCGTTCACTCGCGAGGTAGCGGTCATTCTTATCAGTCTTCTTTTAGCTATAGAATCCGTTTGGGTGCTGGGAAACCGATGGAAAATAAACAAAACGTGAAAACCTTTGGTGCTTGAAGGTTCCGTGGTTGAGATATTCGTGCTGACATTTTAGGGATTGTACGGCAAACGAAGTCCTTTAATCTATTGGCAGAAACAGTGAAATGGGTTTCCCTAACTAGAATCAGAAGTTAATCAATTTCTCAGAAACTAGTAAATATAGCTAAAACACGCCACCACCATTGTACATAAATACCTAAATGAAAAGTTCATAGTACATGCTTTCATTTTGGGTTTTTTTTTTTTCCTCATAACTTGTCATGTTAAGGTTAATATATGTTTTCTGTAGAATACAAATGGGATATGTGCTAGTCTTCAATTAATTTATCCATTTCTCTATGTCCTAGGATTTGATTGATTTTAAGTGGTATTTCTTTCACTAATGATTATATTTTCTCTTCATATTATGTTTGTTTGCAACCTCTGCTTGTCAAAACTTTGTTTGTATACTAAATACCGAGAAAGCTGAAGTCTCATTAACTTGTTATTAGATATATTCTGTAGATGATGAGTTGAAAATATATTGCCATGGTACCAGATATGAACTTTTGTGCCAACCATTTAATGTAACTTTTACTGTCAGTTTATTAGAGAACCTTTGTCTTATTTCTATGCACTTTCACCTGTTGTGTAGCGGACCAAACTGCAATATCTGCGCATTTCTTTGTACTCTGATTTTTTCCGGAGTTAAAATCTTCCCTCTGTGAATTCTAGACTTTCTTTTTCTTCACAGGAGTGAAGTTATATCGTCAATTGATGGAAGGGTTTAAAATTGGAGTTATGTTAGGATTGTTAGCTATTATGATTCCATCTTCATATGGAGTATCTGTGTCATGTATGATGGCGTATGATGAAGGTGGGGTTTTTGCCGTGTTAGAGTCTCCTGAATGTTCTGAGTGGGTTCTTTCTGCTGGATCTCCTCAAAATCAGACTGTGAACTGCCAGTCTGCTACACTTCAGGGACATAGGGAATACCAAGAGGATCGAATTGTATGCCATCTTCATATGAAGATACCGCTTCTTGGTATTGTCTCTCTTTTGAAAGTTACCATTGCTAGGAGTGATTTTATTTGTAGTTGGATTTTACTTATAAATTTCCGATGTAACACATGAGATTGTATTCTGGGTTTGCTAAAGTTGTGGAAACAGAACAAAACTGAAAGAAGAAGATAGAAAGAGAGAATAAAAATATACACGTACAACGAATACAATAATAGGGTGCCCTAAATTCATTTACTGTCTCATTTGTTGAACAAAAGTAAGATTTCATTTCTTGAAGAAAGACTCTTGTAGGTGCACCATTTTTCAGACAATATATATATATTGTATTTGTATTGGTGCAAGAGTTGAAGCTTGACTTGAATGCAGGCAAAAATGGGCTTGAGGAGGTTACAGTTGGTTTTGTGGCAGTATTTGATGGCCATGGAGGTAATGAAGCGAGTGAGATGGCTTCTAAACTTCTGTTAGATTACTTGTACATGCATGCTCTATTTAACTCGTACAAGCTAATAACACATTACAAGGGAGTTTTACCTGTAACTGATGAAATATCGCATTTGAAAATATTAAAAGAAGCACTGTTGAGGGCAATCCATGACATTGATGTCAAATTTTCTCAGGCAAGTAGAACCTAATCACTTCTCAGTTCTTTGTGCTCTTTAAACTGTTTTTGTTTTTGTTTTGTTTTGTTTTTTATTTTATTTTATTTTATTTTTGTGTGTGTGTGTTGTCCTTCATATATTCATTTATGTTCCATTTTGTACTTTCAGGAAGCTTTTCAAAAGAGGCTTCCATCAGGATCCACAGCCACTGTAGCTCTTCTTGTTGATGGGCAGATTTTAATTGCCAATGTCGGGGACTCAAAGGCCCTTTTATGCACAGAGAAGATTGAATCTGGTCAGCAAACTTGTTCTCTGATAGTTTCTTTTCCTTTTTTATTTATTTATTTTTATGTTAATGATATTGATTCTTTAATCAGCGGCATCCAAAAGATAACTGACCCTAATTTAAGGTTTAGATGAGTTGAGTGTAGTTGTGTCCATTAGATATGTGCTAAAATAACAAAGAACACTTGTCTCTTAGTGCTTCTACATGAAGTATGACTTCGCTAAGCACTTGTTCGCATATTAAACAATATGAAATCCACTACTAAATTTACTTTATTTTTAGCCTGATAGCTTCTTGTTTGCATGTTTTGATGATCATGGCAGGTAATTTGACAAGCAGTCTTTCAGCTACTGAACTAACAGAAGATCATCATCCAGATAGAGATGATGAAAGAGCTCGAATTGAAGCAGCAGGTGGTTATGTTTCTGTGCGGGGTGTGCCTCGAGTCAATGGTGTGCTCGCTATGTCCCGATCCATTGGTGATGTGTATCTAAAGAGGTGAGATTTCCAATCTTAAATGATAACCTTTTCCCTTTATATATATATATATATATATTTCTCTGAGCAATATTAAATGATAGCTTAATGTCCAGAATTCATTGTCAATTATTGATCTATTTTCATGTTACATTTTCACCCTTTATCATATTCATATATACTTGCAATTATTTAAGATGCAGCTTCTTCTTTCATTCTTTTGTGGTTAGATTTGGCGTTATACCTGTGCCTGAAGTGACCGATTGGCAACTGCTAAATGCTGATAGTAGATTTTTGTTGGTGTCAACTGACGGTACTTTCGAAAGCTTGACAGCGCAAGATATGTGTGATCTTATTCATGATTCAGGTTCTTGCTCATCCTCATCCTCATTGGCAGAATGCATAGTGAATACAGCATTTGAGAAAGGTAGCATGGATAATTTGTCAGTTATTGTAGTTCCACTATGATGGTTTTTTGTGTAAACTTCTTTTTTTGATAAGTATTAGCACGACGCTCTAACCAACTGAGCTAATAGGCCATTTCCTTTGTGTTAACTTGTGAGAAAGAAAGATGTATGCTTCTTTTGTAGCATATGCTCCACGTTTCTCCATTTCCTTGGAATTTTACGTCATGGTAAAATCAAGCTCCATCTTTCAATGTGAGAATAGACTGAGGTGTGTGCTTATGTAATGCGTAAAAGAATTAAAGGGGCAATCCTATGCATAGGAAAGACTCATTTTTATGTCATTAAATTTTCATATCACTAATCCAGTTTTTTTTTCTTTTTTTTTTTTCTAATGTCATACGATTGGTTCATTTAGGTTTGTGATTTTAAAATAATAATTTTAAAATGTGCGATTTAAAACATAATTTTTAAAAATACGATAAGCGTTTAGGAAACTCGTAGTTTGGCCTTTAAAAATTGTAGTTTAGCTTTTAAAATTCTGTCTTAAAAAAAATACTACCTTACCTATAATTTAAAAATGCAGATTTTTTACTTTTTCAAATTGCAATTTTTTAAAAACATAATTCCAAATGATTCATTTTTTGTAATTTGGTTTTAAATTGCACATTTTGTCTATAAAATTGGAATGCTAAACGCACCTTAACTGCAATGGAGAACCACATTAACCTGTCTTTCCACTTGTTGTAAAAAAATGGGTCAAATTTCATATATACACGACATGGGGAGCCATTTCTAGACAAGGTCTGGTTAGTAACATACATGGGTTAAAAAAAACAATTACATACATTATATATTATCATCAAACTATAAAATCTATACATGCATAAAATGTATTTAGCCGGTACAATCATGTAGATCTTCGATCAAGCGCGCTTCTGTTTGAGGCTGGAATTCGCAGTATTTTTCCAAAGACACTAAACAAATGAGTGTTTTGATCAGTTAATTTTCCAAAAGGTTTCTGCAAGGCTTCCCAATTCTGACCTTAAAATTCCTTTTCCATGCAATGAGAAGAGGAAGCTGACCATTGGAATAAAAGATTTAAGAAACTAATGTTATTGGTGGTAGTAGATCTCCTGTATGTTGGCCCCTCCTATACGTTGGGCCAAGGTTTGAATCCTCTTAACTGTTCTAGTGTTTTGGTAAGACAGTTCAAGTGCTCGGGTTTTTACCTGTACATTAACACAACGTACTCCTCACACAATTAGATGTCTTTGCATGATTTCTTCCTAAAAAAAATAAAATAAAATTTTGTGTTTAATCAGCATAAGACAATATGGAAGAATGGTACCTTGCTGGGAAAACTAGTAACTCCCCAAAAATTCATGCTTTAGGAGGAGGTTGGAAATAAGGATGCCTTAGAGCTTCATCGACACTCAATCGATCCTCCTGAATTTACATGCATTTGAAACCAGCATCACATTTAGCTAGGTTTCAAATTTACAAGAAGGATATAGCATGTTTAATAAACATAAATAATTAGATACAAGGTTTTCGAGATTTTTTTTTTTCAAAAGATTTTGACACGTATGCTCTCTAGTTACTTGTACTATATATGTAATTCCCTAGCTATGTACCATTGCCTAGGAGTTGATGTAAAAGCCTATAACACCTAGACACTCTTGTCACTAATAAAATGGAAAAAAATAAAAATTATGGTGTGGCTGCTGACTAGAACAAACAAAAGTTTCTGGTGTATCCACGTGCGACATGTTAAAACATATTTAGAGAAACAAGAATATTAGGTAATTCCTGTGTAAATTCATAACAAAATTGGTATTGCTGAGCTTTTTTCTGTAATATGATACATATGCAATTGTTGATGTCAGAACAAATGGCATGCATGAATCCAAGGGGTCACCTGCACTTGAGTGCAAGACTTGTTTCTTTTTAATTGCTCATAAATTTTGAAGAAATACTCTTAAGCAGAACTCGAGTTCTACATTAACATTCTTATAAACTCAATTTTGATGACCAAGATACCAAACAATTTAGTACGTATTACACTTTTCTGCATGAACTAATGTTTTCCAGAAAAATACTTTTCTGGCAAAATCCAACAGTTAAATACCCATTCCAAATTTCATTCCAATTAAATGATCCGTGCTGCCAATATATCTCACAGAAATAAAGATGTACTAAAAAATTTAGAAGAAGACCAAAAAATGAAGTCTTATTCTATCAATTTTATGATATTGTCGACAATCAAGGAAAAATAATCTGCCTCACAACATTCAATACTTTACAATTGCAATAAAAACTTACTGGGTCCCAGAGTAATAGATGGCGCACTACCCGCAAAGCCCAAATATTTGGAAACCTGCAAACATTGTGAAGAAAAAAATTACGATGAGCAAAACATTTGCAATAAGAACCATACAAAATAATACAAGAACATCTATACTAATACCAACAAAATGCATAACAGCATAGACAAACCCTAATTTAAGAGGATCTCTACTCTTAATTTGATGGGAAAAAAATTCTTCAGAGCATTTCCATGAGGCTGGTGAAACTCCAACCTGAATCCAAAGAGATGAAATTTTATTAGCAGATGCAGGATACACACGCTTTGAGGTAGGAAAACTTTTTAAGCACCATCTTTGGTAAAATACAGCATTCCTTGAAGCTATGACAATTCAAAAGTTCAATATCTGGAAACCAACCCCCCAACCAGCAGAGGTCCATGCCAAAACTCTCACCTAAAAGGATACTACATTGGTATCTGTTCGCACTATAATATGTCAGGCATAACACTCGAATCAGAAAATATCCTAAAGATATATTTCACGCACTTTTCTATGCCCACAACTCTGGATGTGAGTAGTCACTCTTATACATAAAATGGCACAGATGCCAATTCTAGTTCTAGAAAAGAACCATAAGCAAGCAGAATTAGCTCAAAAGAGGTAAACTAAAATCAGAAATCTCACACCCCCTCAAATGATCAAAGAACCAGCAAAGTAAAGAGGAATTGACTAATAGATATCAGTGACACTTTTAATCAACAAAGAGTCCAAGCAAAACTAGTATAGAACAAACAGCCTCAAATATCGGACAACTTAAATTACAGCAGCCAATGTATAAATGATATGTAACCTCATAGAACAACTTCAGTTATTTCCTGTAAAATGCCATTACTCCCGAGAAAAAAGAACAAGAAAAATCCTATAACAGAATATTAATTTATCACTATATTCCCTCAATTTACATATCACGGAAGTTATTGGGGAAGGGTTATATGATATTTTCCTTAAATTTTTTCCAATATTGACAATAAACCAACTTGGAATGCTACCAAATGTTTGATATGCAATTTTATGCAGAATTATTACACACAGATGCGGTAAGAATAATTTAACTTCTTTATCCTATTATATGTAGTGGTATATTTATTTACCCATCCAATTGTTTTAAACATGACTTATCCATGCTTAAATTTCTAAATTACATCATATAAGCAGATGCGAGTTCACATCAAGTTGTGCCAGGGACTATAGATACCATGACCAAGCTTGAGACCCAAAACTATGCTTACTACCACCAACTAAAAAATTAAAAAATCGAATCAAGAACTAAGCATGTTACTCAACTATGATGTTTCTAAAATAAAATTGAGGTCTACAAAGTCTATCACCTAACTTAAGTGTAAGATGAGAGCAAAAAATGAAGGAAACAGAATGAAACAGTATATTTTGCTAATTTTCATGCTAACAAACACAGGAGAACACTTGGCAATAAAAGATAATATTTTGTGACACTAAACACAAACCCATGGGTTAGCTTAGCAATAGAAGATGGTATACTTACTCCGTCATTTGAGTGATGGTGTTTTGAGGAACTCCCGGAAATTAAGATACACAATTCCATCCATGATCTAAGTCTGTCATCATAAAAAATAGCTTCATTATCACTCTCAGGAACTACCCAAAAGAACATATCCAAATCATTCAGTCTCTCGTCAGACAATATAATTTTTTCTCTGAATTAGAAAATATTAACGGCCTAAATTTCACTTTATAGAATATGATATTACTCTATACCTAGTGATTCTCATATTTCGATGCCCAGAAAAAGAAAGAAAAGAAAAACAATCCATATATCCAAAGCATAAGGAAATTATTTTATAATTACTTTTCAATTTCCCAAATTTGGCACATCTATCCTTAAAGAAGACATGATTTGAAATACAAGTGTTAACAAAAATAAAAGCATATTAAATGTTAAAAAAAAATGTTATGTTAAGTATAGTGGAAGGGGGTTACTACAGATCCCCATTTTGAGTGGATTTGGCACTGCAATTTCGCAGACCAAAAGTGCGATTTAAACCAAATTGCAGAAAATGTATCATTTAAGAGTGCATTTTAAAAAATTGCAATTTGAAAACCTTTTTTTAAATAAGAAAAGAAATAAAGTAAATCGCAATTTAAAAACGTAGAAAAATCTTATTTTCAAATCGGAAGCAAAGAAGTGATTTTTAAAAACGCACTATTTTAAAGTTAAAGTTAAATTGCAATTTCAAAAATATAATTTTATTAAATTAGTTATGTAGGTTAATTCTGGGAAACGCAGGTTGACCCACTTGTGACCTGTTTATTAACCGTCTCTAATTTGATAGACCTGTTTTGACTCAATCCCTATTACACTAAACTCTAAGGCCTCGTTTGGTTTGCGGAATGAGTATTCTACTAGGAAAATAAATAGTCATTACTAGAAATGGAGGATGTTGAAATGGAATAACCAATCCTATTCTTTAGTTTGGTAGCAACACATTTCATAATTGGAAATGAACTAAAATTACTAAAAAGCCCATACGACTTTTGATTTTTTCAAAACTCAAATTTTAAAATAAATAAATAAATGTTGAATGTGTGGGTGGACGGCCACCCGCAACAAACTAAATAGTCATTACTAGAAATGGAGGATGTTGAAATGGAATAATCAATCTTATTCTTTAGTTTGGTAACAACACATTTCATAATTGGAAATGAACTAAAATTACTAAAAAGCCCATACGACTTTTATTTTTTCAAAACTCAAATTTTAAAATAAATAAATAAATGTTGAATGTGTGGGTGGACGGCCAGCCGCAGCAAACCCTAGGGGTGGCCGCACCAACCTCAGAGGGCCTTGTGGGGGACCCATGAGGCACTTCAGGGGTGGTGCGGCCACCCCTGCTGCCATCAGGGGTGGCACAGCTACCCCCAGGGTTTGCTGTGGGTGGCCGGCCACCCATTAGGGTAATGGGACAAGAATTTGCAACAAATTGGTCTGTAGCAAATTCATACAAATCCATCTAATAAAATGACACGTGTCCCTTAACATGTGAGAAGCACATGTTTTTTTTAATAACATGTGCTTCTCACATGTTTTTTTTAATAGTTATGAGACACATGTCATTTTATTAAATGAGTTTGTATGAGTTTGCTACAAACAAATTCCTATCTAGGGTAATGGGTGGCCAGCCACCCACGCACTTTTTAAATTTTTTAAGTTTGAAAAAAAAAAAAAAGAAAAAAAAAGGGAAAATTTTGTCTATTCCCTCAGGAATAGCTATTCCTCTCATTTTTTAGAGGAATAACTATTCCTCTTCATAAGGGAATTAGTTATTCTTAGGAATTAACCCTTATCAAATGAAATAATAGTCATTCCATTCCTAAGGTCTATAATGCAAACCAAACGATACCTAAGTTTCTAATTTTGTATCAAGTTTACGGGTCGTATCAAACAATGCTAGCCCTAATGAATTGTGAGGGCCCAAAAATATAAATCCAGAGCCTCTCTTGTGTAAATACACTAATTGTTAACAATCTAAATCTTTAGAAAAAGGTGTTGTTTGGTGGACAGGGCTTCAGCAAACTGATTCTCGATCCATTATTTTAAGGGGTAGGAATACCAAGGACGAATTCAGGAGAAATTTAGATTACTGATGGGCCCTGTAGGATTCAGAAACCCAACCTGAAATATTTTGGACCTCTTTAACGGTGGGATTGGGTGAACATGTGGTGTCATGAACTGGTGAAGTAGGGAAGGATGATCATACACAACGTGAAGTAGTGGCAGGGATGATAGCTGGTATGTGCTGGATTGGAGAAGTGGACAATTGTCAGGTTCATGGGGACGGAGCAGTGTTCTGTTTGTGTGTGTGTGTGTGGGAGAGGATGGGGGGCGTGTGAAAATCAGGGGTGTACTGGGCAGTGTGGGTAGGCAGCTTGGCAGCCATCATGGCACATGGTGGTGTCTTCTGTAGAGTGGCAGCGAATTGGGGTTAGCATATTTCAGTTACGGAGTAAGTAATGTAGTGGGTAGAGTAGTGTAAAAATGTGTTGGGTACTGTTTAACATATGGTCTGCTAGTGGGACACTGGTCTGTGTGGTTAAAAAGAGAGGGAACGTGTAAGACGAGATCAGAAAAGAATGAACTCTCTTGTACTGAGGTGTTCCAGCCGAAATTGGAACTTGTTAGTGTGAGTTTAATTTACAGTATTTTCATTTCTCCATTCCGGTCCATCAATCACCTTTTACGAAAAAGAAGAAAGTTTTAATATGCAAACCTTTTCTATTCGAGCCATAGACTTCAAACATGATATCTCTCCGCTAATAAAAAGTTAGTTACATATCTAAGGCTTCATCTCATCTCCCTAACTAGAGAGTAAGACTGTGAGCTTATGTGGAAAAAAATTATCTACAGATCAGTTGACAGCAAAAAGAGAGGTTGTGAAGGGGTGGAGCTACTTGATATGGTTGCACTTTGAAAGCAAAACGGAACTTTTGATCAGAATTAAAAAATGTGAAGTTGGTGGAATCTTTCAGGTGAAGGAGCTAAGAAGCAGCGAAATGAAGGCTGCTAAAAAGGATCATATAATACCGCCATAAATAGGACAACTTTAAGATCATGCCTACGCCAATCACAAAATAAAGTAATAATCATGCCTAAACATTTCTCAGCATTTTAACATTGTTAATTTTAGTATTACATGTGCGGCGGCTATAAAATAATTATGTTGTTATGGCCACATTGCTAGACTGCCTTGCACCTAGATCAGAGAGTCATCTCAATATCAAAATTCGCAATCTATCAAAATTTTCACCTCAGGCATGCCAATGGTTGTTTCTAACAGATGCAATACTATCACTGAGAGCCACTCGAAATTTAATCTCAAGAAGAATTTGAATATTTAACAACCATAAAGTCTTCTCACGAGCAAAACTCACTTATATGCAAGCTCTTTTAAGCCTTCGTCCCAACCCTTAAGATGCTGGTCTAAAAGAGCACGTGTTAAAGCACTTATCTGAAAAACATTTGGTGATCCTAAGATCAATTCCAACATCACAACACCAACGCTCCACATATCATACCTGTCAAATAAAGCAAGTAATGATGATTCTCAGTCCAACAATAGAAATGATATTAAATCCAAGCTTGAAGATGCATATGCAGCATGAGTGTGTTAAAAGTCATATTTTCCCGAAAAAAAAAGGGACCAAGAATGCTAACTTTTTGTATAGATTATATTAGAGATTGACATACTTCAACGTTGTGCTGATTGGCCCATGATAGAAACTCGCATTAAGCAAAGCTTCAGGTGGAGCATACTCATAAGTTTGTTCAGCCCTGAAGAAACCCAAAAATGAAGATATGCCATCACAACAATAACTTAGATACTAAAACATAGAAACAGTGTAAGTAAAAAGCTTCTAAAGAGAAAAGAGATACCTAGTAGGTCCCGTCGAACCATATAAATGCTTCATTGTGAATTCATCTATTGCACTACCAAAGTCGATAATGCGCCTAATGAATTAAAGAAAAAGGCATTAAATCCACTCGCAACATGGACAAGGACAAAAACCACTTAGTTTCAGCAACATTATTATACGTCAAACAGGCACAAAGCAGAATCAAATTTCAAGCATATGCAATAACCTTACTTTGATGATGCAGAAAAAGACCAGTGCAAGTCTCTAAAGGTGTAAGATGCAACCCTTACTATTCTTAATTAATATTGTTTTGGGAAGGGGGAGGACCATTGCACGTACATAATGTCAAATTAGGAGGCAAACAAAATGTGGGTAACTGAAGCACGCAGAAAACTTCAGAGCAGATCACAAAATAAAACATAGTTATAAGACAGAAACAGATTAAAATGTTATCCTTATTAGACCAATTCAAACTAGAGATAAGCTGCACTGTATAAACAAATCTCATAATACTTGAGTATGTCATAAATTGCACAATAAGCATGATATCAAAACTATCCTTCCTCTAAATATGTACATATAAATGTTATTATCGTATCATTTTCTCACATATATAAATAGTGAGAGGGATATAGTCGGCTTTTACTCTTATTTTGTACAAACTCTTCTTTCTTTCTCTCTTTCCTTCTTTTTTTTTTGGCTAAGTCAGAGGTGGTTATGGGGAATGAGAATCAGATACAGCTCAAGTTGTTGACTGGACATACAACTATACAAGTCACAATCACGTACGTCAGTCACAGTTATCCCCCTTAGAATCACCTCCAAGTCTCTTTTAGGACTTTTATTAAGTATGAGGTAAGACATCAACAGTTTATACAAAATTCATTCAATAAATAAGAGGATACCTGCTCACCAAAATAATACATATCAATGCATGCATACAAACACACGTACATAAATACATGCATACATACGTATACATTTATGTTGATAAATATTAAAAACATACACAAATATTATGAAGTCAATAAAATTTTCAAATTACAAACAAAAGTCCATCAAAAGCATGTATACTTTCAGTCTCTAATAACGATCAATGAGTAGAAGCTAATGACATTTAGGAACAAGCTTCAATAAAACAGCAAATTACAGGTTAAATATAATAACAGTAAGATATACTCTACAATACATTTTGGTGGTGAAATTCTTATTTCCACTTGGACTTCCTCTTAGGCATCTCCCTGTCTCCTGATCTTCAAAGCATATAACCATGTTCTCTTTCAAATATAAAAGCATTTAATGTTAGCATATTCTGCCAAACAATGATCCCTTCAATTAGTAATGCAAAATCATGATAAAAGAAAATTTTAAAAGACAAATTACCACAAAAGGTGATTTTCTTTTATATACATGTGTATGTGTGTAGTGTACTGCACCACTGAAAATACAGGCTTCTAACAGGCATAAAAGACAAATTGAGACTGGAAGTAACTCCACAAATTTAAGAATGCATTTTATCGAAAACAAAATTTTATGTCAGTTTGTTCTCTGGCTAATTTTTTCCTTAACCAAAGAACAGGCTAATGCTGGACAATTATGATATAAAGAATTCTGACTGACCAACAGAAGAAAAAAATAGACTAATGGAGCTTGGATCAACCAATTCCAACCAACTGATTACTCTAACGATAACAGAGTTAAATATATTCATATATTATAGGGCAAAATTCAGTTTACTCCCATGAAGTTTTAGGGGATTTTCAATTTGAACCCCAAAGTTTCAAAATTGGCAGTTTACCCCCCTAAAGTTTCAAAAAGTGGCAAAGTGAACCCCCCCCCAGTCAACTTTTCCGTCAAATTAGACGGAAAACGATGAAATGACATAAATGCCCTTAGGCTTTTTTTAAAAAAAATTCCATCTAATTTGATGGAAAAGTTAACGGAAGGTTCACTTTACCACTTTTTGAAACTTCAGGGGGGCTAAACTGCCAATTTTGAAACTTTGGGGTTCAAATTAAAAATCCCTTGAAACTTCATGGAGGTAAACTGAATTTTCCCCTATATTATAATATGTACATAATGTGTGTCTGTATCATTTTACTTGATAATTGGCTCAAACATAAAGCACTGATGTCCTCACCAGGTTTGATATCCCTGTGGGTGATATTGCGTTCATGACAGGACTTGATCCCCATCAACTGATGACATGAAAAAGATAGAAATTCCAGGTATATAAATGAGTGCTCGGTTTAAAAATAAAATAAAAAATAAAAAGCCTAAAAAATGGACAGATTTGGTATTACATAATCCAAACAAAAACACGCAACTGTAGAACGTAATCTGAAACCTGTATCGTAGACATACCAATTGCCATAGAAGACTGCGCATTTCCTCTTGTCCTGCTTCCGTAGTCTTCAACCAATGCCACCATTTTGAAGGACGCAATATTTGGACATGTTTTACTTGTTCAACCCTTTCGCCATCAGCATAATCATCTACATCTTCGACAGTATACAAAAGCTTGGACAAGGACACACCCTCATGACGAAATACAAGCCATATTTCATTAGATCGAGATTCAAAAGACTCTACATATCTAGCAATATGGTTCAGACCTTCTTCATTCGTAGCTCTTTTCTGTCTAAATTTGTTCAGAAGTACATTTTCAAAACTCCAAGGGTTTTCATCCAGTATTGATTTGGTTGTTTCAAATAGGTCAGATAAACCCACCCCTGATTCTTCCACAACAGAATTTGATATTCCAGCTGATAACAAACCTTCAAGGCAATTAGAGGCATTTAGAAAAACCTCACCAAAGTACTTCTCCCGTAGACCACTTAAATAAACAGCTGGCCCTCTCTCCACCTATTTTATGATAAGCAAATAGTCATTCATGCTATAATCTTAATATACAGAGGACAAAACTATTGTAAAAAGGAAAGACTCAAACTTGGATCTAAATGGAATTGTGGAGATCCAATTTTAGTTCAAAAAAAAATTATTACCATTATACGTTTCAAAATGAACAAGCTCTCATCAGCAGGACCAGCCTGACAATTTTCAGTAGATGAACTACAATTTGAGTTGAAACGACAAGAATTAGATGAGATGTTATTGTTTTTCCCAACATGGTTTGAACTACTGCTTCCTTGATGACAATCCCAATGAAAAGCCAACCATACTTCACCATAAGATCCACGACCAAACCTTTTTTTTCGTGTGTACCTAACAGCCACGAAGGACAGAGTGTCTTAGGAGTCTCTTCTCAAAGAACACCAAGAAGAGTGTCAACTTCTTGCATAACAGAGAAAATAACATAAATGAAGAAATTGATTTTCTTTTCTCAGTTTTATTTACATACAATGAAACATTCCTGGCCATAAATGGTCCATATTAACCTGGCCGTACTCGATTGGCGAATGCATCAGTAAGCAATAATAGCACACCATCACCAACGTGGAGCCCATGTTATATCGCATCATGCCATGCTCACATCCATGTAAGGATCATAGCCAACATATTCCTCAAATAATAGTGCAATAAAATGTTGATAGATGACATTTTGAAAATTCTGTATCAGGTTATTTCCTTGTGGCTGCATTTACTTAAAATGTCATGTTGAATTGCAATGTTATTTCTTCTGCATGAGAAAACAGTACTATTTTCACCTACATTGTTCAAACAGCTTTCCTTGAGGTTTTACATTCAAAGTAACAGCTTTCTTTGGAGTTTCATAGGTCATGCCAAACAACATCCTAGAGTTGCTACATTGTTGGAAGACTCAAGGACGGGGACATTCCAACCAAGCCATCTGGAAAGTTATTCCCACACTATTAATACAGAGCATTTTGAGAGGAAAAATAAAAAAAAAATAAAAAAATAAAAAATCAGCGCTTCTTTGAAGGACTGCAAGTCTAATGTGCTGTGTCTAAAATCCTCCTCCCTTGAGTCCTCTTAGTTGGGCTGTAGCTTACATTCCTAATTTTTCCACCTCAAATCATGTAGATTTTGTTCACTTTTTAGAACACAGACACCATTAAGGTAGTTGTATTCTCTTGTATACTTTTTGTGTACAAGAGCTTTGCCTTTTTCTAATAAATTATTGTTCATCAAAAAGAAATATAGGGGTGTGTGCAGATCAAGTATCATGCATGGAAATTGTTCGATAAAGTTCCATGAAACAAACTTTTGAAATAAAAGGAAAAAAATGCCTCGTGACACAAGGCAATACCAAAGAAAAATTCTCAATTTATAAAGACATATTTGCATGTCATCATCAAATTCCATTGATGAGAAGCATCTCAGATTGTGAGGGAATGATAATGACTGCTTCATACAAACATTTTTGTGATGATTAGATAATATGTTAGTTTCATTTTAGACGTTAATTAAACAAAATACAGGTGCATTGAATGAGGATTTATACATGTAATTACTTTAACATAATGTCTTTTTCTTTTTGAAAGGTATAATTTAAAATAATTTCCTGATGTCAAAGTTGCAACCGTTTAACATATAAACTTCATAAGGCTAAAGGTCATTAAGCAGGAAAAATAAATGTACCTCGAGTCGGGCATTGCATACTCAAATGATCCATAATTTGAACCAGTATCATGGAGAGGAACTGATTCAAGCAGACCAAGGAAACTTGCAAAGCCTTCAGGATTTATGCATTGATCTTTAGCTCCATCAATGGTCATACCAAGGTATAAGCACAAGTTCTGATCATTATACTGATATAGAGGTCCACCTAATATCAAAATTAGAACAATGCAAAAGTTGCTCATTGTTAATAGATAGATGCTTTTAACAAACATGGAAGACAAATGCCTATAATTATTCACATACTTATTATTGAAGCACCATACGTTATTCTACTACACATTAAGATTATGCATGACTGAATCTAAATCTAGTTGATATATTAATATTGAAGCAAAGGGAGAGCAATTATTCAAACAGGATACTAATACGCATTTATCTAAAAATAAATGTAGAGAAACTTAACAGGCTTTTAATCCAACTGAAAGCAATCACAGGACCAAAGGTTTCTACCCTAGAGGAAATACATGGTGATCAAGCATATACCATGGATTAAAGACCCTCATGACACCTCACTTACCACACTGCTGATCAAGGACCTCAGGTAGAGCCTGAGGTAGGTCATGCACATAGTCTGCCTGGTCATCCTTTCGAGCTTGCAATGGGTAATCCATGTGTTCATCAAGGTTCTCCGACAAATGAAAATAGCCAAAATTGTCATGTTTTTTCTCGACCTAGACCAAGAAATGAAATCAATATCAGTCATTGAACCTCTCCCTGTACTGATGGTGCAAGCCACAAATCAAATTAACAGTGGTCTCATATGAACCCAAAATTCTTACTTTCAACTGCAACAATTTCTATATGAATTAAAAAACTAAACAATTTCTATATCAATTAAAAATCTAAAATTGATGAACATGACTAGGTAGACAATTTACTTTCTTAATGGCAAGGATTATAACATCAGTCTACCAAAACATTCTTGGTGGCTTAACAGCAACAACCATCCACTCAAAATAGTCAAATGGCTCATTCAATCAAAATAACCAGTTATGCAAGCTATATATCATAAATATGTATCAGCAATTGTGTAAATTACAGATAGATAGTAGTTAGTATTTCAAAATTGTTATGTTGCATATGAGAGGGACCTTTTTCGTTCTGAGTGACGAAAAAAGAAATTATAAATACTATTAGAGGATAGCAAAATTGTAAAAGGACATCACTTAATTGCCAAGATGCATAGTAGATGATCCCGAGATTAATGACCCTCAATACTAAGACCATGATCATTAGTTAAAAACTTAAAACCAATTTACAATTTGTTATATACAAGGAATCTGTCCCAGGTTAATTTGAAATGTTTAAACAAATACCCTAGAAACAATGAGAAAGAATAATAATTTATTTCCTTATGAGAAAGCAAACAGATCAAAAAAAGAGAAAAAAACATTCTATGCTTTTAGACGTACCAATAACCTCTCAAACTTGGCCCTAACCGGATGAACATGACCCAAATCCACTAGGTCAGAAGCGATGTCATCAACTGATCAGGTTGACAAAAGTAATGATGAGTAAAAAAGTAGATCAACGATCATCACAATTACCATATTTATTGAGATAAAAAATGTAATATAGACAATTAAGAAATCACTCAATATAACCCTTCGTAATCAATTCATCATATTAAGTTCTTGACATGGTATGCAAGATTTTAGACTACCACTCATCACCACGGAGACAACACAAGTAAATATTTTGAACAGGCATGTGTTCATAATTGAACACCCAAAAGACTATCAATCTATCACAAACACATCTAAAGGACAGATGTACCCAAGTCAAACACATGCCACCGTGTCTAACATAGACAACACTCAGGCACAGGTAATCACAAACTGGACAAGATAATTGAAATTAATGAAGTCATAATAACCGAAGAAGTCGAGAAAGCAATAAAGTGGTTTTATCCTTTCTACTTTTTTTATTTTTTTTATTTTTTTTTATATAAGTAATGTATATTCAATCAAAGTGCAGAGGGACACAATCCTAATACAAGAAAACCCATAAATTATAGAAAAAGAACAATATAATCCCAAAAACTCATAAAAATTAGTAATAGTCAAACTATTTCATGTCACTCTCCATGTATAAAAGGATTGTAACATCATCTTCTTCATCTCTTACAATCTATTTTCACGATCTTCAAATTTCCTTGCATTCCACTTCTCCAAAGACGCCATATTAAACACAAAGGTGTCAGTCTCCATATTTTCAAACCATTACAATTTCCTAGTTGTCCCCTCCAACTGCCCAACAACTCACTCAGCCTTCGAGGCATAACCCAAGCAACACCAAACAACTGAAGAAGCACACTCCACAACTCTGTTGCAACCTCACAATGGAGTAGATGATCTATAGACTCCCCACATTCTTACACATACAACACCACTCCACCACAATAACATTTGTCTCTTGCAATTTATCAGAAGTTAAGATTTCACACAAAGAACGCCACTCTCAAGAGAAACTTAACTTTCTCCTTTTACTACTAGTTATTGTGCTTCTTGGAAACCCAAACAACACATCAGTTGAGGTAAATTGATTTGGTTATAACACAATTGGATCAGAAACAAAATTCATACCAATAAATAAATAATCAAGAACAAAGGTAATAACTTTTGCAGGTGGTTTCTCCCTTGTTGTAGGGCTTGCATGGGAAGAAAATAGAGAAAGAAGAGGCTATGTTCTCTACGTAGCCTCTCTCTCACCTTATTATATATATATATAAAATCTAATACAATGACCAAAATACCCCAACATATTCTTTTAACCCTAACAACCTCTTCTAACACTCCCCCTCAAGCGAGAGTATTATCACATATAAGCCTAGCTTGGAACAAATAAACCCTAACCGCTTCGACACAAGAATTTTGTAAGCAATCAACCTCAATATGCTTGGTCCTTTCATGAAAAATTGGGTTAGACGCAATATGTAGAGCAACTTGGCTATAATAAAACAGTGGGGTAGGAATAGGAGTTGAGAATCAAATCTCATGGAGAAAATATAGTAACCACATCAACTCAATTGCAGTATGAACCATTGCCCTGTATTCTACTTTGGCAATAGACTGTGCCACTACTGTTTGCTTCTTACTCTTTTAAGTGACCAAATTACCGCCTAAGATTGTACAATATCTGCCCACAATAAAACCTTCAACCTTGAGATGTTCATTCGATCTACCATATCCCAATACCAAGAGCTATCTTCAAATACCAACTAATACACGTATCAACTTCTCAATGTGAAACCCTAGAAGCCTCCAAGAACGACCAACAACACTAATTACATATGAGATATCTGGCCTGGTAATAGTAAGATAATTCAACTTTCCAACTAGACGACGATACCTACCATGATCTTCAAATAATTCTCCTTCATTCTTTAGTAATTTCTTATTAGGATCCATTGGAATTCAATGGGACGAGCACCCAAAAGATCCATATCTTCTAACAAATCAAGTATATACTTTCTTTGAGATAAATTGATACCTGTCTGAAATCTAACAACTTCAATCCCCATAAAATATTGAAGTTTCCCCAAATACTTTGTATGAAACCTCTACTGCAAAAACTGTTTCAGTCAAGCAATGCCTCCTGAATTATCTCTGTTAATCACAATATCATCTACATATATGATAAGAAGAATATAGCTTGCACTAGTATGCAAGTGAAATACTGAATGATCTATCTGACATCTCTGGAGACCAAACTCCAATGCAGGCTCAAAGAATTTTCCAAACCATTCCCTCGGTAATTGCTTGAGACCATACAAAGCCTTTTTTAACTTATAGGCACAACCCTAACACTCTCCCTGAGCAACAAACCTAGATGGTTACTCCATATAAACTTCATCATGTAAGTCCCCTTGCAAAAAGTCATTTTTAATATCCAATTGAAACAAGGGCCAATCGAGAGAGTAGCACCCAAAAGATAATTACACGAACAAAAGAAATTTTGGCAACATCAGAAAACGTCTCATAAGAATCATATCATACATTTTGTATAACCCTTAGCAACCAAATGAGCTTTCAATCTTTCAACTAAAGCATAAAGATTAAACTTAAATGTGTAAACACATTTGCAACCATCAGTCTATTTACCAAGCGGTAATGGAACCAGCTCCCACATTCGATTTTAATGTAGGGCCGCCATTTCCAATTCCATAGGTTGCCTTCTACTAAAGTCGGATAACACATCATGCACTGTCTTTGGCATAGAAACACTAGAGATGTATGAAATAAAGCAAGAAAGTGATGGAGACAAAGAACTAGTGGATACAAACTGACTAATAGAATGCTGGTAGTATAAGAGGGTTTACCTTTTCGCATAACAATCGGCAAGGAATCGAATGCAAGTGGGGACAAGTGATGTTTGAGGACGGCGCGTACAAACTTGGAGTGGAGCACGCAAACTCAAATAGAGGTGGAATTGGCATCAGAATGGATGTGACATCATGCTTAAGGGTAGAGTCACCCAAAGAAGTACCAGAATGAAAGTAGGGAGTAGACTCAACTAACGTGACATCTACGCTAGTGAAATAGCGTAAAAAACAAGACTAGCAACGATATCCCTTCTAGGTTGTAGAATAACCAAGAAAGAGTTGAGGATCAAGCTTATCAAAACCAAAACCCAGATGATGCACATTCAAAAACCTTCGGTAGTAAGGAGAATGGAGGACGGGGGCGGATGAAGTAGGAAACAAGAGAAAATGAGGAGGCACCATCTAAGACCGAGGGGGCATTTGATTAATAAGAAAAGCATTGAGAACAGCATCACACCAAGCTTGTTTTGGGGCGTGCATATGAAATAAGAGAGCAAGTGCAACATCCAATAAAGGACGATTCTTGAATTCAGCTACACCATTTTGTTGTAGAGTGTGAATACACGAGGTCTGATGGAGAATGTTTTTATCAAACAAATAAGATGCAAAATAGCCAGATGCATATTCTTTGGCATTATCAAAACACAAAATATGAATTTTCTTAGCAAATTGAATCTTAATGGCATTACGAAAATTTGGAAAATAGAAAATAACTCAAAATGATTTTTCATTAAAAATAACCATGTCATACGAGAAAAACCATCCACAAATGTCACAAAAAAAAGTGGAATTTATTGGACACTACACTGATTGATTCCCATACATCAAAATGAACTAACCCAAAAGGACTCAAAACCATAAAAAAACAACTCTTAACGAAAAAAGAGACAAGATGATGCTTACTAAGCTGACAAGCTTTGCAATGCATGGACAACTCATGACTAGGACTAGGGATTTGACGCTTCAACGTAGAAAGTAAAGGATGGCCAAGACGACAACGCCACAAAAGAGTAGAGACTAACGACTACAAAACTCAAGAGGGAAAGATAGGTGTGCCATACAAATAATATAATCCACCAACTTCATGCCCTACCAATCATCCTCGTCTTGAGATCCCAAAATGCACAAAGGGTAAAAACTAAGGCCTCATTTGGCTTGCGGAATGGGGATTCTGTTAGGAAAATGAATAGTCATTACTAGGAATGGAGGATGTAAAAATGGAATAATTATTCATATTCTTTAGTTTGGTAGCAACACATATTTCATAATTGGAATTGAATTAAAATTACTAAAAAGCCAATATGATTTCTGATTTTTCCAAAACTCAAATGAAAAATAAAAAAAAAATTAAATTGACAGTGGGAGGCCGGCCATTCATAGAAAACCCTGGGGGTGGCCTAGCCAGCCACATGTTTAACATTTTTATTATTTTTTTTAAGTTTGAAAGATTTTTTTTTTTAAGAAATGATTCTTTTGGAAAACCTTGTCTATTCCCTCAAGAATAACTATTCTTCTCATTTTTATAGAGGAATAGCTATTCCTCTTTCATAAGAGAATCATTCATTATTCCCATGGAAAAAACCATTCCTAGAAATAGGTCGNTTAGGGTTTAGCCTATATATTTGGTTGATTGTATTAGGTCAAAAAAGCTTGAATAATATAGAGAGGCAGTAGCCTCCATCTTGTTTCCCCCTCCTACAAATCTTAACACATAGAAAACCCTGGGGGTGGCCTAGCCAGCCACATGTTTAACATTTTTATTATTTTTTTTAAGTTTGAAAGATTTTTTTTTTTAAAGAAATGATTCTTTTGGAAAACCTTGTCTATTCCCTCAAGAATAACTATTCTTCTCATTTTTATAGAGGAATAGCTATTCCTCTTCATAAGAGAATCATTCATTATTCCCATGGGAAAAACCATTCCTAGAAATAGGTCGTTACCTAACAAATGAATGGTTATTTCATAGAAATAGTCATTCCATTCTAGGGGTCTATTCGCAAACCAAACGGTGCCTAATAAAACAATCGGGGAAAAATATACATATCCCCCTCAAACTACCACCTCATTGTCAATGTCCTCCCAAACTACCAAAATTTGTCAATTTTTCCCTAATGACAAAAATACCCTTCGTAAAAAGCCAAAAAAAAAAAAATCTAAAAATTATATAAAGGGAAAAAAAAAAAAAAAAAAAAAAAAAAAAAAAGAAGAAGAAAAAAAGGAGGAGGAAAAGTGAGGTTTCAATGGGTGGACCAAACCAATCCTCGACGTTGAAATCCTTGTAAGACAACACAAATGAGGCCCTGGTCCACCAGTCTATCTTCTCCAGCCCACCTCTTTTCACCCATTCATCAGTGTTCCATATGTTGAACTTCTAATTAGGGAAGAAGTCATTTATTTCCCCGTTGTTTTTAGTATTTAGTTTTTCTTTTTTTTTCTTTCCCTTTTTTCGAATTTACAATGGTACTTTTGTCTTATTGAAATAACTTTACGGTCTTTTTTGTCTTTTTACTAGCCTTGGGGTGGACATTGACAAATTTTGATAGTTTTGGAAAACATTGACAATGAAGTCGTAGTTTGAAGGGGGTATATGTACTTTTCTCAAACAATTGGGAGCTTTGGTAAATTTACTAATGGATAACAAATTAAAAGTAAAACTAGGAATATGTAAAACAGAAAATAACTTAATATCAAATGTGTAGTGCTAGAGCCAGCAACTCGGGAGAGGGAACCATTAGCGAGGGTGACACTTTGAGGTGTATCAAGAGGGTGAGATAGGAACGTAGGCAAACTAGTCATATGTACATTTGCTCCAAAGTCGATGACTCATGAGTTGCTAGTGGAGGATAGAAGACAACGAGACGCAGTACTTGACTTAGAAAGAGTAGCAATCGAAGAGGAATAGACCTTCTTATGGGCTAAGAATTGAGCATACTTGTCTTGCTGTATGGAAATCATATTAAAATCCAGAGCTGGACTCAAACTAATAGGTGGTTCAAATGTGGCCGATGAATCCTCCTACAAAGAAATTTAATTGGCAGACCCAGATGGTTTGCCAATTGCCATGTATATCCCAACAATAAACCACGAAATGATTACTACAGCCACAATGAGTGTTTTTACAAGGCTCACGATTCCTAGTCTAACCACCACCTCTACCTCCACATTCCCCACAGGAACTACCAAAACCACCAAGGATGACAATAAAAGCAGTGTGGCCTCCATTACGCTCATAATTCAACTAAGAACTAGTATCAAAAAGAGTAGCTCGTTGAATTTGAAAAAGAGAGAGAGAGAGAGAGATGGGAGCTCCAAACCACCCAAAATCCATGCATGAACAGATTCATACTCCAATTTCAAGCCGAGAAGAAACTGAACCACATCCACATCTTGACATTGATTTTCCATAGTATTCAGGTAAGTGGAAAGTGGTTGATACATGTTCCTCTCCTTACAAAAGGCCACATCCTAATTGTAGTATTCGTCCACAGTCCATGCACCTTGCTTAAGCCCAAAATATTTTGACACACCTCATAAATCCAAGTGATATTCATGGTAACAATGTACACATGTCCAAGACGATCACAAATATCCTTAGCAATAGAAAGACAGATACACGAGGATCCAATGTGAGGCTCAATATTGTTCCACATAAGGAAATAATTTGTTTATCTTCTTCTTCCCAAAGGCTAGGAGAACTAGTGTTCTGAGGCTTATCTGAGGATAAGTGATCATACAAGCCCTTTCCTTTGAGAAATGCTTCGACAGATTGTGCCCAAGAAACATAATTCTTCCCATTCAGTTTCACATAAGTCATAGAAGCATTAACAAGGGACACCTAAGGAAACATATCTAATTTAGCGGCCATAATGTTAATCAAACTCATCAATCAATGCAACAACAGCAAAAAATACTCCAAATAATCCACCACAATAATGCAACTAACAACCAACCACAATAACCAATCAAATAAATCAGAAAACCCCACAAAAATAGTGCTGAAAAGGGCCAAAAAAACAGCTCAAACTGAAGCAAATCAGCCAAAATATTGTAGAGAGAAAGAGGAACCAGTTGAAATAATGGTGAACCGCCCCCAAAACAATGCAAACCTGCCAGAACCAGCTAGAAAACACCGAAACCCAGGCTGAACCTGTTGAAGAACACTAAAACTAAACTGAACCAAAGCTATTCTTATCCTTAACAAGGAGGATACCCTTCTCCCCAATAAGGAATAGCAAGCACCAGCAACCAAACATGGATCCCTGTCTCCAAAAACTTGCCAAAAACCTGCTGGCAACGGTCATACCTTGCCGCAACACCACCTACAACAGCCACAAAACCAACTGACAACCACAAAGCAAACTTTTCAACAACAACCCAACCTGCCACCGAAGTACTTAACCACTACACCACTCTCCAACCACCGAAGATGCCAACAACCACCACATAAACCTCTGATCGACACAACCATACACCCTAATCGATTGTTTCTACACAGGGTAGAACTCATACCTCAGCAGTTACAATACATTAAGCCGTTTTCACCAAAACCACCAATGACAATGAATCTGACGGTGCCAATGACAACATCATACCACCAATGACAATGATATCGGCACAATCTAGCCCCAATCACAGGCATATTCAGAAGTCCACGATCAGTAGTACAAAAAAAAAATAAAACAAAACAAAAGGAAGAAGAAGTAGAGAGGGGCAGAAGCAATCAGGGGGTCTGCGATGTAGTGTGCAATGTAATCAAATCCTAGGCTCCGGTACCATGTTGTAGGGTTTGAATGGGAAGAATAGAGAAAGAAGAGGCTATGTTTTCTACCTAGCTTCTCTCTCTTGCCTCATTTTATATATATAACAAAATATAATACAACAATATCTCTACATATTCTTTTAACACAAACTCTTCGAACATCTCTCAACCACATAGAGAAAACTGTAAACCCACCCAGCCTAATCCACGTCCCAAAATTTCACAAAATGACCATTGCATTTTTCCCTTGATACAGAGCAAGGGAAAAAGATGGGAATAATCACTGCTGAAGTTTTGAGCTAAATATGTGGTTGTGTTCTAATACAAAATGAATTTCAGCTGTCCATGCTTATGCAATCTACCATCTATAGGAAAGTTTCAAAGCAGAGAGAGTCACCTGAGCATCCACAACTGAACTTCTGAAGTCCAGTTGCAGTGAAACCTATATCTCCCTCTCCAATACACCTTTCCTTCAGCAAATGTTCAGAAAAAATAGTAGATCCCAAAGGAACCACAACAGCTGCCACATTATCCAGACTGCCCTTTTCAAAGGCAGTGTTTACTATGCAATCAGCTAGTGAGTACAAGCATGAAGCAGAAAGTTCTGTCCTCAGCGTACCATGACTCTGTACTTCCCACACCAAATCACAAACATCCTGCAAGCTCAACTTCTCAAAAACGCCATCAGATGCAGCCACCAGATAGCTATCATTCATGGCCAGAGGTTGCCAATCTGTCACCTCCGGTGCAGATATAACACCATAACTGAAAATATTTCAAGAAATACTAAATCAGAATTTCAATAAATAGTTTTTTTCTGCAAAGTCAAAAGAAGATGTTAGATGATCAAAAGAAAAGAATTGTAAGTTAACAGGCCTTCATTATGAGCTCTTTTGGAAGTCATGATGCCATGAGTGGGTCAATTGAGGAAGGAAATACCAAGGCATATTTGTTTCTATATAAAATGTGTTTTGGGAAACATTTTGACATTTTTCATATTTGGTGCATTTAAAAACCTTAGTTAATAGGAAAAAAAATATATATATATATCCCTAGTCAATGGAAAACTAAGCAAAACAAAAGCATAAATTATTTTCTATCCATTAAAGCTTCTGTCTCTAAAGGCCATCTCATGTATGCTAGGCCCGCCCACTGTCAGAGCTACCATAGCAACTGCTGAACTTTCCACATGGTCATGTTAGTTAATGATTTTCAGTGCCATCCAAAGATAGGGGGCTGATTTCGGGCTTTTCGGTGGGATCGAGTGGGCAGGATCGGGTTACTGTCTCTCATCTCCTTTTTGCAGATGATACCTTGGTGTTTTGTGGGGCTAATGCTAGTCAAATTCGTCACTTAGGGGCACTTCTTGTTTGCTTCGAAGCGGTGGCCGGTTTGAAGGTAAATTTATCCAAGTCGGTTTTGGTTCCGGTTGGTCTTGTGGAGAATGGGGGGCAGCTGGCTGGGTTGTTGGGTTGTGGGTATGGTGAAGTGCCGTTGAAGTATTTGGGGCTGCCGCTGGGGGCTTCTTTCAAGCTTAAAACTATGTGGGCGGGTTTGGAGGACATGATGGCGCTGAGACTAGCCCCGTGGAAAAGGTTGTATCTCTCAAAAGGTGGTAGGGTCACTTTGATCAAAAGCACCCTCTCCAATATGCCTACTTATATGTTATCTCTTTTTCCTATTCTTGGGGATGTGGCTAAACGTATTGAGAAGATCCAAAGAGACTTTCTTTGGGGAGGAATGAATGATGAATTCAAGTATTATCTAGTAGAGTGGGATAAGGTTTGTACTCCTATTGATGAGGGTGGCTTAGGGATTAGGAATATTCGAAGGTTTAATCAAGCTCTTTTGGGGAAGTGGCTGTGGCAGTTTGCTCATAAGGAAGGAGCTTGGTGGAGATCGGTGTTGGTGGCCAAGTATGGGTCGGATTGGGGAGGTTGGCGGTCGGGAGTCATTTCAGGCTCGCATGGGGTGGGATTGTGGAAATTCATTTGTATGGGATGGCAGAATTTTAAGAGGCTTTTTAAGTATGATCCTGGTGAAGGTTCGAAGATTCGCTTTTGGGATGATGTTTGGTGTGGTGATAGGGCTCTTAAGGAGGAGTATGCTGGTCTGTTCAGCATTGCTAGATTCAAAGAAGCGTTCATAGCGGATAATATGGAGTGCTCTAGGGATTCCATTCAATGGAATATCCAGTTCACCCGGCTGATTCATGATTGGGAGGTGGGGGAGTTGGCTGCTTTCTATAAATGCTTATATGATTGTAAGTTGAGAGGAGAGAGGAGAGACAAGTTATGGTGGATACCTTCTCGTAAGGGTGTTTTTGAGGTTAAGTCCTTTTATAGAGCACTCTCTCCTCGCGGGCCGGTTTCTTTTCCATGGAAGAGTGTTTGGAAGTCCAAAGCTCCTCCTAGAGTGGCTTTCTTTGTTTGGACGGGGGCTCATGGTAAGATCCTTACTCTAGACAATCTTGGGAGGAGGGGTTTGGTGGTGGTGAATAGATGTTGGTTATGTGAAACGGATGGGGAGTCGGTTGATCATCTTCTTCTTCATTGCGTGGTAGCGAGGGAATTGTGGAATGCTTTTTTTGCCCGGTTTGGATTTTGTTGGGTTATGCCTCGTTCCGTCAAGGAGTTATTAGCGAGTTGGTGGACGGCGGGTCGTACGAGGAGCGTTGTTGTTTGGAAGATGGTCCCTCATTGTATCTTGTGGTGTATTTGGAGGGAGCGAAACAATAGATGTTTCGAGGACTCGAGAGGAGCTCCTTCATTTTTTTCTTNGGAAAACTAAGCAAAACAAAAGCATAAATTATTTTCTATCCATTAAAGCTTCTGTCTCTAAAAGCCATCTCATGTATGCTAGGCCCGCCCACTGTCAGAGCTACCATAGCAACTGCTGAACTTTCCACATGGTCATGTTAGTTAATGATTTTCAGTGCCATCCAAAAAATAATTTTTAAAAAAATTGTTTTCAAATTCTAGGTTTCAGCAAATAATAGCAAATAATAGAAAAATTACTAATTATTCCAACAAAAAAAAAAAAAAAATGTTTTCAATTTTCCAACAAAATGTCTTGCTAAAAACAGACTCCAAATCTACATAATTTTCACTTTTGTGAACCTGACCTTTTAAAGGACACATCACCAATTGCTCGGGAGATCGCCAGCTGACCATTTACTCGGGGCACACCACTCAACTCATGAACATAGCCACCAGCAGTTTCAACGCGAATCCTTTCATCATCTCTATCTGGATGATGATCGCTGGTCAATTCCTTAACATAAAAATGTGCCAATCCGTTGGAGGAAGCCGCTTTGAATTTGTCATCATCTCTAACACGTGAAATAGCACCATTGCGTCCTTTCTGCCTGTATAACCTTATTAAGGTCGCTGCGATCCCCAAATACCATCAACTGAATAACATTTACCATGTTTTTGATAAAATGATATGGCATGGTAATCATACAAGAATACTATGCCATAAAGAACAACAGAAAAAACATTGTCTAACGTTCCAAACATCCCATGGTAGAACATGTGCATTAAACAGCGAATTAAGCCCAAGAGCCATCTAACCTTTAGCCTCTGCAGGAGACTGGAATTTTTCGGAGCACAGAAAAGCCTTTGAATCTCCAATGTTGGCAACTAAAATTTGACCATCAGCTATCAGTACGACTGTGGCTGTAGAACCGGAATCAAGATTCCTTCTAGACGCTTCCTTCATGGCTCAAGTGAATTGATGTCAACATAAGAGCAAAAGGAAGAAAACAGTACACAATAATTCTGAAACAAGCAAAGAAACATGAATAGAACTTGCCTTAGAAAACGTCCCATCAATATCATGGATTGCCCTCATCAGTGCTTCTTTTAAAATTCCCAAGTGAAGAGAATCACCAAAATTCACTGGCCATGAATACTTAAACCTAGAAAAGCATTCACAATTTAGAAATACATATCAACAACATTCCCCCAGATTAAAAAGGACTGTACCAAACAAAAATTTCATGACTTAAATACTAAAATCCTCTAACTGAATTCAACGGGATAACTGGCTCAAAATACAACAGGCTTATGATTAGCAAAATTAAGAGTGTGCACAAGTGACCGACATATCCCTTAGATAATGTTGAACACTGCAATATTGTATTAACAGTAAAAAAAGGTTTTCTTGTAAAATAATCCTACAGGTTTTTCATAAAAAATTATGTAAAAATTCCTTTTATCAGCACACATGTAATACATGACCCACCACCATGCATTTGGTTTTTCTTTTTTCAGATTAAGATATTTTTTCCAGTTGTTTAAATGTACATATGGGCGTATTGCTTTAACTTCTCCTAAATGTTAACAACTATCAAAACCACAATGGTAGAAGTAGAACACTCCATGAATCATGCAATAATCAAAAACAATGACATTGACATGAATGTATATGTAATACACAAGAGCACCGCCCAAGATCCAAGTCATGCTGACCTAGTGGTTCTTTCATCCCAATTAAGCACTTGAAAAAAAATATCGTGTTCTCTCTTATCCAGAAATCTTGCAGCCCATTTCTTCAAAAATGTTGCATCCAGAAGGAAATAAGTATGCAAAACGAAATACTCCAATAAAAGTTTTGAAGCCATGTCACTAGCATCAGCACCATTATGACCATCAAAAACTGCCACCATTCCAACTGTAACCTCCTTAACCCCTACTTTACCTGCTCCAACAACAAACAAAAGCCAAGTTTAAAATGAACGATTAAAAATAAAAGGTAAACTACTGCTCATGTATCATTTATCCATAGATTTTAACTCGGTGCAATTTGGAATTATTTGAGAGTTTCAGTGTTAGTAAACACATATGAAATGACTTAAATTGCCATCTACAAATACACATATTTTACAATTTTTTTAAAGATAAAACTATTCTAACTGAACATTATTTGAAAATCGATACACAACAATCAGTTTGACAATGGGGTTGATGAATTTTTTTTAGTTAGAGAAAAATACACTTTTACCCCCAAAGTATCACCACTTTACCATTTTAGCCTCCAAAATTTTAAAAATGACACTCAAATCTCACAAACTACCAACCGGACAATTTAGCCCATCCACCATTGAGGGTGATTCTGACACCACAAATGGCCAAATAGGAGTGGCCTAAACCACTCTCAAACCATTTGGGGGTGGCATATGGGAGTGGCTGAAACCACCCCCTAGCCATTTGGCCATTAGGGGTGGCCATACCACCCCATGGCCACCTCCAGGGCGACCATAGTGGGTGGCCGAGCCACTCCCTTTAGTCAAATAGGGGTGGCCAGCCACCCCAAATGGTTTGGGGATAATTTCGGTCACTTCATTTGACCATTCTCCAAGCCGGCTAAAGGGGAGGCTCGACCAATGCCAAATTTTATTCTTTATATTTAGCATTTTTTTTTTTTAACACTTTCCTTCAGGGCATTTTTTAAAGTTTATGAGCTACATTGGAGGCTAAAATTATCAAAATGTAGTAGTTTGTGAGGATTTGAGTGTCACTTTTTAAACTTTGAAGGCTAAAATGCGAAAGTAGTGATAATTTAGCAAAATTCCAACTTAGGGGTTGATTTGGATGGAAGATTCAAAATGGTATAAAAACTTTAAGGGAAAACCCCTCTAAACTTTTATCATTTTCGTAATCACCTCCTTAAGAGTTAAAAAACTCTCAACTTAGTATATCCAACTTTAAAAAATTTGCAATGTCACCCCATCATTAAGATTTTGATTAAATCGAAACGGTGGCCCTGAATTTTTTTTCAAAATACCCCGGTTTTTTATTTAAAAAAATTACTTAATTCAGATAATTTTGTAATTTTACAAATTTTACAATATATAAAAACCATTTCACCTATTTGCCATCTGATTTAACCCTAACAGGAAAGTGATATTGTAAATTTTTTAAAGTTTGATACACAAAAATTAAGAGTTTTTGAGCTTTAGAAGTAATTGTAAAAGCGATAGAAAATTGAGGAGCTTAATTGACGTTTCTCCGAACTTTAAAATCATCCTAATAATGCAATTAATAAGTATTTATGAGAAATCCCAAAGAGAGAGTGTGCTCATGTTGGTACCAGGAAAGGGGATGCGAATGTCGAGAGCACAGAGGATGCGGTCTTCCTGGGACTTTCGGCGACCCTGAAGCATGGCGGATTGGCAACGGGCCATGGTGGTGGTGGTCCGGGAATCGGGACCGTAGTTGGAGAGCTTCCAGCGGGGGCATTTCGGGGACTGAAAAACCGCCGGAGCACCACCTTCTTTGTACACCGTCAAGCACGTCGACGACTCGCCGTAAGAGCGCGTTTTTGCTGACGCAAGAAACGCTAGCAGAAATAACTGAAATTTGAATGCTTGAAACATCTGCTACCGTTACGTGAGAAATGAACAAGAACAATGCCAACCCTAATATCACAAACTACGCCAAATGCAAATTCAATCCTAATTTATTTGATTTGCAATAATTTTATTTTTTTTTTATTTTTTGTGATATTAAAATGATTCAAGACCTCCTAGCCGATCACGTCTTGTGAANTTATGAAGCGAATATCATTGGTTTAAATTTTTTCTCCCCTTGTGTGAAGCGGGAGGTTACTTGTTCAAATCTCTCTTATTTTTTTTGACATGTCAAATCTCCCTTCTTATTTTCCCTTGTGTTGCCATAAAAAAAATAATAATAAATTTTTTTTTTAAAAAAAAAAAACCTTCTAGATATACATAAATAATAATTTGTTTTTTTACGTCGAATTTCTTAAAAATACTAATAAAATTACAATAGGTTTAATTCAAAATGTTTAAATTTGTTTGAATTAAACTAAAATCAAAGGTATTATGTTTTAATTCATTTGAATATTTTATGAATTTTATTTTTCATTTGTGTGATTTACTTGGTTTTTCAAATATTATTTTTGAAGTGATTTTTCTGCTTTTGAAAGCAAAAGAATGCCAAAATTTTATTTGATTGTTGTACAAAATGAATTGAAACGCTTTCAAAACACCGAAGAGATAATTAAGCATTAAACTTGATTTGAGATGGTTTCTATATTACATTAAACGATGAGTGAAATAATTTGCTTTATTTAGTATTCATAAAAAAATTTTAAAAAAAATATTTCTCTATTTTTTTTCAAAGGTTCTGCACTATGTGGATTTCATTTACATTGAAATATAATGTGAATCACACCAATAATATCAATGATTTCTACTAATTCTATATTAATATTTTAAATAATTTGAATTCAGGTTTTCTTCTTACTGTTTTTTTTCTTTACACTTCTTTAATATTTTAACATTTTTTAATTTATATGAATTAAACAAAAATTAAGGTTCTTATGATATTAAATTTTCTGTAATTTATACATTCATGCAATGTTCTATGTGATTGTGTCTCTCACTCACTATATTCAATAATATATTGATGTAAAACCATTTTGATTTGTCTTTCTTTCTCTCTTTTTTTCTTTTTTTTTTCGAAAAATGCGTGATAGTTTTTTGACACAACTTTTTTTAACTTATGTTCTGTTTACTTCGACGTAAAATGATTTTCGTCGAAAAATATTTTCAGGGAAAACACAAAAATTCAATTTTCTTTTTCCTATATATATTTTTTTAGTGACTACATTGCAAATTTTTGATACTTTATTAGGGTACATTGCAAATTGGGTGAAACTTTGGGAATAAAGTGTCCTACAAAACAACTATCGAGCATTACCTTTTTCTTTCTTTCTTTTTTTAACAAATGATCTCTTCATTGATATAACAATCAAATGGGACAAAATGTTCTGTACATTATTTATAGAATACACTAGGGGTGGGCACGGGTCGGGGCGGGGCGGGTATTGGCCTTTTCCCAACCCGCCCCGTACCCAGCGGGTTTGGATTTTTTCAACCCGCCACCCGAGCAAAAATCACAATATCCGCACATGTTTGGGGTTTGCGGAGCGGGGCGGATCGATGAGGGTTGGGCGGGTTGGGCTCTTCTCTTCCATTATCGTCTCTTCTGCACGTCGAACAAACAAACACAAGTTGAAGTTACACAACCCAACAGGCAACATCAAACGATTCAAACCTATAAACAATGAAAAAAAAAAAAAAAAAATTCAGATCCATTCATGAAAGCGGTCTAGAGAGAGAAAAATACCTGGATCTGTGGAGGTGGGAGCGGTGCAGCAACCCGTCGTCTGAGGAGGTGGAGTGGCGGCGCAAGCAGCAGCCCGTGGTCTGATGAGTTGGAGGGCGGCGCAACGAGAGATAGACGGAGAGAGAACATACCACTGAGACCAGAGAGAGGGAGAGAGAAAGAGCAAGAGCGAGGGAGAGAGAGACGAAGAGAGAGCAACAGAGATGAAGAGTGCTCAAGACGGCGCTGGAAAAAAGAGGAATTTAGGTTAGGCTTTTTAGTTAGGCGGGGCGGGTATCCGCAGAAAATAAATCCTTATACCCGCCCCGCCCCGCACGGGTTGGACAAAATCCTACCCGAATCAGCTAAAAACTCTTCTAAATCTGCACGGGTCGGTGCGGATCGGGGCGGGTTTGCAGGTTGGGCGGATTTTTGCCCAGCCTTAGAATACACAATAGCCTCTTGAGATATTATAAGACAATATTTATGAAAAATCACCGTCTTAAACAATTTTAGATCCACAGCAAATTTCGACAAATGACATATTTATCTGTTGCCAGGTCCTTGATTCCCTGACTTTTTTTAGTTCTGCTAGTGCTTTATCAATCGCAATCCCTTTTGCTGCCTTTACCATAGTGACAATTTTTCTTTATGCTTGATAACTAATCCGTCATCGATTTATGGTTTGCTCTCAGAAAATGAACCATTAAAAAACAAAAGACCAATGGGAAACCAATTTCGTTATTCTTAAGGATTCGTGAAAACAAAACCTAAGAAAATTAAAAATTAAAAATTAAAATTTTTTTTTAAAAAAAAGCCCCTTCACCCTATAGATCACTACTAAAAGCAAATCTAATGCAAATACGTTCTTATTTAAATACAACGAAAATGCAATAAAACCCTAACACCTTGACGCATTCCATGTGTCACCGCCAACTAGCCATGCGCCACTAAAAAGCACCCTGATGACCATCGGCATATGCGCCCTGGTGAATCTACGGTGGAGACGAGAAAAATAAGGGGAAGGGGGAAAGAGAGAGAGGGCGGGGAGGAGGGAGTCGCAACTCCCTCTCCCCACTCTACTATGCTCTATTTACACTGCTCTCTCTCTACCATGCTCTATTTACACTGCTCTCTCTCTACTATGCTCTTTCTACACTGCTCTCTCTCTATTTGACGGCTTTAACAAACCCATTGTAAGGACGGCTGGAAGAACACTAAAATCACAGGATACACTAATAAAGCAAGGGAAGATTAGAAAGAAAGATTTAGCAATTTATTTCTAGAAACCTTGTCAACTTCAGTGTGAAATTACAAGCAAGCACCTAATCTATCCAAAAAAAAAAAAGATAGAAAAAAAAAGGGTATGAAAAAGTAAATGCAGATGGTGCACCTAGACATCATAATTAATTTGCAGCTTTCACTTAGCTGCCTCAGACTATCAACAAATGGCCATCCATCGGCAATTGCACTCACAATCTCTCTCAGCTCGTAGTATATAAATGGAAACGATATTAACATATTAACATCTTAGCAGAGAAGAAAAGCAAATGCCGTCATACAAAGACTTTGCTTAAACATCTCTGTCTACCAAAGGAATTCCTTTATATTATTTTATTTAAGACACACAGGAATTAATATTATTTATAAAAAGCAGCATAATGATCCAGAAATAATACAAGTATCTCAATGATGTCTTGTATAATAATTCTCAATTTATTGTCTGACTTGACTTCTTCTCCCAATGGCATTCTTTCCTTGTTCAATAGTCCCAACATTTTAAAAGTCAGTATCTTAAGAGAAAAGATACGTGCACGATGCCTCCTGTGTTCTGACTTTGAGAATTTAGAAATATGCATTGGCAAATTGGACTAGGCCACGGCCAGGGGAGGGAAGTTGCAAGATGTAGACAAAAGCTACAGTATCTTTGTGTTTATACCTACTTGAAGCTCAAGTAAAGAACTCAGAGGCCAAAAGAAAATGAAAATCATTTGTCTCCAGTCCATAATTAAGAAAATAATGCAGAAAGAACTGGCCAAGCAACTCCGCCATTTGTTGACCAGAATGCCATGTATATATATGGCAGTGTTGGGAGCTAGCCCAGAAAACTAGAGAGAAGAATGGCAGAAATTGCAGTGAGCTTTCTACTACACAAGCTCACCTTTTTACTCGGAGACGAGGTGCAATTACTGAGCGGGGTTCGTGCAGAAGTTCAGTATATCAATGAGGAATTTGTACGCATCAAGGTGTTCTTGAGAGTTGCTGATGGGATGGAAGATAATGATCCTGAGCTCAAAGTGTGGGTTAAGCAAGTGAGAGAAGTCTCTTATGACATTGAAGATGTTCTTGATGACTTGAGGCACCGCTTCACACATCATAATAGGAGCCGTGGATTGTATGCTTCTCTTCGAAAGCTTTCTAGTTGGGCCAAGAATCCGATGGCTCTTCATCTAATTGCTTCAGAAATGCAAGCCATCAAATCGAGGGTTGCAAGCATCTCTGAGGGTCATCGGAAGTATTGCTACAGAAATAATAGAGTTGAGCAAGGCTCAAGCTCCCTCACATGGCTGGACTGCCAAGGAGATGCCCTTCTACTTGAAGATACTGATCTCGTGGGCATTGCCGAGCATAAAATGAAGCTGATTGGGTGGCTCGTCACGGGCCAAACTGGACGTCAAGTAGTTTCACTGGTTGGAATGGGAGGGTTGGGGAAAACCACTTTGGCAAAACAAGTGTACGAGGATGCAGAAGTGAAGAAATGTTTCAAGTTATGTGCATGGGTGATTGTTTCTCGAGCTTTCAATATAGAGGAGCTTTTAAAAGACATGGTGCAACAACTCCACTACAGCGTGATTGGAAAGCCAGCTCCTCAAGCTGTGGATGGCATGAAAACCCACCAGCTACAAGATATGATCAAGACACTGCTGAAGGAAAGTCGGTATCTGATCGTTTTAGATGATGTATGGCAAATAGAGGCCTGGGATGCAGTCAAACTTGCATTGCCCAACAACAATCGTAGCAGCCGAATCATGCTCACAACAAGAAATAAGGAAGTTGCGTCTACTTGCTGTATTGGATCGCATGATATGGTGTATGAACTGGAGCACTTACCTGAAAAAGAGTCTTGGACCCTTTTCTGCAAGAAGACATTTCGGGGGAACTTATGCCCAGCTCATTTGGTGGAAATTTGTGAGTGTATTGTAGGGATATGCAGAGGTTTGCCCCTTGCCATTGTTGCACTCGGTGGTGTTTTGGCTAAAAAAGACCATGGAAACACAGATGAATGGAGAAACATTTGTCGCAGCATTGGTGCTGAAATTGAAGGCAACCATGAACTTGGGAACATGACAAAAGTACTTTCTCTTAGCTTTAATGATTTGCCTTACTATCTGAAATCTTGTTTGTTGTATCTGAGCATCTTTCCAGATTTTTATCTAATTGAGCAAATGAGGTTGATCCGATTATGGATAGCCGAAGGCTTTGTATATGCAGAAGGACCAAAGACGCCAGAAGAAGTTGCAGAGGGCTACCTCAAGGAGCTCATAAACAGAAGTCTCGTTCAAGTGGCAGAGACAACCAGTGACGGAAGGGTCAAAACCTGCCGCATCCATGACCTTCTACGGGAGATAATCATTTTGAAGTCGGCAGATCAAAACTTTGCAACAATAGCAAAAGAAGAAAATGTAGAGTGGCCTGATAAAGTTCGACGCCTATCACTGTCGAACACATTACAAAATCTGCAACAGAACAAGACCACATCTCATCTTCGTTCTTTGCTCATGTTTGGGGTGATGGATTTGCCCACCAATATTTCACTCTCTAAATTGTTTCCTGCTGGTTTTAGGCGGCTCAATGTGTTCGATTTGCAAGGTGCACCTTTAGAAAGCTTTCCTGGGAAAGTTGCAAAGCTTTTTCATCTCAAGTATCTAAGTTTCAGGGACACCAAGGTGAAGACAATTCCAAGATCTATCAAGAAGCTTATAAACCTAGAAACATTGGATCTCAAAGGCACATATGTCAATGAATTGCCTGTGGAAATTTTGGAGCTAAAGAAACTACGCCATCTCCTTGTATATCGTCAGGAAATTACATCTTATGCAGACTTCCATTCCAAGCATGGGTTTAAGGCCCCAGCAGGTATAGGAGGTTTTCAATCCCTGCAAAAGCTTTGCTTTGTAGAGGCAGATCAAGGCAGCAGCAGCACATTGATGGCAGAGCTGGGGAAGATAACAAAACTAAGGAGGTTAGGGATCATCAAGTTGAGAAGAGAAGATGGGGTTGCTTTGTGCTCATCCCTTGAAAAGCTGAGCAACCTTCGGGCATTATCAATAACTTCATTGGAGGAGGATGAGATCATTGATCTGCAGCACATTTCTTCACCTCCTCCGTTTCTCCAACGCCTTTACTTAACTGGGGTACTCTTAGAAAAGTTACCAGATTGGATAGCTTCTCTTCGAGACTTGGTCCGAGTATATTTGAAATGGAGTCAACTAAAGACGGATCCTCTAATACATCTTCAGGGTTTGCCAAATCTTGCACATCTTGAATTGCTTCAAGTTTATAAAGGAAAGGAATTGTGTTTTAAGGCTGAAGGGTTTCAAAATCTTAAGGTTTTGGGTCTTGACAAGTTCGACAGTTTGGAAGCCATAACAGTGGAGGAGGGGGCAATGCCTAAACTCGAAAAGCTAATCATCCAACGCTGTGAATTGTTGAAGAAGGTTCCATCAGGCATTGAAAACCTCACTGAGTTAAAAGTGGTTGAGTTTTTTGATATGCCCGATGAATTAATCACCACATTACTTCCCAACAGAGGTGATGATCATAGGAAAGTTGCAGGTGTCCCAGCAGTTTATTCCAGCTACTTGAGGGATGGTGGTTGGGATGTGTATTCTTTAGAAACATTCGAAGCAAAACTGACTTCTCCAGGGCCCAGCGCTCCTATTAGGAGCACTGAACTTCGTAGTGCTCTATGGAAGGTGTAGATCTGAAATTTTATCGGTCTGCATAAGATTCTCAGTTCATTTCTTTTGCATTGTGTAATTTGTCTTGATGTTTCTTGATTTGCTGTATTATGTTCTTATTTTATAATACGAGCAAATTAAGGTTTTAATATTATTTTTTTTCTTGAAACTGTTTGACAGAATGATAGTTATGGGTTTGGGATCATAGGAAAAAAATAGCTTTCATCCTTGTTTCCGACGTAAGGATTATGAGTTTCTTAACGTAGCTTCTCCCTCGTTTAAAAATTCTGATTGCAATGTATTTGAGTTGAATAGCCTGGCTCAAAATCTTTGCTGTTTACAGGAAGATGTAAAAATATAACAAAATTTGTATAAAGAAAAGAAAAGAAAAGAAAACTCTATACGCCATGCTATGTAATCAATAAAACCTTGCTACATATATAAATGTATACCGATTAAGGGTCTGTTTGGGATTGCGTTTGGGGAGCTTAAAAATGCGTTTAACATTCAAAAAGTCCTTTTGAATAAAAAAGTACTTGTTTGGTAAAAAAATTTTAAGTATTTTTAAGGGTTCAAAAGGCCTAAAAATGGTCAAAGCACATCTTTGACAAAAGCTAAAAAATAAGATTTTGCCAAAAATTATTTTTTTAACTTAAAAACTCTATTTCTCAAACGTAATTTCAAATAAACTCTAAATCGAAATTAATTCATTTAGACAAAAAGGTATAAAAATTGGGACAAAATTGTCCTCATCTTTCAAAATTAGGACAACTTGGTCTCACCCTTTTGCCTAATGGAAAATGAAATGAAGAGGATCCGTTTTCCTAAATTGTATATATAAGACTCAGAGAGGTTGAAATAAGAATTTGGCCGCTTTCTACTTCCCAACAACCCCAAACAACACTTAGAGGGTCTGAATAAGTATTTTCCAACAAGTATAACAATTTTAAAATAGCAACCACACAACAATCACCAAAGTTAACCAAATTAGTAAAAGGATCAAACACAGCAATTTTGAATCCCCTGGCTCAAATTTTGGTGATGATCTTTTTTAATGAGTACAACTTGGATAGTAATTGCAGGGAAAAAAAAAAAAAAAAACACTTAGATTAGATCAGCAGCACCGGAGTACAGGTACTGGTTTATTAAGGCACATATTACGGGAAGAAAACAAGGAGCTAGCAAGCCTTGTTCTTGATTATTAGCATTTTGTAAGTAAAACAAAATGAAGCAGAAAATGCACTTATTTCCAATAGGAAGGAAGTTCATGGCTAGCCATCCTTGTGGTGGCTGAGCTCTCTCCCTCGATTGATCTCTCCAATGATTTGACGTCCCAGCCACCATCTCTCCAATAGGTATTGTTAATTTCAGGCACATTTTCAACCTTCCAATAATCCCCCCCACCTTCTATGTCTGGACGTATTGTCATGATTAACTCATAAGGCATGTCAAAAAATTCCAGCAGTTTCAGCTTCTTCAGGTGCTCAATACCTGATGGCAGCCTTTGCAGCAATTTGCAGCGCTTGAGGATAAGCTTTTCAAGGAGAGGCATGGCTCCCATTTCTATATCTACTGTCTTCAGTCCATCCATGTTATCAAGGCCTAAAATCTTGAGCTTCTGAAATCCCTGAGCCTTAAAATGCAATGTGTCTCCCTCATAAACCTGCAGAAATTCAAGATGTACTAGATTGGGCAAATCTTGAAGCGGTTGAAGAGGATCATAATCACCCAGTAATTGGCTCCACTTCAAAGACACCTTGGCCAAACTGTGGAGAGAAGATATCCAGTGGGGTAACTTCTCTAGACGTCCTGCCAGGTATAGCCGCTGAAGAAATAGAGGAGGGGAGGAAAGATTTCCAACATCAATGATCTCATTCTCTTCTGCTGAAGTTATTGACAAAGAACGAAGGTTTGTTAGATTTTCAATGGAAGAGCAGAGAGCAACCCCATTTTCTCTTCTGAAATTCACAATGCCTAGCCTCCGCAGTTGTTTCAGACTTCCAAGCTCTGTCATTAGCTCATTGCCGCCATGATCTGCCTCTATGAAGCAGAGCTTTTGTAAGCACCGGAGACTTCCTATGTGTGGCATGGCCTTAAACCCATATTTGGAGTTTATGTTCACATAGATTATTTCATAGCGATACACCAACAGGTGGCGAAGTTTCTGAAGCTGGGAAATCTCAGCAGGCAATGCTGTGACGCATGCATGCTTAAGATCCAATGTCTCCAGGTTCTTCAGACTCTTAATTGAGCTTGGAATGGCTTTTATCTTTGTATACCTCAAGCTTAGATATTTCAGAAGGATCAGCTTGATGATCTCATTTGGAAATATCTCAAGAGGTGCACCTTCCAAATCTAACACTTTAAGCAGCTTGAAATCAAGAGGAAATGGAATGGGATTGGAATACTCAGACAGAGACAGTGAATCTACCCTCCGGAATATGAGCAAAGAACGAAGCTGGGAGATGCTCTGGCTTTGTTGAACATCCTGCTTGGGTTTTTGTATTGACAGGCGACGAACTTTTTCCGGCCAATTAATCACATTTTGCCCTCGAACTACTGCTAGAAAGTTCTGATCTTTTGACTTGGAAATGATAATCTCCCGAAGCAGGTCATGGATGCGGCATGTTTTGATCCTCCCTTCACTGCTTGTCCCTGCCACTTGGATCAGGCTTCTGTTCAAGAGCTCGTAGAGATAGCTCTCTGCAGCTTCTTCCAACGTCATTCCTTCTCTCTCTTTAACAAATCCTTCCGCCACCCATAATCGAATCAGTCTCATTTGGTCGATGGGATGCTTATCAGGAAAGATACTAAAATACAGAAAACAAGACTTGAGATCGTAAGGCAAATCATTATAACTGAGTGACAGAATTTTTCCCATGTTATTGAGGCTAGCATTTTCTTCAAGTTCATCAGCAAGACAACGTTGTATCAAATCCCACTGCTCTGTCGTGTACTTCTTTGTCGCCAAAACACCACTGAGTGCCACAATTGCAAGCGGCAATCCTTCGCATCTTCCAAGTATACTTTCTGCAAGACCCTTCAAGTCTGGAGGGCAAGAGTTCTGGTCCCCAAAAGTCTTTCTGCAAAATAAAGTCCAGGACTCTTCAGGAGACAAAGGGTTTAGAGGATGGACTTTACCATTGAACTCCCTGCAGGAGGCAGAGGCTATTTCAGCAATACGAGTTGTGAGCATTATTCGACTGCCATCGTTGTTTGGGAATGCAAGTTTGACAGCATCCCAATCATCAACATGCCACACGTCGTCTAACACAATCAGGTAACTCTTTTGTTGCAAAAAGTTTTTGATTTTGGTTCTTAGCTGATCGTTGCTCATGCTTTCCACTTCTTGAGGAACTGGCTTCCTTTTTACCCGGTAGAGTTGCTGAAGCATGTCTTTTAAGAGCTCTTCCATCTTGAAAGATTGAGAAACAAACATCCAAGCTCGGTATTTGAAGTGCAGCTTCACTTGTGCATCATCATAGACTTTCTTGACCAAGGTGGTCTTCCCCAAGCCACCCATTCCGACCACCGAAACCACTTTGCCTCCAGTATCACCCGGACCCGGGATAAGCCAGCTGACGAGCTGCTTTTTGGGGTTTTCGATGCCCACCAGATCAGCTTCTTCCAGCAGAAGGCCATCCTGTCGACGGTCAAGCCATTTCTTGGAGTCAACTACTGTAGCTTCTCCCTGGATTAATCTCTGACGTGCCTCCGAAATATTTACAACTCTGGATTTGATGCGTTGTATTTCGGAACCAAACTGATGGCGAGCATTCAAAGTCTTTATAATCTTAGCAAGAGAGACATGGAAATCATTCCCATGACGTTGTGTGAGGTGAAGCCTGTACTCATCAAGAGCATCTTCAATATCATAAGCTACATCTCTCACTTGCTTCACCCACACCTCGAGTTGAGGGGTCTTCTTTTCCTTTTGATCTGCAGCTCTTAGGAAGGCCTTGATTTGCTCCAGTTCGTCTCCGATGAACGCAGCTGCTTCCTTGACCCCCTTCAATAATTTCACCTCTTCTTGCGTCAAGCTCGTGAGCTTGTCGAGAAGATAGGTTACTGCAATTTCAGCCATTGTTTCTTAATTTTTCTTCAGCTACCTAGCTAGCCTTTCTGGCTGTTTCTGATAGTCTTTTGTTTCTGAGGCTCTAAAGAAACTAGGCCAAAACCTTTGTTTTTTTTACTTTCTTTGGTGGAAAAACAGGGGTAATTGGTGGTTTTTGACTTGCTCTTCTTAAGATGACTATTCGAGCTTGGACTCTGCTTGATATGTTGTGCAGATATATATACATATGTGTGTGTGGTTGCGCCTCATTGACGCCAACTGGTTCAGATTGTTAGTGGAGAAATGGTCAAGTTGCTCAATAAACAGTGTTCATCTATTTTCTTAACTGGCAAGCAAATCAATTATCTCCCAAATCCTTTTCATTTGACTCTAAATTTCAAAAGTGACGCCTGAACAACTCCAATAATATCAACCTCAACGTCCACATCAACCTTTCGTGGAGATCCTTATCAATTTCAACTCAGCCTTCTTGCTGTGATTAGTGGCCGCATAAGAACAGAACTTTGTAAATTAACTTTTTAGTTAAATTTAGATATTTTCATTTTTTTTCTTACTCCAGCAAAGTTTGTAAAGTAGAGGTTTTCTCTATTAGTATTACAGTAAACTTTCATATTTGAAAGTTCACTGTAGCACCTTGTAAAATTTGTTTATTATTTTTTATCTTTTCTTGTGAAAGAGATGGGGAAGAAAAGGGAAAGTTAGAAAATAATATTAAAAAAATAATATTTAATTAAAAGTGATGGTTAAAATAGATGTTCTGCTGGAGTGTGTAGTAAAAAGACAGCAACTAAACAAGTAAGTTGTACTTTTTGAGTAACTAAACTAGCAACCATTGCCAGAAATGCTTTAATGCATCGGGCCTTTGCTATCCACACACATTGCCTAGCTTCCTTTTCCTTGTAGAAGTGGAGACCAGTTCTTGTTGTGCACAAGTACACGCTATCCGTTGTGGAATATCCCATCATACCAGCTATTGAGATTAAACGTGTTTTTCTGACTTTGTATTCGGGATTGTAAACAAGGAAACAAGACGTCTTCTGAGGAAGGCGCTAGGAAGATACTTGAAAATGTAGACAAATAATAACAAATAGAGCGGTGTAGGTGTAGGTGTCATTTTGCTAACCAATGATTGAGATCTCTCAAGAATATGCTGACAGCATCATTACATTGCCAACAGTTTCTAAAGTCAGCATTATTACATTGGCCATAATAGATTTTGGATGATCAGTAGAGCATTTGGCCATAATAATATATGCAAACAGGAAAGATGCAGGAAAATTCCTCCTTGTTGACCCTAATAAAATTTCTATCAATTATAAAACCTCGGCTGACGATATAATTAAAATATTTGTTTTTATTGAGTGTACAACAAGTTAGGCTAATCATATGGTCTTTTTCATTACTAAGAAGATTAAATGATTGCATAACCTTCATGGGTACTTCAATTTTTCAGTACAGATTTGCACGAGAAAATCCTTGGGCCAAATTTGACAGTGTGAAGGGCTGGTATGGAATTTCCAAATCCTGAATCCTTCTATTTGGACCAATAGGCAAGAATAGAATTTAAAAATGAAGCTTTATTTGAATCTTGGAGAGAAAAGAAAATTTTACTAAATTACTTAACAAATTAATTAGGTTAATTTCTTAGGCAGTATTACATTTGCTTCCTTTCATTGGTTCTTTCTAATATCCAAATGGAGGTTGAAGGAATCTAATGTACAACGCCTTCAGTCATTACAATATCGATATATTGGAAAAACATAAAAACATAGAATTCTATGTGTGTATCTTTCTTTTAGAACTCACAAATAAGGATCTTTGATAAGTGTTCTACAATATATAATGATGCTTCTCACGTACAGATTTGAAAGAACTCAATGGTGGTGTTTTATTACAAGAACAAAACGTATATGCCCCCAACATAAATGCTATTTGATGGAGGGTAGAAGAGAGATTCATAATTTTTAATTCTAAAATGATTGAATGAATAATATGATGTTTTAACTTTCATCCCATGAATTATTTATAACCAACCAAGATATACAACTCTTAGTTATGGAAGTTACTAATTGCAAGAGATACAACTCTTGGTTTTATATGGACCAACTCTACTGTGACGGTGGGTATATATATTGAGGTCCAATTACTAGCAATATCATTAACACACCGAAGGGCTTCCTCTATATGAACCACGATCTTCTATTACAGAGAGTACACTCTTTGCTAGTCTGTGGGTGGCTTTGGCTTCATTCACTTCTCTTCTGTATATAAACTAAAGGATTCAGATACATACAAATCAATTGTCATGAGAACTAGGCCCATCGTTTTGTTTGAAAAATGCTAAGTGTTCTTTTAGTATTTTCTTGGTATTCTTCCAACTGTGACAAAATAAAGAACTATCACATGTCATTGTATAGAGTTGATATTTCCGACTGCCAAATTGAGCCAGTCAAGCATCAGACTTTTTTTTAAAAAAAAATAATAAAAAAAAAAAATCAAGAAGAGAGATGTTATAAGGGGAATCCAAATTTGAGATATTAGCACTAAATTTAGGATGATCGAATCCTTTTTGGGTGATATCATCCCTTAAGGATTAACTTTCCACCCCTAGGTTTTAGTTTTGAATCGAAAAATAAGTTTTGAGGCATTAGAAACTAAATATTAACTCATAGAAATTTAACTAACCAAAAAAAAATAACAATTTCCTTTTATTAATATTCTTTTAATATATGTCCGACGCTAGGGAGCTGCGTAGCAGGACTCCATTGTATAAGGTCAGTTGAATTTATGAATAACATCTAATAAAGACGCATGACCCATCGTTTTGTAACTGACAAAGGTGCCTTTGACATGAGCCAAAACCACAAAAATGAAAACTGAGGTTTAGTATTATAAATAATAGCTGCCCACTACCTACATGTCTAAATTGATGAACACCCACCTTATTCTGATATGATTATATTTTTGGGAAATTTTACTCGAAGTACGTATCGGTGTGCTGGTAATCATAATCTCCAACATTTAATTTTTACAATGTCGTATCTCAATAATTTTTTTCCTTTTGATTTCACTATTTTTTATTAAAATGCCCAAATTATAACATCTTTTTTTTATTTTGAATTTTGAATTTTTTATTTTTTTAGAAGGGGCATTTAAACAAAAGTGGTGAAATTGAAAGAGAAAAATTCTTGTGATATCCAAATTGCAAACATCAAAGAGAAATATATTTAAAAGTCCCATCAACCTACATCTCTTTTAAAAAAGAGCCAATGGGAGTTTAAAGTGTAAGTAGAAAGTTCAAATAAGATTTTTTTTTTTTTGGGCAATGCGAGGGTTTAGGGATACTTATAGTTAGGGGTGTTAAGCGAGCGAAGCTTGAGCGAACGAGTTTGGGCTCGACTCATACTCATCTCGATAATTAAATGAGGCGTTTCGTAAACACAAATATTGGCTCGAATATTAAATGAAGCAAGCTCAACTCGACTCGGTTAAGCTCGTGAACAACTCGTATAAGGCTCGAATTGGTAGTTCACATAGTTGCTCATATTACTATTAAAAATTGATGATATATATTTTTTGGAAAAATTACACTTTACCCCACTAAACTATCTACCAATTTGCACTTTTACTTCCAAAGTTTCAAATGTGACACTTAACCTCCCCAAACTTTCAAATTGTGGCAATTCGACCAATTTGACATTTTTTCCCAAAATGCCCCCATCACATATTTTATTTTTTTCCAAAAACAAAACACAAAACTAAAAAAAAAATAGAAATATGCTGGGGTGGCTTGGCCACCCCATAGGGGGCTTTTTTGGATTTTTTTTTTTTAAAAAAAAATAATAAAATATGTGATGGGAACATTTTCGAAAAAAAAAAAAAAAAAAGGTCAAAGTGGTCGAATTGTCATAATTTGAAAGTTTGGGGGGGTTAAGTGTCACATTTGAAACTTTAGAGGTAAAAGTGCAAATGAGTGGATAGTTCAGGGGGGTAAAATGTAATTTTCCCATATTTTTATTATAAAATGATGCATATCCTCTTTCTTCGAAACCAGGTGTCTTGCTGTATTGACTTAGGCTTCATACTCAATTAGCCAGTCTAAGCAAATACTCATATGCAAACTGGCTTCTTGAACCGTTTAAGAGTATTTGAAGTTTAAATTTATAATAAAAAAATAAATTAAATTAAAATATAAAAGCTTATTATTATGAGCCTGCTTATTAAGAATTCAAGCTGACTTGTTGGCTCAGCTCGACTCGACTTATTATGAGCTCGAGCTGGGGCTCGATTTTTTTGCTCGTCCTTGAGATCGACTCAAGCTCAAGTAAAATTTAAACGAGCCGAGCCCAAACAACGAAAGCTCGCTTAAGCTTGACTCGTTTACACTCCTACTTACAGTGATAAATGATTTTGTAGTATAGTCCAAGGTGCCAGGTGGCTACCACTTTTGAAATTGGAAGTTTTGCCCGCTAGTATATGGAAAGGTGATAATCCTTCCTTCCTCCTCCTCCTCTTCTTCTTCTTCTTCTTCTTCTTCTTCTTCTTTTCTTCATTTATTTTTTTTAATTCAATGTTGGGGAAGGGAAAAGGGAAAATACAGGAAAATAAAACACAAAAGCGACAGAGTTTTCTAAAGAACTGTCGGGAATGATCAAATAAATGACCCGGCCCATCAAACGAACTTAAACTGCCAAAAGAGGTCGTAATATAAGGCAAAATTCCGTGAACGGAACAAAATCCAAAAGGGTTTGTCGCACGACCTTCTGTAGTCGACTGAGGAAACCAAACAAGGCCATCAGTGGTCAAAAGAAAGAGGGAAAACTCTGTCAAAACAAAAACAAAAAAGGCCAACACAACAAACTAGCCAAAAAAAGAAAAACAAGTAATAGAAAAATACAGAGAAATTTAAAAAGACAGTAAAATAAATCCCACAACAGTAGATCCGGCGGATGGTAAGGCAGAGGAAGGCGGTAGGGACACGATGAATGACCGGCATGTGTAAGCCACTCATCGGAGTGTGAACACCATGCGCCGGTAGTGGGACCCGGGAGGTTGAGCAGCACCACAGGAGACTAGAGACAGCGGCGGGAGGCGGTAGGGGTTGTCAAACGCAGTGTAGGACTTCCCATGCATCGGTGCGTGTTAGTCACACACCCACGAGTAAGATCTACTTGCGGGTGTGTGTAGTTCACTCGCCGGCACGTGCTAGCCGTACAACGACACGATTGACAACACATAAGGGCCCTAGATTGCGTGGGATGGAGCGTCTGGGGGTGGAGTGTCATGAAGTTTTTCAAAATCAATCCAAAAACTTCAAGGATAGTGCGAAGCCAAGGCTAAGGACGATGGATCGGGGCTAGAATCGGACTGTCCGCGGTGGGGGAAATGCCGACAGAGTTGCTACATTGGGAAAGATCGCCATAGGCGATGGATAGACCTCCAAAGAGGTGGATAGATCCTCCAAAGAGGGTAAAAAGGTTGGGGGAATGAGGAAGTGGGGAGAAGAGGGGAAAGGTGGGGGGGAGGAAGGGGTTTTAGCTCCCTCCTCCCCGGATCTGGCTCCTCTCCAATCCATTTTGGACAGGATAGGAGCCAATTAAGGGTGAGGATCTCTTTAAAGAGATCCAATGGCCACAATAATGCCACGTGTCTCCCCCATTTAAAAATAATAAAATATTATTTAATATTTTAAAAATAAATAAAAACTAAAATAATAAAAAATATAATAATTTTATTTTTTGTTTTGACCCTTGGGGGTGGCTAGACCACCCTTAAGGGCCATTTATTTGGCCTGAGGGTGGCTTCAAGGGCCAAACTATTTTTTTTTAAAAAAATTGATTTGGCCTTTGGGGGTATGGTGGCCAATCCACCCCCAAGGGCCAACTAAGTGGTTATTTGCCCCCAAAGGCCATAGCCACCCTCAGGCCAAATAAGTGGCTCTTAGGGGTAGATCGGCCACGCCCAAGGGCCAAACCCACCAATCCCATGAAATATTTTTCTTTCTTTTTGGCCCTTGGGGGTGGCCGAACCAGGCCAAATTAGTGGCCCTTGGGGGGTGGTCTAACCACCCCAAGGGCTAAAAAAAAAAAAAAAATTATTATATTTTTTATTATTTTAGTTTATATTTATTTTTAAAATATTAAATAATATTTTATTATTTTTAAATGGGTGGGACACGTGACATTTTTATGGCCCTAGGATATCTCTAAGGCCGTCCTCACCCTTAACTAGATTATCTCTAGTCCATTTTGGACTGGAGATGATTCGTGTCCCTCCTCCTCTAGCTGCTAGAGACTCAAAAAGGGGGTGGGGATTAGGGTTTTCTCTCCTTATTTAGCATTTTCTCTCCCTCAACGATCATGTTCTCGTAGATAGATCCTTTGACTTGACATAATCTACTGGGTCATGATACTAGCTTTCTTCTTCTTCTTCTTATTCTTCTTCTTCTTCTTCTTTGAACGGAAATATGAGGATTTCATTGATTAAAGAACACCAATATAAAGCTCTTATAGAGCAGAGCAAAAAGCTCTTACAGCACAAAGCGTAAAGCTCTACAAAAATCATAACCACATGTTATGAGGTTACAAAGATATAGATACAAATAAAAATTCTTGCAATCAGATGCTATCTATGACTTCAATTTTTCGCTAACCCATGTATAAATACAGTTAAAAGAGCAGATCTGCTTCAAGCAAACTAGATCTAAGACATAGGTAGCCAAATTTACTAACAAAATTTATTTAAATCGGCCGTGAAAGATAAACCCTCACAACTAATTATTTCTTCTCACCCATGAGGGAAGATCTAGAGAGGAGAAACTTTTTATTCAGAACAAACAACCAACAAGTAGCAACAATGGCTAGGGAGGAGATGAACGGCACAACACAGTAGAAGGTGGACAAACGCACAGCGGAGAGGCCTCTGGTTGGAGGGTTCCTTGGGCTAACTAGGTACTACCGTAAATTTGTCAAAAATTACGGTACCATCGCTAGGAGATGCTTGCCATTACGAAGGCTACTGAATTGTGGAGATCATATTTGTTCTTCATGGAAAATGATCCTCTCCATTTCAAAATCCCTCAATTTTCTTTATTTAGTGCATTTTGAAGGGCAGTATTGTCCAAAATCCCTTCAAAATGCACTAAATTGAGGAATTGAAGGGATTTTGAAATGGAGAGGATCATTTTCCATTGTTCACACATTATACCAAAAAAAAATAAAAAAATCCCTTATTATTTAGAGAATAAATGGTGATAGGAGAGAAAGAAAATCTACCTAGCTACTTACAAATAGTTTCTTTGTAGCCAGTAATAACGTGCATGGATTAATTAAACAAATGAAATGTTTTCAACTGAAATGGAAAAGAGTCAATCTACGGTATAGATTTTGTTTTGTTGTATCTAATGGTGTATATGATATTATCATTGTTACATCATTTAAATTATGTGATACTATGTATATTATTAAATCTGTGAAATATAATATAAACCATGAAATAGTTCTTCTATATTCTAGCTGAAAATTGAAAGGATAGTATGTCCAACACAAATGACATATGACAAAATTAATGAGAATTTTATTACTCGTGAGAACCTAGGGTAAAATATATTAAATCAGTCATTGGAAAAAATAAAAAAAAAAATTAAAGAAAGGAAATTGGGGATTGTACCTCATACCACTTGATTTCCAACTGCATTTGCAATGCCGAACCGGGAATCAGCCATAGGTTATACTTTGCAATGCTATCTATGACTTCAAGATGCAAGGCACTATTCCCATCCTTGTCCACTACCCGAAACACGCTGTCTCTCGGAATATTTTGTTTTAGCAAGAGTTGATATACATGCGGTTGCCTGTGCTCAACTGCTAACAACACTATATTCTTCTTCTCTATATTCATGTCGTGTATGGAAAACGGAAAATCTTCAAGGATTTTCTCTACAATTTCAGTGATACCATTTCTTGCAGCAATTAATATGGGAGTCTCTACCTCTATCTCTACCTTTTGCATTCCCTTCCCTGTCAATAACACAATGTGTATTTGGGTAACTTATATTCAGACCCGGCGTACGTAAACATGGGTTTTACAACATCCAATAATATGGTGACACCTTAGATAAGGCAAAAAGTTGCACAAAAATACTCTAGAACTACACAGATTTCAGATTTAACAAAGAGAGACCTACAATTGGGTCTGACGTGACCCAGCCCTGGGTCTGGCCATACCCACGTCTAGGTCTGCCGTGACCCATTCGTGGGTCTGGTTGATTTTCAGTGTTTTTTTTTGTGTAGAAAAATGTTAGGAGTTTTGTACGCTAATCGAAAAGGACTAAAAAGGATAGAGTATTACCTTCTCCATTCTTATCTTCACCCTCGCTACCTTCACCACTATTGAGTTGATCTAGTTGATTTGTCGTATCTAACAAGGGAGTTGTCCCAGTGTTACCATATTTGTACGAGGAAGCACTTTTAAGAAGTTCGTTCATGATCTGAACTGACCATGTGTGCTTCTGTTTCATATCCACAATCCGTCTTATCAGGGCAGACCCTATTAAATTTGATAAAATCATTTTTAAATTTTAATTTATTGGTGATTTTAAAAGCCACATTTAATTTGGGAGGACTCCAATCCTCATAATACAATTACTAGTGTCAATGAGACACGTCAGTTTATGTGTTAGTAATTTGAACAGTACTTAGTGATAAAAAAATCTTTGTAAACTTTTTTATACTACCTAGTATTAGGGGGGGAACCTTCAATTAACTCCCTAAACTTCCATTGCTTTAATAATCGCCCCTCTAATTCAAAAAAAAAAAAAAAATCTCAATTTAGTGTATTTAATTTATAAAAAAAAAAATGCACGGCCACTCATACCGTTTGAGTATTTGAGGTTAAATCAAATGAAGTTTTGGTGAAATATTCCATATACCGTTGTATTTAAAAATTAATTTTGAAATAATTAAAAATTCTTTAAAAAAATGAAACTCACAGCTTAGCCATTGCTCAATTTGACATCAAATTTTTAATTTTTTTAGTTTTTTTATTTTTAAGCAATGATTTAATAGAAAATATTAATGTATGGATTCTATTGTAATTTTTTTTTTTAAGTTAAATACGCTAAATTGAGAGTTTTTTAAGTTTAAGAGAACCAAAGTCAGCTATGAAAGTTCAAAAAAGTTAAATGAATTTTTTTTAAAAAAAGAAAAAAAAATTACTTTGGTTATATATTTAGCCCAACAAACCTAGTCCGAAAATGACCAGCACCGCCTTGCATGGAAACTTGAGAAATTGAAAATAGGTGATGTAATTGGGTGAAAATAACTCCAATATTCTTTCCCTTGTTATTGACTGTTAATTAAAAATAAAATAAAATCAGTTCGATCATTGGCTCATATATAGCAAATGAATAATAACAACATAAATTTGCATTACATCAGTGTGGTTTTGTGTATGCTATAGTCTTTTTACCATTTAGCTTGAAAGCAGCAAACAAAATCAAACAATTACTGTTTGTTTTCCCTAATAACGTCTTAAGTTGCCATCTCCTCAACAAGACAGGACAAATTTCACATATCTAAAACCAAGAATATGATTATATGAAATTGGCAAATCCAGAATTAATCCTAAAATGAATTCCAACGATGCATACAGAATTCATTCTAACCTTCTAGGCGTAAATCTGTCATGCTATATGGTGTTAATAGTTAATAGAGAATATTACATAATCAAATAATATATATACATACAGGGCAATAGGGGTGGGCAGAACCCGCCCGATCCGACCAACCCGAGCCGCCCCGCCCCGAGCTGGGCCGATCCGGGCGGATTTTATGCATTTTTTCGCGGGTTCGGGTGTAAAATCACAAAACCCGATCGGGTTGGGTCGGGTTTCGGGTTTAATGAAAATTTTCGGGCGGGTACCCGACCCGCCCTGAATATACCCACTGATATACCTTCTAAAAAAAAAAACCTAGAACTAACATATGTTACATTTCAAGCCGCAGCCTCCATCACTCCCTCAGACCTCTCAACTCTGAGTCTCGCTCACCCACTGCCCAGACCCTCAGTACCTCACCCACTGCTCACTGGCCACCGTAGAGCAGAGTCTCGATCTCTCACTCTCAGTCACGGAGGCTCTCATCTCTCTACTCTCAGTCACGGTCTCGATCTCTCTCTCTCGATCTCTCACTCTCATTCGTGACTCATGGAGGCTCTCATCTCTCTCTCGATCTCTGAAAGGTAGACTTTTCTCTCGCTCTCTCCCTTGCTTTAGCTGGTTTGGGGTGGAGAAAAGTTTAGGCTTTTCGATCTGGGTTTTTGAAGACAGAGGACGTTGGCTTATTCTGAATATTGGCTTTTGTTTTGTCAACATAGGTTTTTGAAGATAGAGGACGTTAGCCCAGTCTCGATCTAAGACAGAGTAGGTTTTTGAAGACATTTTTGAAGACGATTTGCTCTAATCTCGATCTCAAAGGTACGTTAGCCCAGTCTTCTCACTTCTTTTTGGCTCTTCATATTTGCTTAGATTGCTGTGTGTGTCCTTAAAACATATTGTGTGCTTCACAAAACAAATATTGAGAAAAGAGTTTGGTTTGAGAAAATATTGAGAAAAGAGTACGTTAGCCCAATCTCGATCTATGGTCCAGATTTGAGCATTTAACTGCCATTAGATTTAACTGTAATGAGTATTCTGCTATGAGATTTTTGTGTGTTGGGAGAAGTTGCTTGATATTTGCTTTTGGCTCACGCCTTTTGAGAATGCTTGGGTTTTTAGAGCAGGTCATAATCTGCAGGGCTTCCAAATGTTTGTGTCAAATAGAAGTTGTAGAACTACAGATGCATATTGTGCCTATTATAATGTATATTAGAAAGTTATGTTTTTCATAATTAATTATAGAATCTGCTGCTACTCATTGGAATCAACCAATTGACTTGTTTCAATATTAATCTTTGGACAAGTTTATAACCACAACAACATATTTTATTTTAACTGGGAATTGCATGATGATCACTAGTTATGAAAGTATAGGGGAAAATTTATTGATCAAGGTAACTGAATGAAAAGCAGGCATTTTTTAGGAAAAATTTATTGATTAAGATTGCTGTTATTACTTTATGGAGTGTTTTATTTAAATTTTTCATGGCTTGTTTGGTTACTATATTTGAACTTAGGTTTGCTTGTTTTGATATTTTTTTTCTTCCATTTATTGTAGACTCATGGCTGGTCGTCCAATTAGTGGTATTGGTTCTAGTTCTACTTCATCTACTCCTACTCTTAGTGATAGTACTATGCCTTCCTTTGATAGTTCAGCTCAAAACCCTAGTTCAAGTCTCCCACCTAAACCTAAAAAATCTGAACAAACATCAATGGTTTGGGAACATTTTACCAAAGTGGAGGGGGGTGATCCCGAGGATCCTAAAGCACAGTGCAATTATTGCAAGAAATTGTTTAGCTGTCATAGTAAAAGGCTAGGTACTTCATCTATGCTAACTCATTTGAGGAGTACTTGCAAAAAATATCCTGGTAGGTTTGATAAGTCACAATCAAAGTTAAGTTTTGAGGCTAAGAAGGAGGGGAAAATGTCAGTGGGAGATGGATGTGTTGGTAATTTGGTGATTGCAAAGTACAATGCTGCGAAAATAAGGTTGGCAATTGCTAAGATAATAATTAAGGCTGAGTTGCCATTTAGGTTTGTAGAAACTGAAGCATTTCATGAGTTCATGAATACAATTGAGCCTAGGTTTCAAGTTCCTTCTCGTTATACTGTGATGAAGGATTGTGTTAAGCTATTCATGTCAGAGAAGGAAAAGTTGAGGGCAATGTTTATGACGAGTGATGCTCGGGTTTGTCTTACCACTGATACATGGACTTCGGTACAAAAACTTAATTACATGGTAATCACCTCTCATTTTATTGATAGTGATTGGAACTTGCACAAAAGAATTTTAAACTTTTGTTTAATTCCTAATCACAAAGGTGAAACCATTGGGGAGAAGATTTTGGAGTGTATGCTTGGGTGGGGTATTCGTAACATTTTCACTATCACAGTTGACAATGCTACTTCTAATGATGCTGCTTTAGAATATGTAAAGATGAGAACTTGTAATAAGCCGGGTGCCATATTAGAGAGTCAATATATGCATATGAGGTGTTGTGCACACATACTAAATCTTATTGTGACCGATGGTTTGAAAGAAGTTGAAGATTCTATTGTGAGGGTTAGAAGTGCGGTGAAGTATGTGAAGTCTTCACC
>CM017322.1:31443040-31495281 GCA_006937295.1 Carpinus fangiana
TTAAATTTTTTTGACTGTGACAGAGTCTTTGTAGTTATATTATGTGTTAAATTTGATTAGTATATGGAATTTAATGGATTAGATTGTTGATAAAAATTTGTTCTTAATGTGGGCAGCTGCTTGTGCTGTGAATTTGTTTTATGTTGTTCATACTATGGTGATTAATAATCACTGATTATTGAGAGATCAAAATGAGAAATGTAATGAAAAAAGATTATAATGTGTTTAATAAAAGGGTATCAGATGCTCAATATTCATGAAAAAGAGAATGCCATTAGATTTATACAATATTCATGAAAAAGAGAATGCCATTAGATTTATAAACCGTTGATCATTTTCCAATAGGTCTTTTCTTTCTTTCTGCTTTTTTTTTTTTTTTTTTTTTTTTTAAAGACTTGAAAAATACCCAACCCGACCCGACCAACCCGACCAAAATAACCCGAGCCGACCTGCCCGATACCCGCCGGTTTTTCAAAATTTCAGTGTTGTCACGGGTTGAAAATGTCCATACCCGACAGGCACGGGTCGGGTAGCCGAATGGGCTAAAACCCGCCCGATCCGACCCGTGCCCAGCCCTACAGGGAAAGAGTAATTAAGTAGAAAATATTCTGAATATCAGAATATATTCAAAATATAATCTGAATATATTCTAACATCCCCCCTCAAACTCAAGGTGGTGGTTTGGATACCAACTTGAGTTTGGAAACAAGATCACGGAACCGTCCTGGTGGATGTGCTTTGGTAACACATCAGCCAACTGATCAGCGGAAGCAATAGGATAAAGACGAAGAGTTCCCTGCAAAAGATGATGGTGCACAAAATGATAGTCGATCTCAATTTGTTTGGTGCGTTCATGAAATACATCATTATGGGCAATCTGAATCTCACTCGTATTGTCACAAAAGATAAGAGAGCTAGAAGTCTGAGAAACACCCATATCATGTAGTAGCCATCGAAGCCATAGGAGCTCCTAGGTGGTGTCAGCAAGAGCACAATACTTAGCCTCGGTGCTAGAGCGAGCAACAACAGATTGTTTCTTGCTACACCAAGAGATGAGAGAGTCACCAAGTAAGAAACAATAATCCATAGTGGAACAACAATCAGTGGGATCACCTGCCCAATCAGCATCTGAATAAACATGTAAGTCTAATGAGGAGCGAGAAGAGAAATGCAGCCCATGAAATAAAGTTCCCTTCACATAGCGAAGGATGCGAAGAACGGAGCATGGTGCGGTCATAAACTGACTGACAAGATGAACTGCATAGGCAAGATTCGGTCGGGTCACAATAAGATAGATGAGACTTCCAACTAATTGTCGATAGAGAGTGGCATCAGAAAGTAACTCACCATCAATGGCTCGAAGTTTGACATTTGTCTCTAGAGGGTTATTAACAATTTTGCAATCAGTAAGGCCGACTCGTGAGAGAAGATCAGAAGCATATTTTGCTTGAGAAAGATAGTAACCATCTGAGTCAGAAGATACTTCCAATCCAAGAAAGTAGCTGAGAAAACCCAAATCCTTCATCTCAAATTGTTGACTTAAGAACTGTTGAAGGTTACGAATACTAACAGTATCATCACTAGTAATAATCATATCATCAACATATAGTAAGAGAAGAATGAAACCAGAATCTTTTCACCGGATAAAAAGTGCAGAAACAAACCCAATTTGTGCAATAGTAAAACTGAACTTGGCAAACCAAGCCCGTGGAGCTTGTTTCAAACCATACAATCCCCGTCGAAGTCAGCAAACTTTGTGTGGCGGATGATTGTAACCGGGAAGAGGCTGCATATAAACTTCTTCGCTAAGGTCACCGTTGAGGAATGCATTTTTCACATCCATTTGAAAAAGATCCCAATGACGCATTGAAGCTACAGCGATGAGGGATCGGACAGAAGTAAGGCGAGCCACCGGCGCAAAAGTCTCCTCATAATCAATGCCATACTCCTGATTGAACCCCTTAGCCATAAGATGTGCCTTGTATCGCTTAATAGATCCATTAGATTTTGTCTTAATCTTGTATACCCACTTGCACCCTACCGCAGTTTTGCCATCTAAGTCCTAGGTGTGGGTTTTGGTAAGGGCATTAAGTTCTTCCGACATAGCATTCTACCAAAGAGGGTTAGTATGAGCCTCACGAAAAGAGTAAGGTTCATGTAAAGTAGCAAGAGCAGAATAACAATGATAATCATGAAGACAGGAAGGAAGAGCTTTTACCCGAGTAGAACGACGAGGGATAGAGATATCAGGCTCAAGAGTAGGTGGATCAACAGGGTAGGGCAGGGGCATTAGGGTCAACCGTCGGAATGTCGTCTAAAGAGTTTGTCATTCCTGCATCAAGATCAATAGTGTCGGGGAGCAAATCAAACGAGACATTAGTGAAGATAGGAGAAGAACTAGAGGGACTAGGAGAAAAGGACTCCATACTACTAAAGAACCTATGTTCCCAAAAAGTGACATGCCGAGAGATGTGGAGCCGTTTGGAAATAGAATCATAACAACGATATCCTTTATGTTCAATGCCATACCCAAGGAAACAACATAGGCGAGAACGAGGTTCTAATTTTATGCGTTCATGAGGCATAAGAAGAACAAAACAGACACAACTAAAGGTGCGGAGGGATTGGTAATCGGGAGGTGAACCGTACAGGAGTTCATAGGGGGACCTATTGAAAGTAGTGGGAGATGGGACCCTATTAATGGTGTAAACAGCGGTAAGAGCAGCTTCTCCCCAAAAGTGTTTAGGGATATAAGCAGAAAGGAGCAAAGCCCTCACGGTGTTTAAGATGTTTACGTTCAGCACGACCATTTTGCTGAGAAGTATTTGGGCATGAACGATGGGAAAAAGTTCCATTATGTTTAAGAGTACTAAGAAAGGTAGATTCACGATACTCCGTGGCATTATCAGAGCGAAAAAAATTTATGTTTCTGAAAAATTGGTTTGAACCATCTTCTGAAATTGAGAATAAATTTTTGGAAGTTCAGACTGATTTTGTAAAAGATAAAGCCATATGTATCGAGAATAATCATCCACAAAAATTACAAAATAGCGGGATCCCCCCACGATGGGAATAGGCACATGGCCCCATACATCATAATTCACCAAATCAAAAGGAGCAAAAGAAATAGAGTCACTATTATTAAAAGGTAAAGCACTTTGTTTTCCAAGTTGACACGCAACACAATCAAAGGACTCAGACTCAACAGACCCTAACTGAACACTTGTAGCTAAAGAACGAATACAGGAAATAGATGCATGTCCTAACCGAGAATGCTATAAACTGAGGGTGGTAGATGGAGACCGAGAGGGAGTGGCAACAGACACAATAGGAGGAAGATGGAGAGATGAAAGCTCAAACAGACGTCCAATCTAACGGGCGGTCCCAATTAGCTGTCCCGTCTGTGGATCCTGCACATCACAACCTCATTTAGAAAAATGTAGTTCTAAACCAAGTTCACAAAGTTAACCAACAGATAAAAGATTTAATGAGAGATTAGGCACTAAATATGTATCAGACATAGATAGTTGATGAGTAGAAATAGACCCAATGTGACTAACATCAAGATGAGAACCATTAGCAGTGTAAATGGTGGTAGGTCTAGGTAAAACAGATTTTGTAGAAAATATGGACGAGTTAGGTGTCATGTGATTACAGCAAGCAGAATCAATATACCAAGAGGAATTACCTGGTGTGGTGGACATAGCGGTGTTAAGAGCGGACTTAGATAAAACCTGATGAATGAGAGCCTTGATTTCTGCAGGAGAAAGAGTACTGGGTTGGGGTGCAGGGGCAACATCAGAATAAGACATATATGATGTATTAGTATGAGCGACAGCAGCAGCATTATGATTAGGAGCTCGGTAATTCCCACGAGAAAGCCTTTTTCTGCATTCACTATACCTGTGGCCAAATTTCTGACAGTAGTGTCACTGGATATTCCTATTAGACGAGGAAGATCCGATAGGAATAGAATGAGGTGCACGCATATTGTGTGGTGCAGTGGCCATGACCATCTTTGAGGTGTGCAGCTTCCTAGTAGAGAATCGGGTCTCTTCGGAAACGAGTTCACTAAGAGCACTTTCCAAATATGGCAGCGGTGAGCGGTGAAAAAGAGAAGCTCAAGTATTCTCAAATTCATCCCAAATTGCTGTAAGAAACTCAACTAAGTGCAGGCTATTACGAAAAGCGATGTGATCAGAGGCATCATCCTTATCCCTCCACTCTGGCTCACATAGTGCTAATTGATTCCAAAGATAAGTCATTTGAGAATAAAAATCAGTAATACTCTGACCTGGTTCTTGGCGCATATGATGAAGCTTGGTCACGATTTGAAACCGCTGAGCAAGATCGATAGTGTTGTAGCGTTGAGCTAACATGTCCCAAACATCTTTAGCATTGTCAAGATTGCCAAAAGTCATGCTGATAGAGAGGATACAAGTGTTGGAGAACCAAGAGATAATTCTGTAATGGATACTTTTCCATGTTCGGAGGCGGGTAGAAAAAGCCGCAGCAGGTTCCGCTATTCCAGCAACTGGTTTAGGTTCTTCGCCAGAAACATACTCCCAAAGACAGTGTCCTTTAAGCCACCTACTCATGTTTTAAGACCAAGCGGGGTAATTGGAGCCATCAAGAATGATGGGGATAGGTTGGGTAATGTCTTTGGTATTTGGGAGAGTGGTAGGAGGTAAGGCCATTTTTTTTTATATATAATCCAGTGTGGCTAAGTGTAGGATAGGTTCTGTGAGCTTGGCTAAAGGGTGGAATCTGGTGTGGCCGAGTGTATGATAGGAGATATGAGCTTGGTTTTAAGGGTAGGATCCGGTGAGGTTGAGTGTATGATAAAGGGTGTGTGAGCTTGGTTTAAAGGGCTGAAATTCGGTGTATCAAGGTGTACTGCAAGACTGTGAGCTCAAAAACAGGAAAAATACAGTGTGCCCGAGTGTATGGTAAATAGGTGAGCTCAAAAAAATCAACTTACAAGGCTGGCGGCGCGTGAAGGCGCGTGGCAGCTCCAAAATGCGCGTGCTCCAGATGGTTCAATAGATCGGTAACCTCCAATCCTGAATCTGTGATTTCTTTCTGTAGGCGGCGAGTGGTGGACAAAAATGGTGCTGGCGGTAAAAAAAATTCACAGCAAGGTGGTGGCGAGAGCTCCTGGTGGCGCGTTCTTTCCACAAGCTGGTAGATCGACAGCCTCCGATCTGTACTCCGGTGGTCGTTTTGAAAAGAGACGGTTGAAAGCGGCGGCGCGTGGTGGCCGATGAACAGTGGACACAGAAATTGGACAGAGCGGGAAACGGACTCCTTATTTCTCTAGACAAGGCCAAAACTTGGCTCTGATATCATGTTAAAATAACTAGAGAAATATGAGAATAAACTGAATATTGTATTTCTATGTGAGTAAAACTGTATACAAGATGGCCTATTTATAGTTGAACAAGGCCAGATGAAATAGGAAAATACAATCAATAGTTAATAGAGAATATTACATAATCAAATAATATATATATATATATATACAGGGAAAGAGTAATTAAGTAGTAAATATTCTGAATATCAGAATATATTCAGAATATAATCTGAATATATTCTAACAATGTTCTTGTCATTGGTTGATATATATATATATATATATATATTTAGGGTTAACTTCTCAAAAGCTTTTTAAACTTCTACGCGTTTTGAGAAAACCTCTCAAAGTTCAAAAACTCTCAATTTCACCACGCCCGGAACCGCCTTGGAGGACGCCAGAGGTAATGACGATGGAGAGGTCACGGTAGTTAGAGAACGTTGTTTGAAATCGGAGGCTGATGGAAACGCTGCTGGCGATGGGCTATGGACGTCCGGAGGAGAGAGAACCGGCGCTGGGCGGCGACTGTTTTGGCGCTAGATTGGTGGGCAGGGATGTGCGGAGGTGCCTGGGCAAGAGCTGCTGGCAGTGGCGGCGGCATCAACATGTAGGGAATTGTGCGTTCTTTTCTGATTTGAGATTTTTTTTTTTCGAAACCTCAACCTTTCTTGTAGATGAGAACAAGACCACCAAAGAAGATTTTTTTTTTTTTTTTTTTTTTGGAACTGAGGAGTCACAAAGCAACAATAATGATGCATAAAAGCAACTAGAATGACAATATCAGTTCATTTCTTTTTATTTGTTTAATTTGAATTAGATCAGCAGCACCGGAGTACATGCAGGTACTGGTTTATTAAGGCACATATTAAAGGAAGAAAACAAGGAGCTAGCAAGCCTTGTTCTTGATTATTAGCATTTTGTAAGTAAAACAAAATGAAGCAGAAAATGCACTTATTTCCAATAGGAAGGAAGTTCATGGCTAGCCATCCTTGTGGGGGCTGAGCTCTCTCCCTCGATTGATCTCTCCAATGAGTAGACATCCCAGCCACCATCTCTCCAATAGGTAGAGTTAATTTCGGACACATTTTCAACCTTCCAATAATCTCCCTCACCTTCTATGTCTGGACGTATTGTCAAGATTAACTCATAAGGCATGTCAAAAAATTCCAGCAGTTTCAGCTTCTTAAGGTGCTCAATACCTGATGGCAGCTTTTGCAGCAATTTGCAGCGCTGGAGGATGAGCTTTTCAAGGAGAGGCATGGCTCCCATTTCTATATCTACTGTCTTCAGTCCATCCATGTTTGCAAGGCCTAAAACCTTGAGCTTCTGAAATCCCTGAGCCTTAAAATGCAATGTGTCTCCCTCATAAACCTGCAGAAATTCAAGATGTACTAGATTGGGCAAATCTTGAAGCGGTTGAAGAGGATCGTAATCACCCATTAATTGGCTCCACTTCAAAGACACCTTGGCCAAACTGTGGAGAGAAGATATCCAGTGTGGTAACTTCTCTAGACGTCCTGTCAGGTATAGAAGCTGAAGAAATGGTGGAGGGGAAGAAAGATTTCCAACATCAATGATCTCGTTCTCTTCTGTTGAAGTTATTGACAAAGCGCGAAGGTTTGTTAGATTCTCAATGGAAGAGCAGAGAGCAACCCCATTTTCTCTTCTGAAATTCACAATGCCTAGCCTCCGCAGTTGTTTCAGACTTCCAAGCTCTTTCATTAGCTCATTGCCGCCATGATCTGCCTCTACGAAGCAGAGCTTTTGTAAGCACCGGAGATTTCCTACGTGTGGCATGGCCTGATGGCCTTAAACCCATATTTGAGATTTATGTTCACATAAGATTGGATTTCATAGCGATACACCAACAGGTGGCGAAGTTTCTGAAGCTGGGAAATCTCAGCAGGCAATGCTGTGACGCATGCATGTTTAAGATCCAATGTCTCCAGGTTCTGCAGACTCTCAATTGAGCTTGGAATGGTTTTTATCTTTGTGGCCCTCAAGCTTAGATATTTCAGAAGGAGCAGCTTGACGATCTCATTTGGAAATATCTCAAGAGGTGCACCTCGCAAATCTAACACATTAAGCAGCTTGAAATCAAGAGGAAATGAAATGGGCTTGGAAGACTCGGACAGAGACAGTGAATCTTCCGTCCGGAATATGAGCAAAGAACGAAGCCGGGAGATGCTCTGGCTTTGTTGAACATCCTGCTTGGGTTTTTGTATTGACAGGCGACGAACTTTTTCCGGCCAATTAATCACATTTTGCCCTCGAACTACTACTACAAAGTTCTGATCTTTTGACTTGGAAATGATAATCTCCCGAAGCAGGTCATGAATGCGGCATGTTTTGATCCTCCCTTCACTGCTTGTCCCTGCCACTTGGATCAAGCTTCTGTTCAAGAGCTCGTAGAGATAGCTCTCTGCAACTTCTTCCAACGTCATTCCTTCTCTCTCTTTAACAAATCCTTCCGCCACCCATAATCGAATCAGTCTCATTTCGTCGATGGGATGCTTTTCAGGAAAGATGCTAAAATACAGAAAACAAGACTTGAGATAGTAAGGCAAATCATTATAACTGAGTGACAGAATTTTTCCCATGTTATTGAACCTAACATTTTCTTCAAGTTCATCAGCAAGACAACGTTGTATCAAATCCCATTGCTCTGGCGTGTTCTTTGTCGCCAAAACACCACTGAGTGCCACAATTGCAAGCGGCAATCCTTCGCATCTTCCAAGGATACTTTCTGCAAGACCCTTCAAATCTGGAGGGCAAGGGTTCTGATCCCCAAAAGTCTTTCTGCAAAATAAAGTCCAGGACTCTTCAGGAGATAAAGGGTTTAGAGGATGGACTTTACCATTGAACTCCCTGCAGGAGGCAGAGGCTATTTCAGCAATACGAGTTGTGAGCATCACTCGACTGCCATTGTTGTTTGGGAATGCAAGTTTGACAGCATCCCAATCATCAACATGCCACACATCGTCTAACACAATCAGGTACCTCTTTTGTTGCAAAATGTTTTTGATTTTGGTTCTTAGCTGATCGTTGCTCATGCTTTCCACTCCTGGAGGAACTGTCTTCCTTTTTGCCCGGTAAAGTTGCTGAAGCATGTCTTTTAGGAGCTCTTCCATCTTGAAAGATTGAGAAACAAACATCCAAGCACGGTATTTGAAGTGCAGCTTCACTTGTGCATCATCATAGACTTTCTTGACCAAGGTGGTCTTCCCCAAGCCACCCATTCCGACAACCGAAACCACTTTGCCTCCAGTATCACCCGGACCCGGGATAAGCCAGCTGACGAGCTGCTTTTTGGGCTTTTCGATGCCCACCAGATCAGCTTCTTCCAGCAGAAGGCCATCCTGTCGACGGTCAAGCCATGTCTTGGAGTCAACTACTGTAGCTTCTCCCTGGATTAGTCTCTGACGTGCCTCCGAAATATTTACAACTCTAGATTTGATGCGTTGTATTTCGGAACCAAACTGATGGCGAGCATTCAAAGTCTTTATAATCTTAGCAAGAGAGACATGGAAATCATTGCCATGACGTTGTGTGAGGTGAAGCCTGTACTCATCAAGAGCATCTTCAATATCATAAGCTACATCTCTCACTTGCTTAACCCACACCTCGAGTTGAGGGGTCTTCTTTTCCGTTTGATCTGCAGCTCTTAGGAAGGCCTCGATTTGCTCCAGTTCGTCTTCGATGGACGCAGCTGCTTCCTTGACCCCCTTCAATAATTTCACCTCTTCTTGCGTCAAGCTCGTGAGCTTGTCGAGAAGATAGGTTACTGCAATTTCAGCCATTGTTTCTTAATTTTTCCTCAGCTACCTAGCTAGCCTTTCTGGCTGTTTCTGATAGTCTTGTTTCTGAGGCTCTAAAGAAACAAGGCCAAAACTTTGTTTTATTGACTCTTTCTTTGGTGGAAAAACAGGGGTAATTCGTGATTTTTTACTTACTCTTCTTAAGATGACTATTCGAGCTTGGACTCTGCTTGATATGTTGTGCTGATATATGTACATATGAGTGTGTGGTGTCGCGCCAATGACGCCAACTGGTTCAGATTGTTAGTAGAGAAATGGTCAAGTTGCTCAATAAACAATTTTCATCTATTTTCTTAACTAGCAAGCAAATCAATTATCTCCCAAATCCTTTTCATTTGACTCTAAATTTCAGAAATGACGCCTGAACAACTCCAGTGCTATCAACCTCAACGTCCACATCAACCTTTCGTGGAGATTCTTATCTATTTCAACTCAGCCTGCTTGCTGTGATTTGTAGCCGCATAATGCACCAGGCCTTTGCTATCCATACACATTGCCTAGCTTCCTTTTCCTTGTGGAAGTGGAGATCAGTTCTTGTGGTGCACAAGTACACGCTATCTGTTGTGGAATATCCCATCATACCAACTATTGATATTAAACATGTTATTCTGACTTTGTATTCGGATTGTAAACTAGGAAACAAGACATCTTCAGAAGAAGGCGCTAGGAAGGTACTAGAAAATGTAGAGAAATAAAAACGAAGAGAGCAAATACCAAACAGGTGGTGGGTGTGTAGGTGTCATTTTGCTAACCAATGATTGAGATCTCTGAAGAATATGCTGACAGCATCATTACATTGTCAACAGTTTCTAAAGTCAGCATTATTACATTGGCCATAATAGAATTTGGATGATCAGTTGAACATTGGCCATAATAATGCAAACAGGAAAGGTGCAGGAAAATTCCTCCTTGTTGACCCTAATAAAATTTCTATAAATTATTAAACCCTGTAGCGTCCGGCTAACAATATTATTAAAATATTTTTTTTTATTGAATGTACAACAAGTTAGGCTAATCATATAGTCTTTTTCATTACTAACAAGATTAAATGATTACATAACCTTCATGGGTACTTCAATTTTTCAGTGCAGATTTGCATGAGATAATCGTTGGGCCAAATTTGACAGTGTGAAGGGATGGTATGGAATTTCCAAATCCTGAATCCTTCTATTTGGACCAATAGGCAAGAATAGAATTAAAAAATGAAGCTTTATTTGAATCTTGGAGATAAAAGAAAATTTTACTAAATTACTTAACAAATTAATTAGGTTAATTTCTTAGGCAGTATTACATTTGCTTCCTTTCATTGGTTCTTTCTAATATCCAATTCCAAATGGAGGTTGAAGGAATCTAATATTCAACGCCTTCAGTCATTACAATATCTGTTGGAAAAACATAAACATAAAAACATAGAATTCTATGGAGCATCCCGAAGTTCATAGCTAGATTTGATTTTGAAAAAACATCAATCCAAAAACTTCAAGGATAGTGTGAAGCCAAGGCTAAGGACAGTGGATCGGGGCTAGAATCGGACTGTCCGTGATGGGGGAAATGCCGACGGAGTTGCTGGACCGGGAGAGATCACCATAGGCGATGGATAGACCTCCGAAATGTTGAGAATTGACTCAAATTATCATCAAGTGTGAAGATAATTGCTGAAAAATATAAATATTCAAGTTGGTGGGTTCAAGTTCTATTTATCTATAAGATGATAAGGTTAGTTTTAAAAGGAGTCCAAGAACAACTTGAATTGGATTTTTGGAGAAAACATGTGTGGATAAACATGTGGGCTGCAAAGTTTATCTTCTTCATGGATAAGAGTTTGTATTCATGATGGTTTTATTTTCCCTACAGCAGTTGGATTTAAATTGTTCTCTTATCTTTCGTGATTAAGCCTCTATAAAAGGACATGTAGGGAGACATGGTTGAGGGGATCCGGAGAATCCAAATTGGTGAGAGCACTTTGTGGTATTTACAAAGTGTAGAGTTGTTCTTTACTGGGAATTTGAGAGGGACAATTGAGTAGGGTGTACAAGGGGTTAAAGGGCTTGGGTTTGAGATATTAAACTTGAGCGGTTCAAGCTTGTATCATTGTACTCAATATTTCTCAATAGTAAAGAAGGAGACCGGATCACGCCCCGTGGACGTAGGCATATTGCCGAACCACATAAACTATTTGTGTATGTGTGTGATTGGTGTGTGTTCTCTTATGTTTCATTTCCAAACTTTTCTTTCGCATAAAGGGCTGGTGGGAAATCGGTTGACAATTAATTACTAATTTTCCCAACACGAAAAGGTGGATAGATCCTTCGAAGAGGGTAGAAAGGTTAGGGGAAAGAGGAAGTGGGGAGAAGAGGGGAAATGTGGGGGAGGAAGGGGGTCGGGAGTTAGGGTCTTCTCTCCTTATTTATCCTTTCCTCTCCCTCAACAATCATGTTCTCGCGGATAGATTCCTCCGACTTGACATAATCTACTGGTCCTGATACTAGCTTTCTTCTTCTTCTTCTTCTTCTTCTTCTTCTTCTTTTCTTCTTTTTTTTTTCTAATGAAAATATGACAATTTCATTGATTAAAGATTATTAGCATAAAACTCTTACAGAACAAAGTAAAAGCTCTTATAGCACAAAGTATATAACTTTGCGAAAATCATAGCCACATGTTATGAGGTCACAAAGTCTTAGATACAAACAAAAATTCTTACAATCAAATGCTATTTATGACTGCAATCTTCCTCTAACCCATGCATAAATACAGTTAAAATAGCATATCTGTTTTAGCAAACTAGATCTAAGACATATGTAGCCAAATTTTCTAACAAAATTTATTTAAACCGGCCATGAGAGATAACCCCTTACACCTAATTATTCATCTTAACTCATGAGGGTAAATCTAGAGATGAAACCTTTTATTCAAAACAAACAACTAGCAAGTAGCAGCAGCGGTTGGGGAGGAGATTGGAATTGGAAGGTTGGCTTTTCACGATACTAGCTTTCTAATACATTATTTTAATACAAAATATTTATTTTTCCACTGTCAGCTCTCAACTCTTTGCCTTTGTTGGAAAATATGTTGGAATTTTATAAAATAAAATAAAAAAATGTAAGAGTAAATACGGAACTTATATTTCGTTAAAAAAAAAACATTTAATTGGTATATGAAAAAAAAAATAAAGAAAACTATTGCAGAGTATATTTGGATAGAGAAGCAAAAAGTAGTTTGATTTCCTAAATTTATGAAAAATTAAAAGAAAAATTTATGAAGAACGTTATAGTATCTATTACAATATTTTTTAGTGTTTTCTTATGATTTGAAAATCTAAGATTTACCTCTTAAGACAATATTTCCAATGCTTTCTCATCTTTTAGGAATTATTCTTTAACTTTGACACCGTAATTGTTCTCATACTTATTATCCTAATCATTATCATTACTATGTATAAGCTAATTTTTTCAGTACTGTAGGCTTTAAGCATTTGGTACCTCTGTTGAATGTTCGGTGCAACAGTAAATTCATTAAAAAGACCAAGGTCTAAAACTTTAGGAAATGAGAACCAACCCTAGCATCATAATTAGAGTGTACTTAACCCTAATCCATTTTTGGGGTATTACATTCGGTTTTAGTTACCCAAATGATTTTTAAAAATGTGTCATGTGAGCTAAGTGGGAGAAAATTAGAATAAGTTTTCTAAGGTGGCACATATGTCACATGTATTATATGTATATAGTATATTAAATTAATATAGTTTTTATTTGAATAAAACTTTTGGGTAATTAATAGACAGATAAATATTAAAGGTGGAAGGGTATTTCATTTCACTAAAAGTTGTCTTCCTTGATGGAATGAAATAACGTTAGGTTAATTGAATAAGGGTCTTGGCGTATAAATAAATCAATAATATATTAATATCTTTCAGTCACAAGATTAACGTGAGAAACAAATGAGCCAAAAAATTTTATTTATCACTCTCCAACATATTGTGATGATTTTAGGATTGATTCTAAGATTGTAAATTCAACAAACGTTCGAGTTGAAGTGCTTAAGCAACAATGTCCAAAGGTCAGTACTTTTTTTTTGTATGTTTATATGATTAACTTCTCCCAAATTCTAAACCCTTAAGCCTTAACTTTAACAATAGGAGTGACATTACAACCTTTTTAATACTAAATACACTATATTGAAAAGTTTTCAAATTTAAGGGCATGATTACAAAAACATTGAAAGTTTGAGGATTAAGTGTAGTTTTTCTTTACTTGAGCTCCCACAACAGGCGTGAACGGAAAAAGAAAAGGAAAAAGAAAAAAGTGCAGAATATATATAAATAATAGGGGATGGACCAAATAAATGATTCGATCCTTACAATCCTTTCAAAACACACAGGTAGAAAGAAAACATCCATAAGAAGAAAGAAAGAGAAAGAGGGGGAAAAAAAAGGAAACAAATTGAATAAACACATTATAGAAAAACCGCCTTGTCGCTACATTGTGGTACCTTCTTGAAGGTAGCCTGTATAAGATCAAGATAGAGCGGCAGCTGCACCAAAGCATAAAACGTTACCGGCAAGCACATCACTGCCTACACGGCCGGAAACACTGCATGTCTCAAATTATCCTTCAGCACAAAGTAATCTCCCGCACAGAAGGAGATTAGGATGGAAGCTATGGAAAGGAATAGTGACGTTAAGCCTAGCAAGAGCTTCCTCGGCAAGGTGCTTCGAAAATCTCTCTCTTGGTAGCGTGATGTTAAGATGGCGAGAAACATAACCACGGCTGTGACAGAGAAGCTGAGTGCGATGACTGATGAGAAGGCGGAGATGCCAAATGCAGGATGTCTTCCGAGCGTTGGAGTGCCATTCTCCTGCTTGACTCCTCCAAGGACTGTGGTGGATGTGGCGAAGGCCATGGTGGCAATGAGTGCAGCGATGATAGAGCATGATTCGGAGGTTTTGTTTAGCCACGCACCGCCTTCTTTGACAAGGTCCTTGTGGGTTTCAGTGAATAAGTCTTCAGGGGTCATGCGCTACTTGTAGCGGGGAAAGAAATGGGGGGCATGGACTCCTTGACAAACTACGTGAAGCCAAGCATCCAGATAAATTAAGTATCACATCTTTAGCAAAAATTGGTGCCCCAAATATAAGTGCATTGAAAGCCAACTAAGAAAGTGATGATATATATGGTTGTAGAAGAGATCACATGCATACAAGTAATTAAAAGTATTTTGATCATTTTTAGTTGGTAGGCTATACATATTCAAATTTTGCTGCTTGTTCAAATGTCTTAATATCTATACTTCCGTTATGTTGTGAATAGTATTTCTTAGAAAAGTGCTATATGCAAAGTATATATATAGTTGCTTCTTGCATAGGAATAGTACAATTGTACTATTCGATCAGTTTGTTTGGTAATAGACTTTTATTTTGAAGACTACCCAGTTATTGATTATACCTCTACCCAGTTATTGATTAGTTTTTGTGACAATAATGTGGAAAATATTCTTTACAAAAAAGTAAATGTTTCCTAGCTAGCTAGCATACCACATTAAAATTTAGTAGCAAATTAAGAGAAAATAATAGTAGCGTAAATAATAGTAAAACCCTATCAGCTTGGTATATATTAGAGCAATGACAACCAAAAAGGACCGCATTGAAAAGTTGGAGCTTAAAGAAAGCATGTGAAAGCTCATGACAGTCTCACAAGACAAGGGATGTTCAAATGTCGTCATGATGCCCTTCGTACAAAACTTGTCAGATGTCAAAGACTTAGTGATGAAACCCAAGCCACCCTTCATGACGCAAGCAGTCCCCATCGAGTCAGAAAGGTATATTTTCTTGAGAGTATATATTTCCATAAATGAATTTCATTTAGCTTGTTTCTTTTTTCCATAGCTCTCTATCAAGCTTTTGATGTTTATTCTTAGTGAGGAAGACCGAAATATCTTTGTTCCTAGATTCATTCTAAAAGTTTACCATCCTTCACCATTGTGTACCAAAGTGAAGATTCATAAAAGCTTGAACCTTCTCACCACGTGAGGGTTTTGTTCTTGAGTTGTTTGGATCACACCAAATGCATCCTCTCTCCATCAAAAAGTCTATCGAGAAGTCGGTAAAGAAAGGTGCTAGATGAAGATTGTTGACCTTGGAGCAAACATGATGCTTGTTATCATATAGAGTCTAGCTTTTGCAAGGAAATTTTATAAGTACTCCATGTACTTGTAATCTGGATCTTCTAAGCTAGTAATTTCTCAGGTTTGGTTATACCTTTGTAGTTTTTCTTGGGCCATAGAATTACTGTGGAGGGTGTGAAGGTTTAAGCCTTGCAATCACGGACCAATCCAAAAACTATCATCGAACTAAGAGGGTTCCTTGGGCTAACTAGGTACTATCGTAAATTTGTCAAAAATTACAGTACCATCGCTATGCTTGCCATTATGAAGGCTACTCAATTATGGAGGTCATATTTGTTCTTCACGGAAAATGCTCCTCTCCATTTCAAAATCCCTCCATTTCCTTTATTTAGTGTATTTGGAAGGGTAGTGCTGTCCAAAATTCCTTCAAAATGCACTAAATGAAGGAATTGAAAGGATTTTGAAATGGAGATGATCATTTTCCGTTGTTCACACATTATACCCACAAAAAAAAAAAAATCCCTTATTATTTAGAGAATAAATGGTGATAGGAGAGAGAAAATCTACCTAGCTACTTACAATTAGTTTCTTTGTAGCCAATAATAACGTGCATGAATTATACAAATGAAATGTTTTCAACTGAAATGGAAAAGAGTCAATCTACGGTATAGATTTTGTTTTATTGTATCTAATGGTGTATATGATGTTATCATTGTTAATTACGTCATTTAAATTATGCGATACTTTGTATATTATTAAATTTGTGAAATATAATCTAAACTAAGAAATAGTTCTTCTATATTTAGCTGAAAATTGAAAGGACGGTATGTCCAACACAAATGACATATGACAAAATTAATGAGAATTTTATTAGTCGTGAGAACCTAGGGTAAAATATATTAAATCAATCATTAGAAAAAAAAATGAAAAATAAAGAAATGAAATTGGGGATCATACCTCATACCACTTGATTTCCCATTGCATTTGCAATGCCACACCGGGAATAAGCCATGGCTTATACTCTCCAAGATTTGCTGCGAGATGCAAGGTACTATTCCCATTCTTGTCCACTACCCGAAACACGCTGTCTCTTGGAATATTTTGTTTTAGCAAGAGTTGATACACATGCGGTTGCCTGTGCACAACTGCCAACAACACTATATTCTTCTTCTCTATATTCATGTCGTGTATGGAAAACGGAAAATCTTTCAAGATTTTCTCCACAATTTCAATGATACCATTTTTTGCAGCAATTAATATGGGAGTCTCTACCTCTACCTTTTGCATTCCCTTCCCTGCCAATAACACAATGTGTAATTGGGTAACTTATATATATTCGGACCCTGCGTATGTAAAACATGGGTTTTACCGTATCCAATAATATGGTGACACCTCAGATAAAGCAAAAAGTTGCACAAAAATACTCTAGAACAACTACACAGATTTCGGATTCAACAAAGAGAGACCTACAGTTGGGTCTGGCGTGACCCAGCCGTGGGTCTGGCCATACCCACGGCTAGGTCTGCCGTGATCCATTCATGGGTCTGGTTGATTTTCGGTGTTTGAGAGATATACTATATTAGCAGTGCACTGTTCACAAATGCAACAAAATTATATTTTACATTTGATATGCATAATCCGATGTATAGAGAGAGTTTTTTAATATTTTGCTTAACTAATTTAGATAAAAGTAAAAAATGGGTAAACTATTGTGAGTACTCTAATTATAGTTGGGATTCTTTGTCAAAATGGAAAAAGTTGGGCTGTGTTTTAATTGAGAAGGCCAACTGGCTGCCCAGATTGGTGTTATAAAAACTTTTTTTTTTTTTCTTTTGATATTTGGAGAGCTTTATAAAAGTTAAATTTGAAATAAAGTAGATGAATTATTAGAAGGCACTTTTTGTGAGTTTTGTTTTTAGAAAAATGTTAGGAGTTTTGTATGCTAATCGAAAAGGACTAAAAAAGATAGAGTATTACCTTCTCCATTCTTATCTTCACCCTTGCTGCCTTCACCACTACTGAGTTGATCTGGTTGATCTGTCGTATCTAACAAGAGAGTTGTCCCAGTGTTACCATATTTGTACTAGGAAGCACTTTTAAGAAGTTCATTCATGATCTGAACAGACCATGTGTGCTTCTATTTCATATCCACAATCCGTCTTATCGGGGAATATCCAATTGAATTTGAGAAGATCATTTTTAAATTTTAATTATTGGTGATTTTAAAAGCCATATTTAATTTGGGAGGACTCCAATCCTCCTAATACAATTACTAGTGTCAATGAGACACGTCAGCTTATGTGTTAGTAATTTGAACAGTACTTAGGGAGAAAAAAATCTTTGTAAACTTTTTTATACGACCTAGTATTACGAAAAAAAAAAAAAAAAAACTCTCAATTTAGTATATTTAATTTTTAAAAAAAAATATATGCAAAGTCACTCATACCGTTTGAGTATTTGAGGTTAAATCAAATGAAGTTTTGGTGAAATATCCCATATACCGTTGTATTTAAAAAATAATTTTGAAATAATTTTTAAAAAAAAATGAAACCCACAGCTTAGCCATTGCTCAATGCAACAAATTTTTTTTTGATTTTTTGAGTTTTTTTATTTTTAAGCAATGATTTAATAGAAAATATTAATGTAGGAATTCTATTGTAATTTTTTTTAAGTTAAATACGCTAAATTGAAAGTTTTTTAAGTTTAAGAGAACCAAAGTCAGCTATGAAAGTTCAAAAAAGTTAAATAAATTTTTTTTTTTTTAAAAAAAAATTACTTTGGTTATATATTTAGACCAACAAACCTAGTCCGAAAATGACTAGCACTGCCCTGCATGGAAACTTGAGAAATTGAAAATAGGTGATGTAACTGGGTGAAAATAATTGATGCCCCTGAGCTCGATTGGTGGCTTCGGATCCTGTAAATACAAGACATAATAATTCATTTACATATTTGCTTCCAAACATGGAATAGTATTATCTTCAATTTATTTAAATTGGATAATATCCAGTTAGTTATAGTAGAGGGGTATTTTTGTCTTTTCACTTTTTGAGAGGATAAAAATACCCTCCACTATAACTAATTGGATATTATCCGGTTCAAATGAACTGAAAAGGATCCTAATTCTCCAAACACATGCTTCCTAAATTACGCATTGATCACCTGAATTGCTTTCAAGGTCTCGATATGTTTGATCTCCAATATTCTTTCCCTTTCCCTTGTTATTGACTGTTAATTAAAAATAAAATAAAATCAGCTCGATCATCAGCTCATATATAGCAAATGAATATTAATAACAACAGAAATTTGCATTACATCCGTGTGGTTTTGTGTATGCTAGCTAGTCTTTTTACCATTTAGCTTGAAAGCAGCAAACAAAATCAAACAATTGCTGTTTGTTTTCCCTAATAACGTCTTAAGTTGCCATTTCCTCAACAAGACATGACAAATTTCACATATCTAAAACCAAGAATATGAAATTGGCAAATCCGGAATTAATCCTAAAATGAATTCCAACGATGCTTACAGAATTCATTCTAACCATCCACTGGTGTAAATCTATCATGCTATATGGTGTTCTTGTCATTGGTTGATATATATATTTAGGGTTAACTTCTCAAAGGCTTCTTAAACTTCTACGCATTTTGAGAAAACCTCCCAAAGTTCAAAAACTCTCAATTCCACCACGCGAACTTCTAATTTGATGTAATCCACCCCCTCCGTTAGGATTTGGCGTTAAATCCTAATGGATCGGAGGCACCCTAAACTTTCCTTATTCTTTTTTAATAAAATTTTTAATGTGAAATTAAGGGTAAATTGAGAATTTTATAAAAGTTTTTTTTTTTTTTTGGTTTTTTTTTTAGTAAGGAATTTTATAAAAGTTTAAGGGTGGCTATAAAGGTTATTTCATCCATTTTAACGCTAGAAGGGTTAAATTGAGAGTTCTTGAACTTCGAAAAGTCTTTTCAAAACGCGTGAAAGTTCAAATACCCTTTGTGAAATTTCCTCTTTTATTTAATAGATTTTACTAGATTCCAAAATAAATCCATTCACGTACCTTCTCAATCCACATTCCAAAAAAAATGGAATGGTGTTGATGCATTTTGTGAAGTCATTGTAGAGATACTTCGGATCGTGATCACTCGAATCACCCGATGCAGTTTGTCACTAAAAAAATAAAAAATAGCTTTGGTTTCTTGTTTGTCACTAATTTAATTTAGCTTATCAAAACTCCACATGGTTGGCACCCCAATGGGGTTTTTCTTTTTCTTCTTCTTCTTTTTATTCTTCCTAATTAATACCCTTTAAGGGTTACAAGGGATCGAAAAACCAGAAAGCTGTGAACTCTCCAACACCATACCTAACTAAAAGAGACAATGCCAATAAAGGAAACAGAAAATTGATGGATTTGAATACATTGCATCAAATTAAAAGTTTATAAGGTAAAATTAAGAGTTTTCGAAATTTTGGGGATCTTCTCAAAACGTGTGGTAGTTTAGGGGTACTAAGGGTATGTTTAGATGTGCATTTCCTAAAAGTGTGTTTTAACACTCAAAAAGTCCGTTTGAAGAAAAAAGTATATGTTTGGTAAGAAATTGAAAGCGCTTTTAAAGTCTAAAAATAGTTAAAACGCACTTTTGACAAAAGCTTGAAAATAAAACTTTTGCCAAAAAGCGTTTTTTAACTTAAAAGATCTATTTATCAAACACAATCTCAAACATGCTATAAATGATTCCTCTAAATTTTTAATATGGAAATCAACGTAACGTGCAAGCACGTGTTTATAGAAGGAAATAGGCGTGACACCCAAGCAAAAAGGAAATTAGGAATATTTTGGGATCCAATCAACACAGTGAGGGTTAAAAATCTCAAAAGGTTTCTCAACCCAACCGAAGGGGGCGCAAACCTAGAAGGTTCGTCGACCCTTTTCAAACCTCCACTTGAAAACTGTAACAACCATCATAAAGTGGTTGTTGAGGAGGACGCACAGTCGAACACCGATTAGAAACCGTCGACGAAGAGGAAAGAAACCCTCCTCGTTGCAGGCCTTCAAAAAACTAAGAAAAAAAAACAAGAGAAAAGTACTGAGAAGGAGAGGGAGATCAATTTAGACAAAGGAAGGGGGCCAATAGAGGAGGATGAAGAGAAGGCCATACCTAGGAGGTTTTGTTTCTCACAAGGAGAAGTAAAGTTTTTTACTAAGGAAAAAGGTTTAAGAGCTTCTCTATCTTTTTTACTGAGGAATGGTAAAAAACTTCACTAGCACGAAATGGTTTGAGAGCTTCTCTATCTTTTTTTATTGAGGAATGGTAACTAGCACATAAGAGCACTAGCAGCAGATGCCCTATATACTATTCTCTTTACTATGTTTAGGAAAAATTTCAAAAAAACTACAAAAACCTACTTATATCAGATTCTCTATATTTAACCAACATTCAAGGGTTGCTGTAGTGTTTTCCAATGTGTAGAGAACCAAAAGTAGTTCCTTATACATTATTTTAATATAAACATTTATCTTTCCTCTCTCCCCTTTCATTTTTTTGACTTTAATTGGGGATTTTGTGAAAAAAGTGATGGTAGGTAGGGAATTTGTATTTTGTAAAGAAATAATATTTTAATTATATAGGGAAATGTAAGAGAATCTATTGTGAAATATATTTTTATAGGAAAGCAAAAAGTAGTTTGCGCCTCAAACTTATGAAAAATCAAAGAGAAGCTACTACTAGTGCTCTAATGGTGATTTTTTTTTTTTTTTTTTCATTTTTTGAACTTGTCTTTACCCAACACCCTTATTTTAACAATTTCCATTTTATCTGCTAATGAATACAAATGAACACTTGCATGAGATATTTATATATGAATTAAGTATTTTAATTTACTATCATGCACCTTATCAAACTAAATCTTTAATCTTTGGATTCCAAATTTAACCATATGATTATTTATAATACTCTTAACAAGGAATTGAATCCTTTGGAGTATTAATTTTGGTAACTGTTTGTTACGGGTCCATAATCTCATGGAATGACTGACATGAGATTAAAAATCAGAATTTGAATCAATAAGAACTTGTGAATAAAAAAAATCAACGGATAATATCAAATCCTAAAGAAAAAATGAGAGAATGCTTGAACTCTTCTCATTAACTTGAAATAAAATGTAGCTTTATAAGTACTTATACTCTATTTCTTATCTCGTAAAACAGGCATGAGAGAAGGAGACGAAGAGAAGTTAGTTACATAAATGTTTAACTATATAACTAACTCGATATTTAACGATCTAAACTAACTAGCTAGAACATGTGTAACACGTGTGTAAACTAGTTAGAATCAATATGTTGAACTGATGTTAGATAAGACAATCATGTCTCTCAACATTCATTACACAATATTTTAATCACAATTAATTTTACTAAATAATTGTGATTGCTCTCCAATAAATATTGGTTATAATCAATCATTGGTAAGAAGATCTAGAGGTTACAATCTTTCGTGCTCTTGAAGAACAAAAGAAAAGTTATTTTGTCAAAAGCCAAGAAGTGTCTGTTGATCTTCAAAGTAAGTCATTCTTGCTCTCGCTATTGTTAAATAACAATCCGTTCTTCGTATGTTCTTCATAAAGTTTTTCTTGGGTATAGGAATATGATTCCTTTCCGCTGCACAAATTTTTTATTTGCATACGTGTTCCCAACAATTGATATTAGAGACATCTTTATTAAAAAGATGATGAAGAACAAACAATGTTTCTTCTTTTATTGTTGAAATTTAAAATTTATTCGAAACCTTCTTTTTCAGAACTGTCACAGCAGCGCCCACCGCTTTTTCTACCCTACAAATATCCCTCCCCACTCGACCCTTAAGCCTCATTTGGACCTTGTTTCACTCTAGAACCTCTACTTGAGTGATTTTGTGAGTTGTGGGAGTTCTTGAAAGAGAATGAGAGATAATCTTCTAAGATTAGCTTGTTCCTTACTTGGTTATTATGTTGTTTAAGTGTTTTTCATAGTTAGCTTAGTTGGTAGTATGAGCTTCTAGTTATATTATCGCCCTTAATCTTGGCTGAAGCATGTGTTAGTGTTTCATTTTTGTTAGGCATACTTCATTTTGTATAGAGATGTTATTTTGGGCTAAGAGTATATTAAGAACCTTGTTGTAGCCTTAGAACTTGCTTAGGAGTGATTAGAAGGATATTTGGTTCGGAATGGGTTTCTAGGAAAACATTCGCACTTTCTGGTTGAACGTTCAACTTCGAGCCCGAATGTTCGCTAGGTTGGTAAAACATTCAGGCAGAAACTCATAATGGATATTTTTAGGTTTAGGACTCATTTTAGCTCGATTTTAGAACTAATGATAGGTCTTTTCTCAATATTCGTGATTATGGAGACTTAATTAGATTTTATAGAAGAGCCTTATGAACTAGGTGAGTACAAACTCACATGAATATTTGTTGTTACTTTTCTCGCATTGCATGACTATTTTATATATATCAAACATGCATATTTACAACTCTCATGAAATACATTTTGGATTACTGTAAACTCTCTTTTGTGAAACGTATGTTGATTAATAAGATAATGATGAGACTTGTAAAAGTGTGCATGTAAAAGACGGATAAGACTAATTGCATCGTATGACATGGTACACTGGTACGTGCGGGATAACGGTCATGGCCTTAATGTACAAGTTAAATTTATGGTCAAATGTGTGTGTATTTATATAAGCCTTAAATCCAATGGTTATTCGTGATCGGTGCAGCCATGTTTGATTGGTTGATCACTATAGAATGGACATCATTAATAGTGTGGGCCACTCGAGGTTGGACTCGGCCGGGCTACTAATGATGGGCAGTAGTGTACAGCATCCAAGGTATCGATATTGTATTACAGGTCCTTTGGGATAACGCCAACCCTGACAGGAAGAGATAATATCTCGAGTAGACCATACAGTTTAAACTATGACATGATTTTCATATTACAGCATATATTATATATATTGCATCCATGATAAACTGTTACCTCATAATTATGCATGTGCTTTGTAAACAACTGAGTTCACCATTTAATGATGGATACGTCATGTGGATTTATACTCACTAAATATCGGACTTACCCTTATATTATTTTCCTCTTTTTTCTCTTATACGTACATTTGTGCTCTTGTAGATAGTTTAACAAAAGATAGATACTGCGAAGCATCCGGTTATTGTGGAAGACTTGATCCGGGTGATGCTTGAGAACTTATTGCGAGCTTAACTGGGTGCTTGATGAGCGCCGAATGTTGTACATTCAAGCCCCTCAACTTGCATATGTTAATTCCTTAGTGTTGTTATTTGTTTTATTTTGTTTTGTGTTTTGTGTTTCAAGGTTTTATTAAATAGATGCAAGAATTCTAGTGAAAATTTGGCTTAAAAAACCATTTGAATGCATTCTAACGGCCCTTGGATCGAGCTCACTAGCTAAGGGCTCAAGTGCATCATCAGCTAGGCTTGAGGACAACACCACCTAGGGCGTACAACACACGACAGCAGTCCATGAATTTGATCAAACAAGCAAGTGAGCTTGTTGTTCTTACAAAGTCGAGAGATTCTAAGGGTTATGAGCATTTTCTACTATCTATAATCTAAATCTTCGTATAGTGATTTTCCGAGTTTAACTGCCCTGGAGTGGTTTTTCCCTTTGATTGGTTCAAAGGGTTTTCTATTTTGTCAACAAGTTTTGGTGTTTTGATTGTGATATTTTAAATTTTCATTGTGCATGTTTGTTTATGTGATTTACATAATCTCTCTTGTTAATTTGGTAATTGGGAGTAGAACACGATCCTTGTATTCTTTCATAGAGGTCTCAATCAACTATGTTCTTGAAGAACAAAATGAAAAGATCTTTACTCATAGCCAAGCCGTAGCTGTAGATCTTTAAGTAAGTTATTGTTGTTCTTGCTGTTTGTTGTGCAAATTTTAATTACTCGCAAGTGCATAAATCGTTTGCAATAAAGGGTTTTGCAAGTACGAAGTCGATCCCACAGAGAATTGTGTTTTTTAAAAACAATTTTAATTTAAACTAATTAAATCTTAACCTAGTTCCAAAAGATTTTTGATTTTTAAAATAAACAAACATAAACTAGATAAAATAAAATAAAAAAATAATCACAAGATAAAAATACTAAAGTTGTGGAATCCATACCCACCAAGTCGGAACAACACATTCCGTGTTCATCAATAAAATCTTACGTTCTAAAAAATACAAACCTATGTATGTCTTGCTATGCTTCACAAATCAATCAAAAGATCTAATGTATCCATCCATTGTACAAAATCATAAAAGATATCCGGATTTTACCAAATCATTAATTCTACCCGTCGGACAAAAAAAAAAAAAGATATCCAATTTTATTTTAATGAAGATCCAAGCAAACAATTATATGAGATTCTCCTAAAACATCACATGTATGCAAGAATAACAATAGATATCCAAAGAAATTTCAATAATTGAATTAAAGTAAAACAATTGAAACTTTAAAAACCCATAAAATCAGAATAATCTTGACTTACAAAAGTGTTGTCGTTCTTCATCAGTGGGGCTTCATCCTCAACCTTAATTGAGAATTTAACTCCACATGATTATTGAAAATAAATATAAACCTAAGGAAAACTAAACTAAAGAGAGAAAAAACTATAGAAAATCGGACTTTGTCACTAGCTCCCTTTTCTTGAAGCTTAACATCGTATTTATAAGGGCTTCTAGGGTTTAAAACCCTAAAAACGGTGCTAAGGCATATCTAGCAGATGAGTGCACTCGAGCGCATGGCCAGTGCACTCGATCGCACTCGGGCATGTAGCTCTTCCCTTACGATGCGGCACTTGGGCGCTTGTGGCTTGCTGGTGGGCGTGGGTGCGCTTGACCGCAACCCAGCTGGGATGGTGCGCTCAATCCTACTTTGGTAGCACTTTTTTCAGCTTTCTTCCAAACTCCATATTTTTCACTTTAAAGGCGCAGTTTTCCCTTATCAACCTTCAAAACAACAAAATACTAAAATTAGCACAAAACATTATAACATAATAAAGCTAAAGGATTAACAAATGCAAATTAAGGGGCCTAAATATATAATATTTGACACTCATCACTATTTGTTGAACAAGATACGCGATCTTCAAGTAAGTTATCTTTGTCATTTCGCATTAAGATATGATGAACAAAAATACGTAGATCTGAGATATGAAATTATTCAAGTCTTGACAAGAAAGGAATATTATCATGACATGAAGAGTAAAATCATCCCAGTCTTGTCACGAGTCCGTCCTAACGACCCATAGTTTTAAACAACAAAGGTAAACAACGGACAATTGCATTGAATAAGATTAAACTAAAACCTAACAATAACTATACCACATATACAGTAACTTTTTTTGCTAACACCTAAACCAATTCCTTTAAATTTTTGCTATGTCAAGGGTTTTAAAAAAAAAAAAAAAAAAAAAGAAACATACCCACGGATAGGGTTTAACATGTGGAAGTGGTAAGTAGTTTGTTTTTTTTTGTAACATTCAAAGATTTGCTTTGGATAAATTAATATATAATATTATAATGGGGTTATAATTTTAAGTAGATAAGTATGTGGTCCTGCTGACATGGGATGAGTCCACTTGTGCGACTCTCTATGGCTGTACCCCAATATTTACATTAAATATTTGCAAGTTGCCCACTTGCAGCAAAAACCATAAACAAATGGCAACTTGGTCGGAGAGAGAAACCGTGTCTTCTACCATTTTATTCTTTACTGCACCCAAAAAACCTACCTCTCTCACTCGGCGAGGAACTCACTAACGTGTCACCTCCACGTCTCGCCACGCATGGTGTGTGTTTTTCTATAAGAGTTATTTATAATTTTTTGATCTTTGGGCAATGGGATGGTGATACATGTCACCTTTGGGCCAAAAAAAAATATGAAGATATGGTAAGCCGACTAGCTTCATACGTGTCATGCAAACTCCTCGCCAAATGTGTCCCCTAAGATATTTTGCTAAAACTTGATTCTTGTGCCTTATTCTATTCAGGAGTGTGGAAAATCTAAGTGCAAATTATGGGCAATTGGTCCATGTGTCTTCTTCTACTTGGTATATAACTAAAACAATTAAAAAGGTAAAGGAGGTAGTAAAAAAACGTGACACTAGAGGGAAAATAATTTTTATAATTTTTTGATCTTTGGGCAATGGGATGGTGATACATGTCACCTTTGGGCCAAAAAAAAAAATGAAGATATGGTAAGCTGACTAGCTTCATACGTGTCATGCAAACTCCTCGCCAAATGTGTCCCCTGAGATATTTTGCTAAAACTTGATTCTTGTGCCTTATTCTATTTAGGAGTGTGGAAAATCTAAGTGCAAATTACGGGCAATTGGTCCATGTGTCTTCTTCTACTTGGGTATATAACTAAAACAATTAAAAAGGTAAAGGAGGTAGTAAAAAAATGTGACACTAGAGGGAAAATAATTTAAATTATGTGAGAATATTATTTCTCCATCTTTTGTTTATTTTCCATCCATCTCCGCATCTAGAATTCACATGTATAAAAAATAGATTTAGTGTAATCTGAAAGGGTTGGCTCAATCTGTGAAGAGTTTGAGATCTTGGGTTTACTCCCTTATGATCTCAAGTTCGAATTTTGTTGGGTGCTAACTCCTTTTTAGGGCTAGCCACCTAGGTCTAAGACTTGTGATTTAATATTCAGTGTTCTGAATAATTGGAGATATTGAATTGAAGATTAGTTCGATACATCCTGGCCGGACCTTTACGCTAGTATATCGCATATTAGGTACTATCTAGCCCATAATTGAAACAATTTCTCAGAGAGGATCCTATGAGCTCAAGATTTTAATATGAAAAAGTTCGAAAGGTATTTCTTATTCTCCATTATTGTCCTATAAAACCTTCCATAATACTCGGTGATCCCCACCAAATTACAAGTGGGATGTATCCAAAAAATAAAAAATAAAAGATGGGGCCTATCAACCCATACTTCCACCAATCAAATTTCAGAAATCGATTGTGGCAAATCGGTTGTGGCAATCAGAAACCCTATTTTTGTGAGATTTGTGTTCCCCACACCATACCTCTACCATAAATAATTTCATCCTTCCAGAAACTTCCTAAGGAGTAGAAGGACCACTCTTCCCCCACTCCATGCACCAAGTTGCCAGATAAGGATAAAAAAATGTATAAAAAATGGCAAGTTGCTTGCCAAGAGCTCTAGAACTTTCATAATTAGAGTTTTTTAATCACCCTCTTTGCTCAATTTATACCCTTAACGCGCTAATGTTTTGTCTTTCTTTGTTGTAAAACAAGAGTGTGACAGACAACCTACTTCATGTAACGGCCTAAACGACCTTCTTCCAAAGAAGAAATTGGCTCTGCTCTGAATCTTAAGCCTCGCTTTGTCCTCCTCTTGTATTCATCGTTTTCACTCGCCCTGTCTGATTTTCCTGTTTGTTTCATTGATTCTCGGTTGGGTTCTGCTTCTCTGTAACTTCGTGGGGTTGAAAGCTATATCTTTTTCAGGTCTACTCTGTTTCGTCTGAATCAGCAACTTGGCATCACGAACCCATTTGATTCTTCTTTCTTTTGAATTCTTTTTGTGTTTTTTAATCTTATTCTTTGCTATTTGCAACCTGTAGATCGAATTATATCTGGGATTTTTTGGGTATTCAATTATATTGTTCTTATCGATCTGGAATTTGCATTGGACTCTGTTTTGATTTGGAACTTAGAACAACAAACTGACATAGTAATCGAAAGCAACCAGTGTTTTCGGAAATGAATCCTTCGTATCCAGTGAAAGAAGACCCTTCTGGAATGGGTTCATCGGACCTGGGCGGCTACCCGCCAAATATGACTCCACCACGGCCAAAGGAGGGCCTTCACGACGTAGGACCTCCACCATTCTTGACCAAGACTTTTGACATCGTTGATGACCCATCTACCAATCACATGGTTTCTTGGAGCAGGGGAGGCAGCAGCTTTGTTGTGTGGGATCCTCATTCATTCTCCACGAATCTCCTCCGGAGATACTTCAAGCACAACAATTTCTCAAGCTTTGTCAGGCAGCTCAACACTTATGTAAGTATTCTCTTCAGCATGAAATTTTAAGTAATTGTTTTTCATGATTCTGAGATTCTATGTTTATGGGACACTTTATTTCAATTAGATAAGAAACAAAACGAGTTGATTTTTACACTGGATGAAAGCTGAGATATAAGAACTTGTTTTCATTTGGCCCCTTGTGTTCCTAATAGCTGCATTTTGAGCCCCTTCTTTTCTCCACTTTTGTAAAGCATTGGTTGTTTCATCTTTATGCATATATATGCTCATTGAACTGTGGGAATGTCCTCCTGTTAGTTGGATGTTAATCATTCATTAGATTTATCATTTTCAGTATTAAGCATGGTTCTTGTAAGTTATGGAATCTCAGTTAGATCTATGTTCATGAACAAAAAAGATGGTATATTTATTACCTTTCGCTAGATTATTCATTCGATGTCCTCTTTTCTTTTCTTTTTCAATGGTAATTTCCCATTACAAGCTGCAGTTTTACTCCAGCTACTGCTTCAACTTTCTTATCTCAGCCGTTTTTCTCACCCTAAGCCATCTCAATGGCCGCTTCTGGATATGGGACCTTTATCAATTTCAATTTGGTTCCAACAGGTAGATATAATATATTTGGCATTACTTATTCACTTATGTTATCATGTATCATGTGCAGCAGATAATAATTTGATCTTTCTTGCCAGTAGAATACAATGAGACTGCTCAAAGTTTGATGGAAAATGAAGTTGTGGAGCCGATTAGAGATTTAATTTTCATCGGTTTGTGGCATCACTGAGTCTCGAATTTGAATGTTACAGGGCTTTAGAAAGATTGATCCAGATAGATGGGAGTTTGCCAACGAAGGTTTTCTAAGGGGCCAGAGACATCTTCTGAGGAACATCAGGAGAAGAAAGGCACCTTCTCAACCTTTCCCTCCACAAGCTCTGGGTCCCTGTGTTGAGGTTGGGCGGTTTGGAGTAGATGGAGAAATGGATCGTCTGAGGCGTGACAAGCAGGTTCTAACGATGGAACTAGTGAAGCTTAGGCAGCAGCAGCAGAATACTAGAGCCTACCTTCAGGCAATGGAACAAAGGTTACAAGGGACAGAAAAGAAGCAACAGCAAATGATGTCCTTCTTAGCAAGAGCAATGCAAAACCCAACCTTTCTCCAGCAGCTAGTCCAACAGAAAGAGAAGAGAAAGGAACTAGAAGAAACCATAACTAAGAAAAGGAGGAGGCCAATTGATCGAGGACCTAGTTCGGTTGGTGGTGCCGAATCAAGTCAGACTGGTGAAGGATTAAAACCAATTAAACCTGAGCCTCTTGAACTGGAAGTATCAGAGCTTGAAGAACTTGCATTGGAAATGCTAGGACTGAGTAGGGCAAGAAAGGAGCAAGACAAAGAAAAGGAATATCTTGAGCCAGTGGAGAGTAGGGATAGAGAACTTGATGAGGGATTTTGGGAAGAATTATTCAGTGAGACTCTTGAGGATGAATTAAGCATAATAGGGGGTAATGAAGGAGGTGAAGATGAAGATGTTAATTTCTTGGTTGATCGCTTAGGTTCAAGCCCAATGTAGAATAGCCAGACATTTTTGTGCATTGCTAGTTGTCCTCTTCAGTTCACTGCCTCGATGACCTATTCTTTGGTAGTTTTGCTAGTTGTTGCTAATCTCTTCTTTCTTTTTTCTAAGCAATACAGGAGAGGGGAAGAAAGAAAAGAAAACAAAGGGGAATTACAAGGACAATAACCCAAAGAACCATGTGCCGCAGCCCATTTAGCCACTAGATGAGCGCAAAGATTAGCAACAAGTTGTTGCTAATCTCTCATTTTGTGTAGTTTGGGTCTTAACATTGATCTGGATTTCTTGCTATTGGCAGGACAGGAGAAGTACCAAGCAGTGTATTCATGGAAATATTTGGTGTTTCTAACCCTCTGTTTAACTGTTTTCCTGTTGAACACCCCCCCACACCTTTTATTGTTCTATTTCTTGGTTAGGTTGCAGGCATTGATTCGCAGAGTCTGGTAGTTCTTATCATGATTGTCTCAAGGTTCTTGTTTCTTTTCATCCCCTTGGAAAACCCACCGTTCAATGTCTAATGCATTTTCATTTATCATATCTGCCTCTTGTAATATATTCTGGCCTTAAATCAATGTAGATTGTTCGGGAACTGTTGAAACTGGAAAAGCTGTAGCCGCATGCTCAAAGAATCACAATTGAATATTGCTTCTGAATACAAGTGTCTGTCGGTTTGATATTTAATTTCTATGCTCTGAGTTTCCCTTTGTTGTTTTAGAAATGCACAGAGTCGGTTTACTTTAGTTTCTACCATGTAGATTTTTCCGTGCCATGGCAATTTGGTTCTCATGATCAGTGGTTGTCTTCAACTGTGGCTCTGAAGTGGTAACGTATTGCATTCTTTATACCCTAACCGGGTAAATCTTTTCCGAGTAATGCTATATACTACACTTTCATTTCACCTCTATCCACGTCAGCTTTGATGTGAATGAAAGTGAAATGAGGGTGTAGTACGTAGCACTACTCGTCTTTTCCTAACGATTCTATTCCATGTTGTTGAAGTCCTCCAGATGAATACAGGAGTGCTAAAGTAGAATAACTGGGTTGAAGTGCAGATTGTGAGTCTTTCTACAATGCTATAGTTGCCTCTCGACAAAGAGCAATATATTTTTCTACACTGCTTCATATGAATAATAAGTGAGACTTCATGCTGCAGATCTTGTAAGTTTAGATTCATTAAAAAAACCAGAAAGTGGTCGGATATTCATGGTTTTCTGTTACTTGTTCTAGGATTCAGATGATAGTCGTTCTGTATCTGAATCGATATGTGGCTGCATGCAGCCACAACTCATTTCTGGGTGGCAATGTGAGCATGCTTACACCACTAGCTCGTGAGAATGGTGGCCAAGGCCTAGAATTAGATTATTTTGTGCTTACAGGGCAAGCTGCTAAAACTATAGTAGCAAGAAGTTTGATGAAAGTCCAGTCTTAAAGTCCTAACTGTGACATAAAGTTTGTGACACCCCAGAAACTAATCTCACATTGGTGTGATACTAAAAAAGGTAGTCCCACATTGGGTGCATAGATTGTCCACATTGAGTGGATTAATTATAAAAGATGCTCATGAGTGCTAAGTGCTCCTTATTAGATGAGATTGAGCTTTTTAATTGATTTTAGGGAGCTCCAATTATAATTTAATTAGTCATTTTAGAATGATAGCGCATATGTAATTAGTACATATGTAGTTAGCGCTTTCTCTAAATCAGTACAAAATACTATTAAAGCAACCTGTTATTACAACGTGGCACTGAGGCATTAAATGATTTGTGATTTGGACCTTGACAAGTAAGTTATGGATTTGAATTGAGGAGATTGGGACACCTTAAAAAGTTAGTCCCCACATTAAGTAGGCAGGCCTACATTGAGTTGGTGAATCATAAATATATTTTTATATATTTCTTTAACATATGTATATATGTAGTCCTTAAGCTACACTGAATATGATTTAAGTGTGTTAATGAGATTATCACACATAAGATCTAAATAATAATATCTTATGGCTTACAAACCATTGTTCATAATCTGTAATAGGATTTGGCATTCCATTTGATAAATACTATAACACATCAATCATAATCATGGAAGTTGAGACTTCTGATTGATGTGTTGGTGCGTTTGGAATACATTGAACTGAATCATGTGAGTTTTTATTCTATAAACTATTGTAATTTGAATAACTTGAAATCACGATTGCTTATATCATTGACTCTCAATCTTAAGAGGAATGTGAATTCAAATATGAAATGTATGTTACTTTGATACAATTGAGAGTAAGATCTTTAATGGTCCAAATTTCGGTGTCTTGGGTAATCAAATGTAATATTGTGGAAACATTGCTCCTTAAGATGAAATCCAAATACAACCTAGTAATTACTTGGGTACTACACTGTGACACCTAGGCAAATCACTCATTTCCTTAATATATGCTTCGTTCTCAAATTATTCCCTCGATACACATGTTATTTGGGTTTTTAATAGAAATTGTGACACCTAGGCATAAGACAATGTTAAACCAAATAAAATAGCTTCATGTGTGCAAAAGTGTCTTATCAACTTGACATGTGACGAAAAAAAATAAAAAGAACTCACAAATTACAATTCTCCCCTCAAATAAAAAATAAATAAATAAAAAAACCGAAGAAAAAAAAAAAAAAGGTGTAGCAGCCTTTATAAATCAACAAGGGGGCAACTACCTTGGATGGTAGTCAGCCCTTTGAAGGTGGTCACCTCTCACAGATGAGGGTGGCTACCCCTCAGGTAAAAAAAAAAAAAAAGAAGAAAGAAAGGTGTAGCAGCCTTTATAAATCAACAAGGGGGCAACTACCTTGGGTGGTAGTCAGCCCTTTGAAGGTGGTCACCTCTCACAGATGAGGATGGCTACCCCTCAGGTCAAAAACAAAAAAAAAACCGACGTCAACGATAAGTGGTAGCCCCTCAAGGGGGTGACTACCGCCGGTCGCAAATGCAAGAGGCTGCCACCCCTTGCCGATTTGAGCTGTGGCCGTCCCTCCTAGTTATGAGGAGTGATCAAATCACCCTTCACAGATGTGGCGGACTATGGAGGTTACCACTTTTTGTAAAGTTTTATTAAATTTTTTGTAATTTGTAAGTTATTTCCATTCTTTTATTATTATTAGTATTATTGCAATGTGATGCTTCTATATACATAGAACCATTTTATTGGGTTTGATGTAGTCTTACGCCTACATGTCACAATTTCGTTAAAAATCCTAACGACAAGTATACAAGGGAAACGATTTGATAAAGAGCGTATCTTAAGTAATGATTTAATAAATTTTAAAAACCCATGGCGTGATTTGATAGAGGGTTAAACTATAGGGACCTTTACGATTTTATTTTTCCAAAAATTAATTATATTTTGGGAAAATTACATTTTCCCCCCTGAACTATCCACTAATTTGCACTTTTACCTTCAAAGTTTCAAATGTGACACTTAACCCCCCCCCCCCCCCAAACTTTCAAATTGTGGCAATTCAACCACTTTGACTTTTTTTTCCCAAAATGCCCCCATCACATTTTTTTATTTTTATTTTTATTTTTTTTTTAAAAAAAAAAAAGAAATATGTTAGGGTGGCCGAACCACCCCCAGGTTGGCCTGGGGGTGGCTCGGCCACCCCCAAGCCGGCCATCTGGGGGTGATCGAACCACCCCCTTAGGCCATGGGTATGGTTTGGCCACCCCTAGACGATCGGCCTGGGGGTGGCCAAACCACCCCCAAGCCAAACGGGGTGGCCGGCCACCCCCAACATTTTTTTTTTTTTTTTTTGGATTTTTTTAAAAATAAAATATGTGATAGGGGCATTTGGGGAAAAACAAAATGTCAAAGTGATCGAATTGCCACAATTTGAAAGTTTGAGAGGGTTAAGTGTCACATTTGAAACTTTTGAGGTAAAAGTGCAAATGAGTGAATAGTTCAGGAGGGTAGAGTGTAATTTCCCCTTATATTTTTCAACACTTAATTTGCATCTATATATAGTTGATCAAGTTTTAAGTATTCTTTTTTATTGATATGCAGATCGTATTGCGAAAGATTACATGTTTTCCTACAATCAAATGAAATCAAAATAAAGTAGTCACTCAAAGTTCCTTCAAATTAACCCTCCATATCCCATTCAAACAAGATTTACAAAATTTTCACATACTACTTCAGTTGAAGATGAGCCAAATTAACTATATGCATCAGTAGATAGCTAGCTAGGTCAATTTTTACTTCAATATATTACGTGAATAGCATATGCTAATGTGCCGTTAGGCCCATTACTAACGTGCCAAAGGGCTTAAAACGTTAGTAATGGGCCGTTACTAAAAATCAGGTTTTTTGTAGTGCATGCATTAATTGGTAGGTAGTGGGTCGACCTTGACTAGCTTTGACGGAAAACAATCCTCTCCATTTCAAATAAAATTGAAAGTATCCATTTAGTGCATTTAGGAGGGAAATATTGTCCTTATGAGGGGCAATTTTTTGAACAAATTTATCCTCCTAAATACACTAAATGAATACTCTCCATTGCATTTAAAATGGAGAGGATCCGTCTCCGACTTTGACTGGCAAGTGATCATAATGGTTGTTAGGGTTTTTTCACACATTTTTTATATGATTTTACTTAATTTCTAGGTTATTTTCATCATATTATGTATTAGAGTAGGGTTTCATGTTATAGCTTATTTAAAGGCATATAACATGATCATGAGAGTGATCACTTTTCCGTTAGTCAAAATGGCTTTGACTAATGGATAGGTTGAATTGAAAAAATGTTGAACTTTGGGAGGTCTATTGCAAAAATTGAAATATTGAGGGTCGAATTAAAAATCGGCTTAAACTTTGGGGATAAAGTGTATTTTCCTTTTATTCTTCCAAAATTAGATATTTTCATTTAATTAACTAATTGTTGATGTCTTTATTCCTGTTACTCTGAGGGAATTAGCAGGTTTGAAGAAAGATTTTAATCCGGTATTTGTACGTGAATCAACAAATTTAGAATCTTTTTTCTTTTCTTTTCTTTTTTTTTGTTGCAAGAATCGATTTTTTCATACACCTCCTTAATTATATCAAAATAAACTGACCGACGCTAGCTTTGACTTAAACAAGACAACAACTGCACCCTAATCTCTATATTTGTTTTCTGGAGAAGGACAATAAACAAGTTGTAGGACAATATATGTTTAGTGGATTAGGATTCTCCACAGATCTATTCATGATGAAGATCTTGTGATGGCAATGTAATCAAGAAACTGCTAAAAATTGGGACACATATAAAGTGTTTGATGAAAGTCCTTTTTTTTTAACAATAATGCACATGCAGCTCAATATTATCGGTTAATTGAAACACCCCACCACTGCCCGATGAATATCTCTGTAAGGAGTAGTCGTAGATTGGGTTGGAGAAAAAGATATTCTGTTAATTAACTGCGTGCATTGTCATAGTATATGATATACATTTCTTACTACACAAATCAATGATATGAAGAAACAAATTGTGATCAAATTTGGCAATAATTTATCTGGCCGGCTTCATTATACAAGAATCAATATTTTCAGAGTTCTTCCTACATCAGATGCATTGAATGAATGCATTTTATTATCCTTTTTTCACACGATGCATTGACTTGACTAGCCTTAGATGACCCTAATTAGCATCGTAGAAGTGAGATTCTGCAGGCTTTATCACATGTCATCAGATTTGACATAATCAAACATAGAATCTGAGCTTAATTTATGTTTATCAGATTTGACATGCAGCCAATTAAATTCAGTAACTGTTGCATGCATATATATGTATAAGAGCACTTGGCAGTTAGCAATAGTAGTAGACTAGTAGTCTGACCATGACAGTTTGCCAACCAATGCCAACAAGTAGTAGCCGTCGCCTATAGTTTTGGCTCTTCCGCCATGGCTGCCTACGTTTGACTGCCCATATTTGCAGCATTTAATTGCCTCATTTTCAATACCCTTTTCTGCTGCAATATCATCTTGCAAATCCCTTAGAAACCCTTAATTATTCTTCATCACTAAGTTCATATACAGTTTTTCCTTCCTCCCCCTCTCCACCACATACACACACATCAATAAAAAATTAAAAAAAATTAAAAAAAAAATCATATAAAATTATCTTCCCTAGCTAGTGCCCTAGACAGTCGTGGTCAAAATTGTTGTCACATGCATTATCTACTTGCATATGCTTAGGGAAAAAAGAAAAAAGAAAAAAATAAATTCTTTGCATGTATATATATATAAGAGTACTTGTTCTCCACGGCAACACTAGCTAGGTAGAACATGCTACTCGCTCTGCATGCAATGTAATCAAAGAAGGCAATAGAAGGGCCTTGTCTTCATCAATATTCATAGATATTATGGAAAAGTCTAAACCGGCAGTTTTCCTCGTGCCTTGTTTACTAAAACACCTATGTGATGTGATAGAAAGCGGTAACGGTGAGAGAAATGTTATTATATATCACATTATTATTTAAATTATATTATCAGTTAAAAATTAAAAATAAATAAAGAAGAACATATTTGACTTGTGTTAATTATTTCCATCAAAAGGGAAAGAAACGTGCTTTACTTTCCGGTGGAGTTGTTGGTGTCACTTTAAAAAAAAATTCTTGTTACTTAGAGACAGAAAATGACTCAAAAGGGAATGATAGGGTAAAATGGACCCTCATGCTTTTTTTTTTTTTAACACTGCTTTTATAGAGATGAAACACAAATCTTGTCATGCACTTTATTAAAGTATTGATTAAATTATTAAATTTATATATTTATATTAGCTTAAACTTGTAAGAAAAGTAGTGATTTAATATAGTATCAGAACTATAGGTCATGAGTTCGAGTTTGAACCCTAATTCCATTAATTCACCCCTATATAATTAAAATATTCCACGTGCATATTATGTGAGAAAGAGTATTAAATAATTAAATTTACCTCTTAATAAGTGATAATTAATTAACACACTTCTCGAAAAAAAAAAAAAAAAAGTAAAGATGAGTCGACATTGTCGGTCTTCTTCTTTTTTGATTAATGTGGATTCATTATGGTAAATCTAGTAGTATTTAAAAATAATAATAAATTTCTGCTGATAAATCTGAAATTTTAGAACAAGGTCCGACATCAAACCTAACTTGAAGTTAGAATGGTCTTAATTTGAATACTAATCAACTTGTTGTAGCCGCCTAAATAGTTGGAAATAAAAAGGCCGGGCAGCAGATTGAGGTGACAAGTAACCAAAAAGAGCCAAAATTGGGTAATCAAGTGGGCATACCGACTGATTTCTTGTCCTACTTGGGTCCTCGCCCACACACTTTACCCTCTTCTAATCCGTGACCTTTTCTCATGAGAAGGGTCATCAAGTACTCACGTATTCAACCTATTTCTATCTACTCAGTCTTCCTTTGTGGAAAAATAGGTAATTAACCGGACAAATTATTAGCAATTTGGGACGCTAATGTCAGAGAGTTCATATGAAATATATATACCTATTTGAATAAGTGGTTTGAACAGTTTAAAATTTGTCTTTTTTTAGGAATGCACATGCGGACGGATGCGCGCATACTCTTTATAAATTATATTTAATAAATTCATGATTAGGTATATGTTATATTTACATTGTTTTAGTTTTTTTCTCCTTCATAATTCACTTATTCACTTGGGTAAAAAGGAAACAGTAATATGAGATCAATATATTTTCAAAACATTAGGGCTTAAAAAAATCGAAACAAGTCCAAAACACTAAAAATTGACCTAAATTATTTTCAAAATCGTTTGAAATAGGTTGTAATAGACTAAAAAAAATGCCCAAGAACTTAAAATATGAATAGCTAGCGGATAATAACCGCTATGCGGTTAATTAGTAAAAATATAATGCGAGTGGGGGTTGCAGATATTGCAAATAACCACATCCATATATATCTGCCATGTATCTTTATTCCTAAGATGCACCATTAATGGATATATTTAGTAATTTCTAAAAGATTAAGCGTAAACTAGCTAGTTATCATGAGGCATGATTTCAAAATTATTCTGACCAAACCCAATATTTTCATACTTATTTATAAAGGAGGGCCTGTGAATGTGATCATACATATATATTTTCATACTTTTTTTAGTTTAATTACCTTTCTTCTTCTTCTTTTTTCTTTTTTTATGTATAGTGAAGCAAATTTGAGATTAATTTTGGGGTTCTTCAAAATTCAAATCATACGGAAAAAAAAAAAAAAAAAAGAAAAGAAAAGAAAAGAGGAATCAAAAGGATATCTTTATCTTTGGCTGTGTGACTGTGTCTGTCCTGGAAGAGCTTTAATAAGGATTGGGTATGCATGTGTGTCTGTCTTGGAAGCACGTGAACCCGACACGTGGGTCGAGGTTGGGGTCCAGCTCAGCTCAGCGCTCGTGACTTAAAGCGGAAAAAGCCTTTCTCGTGAGGTCATCATGATCCTTCCTGTGGGGTCCCCTGATTTTGACTTGGGCTTTTTCTTTTCTTTTTCCCCCATTTCCAATTTTGGGCACTCAACTCTCTCGCTTCAGGCCCAATCTAATAAACTCCAGTTTTTTTTTTTTTTAAATGGCCGGCCGGAGTAATATGACTCATGTCCGGAAGAAAGATTACTCCGGTAATTAAGGGAATTGGTTAAGGGAGCTCCTACTATGCGGTCATGCTGCAAAAAGAGTGTTTTGCAGCGTCCACTCTTAAGGTGACACATCAACAAGCTCAGTTTAACAAAATGAAATCAAAAATCAAAACATAAATCGACACCAGCAAACCCACCCCCCACCAGAGCCGAAGAGCATGCAACCGACCAGCATAGCCGGCCGGAAAAACTGCTTTCCGGCCGGAAAAAATCAGCATCGTCGGCCAGCTTTCTTTCTCCCAAACCCTCTTTTCATCGTCCAAAAAAAAAAGGGCCTGGGAAAAAACAAGAAAAAAAACAAAACAGAAAAAATCAACAAAACTAGAAAAAACGAAACCCAAACTCCAAATCCTTTCTAGCAAAATAAAATCAAAACAGCAAATTTAAAACCAAAACCAAACCGGCACAGCAAACCCAAACCACCAGCCGGCCATGGGTCACCATCTCCGGCACTATTTTTGCGAAATTCAGCCTCAAAACCCGATTCTAATGCCTCAGAACTCGTTTCTAATGCATTAAAACTCGTTTTTTGATTCAAAACTAAAATCTAGAGGAAATGTTAACCCTTTAGAAATTTTTTCATCCTAAAGCCAGAAAAAATGACTCACAGTGCCGGAGCCAGACCCACGGCTACGCCGTGGGTCTGAATGGGTCTCTTTCTTTCTGGCCGGATGGGTCTGGCCGGCAAGCGTTTCAGCAGAGACCCACGGGTTCTCTTTCTTTCTGCCTCTTCAGTTCAATTTTTCTTGCTTTTGAGTTCAAAATCCAGTGCATTAAGTTGTAGATTATTTGTGTGCTTTTTTTGAGGTGTCTTTGTGCTATTAGTTGCTGCAAAAGCCACATTTTGCAGATGGACCGCATAGGAGGTTTACTCATTGGTTAAACAACAAGTGTTTGGGATTTAATCTTTCATCGATCGTATCATTCATTAGAGTTTAAAATTTATTAAATTACTTCTTAAGCTATGTTCCGTTATCAACTTATTCTCTCTACACACTTAGCCATTAGGATTTTTAACAAAAATATTATGGCATGTAGATTTAAGACCACATAAAATACATCAATGTGTACAAAAGTGTCACTTTAGCTTGACACATAGCAAAGAAAAAAAAATGAAAGAAAAGAAAAGAAAAAGAAAAAGGAAGGGTGGCGGCCGCATGCCAACCCCTTTAATTGGAAAAATGATGCTCTTCATTTCATTTGAAATTGATAATATCGAGTTAATGTATTTTTAGAATGGTAAAATTGTCTAAAAAATTAAAATGACAATTCTATCCCTCTAAAAAATACTAATTGAATACTATTCATTTCATAAAAAATTGAGAAGATTTTATTTCATGAGTAATGCTACAAGTCACTTTTACGTCACTTTTAATTTGTGCCCCTTCAAAAATGATGTGGCTCTTAAAATCACTATTGAGCTTGTAATTAATCATTATTAAATTTTGATCAAATTATTATTTTAAAAGTTACCTCATTTTTAGTGTGACTTCTAAAATTATTCGTATTTCATCTATTGGGAGGTCATTGGGAGGGTCAATCATCCTTTTTTTTTCTATATAGGCAGCACTTTTTTAACATATAAGCCTATCTTATTAGTTAGGTTTTACCCCTAACGACCTTTACAATTTTTTCCCCCACTAATGCCCAAAGCACGAGCAAAATGTTATGGACAATTTGCACTAGAAGTCTGGAAAACGTTAAGATATATATAAATAATTGACAATCTAGACTTCCTCTCAATAATTGTCTCTTTCGCTTCTGTTATCGCTATATGTGGCTTTATTGAGAGGAATGTGACACTTGTTTGTCCCATTTTCTATTGTTTGTTTGTAACCAGGGACGAAGTCAGAAAATTTTATGGGAGGGGGTGGGCCAGCCAAATAAAAATTCGGTTCTTTAGAATTTTTTTATTAAAAAAAATTATTTTTGTTGTTTTTTAAACTCAAGACTACCTAACGGCGAAAAAAGTGAGCATTTGAAAGTAAAGGCCAAAAATAAAAATAAAAACTTAATAGGTATAGCCCAAAAAATTTAAGAATAGGACCAAAAAAATTTATTGGATATGGCCATAAAATCTAAAAATAGGGCCAAAAATTCTTTGGGAGGGGCCAAATGACTAAAATTAAAACCAAACTTTACATTTTTTTATTTTTTCTACTTATAATTTTTTTTTCCTTATTTTGGGGGGGACCATGGCCCACCCCGGTGCCCCCCTCCCTCCGTCATGCCCCCCTCCCTTCGTCATTGTTTGTAACTTCGCACTATTATTTTTGTTTTGGGTCTATTGTTGGAGAACCTACTATTTTTTTATTTTTTATTTTTGTTTAGGATTCTCCACTCTCTCTTCCTTTCAAATCAAGAGTGGTAAGGATCCTCCCATGTAACATTTTTCCAAACTCAATTAAAAAAGAAAAAAAAAATGAAAAAAAGAGAGAAGAAGAAGAAGAAAATAACTCATTGTAATAGAATGCAATTAGTTTGAGTAATGCTATTACTATACATCATTTCATTTCATTAGTAAATGCGCTTTTTGCGATCACTTCTTAAGTTTTTAAAATTGGATTTAATTGTTTAAAGTTTGTCATGGATTTCATGTGTTTTTTCGTCTAATAAAGCAACGTTCATTAAGCCACATCAATTTTTTTAACCATATCATATTAAAATAATAATTAATTACAATCTAAAAAAGGAAGGCCACCCCTAGCTCCCCTTTTACTTGCACCTCTTGTGGTTCAGTCATCCTTTTGTATATTTTAATTTTTTTAGTTATTTTAAAAATATATATTATTTTAATATAATGTGGCAAAAATGTTGACCAGATTAACGAACGTCATTTTATTGGACAAAAAACACACAGAAAGACTCATTTGAAATTCACCACAAATTTCAATTTTAAAAAATTCAAGGAGTAATCGCAAAATGCATGTTTACTCAATAATTTATTATGCATTTACCCAAAATTCTAATTATTAAGAAATTTCTAGACCTTTTGGCAAGCAACTTGTAATTTAAATCTCTCCCTAAGATAAATTCCTAAGTAAGCACACATTTTTAAATATTTACCTAAACTTCTCTTCTTCTTTTTTTTGGACTTTCATTGCTTAAGTTCATCGCGAATTTGAAATGAGTATATGAGTTTTTGGCCCAATTTTGCACCATGTGTTAGTGTCTCGTCAACATTTTTACTACATCACATTAAAAAAATAAATTAAAATATTTATTTTTAAGAAAAAAAGACAGAATTCTTTGGAAGTGGTAAGGGTGGTTTAGCCACCCATGCTTCCCCTTTAGGAATTGGTGGAGGAGGCTCGCTAACCACCCTCGAAGGTAGCCTGAAAGCTACCCCATGGGATTGGGGTGGCACGCAGGCTTGCCACACCCCACCTCTAGAGGTTGCCCACAAGCCATCCCCTAGTCAATGGAAATGGCTGAGCCACCCTTGCCACCCCCAAGGGGAGATCCCCCACTGTTGGGGGGTGGCCAACGATCGATGGGGTGCCCCCAAGAAGTTCCCCTTTTTTTTTCTTCTTATTTTTAATAAATTATTCTTTTAATGTAATGTGGAAAAAATGTTGACATAGCACTAGCAGACTATGCAAAATTGGCCAAAAAACCTACATATATAGTGACCCATTTCAAATTTGACAAATTTAAATAGTAGAAGTCCAACAAAAAAGCTTAAGGAAAAATTTAAAAAAGCTTGTCCACTCAAATATTTATTTTAGATTTACCCTATTTTTTTATGTAGTCTAATTAAAGAACCCTAAATTGATCAAAAGAACATATGAAGTTAAATTACAAAACTCGCCTCTCTCATCATTTTAATCTCACCCCATTTCGCATCACTTCTAATTAAGTCAAACTTAATTCAAGTAGTAATTAACTTATTAGAATAGAGGAATTTTGGGATGTGTACTTTTTTTATTTTAGTATTTTAGATGCAATTTAATAATTTTCATACATTAAAACATTAAATTTAAAATACAAAAAAAAAAAATAAGAGTGAGAGGTTCATATATATTATTGCATATGTTAGAGATGTCATGGCATGGGTGGAATATTGTACTTTCTTTGTTTCGAAGTGAGCTCGTGATTATATATTTAATGCAACTCCACAGGATCAGGGGCCTCCACTTTCAAATTGATCGTCCTTTATACGGACTAATTATAACCCCATTTTCAATTTCAAAAGTTTTTTTAAAAATTCTTGTCGAGACGTACGTGTGCCATTCCACACCAATCACATTCCACCGTCTAATTAGTACTATTTTACTTCTTCTTTTTTTATTTATAGAAAATGCTTATTGTAAAGTGGGGCAACTTAATTTTAACACCGTAAATTTACCCTAAAAAATTAAGAGAAATATTAAGTGTTTTCGTGTTGTATGTTCTCTTGGTCCTATGTTGATTTTTAAAAAATATATATATATTTTATAAAATAATATCTATATATCTAAGACCGGGAGAACGTATTCATAGCTAGCATTCCCCAACGTGTTATGATTTTAAGGGGATGGATCACAATATATTAAAGGTAAGTGTCCTTTATAATTCATTAATTATATATATGGATGAATTTCATTAATATATGGAATGGGAAACTCTGTAATGTTTATAGATTCCCACTTTCCCAGCGCCCAAGAATCTGATTCCAAGTTCCCAATTGTTGGCTTTGACCAAATAGCTCTGTAAAGTGATCAGTTTCTAATGTTTATGTAGGAGAGTACTGGCTGGATTACATGCCGTAAAAAATACTGGTGTTTTTTACTGTTTAGATTTAATTTCAAATTTTTTTTTTTTTTAAATTCAATTTAAACCGTAAAAAAATTACCTTTATCCTATATGGAGATCGATGATCAATATATATAGGATAGAAAAGATGAAATGATGATGAATATTTCTGAAGCAAGATCAGGTACATGGAAAAAGTAAGAAAAATTAAAACTAGTGCAGTAATAGAAGAAAGGGCATTATTGCAGTGGGCATATGGAAGGGTAAGAGAGCCAAAACTGCATGCGAGAATCTAGTAATAGAAGAACCCGTGAATATGGTATGGCCCGCAGGGGGGGTGCTATTCTTTCTCATTCATCAATATATATGCCATCTCTGCATGCAGCAGCTAGCTAGCACAGATAGACTTATATATATATATATATATATATATTTATAAAAGAAAGAAAGAAAAATAAAAATTACAAGAGAGCACGAACAAACAAGTGAAAGACATCATGAGATGGCTACTACCAGATCTTCATATCTGTACGTCAGTAACTTGAAAAGGTAAAATATATCCATCCATCCATCCTTGTTGGATTCATCAACCTTAGGAGATATAATAGGGTATTCACACAATATACTGCAATCCATTTTTCCACTTTTGTCTTCTCTCTTAATGCCAAACACCTACCTCTCTCTCTCTCTCTCTCTCTCTCTCTCTATATATATATATATATATATGATTAATATTGTACCAAACATTTGGCATTTGAGTGATCTTGTTTTAATTTACAAAGGTTGGCTGTCTTTCTCTCTCTTAATATATACTACTACTAATTATTAGCATGATGAAGTGATGAAGTGATGATGTTCTTTAATTTCTCTTGTAATATTTATTATTAATGGTTGGAATATTTTCACTTTTCCGTAGTTGGGAAGGGGGTTGTGAACTTGAACCATATTGCGGTTCCTCTTTCCTTAAAGGGGAATAATCAATGAAGCATAAATTTTCATATCTTATCTCAAAACGAAAAGAAACATGAATCTCATTCAAAAGCCCCTGCATATTCAAAAGATTTAGATCAAAAGAAAACCCACATAGGATTCCAAAAGGATTTATAAGTGCAGCATTAGATTGCCATGTTTTCGTGTCTTTTTTTTTCCCCGAAAAAGGTCTAAATGCAGATGGGTCCTATTTAATTCCTATTGCATGCTTGCTGCCATGTTTAGGCCACGAATGGCTTCTGATAAAAAAAAAGACAGTTCTAGCAAACAACACTATGTAAATTCTAGTATGTGCAGTGTATTTTGGTAGATGATCAACGGGGACAAAATGGAGAATTTGGGCTCTATCTCCATATGGCTTTAGATTTGGGTTTGGAATAAAGAGAGTATAAAAAGGGTGAAATAAAGAAGAGGCCTCCCAAGTTCGCCTCGGTGGGGTTTCTTTCAGCACTTTAATACTGTACACTATAGGATGTGAGAGAATAATAATAATAAAAGAAAGAGAGACTGAAAGGGGGGGGGAGTAAAATCCTCAGCCAAATAATGAAAAACAAGACTGTAATATTAAGATTCCTCTAAGCCAATAATAATTGAAAGGAAACAATAGAAAAGATTATCAAAAGAATTTCGCAGGAGTACTTTATGATAAGAATCACTGAAAAACAATTTGGAAAATTATAAAAGTTGGAAGTATTTCATTTTTTTTATAAAAAAAAAATGGTAAGAATAATAAGCATTTTTATATTGGAAAATAAGCAGAGAAAATGAAAAGGAAGAAGGAGATTATGCTAGCAATTAAGCTGCTTATTAAACTGTCGTTTTTGGACAAATTCTTATTTCTTAAAGGGAATGGGGGAGTGAGATATATATATATATATATAGATCAATATATACATGCTAGTTATTATTTAATTATAGCTTAACCATATGGTATTAGAGTGAATCAATAAATCAATCATGTCAGTGTGGGGTTGTATAAAGGGTTGAGGAAGGCTATCTCTACCACTTTGCCTTTACCACCTCCCAAGCTTTTTAAGCTTCTCATTCTTCTAAGCCTTCTGGTTATAAGCAACCCCTCCTTTTAATATCATTCCATTCAAATCAATGGCCTTTTAGGATTTGGGTGTTTTATTACAGGAACAAAGGAAAAGACAGAAAGTGCCAACATCAGACTCCAAGGAAAAGAAATTGAAAAAGAAAAATAAAGAGAAAAATTTGCTGAATCAAGTGGGGTTTGGATTCTTCCTAGTCTTTGTTTGGGCAGCCCCTCATCCCTCATCTCTCTCTCTCTCTCTCTCTCTCTCCTCTCCTTTGCAGTATTCCATGCTCTTGTTGGCTTCCTAGACTTTTCCTCACCTTGATTAATTTCTTTTATTTTATTTTTCATTTTTTGCCAATTTGCCACCCCCTCCTCCTTGGTCTGCCACTGTAATCATCACCCTCTGTACGCCACCATCAACACCCAGCTAAAGATCTTTTTTCTCTTCATTTTCTGTCCCTCTCTTTGCACACATATATAGACAGAGGAGAGGGAGAGGGCTCTTGGGTTGGGAAGAGTTTTTAAGGAAAAACCCATCTTATAATTGTCTCTTCTTACCATGTTAGAGTGCATGGTGAAAGCTCTTGATGGCTTTAAGAGAGAGAGAGACTGGAAAAGAGATATATCTGAATTGATGCTGCAGAGTTGCTCAGACAAGCAATCCATGGCCTAGATAGCGACTTGGAGAATAACCCATCATCATCATCATCATCATCATCATCTCTTCACGAGATTAATTTAGCTTTTGCCAAACCAATGAATGATGCCTTTCTGTGGCTTTGTGTTGCTGCCACCTGTTCTTCAACAAGCCTCTCTGCTTAGTTTTTTCCAAAGCTCGGATTCTCTTATCTTAGTATGTTCAAAGGTGCAAAAGTAGGTACTTGAGAAGATTTCAAACAAACAAAGAGATCAGATTATTGTTTTTCTCTTTTGGAGTTTTCGTCAAAGGCAATATGTTTCCTGCAGCCATGTCCAATTCAACTTCTTTGTCTGAAGAAGCTAGTGTTTCTTCTGGTACTAGAGTTCAGGACTTTGGTGGCTTAAATCCTCTGCTTTCAACTCTTTCTCCACAGCAGCCACAGAAGATGAAGAAAAAGAGAAACCTACCTGGAAACCCAGGTAACTTATTATATAAGATATTAATTTTTTCAGTCTCTTCATCTTCAAATCTAACCTAGATTAATGCTTGATTTGGTGTTAATTTGTTTCAGACCCAGATGCTGAAGTGATTGCATTATCACCAAAGACCCTAATGGCGACTAATAGATTTGTATGTGAGATCTGCAACAAGGGGTTTCAGAGGGATCAGAACCTTCAGCTTCACAGGAGAGGGCATAACCTTCCATGGAAGCTGAAGCAAAGGAGCACCAAAGAGGTCAGAAAGAGAGCCTATGTTTGCCCTGAGCCTTCATGTGTTCACCACCATCCTTCAAGGGCCCTGGGTGATCTTACGGGAATTAAGAAACACTATTGTAGGAAACATGGGGAGAAGAAGTGGAAGTGTGACAAATGCTCTAAGATCTATGCAGTTCAATCAGATTGGAAGGCTCACTCTAAAACCTGCGGGACAAGAGAATATAGATGTGACTGCGGCACCCTTTTCTCCAGGTACACACATATATACATATACATAAATTTTCATCTCACTTTTTTCACATTAATTTTTTTTCCTTGGCCAATATCATTCATTCATCACTTTGGACTATACTGGGATCAAGAAGGGGGAACTTTAATGTCTTTGTTTTTTGTTTCTCAGTAGGTTATGTTCTGTGGTTGTTCTTAGACCTGAGTGATATGCCCTACATCGAATATATATATATATATATACGCAGTGGCAGCTTACATGAAAGTGGAGACATTTCGAGAGAAACTGATAGGAATATATATATATATTTCTGAAATCTGAACCATCTTAGTTCATATATGAAAATAACAAAACAGATAAAACGAAAAATGTGAACTTTTTTTGTTTTATATACTGTATTGTCTGTGATTCAATAGCAAACTTGTGTTTTTTTTTTTTTTTTCTTTCATATATATATATATATTTAGCTAGACTGGATGCACGAGTTACGTTCTTTTTGTTTTTCTCTCTTTTTGGTCTGGGTATTCTGGGTTTCGAGGAAACAGCATTTGGTCCATGATCCATATACTTGATAGACATGATTTTCATGAGATCTTCAAATCCTTTTTTTTTTTTTTTTTTTTTTAAAAAAAAGTTCAAAAAAAAAAAAACTCAAGATTACTCAATTTCCTTTCAAGGGAAACACTTTTGCCTCTTTCCCCTGTGTATATCCTTTTGGTACTTTGTAATGGAGTGACTGCAGTCTCAAAAATAATGATGGGGATCTGCTCGATCTTGCCTAGAAAAAAGTTAAAGAAGGTAATTACTTTTGTGGTTTCATGGCCGAGAGAAAATCCGTGACAATTTTTTCCATGAAACATGCAATTAATTAATTAATTAATTACTTGCTGAAAATTGATATCTGTGAACTTTCATCATTATGAAAACTGATAAATCTGCGAAAAAACAGTCTGATACGGTGATTTGCTTTCTTCTTTTCTTCATCAGTACATACATGGGGCTTCCATTGCGTATCTTTGTCTCAAGCTGTGCTCCAGTTTCAAAAACTTTTGCCATCTTCCTGATTTTCCTATTAATTAATTCCTTCACATTAAATATTCCATGCCCATTTTTGCATGCATAATTAACATCAGTCAATTTTCATGCATCTCTCTCTCTCTCTCTCTCTCTCTCTACACTTTAGTTTTGACTCAAAGATAATCTCTCCTTTATGTTCTTTAAGCTTTTTGACCTTTCAGTACTCCCTACGCTATACGCATGCATGAGTTATATTCCTAGCCCGCCTCTCACTCTCAACCTTTTTCTTTCTTTTAAGCAGAAGATAAACTAAAGAAAATGCTTTCATTTGCTACTAATTCATCAAAGCAACGGTGGATGATGCGTCGAGGGTTCATTCTCAAATTCAGCAAACAAAACATTCTTCATTCTATTCATCCAAATTGTGTTGGGTTTATATATACTAATAATCAAAGAAAAACGTGTTGAAACAAGTGACTTTTATTCTCTATACTAAAATATAGCTGCTTTCTATACTATGATGTACCATATTGTTAAATCACGTAAATCTATTTTTTTATTTTCTCTTCTTTTTTTCGTTTTTTAATTATTCATTATTATTATTATATATTCACAGTAATTAAGAACAAAACCCATTTGAAAACTCTCTGCTGCATGCATGCTTTCTCATGGACGCCATTGTTTTTTTCTCTGGATTGGTTAATTGTTGGTAGCATATATATACATATATGTGTGTGTGTGTGTGTGGTTGTGAATTTGTGTGTATTAAAATTGGCGTGAAAAACAAAATGCAGGAAGGACAGCTTCATAACCCACAGAGCGTTCTGTGATGCATTGGCTGAAGAAAGTGCAAGGCTCTCTGCAAACCAACCTCTCTTCCCTTTTCCAACCCAACACTTTCCAACACAATTCCCTCTGACTCCCTGGGACCCACCCCAAAACCCTAACCCTAGCCCAGTTGTTCAAGTGAAGGCGGAGGCTCATCACCATTTCGCAGCAGCGCATCAACTATCATCTCCACACACCACATTCTTCCAGCCCACGCCATCAAACACCGCCACGGCAGCGCACCTCTCAGCCACCGCTCTCCTCCAAAAGGCCGCGACGGTGGGTGCAGCAGCCTGCCAGCAGGGGCAGTCAGTGGGTCACATGACCCGGCAGCAGATGGATCATCAGCAAGTGAGTCACATTTCCACCGAGTACATGATGGGTGGTGGTGGTGGTGGTGGGTTCACGTCCGGAGAGCTCGCCAAGTGGCACAACACAGACCGTCTGACTCGAGACTTTCTGGGTCTCACGGAAACCAATGGTGCTCCTCCTGATCATCATCATGTTAACGCTAGCGTTAACTTCAAAGATATGCTAGCGTTCACGGGTGGCGTACACTTCCAACAGCCATACGATCAGCGTGACCAGTCGCTGTTGAAGCCCCATGGTTTTGGATTCGCTGAGCCTGCTGCCTCGGAAACGTGGGGGGACTGCTGAGGTAATTTCATTCAAAGGGTAGATCGGGCCGGGGGCAAAACTGTCATTCTCTCGTCATCCATTCCGTCCAAGCTCAACCAAAAAAATCTCTCTCTCTATGCGTATCAAAATCATCATCACTACAGTCTACAGTCTACATATATATAAATAGCAATTCAGTTTTTGTTCGATCTCTTAATGTTTTCTTTTTAATTAAAGAGGTATGCTAGCTACCAATTTAGTCTTCTTCTTTTTTCTTTTTCTATAATATTCTACGTACCGTACGTACATTAGGTTTAAATCAAAGTAAACTTTTGTTTCCTGCATCTGCTATAAATTAATTCTCTTTCCTTTTCTTTTTATTTCCTCCTCTCATTTGCATTATAATTCTGATGTTTTTTTTTATTATTATTAATCTCTCTCTCTCTCTCTCTCTCTCTCTGGTACTGCATGAGGCATTCTTATAATAATTGTGTTGCAGAAAAACGTCACGTGCAAAACTCTTGTTCACTGTCCTATCCTTATCAAGACAGCTTTGATCTTCATAAAGACTATAAAATAATATTAATAATAATTATAAACATATGGGGAAAAACTAAGAAGAGGCTAATTTGAGTTTTAAGATATATATATACTTTATTTTCTTTATTTTTTAGGTTTAGAATTTAATTATGATAATTTGACACCGCCCTTATCTTAAAAAGAAAGAAAGGAAGAAAGAAAGAAAAGTAGAATCCAGCTTGCATGCCAAGCCTCCTTTTTCATGGAGGTTTTAGTGAAAATCATTGGAAAAAAAAAAAAAAAAAAAAAAAAAAACTAATGGCATTAGCGTGGTCACCGCCCTACGTTATCCATTATTATCATGATATGCATTACTTTATAAGATTTCAACTGCAAAATCGATTATATAGATGCCAAAACTTGCCCACGATTCCATCAAAGCTTAATTACTATAGGCTAGGGCAACCTGAATGAATGAGGACTAGCTATCGGGTACGTAGTTTCATCCCAATTTCCCATCGATATGAGCAAGAAAGGCCCCTTGATTGGATTGGCACGCACCGATTTTATGCATCTGTTCAAAATAAGTCTTGTCATGATACATGGGACTAAATGTTGATTTTAGGATGCATGATAAGAGATGTGACTGCCATGCTGGATAATCGAGTGCTAATAGTTCATGGTAGTTAGGGAAACACATCACACAAAGCCGGCTCGTACTTATAGGTGGATTAGCTCTTGTAATTTTTGGCACGTCTCACGAATCCAACACACGAAATTAATATATTATACTTGAAATGTTTGACACGTTTAATTAAATAGGTCGAATTAGAGTTAACTTATATAATTTTATATATATGTCTTGATACGTACAACCTATGAACCTAACACGAATCTAATATAAAATCGGTAGGTGGGTTAGGGTTAAGGGATCTTATGTACCCAGTTAATTAAATTAATCGAGTCATGGTTTACTTATATACCTCGACATAATTAACTCAAACCTAACATACAAACACGAATTGCCACCCATATGAGAGAATCAGAGATATTGCTTAAATCTTTTTTTAGAGCTTTGATTCAATATTCAAAATAAACAAGGTACGGTCTCGGAATAATTTAAGAATGTATGAATCCTCTTCTAGTTTAGACATGACAACATTTGCAAATTGAAACAAAGACATCATCAAACATATTCCATTTCTAAAAGTTATTTAGGAGAACTTAAGAATTGATGTAGCATTCTTCCATACCTAATTATTCCCGGTCCTTATTACTTCTCTAAGCTCTATTATTTTTCTTTTGTTTTCTTTTCTTTCTTGCATCCCTCTGATCGATGACAGAAAGAATAAGGATTCCTCATCATCATTATGGCCATACACGTATTATAGAACTACACACTTGCATGCAACCTAACATATCTATGTGCATGATTACGATTACACCCTCAACTTACAAGGAAATATGGGCAGGGAAAAAAAAAATTATTCCCCAACATGATTAAAAAAAATATATACTATATAACATTAAGAAATAACATGGGTTGCGTGGATCTGAGATAAGGATGTCGGTAGAGGGCCATACCTTGTACTCTCACGATTTCATGAATATGCCCCTTCAACCAAACGTTAATGATAGTGATAGCCTACATTTGATTATTGATCCTTTGATGCAATTTTAGTCAAATAAACCATATGATAATCAAGGTGTCTGCGATATCCAAAGTGTTTTATATGCAAGAAAAATCAATTGCGTATTGCGTAGTGCCTTTCTCACCGTTAGTGTTTTTCCACATGCTACGTCCAAATTAAAGATCGTGTAGACTTTGTGCTAAAAATGACCTAGTTTAATTTATTAGGGCAATTTCGTTTTCATCTGCTAAAAGCCAGAGACCCCAATTGCCCATCCGCTTGTTTTCCAAGAAGAAAAGGTTTCTAATTGGATGAATGTTCATATGATCCATAAATTAAGCTGTACACGTGAAAATATTTGATTGAAATTAAAGTGAATGACAGAGACATTAATGTTCGAATTCATGTCAAATCAGGATCCAAATAATAATTTAATAATTTAATTAATATTCTATCTAACAAACTATACATTTCCGTCAAGCAACGTACTACATATATAACAATATTATTGCACGACTAGAAAAAATAATGTCCATCGATCCTAGCTAGCTAGCTCGATCTAGAAGGCGTGAAAGAATGCAAGTTGTTTACAATATGGGTCCCTAGAGTTGCCAGAAAAGAAGATCAAACATACTGAGACCTCGAAAATGACAAAACTAACAAGAAAAAAAAAAAAAAAAAAAAAAA
>CM017322.1:31502208-31617943 GCA_006937295.1 Carpinus fangiana
CCCCCCCCCCCCCCCCAAAAAAAAAAAAAAAAAAGAGAGAAAAGGACCTTTGCACACATCCATGCGTACATAACTAACAACCTACCGACATAAATACACACACAAAACCCACTTTGTAAATATTGGAAAATATGCCAGGTGTCAAGTTCCAAAAAACACATTTCATTAAGAGCACAGCATTACCTGGAGAGCAAATGACTCTTTCCCATTTAGAATTGCATCCATTACAGAAAATTGATCATCAAATGCACCATAAAAGACTTGGTAGAATTTGTTCCTGACACCATAATGATGAATAACAAAACAAAACCCAAAGCCAAAATCTTTAGCATTTAACAAAAATTATGTAAACAGTAATTGTGAAATTAGCAAGTACCGGTCTTCCTCAGTGATCTGTTGATCCATCTCATCGAATTTCCTTGTAAGAACTTCTGCCCCCACTGGTGAAAGTAAATGAACTATTAGAGCCTCCAACGTTCTTGGGAAGTTGTACTGAAAAAAAAAAGGGAAGAGGAATTAGTTTGACATGCTTTCAAATGAGATAACTTTATTCTTTTTTCAAGTAATAAAAAATATAAAAAATAAAATAAAAAAATAAAAATTCAAGCACACAATGAGTATACAAGAGAATCCCCTAAATAATTACAATCTAAAATATGTTATTCATGTAATCAAGAAAAGAAGGAAAAGAGGCCCTGACGATTACAGTTCTTCATTAGTGCAAAGATCACAAAAATCAGATTTAATCTCAAAAATGGTTTTCTCAACACCATCAAAACTACAATTATTCATTTCTCTCCATATCGTCCACATAAAATAAAGAGGAGCTGTATTCCACATAAAAGTATACTTATGTCAACCAAACAATCCTTTCCAGCTAAAATAGACATTAACCAGCTTCTACGGGATCACCCACTAAACCAAATGTAGCAGCAGATGATCAACAGATTCACCTTTACCTTTACACAAGCAACAACAATATACAGTAATAATATTTTGTTTGATGAGATTAACCACAGTTTAAGATTTTACTCTAGCAGATGTCCATATTAAGAACCAATTACTTTTCCAAGGGAATTGCTCCCAATTAGAAACTCTTAAAACTTCAAGATAAGAGTGAACACTAAATTTTTATCATGGTTCAGCGTCACTAGCCACCAATGTATTAGAATACAATATGGACATGCGAGAATCAACAAGTTCCAACTCCCAAATTATAGAAAACCTAAGAAGACCTGAGATTCCAAACACAAAGCCCATCAACCCTTGCGCAATCCAAATAATCTAAATAAGTGAACACAAAAGCATCCTTACTCTTAGTATCTAAAAACAAATCAAGGAACACTTCCTTTAATTTAAAGCTTGCTCCTCACAACATACATCATGTCAAAACCTAATCTGCCTTCCATCTCCTACCTCAAAAGAAACAAAACCAAAGTATCTATTCCAACCAACGCAAATACTTATCCAAAGACAACAGTCATAAGGCCTCCATTACTCTTGAGAAATCCATTTACCCCATGCCTATGTCTCCAAAAATGATCCTCTCCTCACCAAGGCGCCATAACCATTTTATCCAACAAAGCTTGATAAGAAGTACTCAATTTTCCTCACCCTCAACCCCCTGTACTTCATAGAGGAGTAGACCATATTCCATTGCACCAAGTGAAACTTAGATTCTTCATTCGACCCACATCATATAAAGTCACACGGGGTAGGAATGGTGAATAAAGATAGAAAATGTGTAGATAGATAGACTAGACAAAGTCTACGTAAGTGTGAGAAAGCCACATTTAGACAAGTAAAATTCATTCCATTCAACCCATCTTTTTCTCCATTCATTCCAATCCAATCTGTGCACCATAGCAACCTTAAAAAAAAAAATCCAGAGGAAAACCAAGACAGTTCATGGGTAAGATGCCAACTTACAACACAACAATTCCACCAACTCCACATCTTCAGCTTCCCCAAGACTTAACTCTTTCCCAAATTAACTTTTATGCTTGATAAAGACTCAAGACAAAGAAGTAAAGAACTCATACATGAAGATGACAACCTTAGCATTACAAAACAAGACGCCATCATCCGTAAATAGAAGGTGAGACATCGTTAGTACACCTTCTAGTACCGCCACCCACCTACCAGATAAATAACCACCCTTTTGCCAGAACAAGAAACAACATCCGCCAGGGGGGGGGGGGGAACTAATAGTAATTGTCAAACGGCTGAACATACGAGAAGCTTATTAATGATATATATTCACTGCCCCTGACATCTGAACAATGTGCACTCACTGTGATAGAAGAAGGAAACTAAGGAAGCTATTCCTGTAACAGGATCACATTTGGAAAAGTGGACAAATTCTTCTAACATTACTTCTAAAACTATTTCCATAAAGTTGAACCAAGTGCTATCAATGTGATAGGCAGAGTAGTTGGGGATTTTTTTTTTTTTTTTTTTTAATTTGATTGGGGATTGTTTTTTGAGTAATAGGGCATTAGCTAAGAAAACACATAGGTAGGTGTGGCAAAACGGGTTGGCGGGACGACACGATTACAACCTGTGACCCGATTAACCCAAACACGAACACGACCCGTTTAGCTAAACGGGCTGAACTTCCAAACACAAACACGACACGAAAAATAGCGTGTTACCCGACACGACCCATTTAACCCGTTTAAAATAACTGGGTCATATCGGGTTGACACGACTCGTTTACTTAGAAGGTGACACAACCCAACACGTTTTTGAATGAAAAATAGAAAAAAAATAATGTAATAATAAAGTTTAGGGTTTTTTATTTTTTAAAACGGGTCTGGCGGGTCACCCGCTTAACCCGTCGGGTTGACCTGCCAAACATGAAAACCGACCGGGGTCATAAACGGGCGACCCAATTATGACCCGAACCCATTTAGGTCAAACCCAAAACCTGTTAACTTCATACCAGGTTCGCGGGTCGTGTCAAAGTTGCCAGCCCTACACATAGGAGTAATTCTAGAAGGCCTACTTGTTTCCTACTAGAATGATGTGGCTATTAAAATCACCTTTTGATCAAAATCCAATAATGATCAATCACAAGTCCAATGGTGATTTTAAATTTTTAATAGTCACATCATTCTTAGTAAGACACAAGTAGGCCTTATAGAATTACTCATACACATAGGCATATAAAATAAGAATAAAAGAATTTCAAAATGTTTCCAGAACATAAATAACAATAAGGTATAAAGATATAGGGAAAACATGTAAGGAATTGAAGAGCAAAATCACCCAACTCCCTCAACTACAAGGAAGATCGCCTGCTTTTCTAATCACTTTAGTCAGCAATTTGTTTTCAACATAGGAATATTGAAGTGAAAAAAAGAACTCACGACATTTTCTTTTAGTACTGGTCAAGCAAGAACTTACATAAAGAACCCATTTAGATTCAACAAAAAATTTTCCACCTCATAATATGTATTGAGTAAAATTATTTAAGACTGACACCATTAAGTACCAAACTAGTATTAATACAAAATCCAGTGACCTTTTAAAACTACAAGCTTTATAAGAGAGTACAAACTCACCGCGATGGCAAGAAATACATGTTGCAAAGTACTTGGTTCGAGGGTCGAAAGAATTTTAGCAACTGGATCATCATCCAAGTGAAATAAATTAGCTGTTGCAACTTCCTTACATTCACCTTTCACTCTAGCAGCAGGATCATATATGAAAGTGGATTGCACTGGTTGACTTTGATCAGAAACATTAACACGGTCATGGACCAGAGAAACAAGTTCATGAAGCACCTGGAGAGCAAAAGGTTCCAGCTCCAACAGATTCTTATGCTGCAGTTCTTTCCCTTTCAAATCCATTTCCTCACATGCCTGATCCAATTCATTGCCAGAATAATCTGGTTATCAAATATCAGATCATGACGTAAGTAACAGCAAAAAGCCACTGGAACAGAAATGAGCTGCAAATTTCCTTCTTTTTACTCCAACATAAAGAGGAAGAGAAGAACAAGGAAAGAAAAAATACAATGAAAATAAGACCAAATAATCCTGATATATGAATTATAATAGAGATTCAGTGGGCTTGTATGATCTGACCTGCTTTTCCATTACTAGGCAGCTCGCTTACATGCCTCTTGATTTTCCCAATTCCAGCAGAAGAGGTCTTATTTAGCACTTGATCCTGTTCTAATTATACAAAATCAAATATAACAGCGCTCACTAATATACCCCTTATTGTAAATATTTTCTTTTTAAAGAAGGATGAAGATGTTAAATTTGACTCCTCACGGAATAAAGACGGTCAGATGTTCATATTAAATTAGTTCCATCATCAACTGTGATAAATTCATAGAATACTTTGTCAGAAACCTGAGATCCCCAAACTTTTGCAGGTTAAGAAAAGAGCACTCATAGAAACTAAGCATAAAAGGCCAAAAGAAAATTAAAAAAAAAAAGAAAAAGATTCAGTAAAGATTCTATTAATTACACAGATACATGAAATCATCTTTACCATTAGCAGCTGTTGTTGAAACTCCAGCTGTAGGATATTTCAATGAGTATCTTTCACAGAGAACTTTGTATACCATGGAAGTAAGACTGACAAAGACAACACTCTAGGAAGTAATTCTAAATCGAAAAAAGTAGAAAAATGATTCATCTCCCCCCCCCCCCANCCCCCCCCCCCCCCCCCTCTTCAAGAAAAAAGCTATTTACCAACACTATGTGGCATTAACTAATATATGTAAGCAAGATACATACCATCTCTTTGTCTGTCAACCTTTAATATAAAATGTTGATTCGATGAGCAAACAACACATGAAATTGACACAGAACTAAAGTTAGATTACTATATCAGCAATGCTTGAGTGACTTATTTGAAAAGAATCTATAACTACAAGTACCTTCTCAATATTCTGCGCAAATAATACGCGTCCATGTGCTCCAACATGCAATTCATCACGTTGGACCGCCACCAAAAGTTAATAGCAATGGTCAAATTATCACTGTCTACTTGGTGGAACCTGTAACAAACAGAAAAAACAATCACCTAACCTAAGATGCACATGGAACAAGGTTATGTTAAAGGAAAAATATTATAATAATGAGTGAATGGTGTAATTTGTAGGATATAATTTATAGGGAAAAGTACGCATACTCCCCCTCAAACTACCACCCCATTATCAAAGTCCCCTCAAAACTACCAATTGTGTCAATGTCCCCCCTAAACTATCAAAAAATATAAATGTCCCCCCTTACAACACAAATATCCCTAATAAAACGTAAAAAAAAAACACACACACACACTCATAAGTGGCTAAACCACCCCCCCCCCCCCCCCCCCCCNNCCCCCCCCCCCCCCCCAACACCTGGGGATGGCAGCCAAACAACCCTTGAAACTAATGGGGGAGGTTGAGCTACCCCTGAGCATTTTCTGGGGGTGGCCCTAGGTGGATCGGCCACCCCCATCTGATTCGGTTTTCGAAACACCATTTTTTTCTTTTTCTTTTTTTCAGTTTTTGGCTTTTAGTTTTTTTTTAAATTTAGTTTTCAGTTTTTCTTTTTCTCTTTTTTCAAATTTATAGGAGTATTTTTGTTTTATTAAAAAAAAATTATGGTCACTTTTGTCTTTTTCTGGCCTTGGAGAGGACATTAACATTTTTTAGTAGTTTAGGGGGGCATTGACACAATTGGTAGTTTGGAAGGAACATTTACAATAGGGTGGTAGTTTGATGGGGGGATATGTGTAATTTTCCCTAATTTAGAGAAACAAGAATAAAAGAACTAGTGGACTATACAAATAATGTCCCAAACAGTACCATAGAGAGAATAAAACAAACAGAAGTTACAGTAACATAAAGCTTGTGGCATTGAACTGTGAAATTAGTTTGTCCACCTTCACTCCATTGCAACAACCAATTAGCATGCAACAAAAGTTCAAAATATCTCTCCCTTATGGCCTGAAAGTTTCTTGCACATCATTTAGTCCATGGCTATAAAATATCAAAAGATGTGGTTGTAGTAAATGCTTTAGCCGTTCAATAGGTTTTTATGATTCTCTGCAAAAAAAAATTCAGCGGAAAAATAAACTCCAGAGGAAAATAGTTAGCTGGATATAGGCTTTTACAACCCAGGACTTCTTTTTTTGTTTTTGGGAAGTGAAGGATTATCTTCATGAAAAATTTGTAGGGCAGAGTTTGAAAATATAATAGACAAAATTCTGGATCAAAAGGAGATATCCTCTATATCCTTCAATATAGGAATTAGCCCATGATAAAAATGGAGAGACAGGAGAAGATGCATGACTGACCCAAGCAAAAGACGTGACCATAGATCAGATTTATTATGCAGTATTACCAAATTATCATTAACAGTTACCCTAGTCTGATTCAAATTTGTGCTTCAGTTTTCAACAATTATGCATTCATTGCACAGAATAATTGCAGAAAATGAATAACCATATTGTCTCTAGCTCCATATCATGATTGTCAGAAACTTAAAGCGCACAGCTAATAAGTTGAAGTTTAAGATTATATGTGTGTTGGGCTTAAATTTAAATCTGGATAAGTCATAATTGGTTCATGTGGGGAATGTTTCTCAATTGGGAAGGTGAGCTTGTATCCTAGGGTGTGGGGTTTCCAAACTTCGGGTCAAGTATCTTGGGTTACCGTTGGGGGCCTCCTATAAGGCCAAGCATATCTGGGATGATATTATTGAGAAGCTGGAATCCCGGTTGGCTAGTTGGAAAATAAGGTACTTGTCTAAGTGTGGCAAAGTTACACTCATCAAGAGTACTCCTGTGAATCTGCCTTCGTTTTTTTATCTCTCTTCCCTCTTCCAATGAGTGTTGCCAAATGCATTGAGAAGATCCAACATGATTTCTAGTGGGGTGGGCTTGGTGAAAAGCTCAAATATCACCTGATGAATTGGTCTAAAGTTTGTTCTCCAATCTCAGAGGGAGGTTTGGGTATCAGGAATTTTTGGTGTTTAATCACGCTCTCTGAGGAAAATGATTGTGGCAATATGGGCATAAGAGAGAGGCTTGGTGGAGAGTTGCGGTGAATTCAAAATAGGGTGGCAATCTTTGTATGATCAGCAGGTCTAAGCAAGATCCTCACATTGAATAATCTTAGGAAGTGGCACATCATCGTGATGGACAGATGTTACATGTGAAAGAGAAATGGGGAGTTGGTGGATCATCTTCTTCTCCATTGTGATGTGGCTTCTGCCATTTGGAGTTTTTTTTAATTGTTTTGGTATGTCCTGGGTCATGCCTTGAAGTGTTGTTGATCTATTTAATTGTTAGTAGTCCTTTGGCAAGCCTAGGAGTGTTGTAGTATGGAAACTAGTGCCTACATATAACGACCTAAGGAAAAGCGCTAGACACATCTGCGCTATCACCCCAAAAGGACAAGTCAATTTGGAGCTTCCTAAAATTCCTTATAAGTCTCAGTTTCACCTAGTAACTAAGTAATGTAGGACTTAATACTTATGATTATCTTTATAAATCACCCATTCTATGTGGGCTACTCCTCATCTTCCCAATATGGGACCAAGTGTGACAAACTACCCCTTTTAAACTTCTGACATCGTCGTCAGGGCTACATCATGTAGTGTTCTAGTACAACATGACTTAGCGTTACTAGGTGGCTCTATTACCATTTGTAACGAGCCAAAGAAAAGCGCTAGCCACATATGCGCTATCACCACAAAAGGACTAGTCAATTTGAAACTTCTCCAGAATTCCATATAAAGCTCAGATTCACCTAATAACTAGGCAATTTGGGACTCAATACTCATGATTATCTTTATAAACCACCCACTCCATGTGGGCTACTCATGATCTTCCCAATATGGGGCCAAGGTGTTATACTAAGTGCCTTTCTGGCGTGTATCGAAGGAAAGGAATAATAGGTGCTTCGAAGACAGAGAGGATGTTCAGGAAAAATTTATCTATGTTTTATGATACTTAGTATTTATGGACAGCAGTGTTTGTGTCTCCTTTGTCAAGTACTTTCAGTGATTTCTTTATTCATTTTGCCCCTGCTAGTTAGGTGGTTCCTTTTGTATACTTCCGGTTTACTTAGGGGAGCCTTACGCTTCTTATGAGATTGGTTAATTACTTATCAAAAAAAGATTCTATGTATGTATGTTAACGTGTTTTGATGAGTGTTTTGTATTTTTGGTTTATGTGCCATAAAGGTAATAGTTGTTTTTAGAAATGTTTTCTAGTGGAGTCCATATTTAGAAAATGTTTTCTATAGAGTACACCTGCTTATGTTGAAAAACCCAAATTGATGTAAAGACCTACTTGTAAAAAAATTTTTAAAAAAAAATATTAAAATTAAAATTAAAAAATTAAGTAAAAAAAAATAGTTAGTGTGGTCATACAGCCACCCTAATCTTTTTTTTTTTTAAATAATAAGTTTTCTCTTTTCTCTACAAAAGTTAAGCACAAATTTTGCCAAAATATTTCTACAACAAGGGAAGAATACAAATTTACAAAAAGTGTTTTGTATTTTAAGTTGTTTGTTAATGTATTTGTTTTGAGAACATAAAACAAAACGTTGACAACGATGGCCTATAACTTCTTAATTACACAACACAATAATTACCAAAAAGTAGAAGATGACAGGAGAGGGGGATAGAGAATAGTATAACCCCAGACACTACTAAACTTGAAGAGAGGTTGAGATATCAGAAACCGTGAAAGTTCAGCAGTATATTTGGGAAAAAACAAAACAAAACAAAAACAAAAAAATAAGGCTTCTAACAAAGGCAACATTGTTTTAAATAAATTGATTCAAAACCTTACCAGCCTTCAGGAATGAATAGCGCATCACCTGCATGAAGAACAACCTTTTGCGAGTACTCCATAGAGAATTCTGCTCTCGGATAAATTGAAAAATCAGGGTTTTCTAAAGCAACAGAACTGCCAGATGAACAAATGATTAAAAACACACACAAATTTAAAATCTCTAAAATATTTATTTCTCAGAGCAAAAATTAGAAGCATTCAATTTTTGTATCTAACAAGGTGAGAAAAAACCAAGAACCAATTTCTGTTACTAATATACAAAGCAACATACCTATGGTTTGAGGCCTCCCCATATATTGGCATTGGGTATAGCATGGGACTAGCAGAAGGAGGCCATAAGACCACTGTAAAGATTAGAGGCTTTTCAAAAAGACAATTTTTTAAATATATATATATATTCTGATATAAATAACTTGGAACGCTGTAAAGGCTCCAAGCTAATAGCCTAACAAAATAATGTACAAAAATATATTCAATACGGAATAGAATAAATTACCGAGAACAAGTAGAAATGCAAGGTCTTGAACTATATATTTCTTAGAAACAAATTGATTACAAACTAATGTTGTAGAAACTCCTATAACCTAGCATTTGAAAAGTGACGTGTTCTTTAAGCATGTAAGAAGCATATGTTTTTTTATTAATGCTATTAAAAAAATGTGTGTCTCACATATTAAGGATTAAGGAACACATGTCACTATTTTAGAGGCTAGGTTGTGTGAACTCTTACAACCCATTTTGCAGAAAATTTATGACTATATTTCTTTCCTAAATATAAAGAAAGCAATCTCATCAAATCCTGGAGATTTCTACAAAACCCATACAAAAGAAAACTGTTTTATACAGGGAAAAAAAAGACTAATTTTGAAGCATTTAATAATAAAGGCATTGGGTAGGGTTACTTCAAATATTATAATCCAACGTGACAATTTGCTTTGACAAAAACTAATGCTAGCATATGGTTTTGCAACCAAAAACTCAACTGTAGTAAAAATTTGCAATGCCCTAACACCCCCAGCTCTTTCTTTCATTTTTTAAGGTAAAATTAGGGCATCCACTCTAGGAGCACACACGGGGCATCCATAGGAAAGAAAACCAAGAGAATGACCTCACCTTGTTTGCGGCCAGCAACTATGCATAGAAGATTATGGTGTGGATCATAGTGAGTGCTTGATCTAGCTTCAGCATTGTTCATCCACAGGTTGATAGAAGCTAGAGGTTTCCTCCCCAAAAATGCAGGCTGCAGAATTCAACCGATGTTAATTTGAAAAATAAAATCTGCACATTGTGCCCAATGATACTCTTGTGGAGAGCAATAGACTAGACAACAGAGAATAGTGTAAAGAATTTTTTTTTTTTTTTTTGATAAGTAATAGTGTAAAGAAATATATTAACCAGTTCAGTGTCTCCCCTCAGAATTTCCAACTGAACCCTCTCTTCATCCTCAACATTCATTATTGGTACCTGAATTGCATGTAATCAAATACAAATCTGAAAGTGTTAAATTACCAACCACCAAACAAATGAATAAGGTTAGCAAAATACAACCTAAAAACTGATGCAGCATAGACATGGGCCCAACAGCAATATGGAAAAGAAACAATTAACTTTATAACAAAATCTATAGAAATATTAATTATACTAAATACATTGAACTTGGAACCTGTGCTAAATAGATTTGTCCAGGAGCATCGTCTCCATGTTCTGCATTGGGCCCTGTTAGCCCATGCCCTTCCAATTCAGAATGGGCATCATGACCATGATCTTTGTTTTGATTTTGTTGCTTACAGTAACCAATAAAGGTAGAAAATGGTAAGGGAATCTACAAAAAAATAAACAAAGTAATTGGGGCTTGCATTAGACCACGAGAAGGAGCAATTCAAAGCTCCACAACATTCACAAAAACTGTGGAGGATTATTACCCTCTCATGGCTTCTCAGATCACCATTAAATACAGGCGCAGATCTTGAAAGCATGGCCTCCACAATGCATGATCCTGCCCGTTCCTATGTTTCCATTAGAGCAAAGAAATCAATAATTCATCCAATGACCGTATAAACAAAATATTAATAACGGCAAAACCAAAAGTTAAAAAAAATCTTTATAACTTGCTTCTTAAGCATATGAACGTAGTTTAAGGGGGTAAGCATTAAGGCTTAGCCTTTATGGCCAAATTTAAATATGTTAGTCTTAATCCTCTCACGATGAAGTAATACATAGTGAGCACTGCGCACGCATTTAAGCATACATGCGCAAAAACACACATTTGAACAATAATTTCAGTTCTTGTATACATCAAAAATTGATACAGCTATTATTACACGTTTGGTTACTTTGGCGTGAAAGCTTTCAAAGCCAGTGCATTTCAGTATTCACATTACTTTTCTTTCTTGCTCCTAAAAGCAAAATATTTTGTTTTGATTTTGGCTTTGGCTTTATAAAGCAATAAAATCACTTCCAAAATGCCAACCAAACAACGCAAACCGATTTTACAATTAACAAAGCAGAGTTGAAAGAAGAGAAAAAAAAAAAAAAAAAAACCTGCAAATAGTCGAGGCCGCCATTCGAAGGATTCCACTTGGCCAAAGCTGCCCAGTCCTTAACACATCCAGTAAACACCTTTAAACAAACATAAATAAATGAAGATAAGAGAAAGAAGCAGAAAGTGAGTAACATTTTCGCGAGAAACAAACAGATAATAGAAAATACGAAAAGGGAAATTCTCGCGGGAGTGAGATTTAAACCGCGGGAGCGTTTCGGGGTTCGATCAGAGACTCGAATTCTATGGACGAAGGAGGCTCTTCGAATCTTTGGACTCGAACGGAATCGTCCATTTCTCGGTAGCTGTACGGACGAAGCTCCGATAGGGAATACCGGGTTTGGTTTTGTTTGTTTGAAACTTGGAATAGTGGATTGAGAGAGTGTGTGTGTGAGTGTGGGTGGGCCTTTAAATGAAGCCCAACAGTTTTAGGTCCACTACTGTGTCGCGCATCCTCTTCAACCCAAAAGTTATAAGGCCTCCCATACTATGACAATATGTCAAATTAAATACTTTTGTATTTTTCTCCTCCAAAATACCCTTAAATTTATTAAAATATAACCGTTTGTAAAAAATTAAAATAATTAAAAATGGATAAAGTTTTCCTTCAAACTGGGTTTAAGATATTTCCTTCAACTTAGCTATAAAAGTGACACGTGCCTATTTTTTAATAACATATGAGATGTACATAAGTTTTTAATAACCTTTATTTCAATTTTGTCCTTACTATTAAAAAAATATATACATTTCACATGTTCAAGGGACACGTGTCACTTTTATAGATTAAGTTGAAGAAAATTTCTACAACTCAATTTGGAGAAAAATTTTATCCATTAAAAATTAAATAAAAGAAAAACTAAAATCACCAAAAACGAGTGGCCCTTTTCACATTATCCCCCTTAAGTTTTTTTTCAAATGATTACTTTTATCTTTTATTTTTGATATTATTTATTAATAACTTCAAGGGCATTTTGAGAAGAAAAAACAAAAATGTCCAATTTGACACGCAGTAATAATAGGTGGGGCTTCTATATCACTTTTTAAAGTTTAAAAACATAACTATAAAGTTTGTGATAATTCTTTTTCTTTTCTTTTTTTTTTTTTTTTTTTTTTTTTTACATATTCACGCAAGAGGGGATGAAGGATTCGAACTAGTGACCTCCGCTTAATAAGGCGTAGTTCCAATCAATTGAGCTACTCTTTACAAACAAATTTGTGATAATTCAAGAGGTTAAAATATATTGATATTCTTAATTTTTATAATTAAGAACTCTTGAATTTTTGGTATTATCGCATTATCCTTTTAATATGGAGTAATTCTAGAAGTCTCTCTTGTGTCCCTCCAAGAATGATGTTGCTTTAAAAATTACTATTTGATCAAGATCCTATAATAATCAATCACAAGCCCAATAGTAATTTAAGAGCCACATTATTTTTAAAAGAACACAAAAGTGACATAAGAGGGACTTATAACATTACTTTTTACGTGTCAAGAAAATGCTTTCTTTCTAATTGAATATTGACGTGGATAACTTACCCAGCAAGCAATGTTCATGTGACTGTCTCATTCCCTTCCGACTTTAAGAATAAAAGAGACAAATCATCTTACGTGGGCCCCCTCCAAATTTCAATCACAAAAGTGTTACGTGACCCTCAGTTGTCAATTTCAATTGTCTCATAAATTTAAAAGCTTAAAAAGACGAAGAAGAGGTGGTACATATGTTTTCTAACAGCAAATTTGCCATAACACCGTTGATAAAATATAGGAAAATTTTCTTAAAATTTTCTTGAACTTTCATGAGTTTTGAAAGTATATTTAAAGTTCAAAAAAATTCTCAATTAAGGATATTAAACTTTTTAATTACCCAATTTCCTTACAATTTTTATAAGAAAAAATATTAAAAAAAAAAAAAAAACCTCCAAAACTAACATCCATTTGTGATAGAGCTCAACAATGTTCAAAAGGTACTAAAGTAACCCATCAAACTACTAAAACGTGTAAAAAAATGCTACTTATTTTTTTATATTCATGTAATACTCCTATTCTTTTAATAAATAAAATAATTGTAAAAAAAACCAAATAATTTTTTAAAAATAAATAAAAACCCAATTGGCGAATAAATACAAAAATAAATAATAATAAATGGAAAAAATAAATAGTTAATCACTGTAGTTTGCCTAAATTATAAATTACTTTGTGTCGTATAAAAGTAAAATCAAAAGTTTTTGAGATATTCAAATATATATATAGTTTTCTAGAGTTAAATTCTATTAAAAATTTGTTTTTATTCGTCATTAGTTTTCTTGACAAAATTTAATAAAAAATCCTAACGAAATGGAGTAATTAAAAGAAATTAAAAATTTAATATCCTTAATTAAGACGTTTTAAACTTTGAAGAGTAGTATCAAAACAAAGCCGAACTTAGGTCTCCCAAAATATTTGTAAAACTGGACAGCCTTCAAATCCAACCACCTCAACAAAGGACACACAGAAAATAGCAGTATTACAGACAGCTCTGTCAGATATTATAAGAATTTATTTTGTTGGCATGCTTGAGGAACCTACCTTCCCTCTCACTATAATTAGCAATAAAAAGGCACGCATGATGCATGTGGGTCGAACTTAAGTAGAATGATGTCCCAAAAATATATGTCGTCTTGTCGTGTGGTCATTTGTTTTTGTTTAGTTAGTGTAAACGGCGACACAGGATTAAGTAACGTGGCCCACCTCACCGAATCCAACCCCAAACCCAACCGTTACAAGTTACAACATCCAAAAAAAAAACCAAACGAATTTAGATCCCTCATATTTTATAAAATATAAAAATTCTCATATTCTAAAATTTAAATAATTTATTTCAGATTTGAAATTAAGGAGATCTGGACCGAAAAATATTCAGTTAGTTATAATGAAGGAGTAAAGATAAAAATACTACAAAATCTTTTCTTAAAAATTTTACATTTATATATTATCGAGATAAGTAGATTTGAAATTAAGGAGATTTAAACAGAAAAATATTCAATTAAGGAGATTTAACACCCCTTTTTTTAGTAAGTAAACTAGGAATTCGTGATTTGTTTATATTTCCTTCAAATAGTACATGTTGAAGTTTTTTGTTGTTGTCTATTTACCTTTTATGGTCTTCCACTTTCCTTTTTTTTTTTTTTTTTGTAATATGTTCGCACAAAAGGGGAGGGGAGATTCGAACTAGTGACCTCCGTTTCATTAGGCGTGGTCCCAGCCGATTGAGCTACCTCTTGGGGACATTTTCACCACTTTCCTAGAAACCATTTGAAAGTCACTATGATTTCTTTTATAAAGCCACTAAGCATAAATTGCTTAGTTTACCAAAAGCAAAAACACCATGATCTCATTCAATAGACTTGCAGTGTCGCTACTAATGTGGCTTACGTTGTCTGTGAATGAGTTTAATAATGTTGCAGGAATTGGGAAACATCACCCAAAAACTGTAAAAGTCATTAATGATTCTTACGTGGAAAAATCAAATCCATTGGTTTAATATCTACAACTATGTAATAAACAGTGATGTGTGCGTGAATTGCACTTGGAAGATTAGAACTACTAGTGCATGTTTTCTAGACCCCAAGGCAAACAAGTATGTTGTATGCTATTTATGGAATGATAAAAACTCACCGGATCATGCATGATTACAAGCCCGCATGATTACAAGCCCACATCATTCAAGATGAAGAGGTCCTCACGTACTTTATCAAGTGAATTGTGAAATAAAAAGCAATTTAAAGTCATTCATATTTCTCTTATAACAAATTATTATTAGGGAATTTATATTAGAAAGGCTTGGGTCAGCAATCTAAAATTTTTAAATCCTTAAGTTTTTTATTTTGAAAAAATTACTCCTTGGATACGTCGAACTCCTCAATAAAATCCATCCGTCAAATTTTGTTAACGGCCGTTACCTTACTTGAAACGCACCGTTTTAGATCCATTAAAATATTAATTTTTGTAATTTAATTTTAAAAATTAAATCTATTAAAATAAAATAAAATAAAAGGGGGTGGCAGAACCACCCCATAGGCAATGGCTGGCCACCCCTTAGGCCATGGGGGTGGTTCGGCTACCCCCAGACCGGCCGTGCCACCTCCTGTTAAAAAAAAAAAAGGTGGCCGAACCACCCATAGGGGGTGGCTAGCCACCCCTTAGGCCATGGGGGTGGTTCGGCCACTCCTCTATTTTTATTGTTTTTAACAGGGGGTAGCCAAACCACCCCATGGCCTAAGAGGTGGCCAGCCACGCCCTATGGGATAGTTCGGCCACCTTTTCTTTTCTTTTTTAACAGGGGGTGGCTCAACCACCTCTTTTTTTTTAATAGATTTTATTTTTAAAATAAATTAAAAAATAATATTTTAATAGGTCAAAAACGGTGTGTTTCAAGTAAGGTAACGGCAATTAACAAAATTTGATGGATAGATTTCATTGTAGGGTTCGACGTACCCAATGAGTAATTTTTCAAAATAAAAAACTTAAGGATTAAAAAATTTTAGATTACTGACCCAAGTCTCTCTAATATAAATTCCCTTATTATTATTATTTGATCCAATTATTTCAAAGTTTCGATGTAATCAAGTTTTTATTCGCTGTCAGGTCATTGATTCTCTGACTTTTTTATTTTATTTTTTTATCTCCACTATTAGTGCTTTATAAATTGCAATCTCTTTTGCTACCTCTACCATAGTGACAACTATACTTTATGTCTGATAACTCCTCTGTCATTGGTCTGTGGTTTGCTTTTAAAAAAGGATTTATAAGAAAACAAAAGACCCGAAACCAATTCGATTATTCTTAAGGATTTATGAAAACAAAACCTAAGAAAATGAATTAAGCTTCAGTCCATAGATCACTACTAAAAGCAAATCTAGAGCAATAAATTCTTATTTTTTTTAAAAATGAATGTACAATAACAAAAACCCAATACACCCTTACGAGTTCCACGCGCAACTGTCGACCAGCCACATGTGCCTAGAAAGCACCCCGAGGACCATTGACATACACACCCTGGTCGATCTACGGTGGAGGCAAGAAAAATGAAGGGGAAGGGGGGAGGAGAAAATGGGTGGGGAGGAGGTTGTCGTAACTACCTCCCCCCACTCTGCTATTCTATCTCCGCACTGCTCTCTTTCTATAGTTTAACGGCTCTTAAAACAAAATAAAATCTAGAATATTCTTTTAATAATTAAATTTGTTCCTTACTCTTCTTTTTTGTTTGTAGTTTATTCCAATTAATTTTGAAACAGAAATGTAGTTGCTTTAGGTTTAATTGTATCATAGTGATTAAGTTGAGAAAATTATATGTCAAATATATGGTATTTAAATGAATGATTTGGGTTTAATTATACTCATATCCTAGCTATAATTAACTAGATTAGTCACATTTGTTAAAGTTAGTGGATATGATAAATAAAATTATCTAGTTAAAACATCGAATAAAACTTTCAAACGAATAACACAAAAAATCATAATGAGCCACATAAACACTGATTATATTGTGACACATTTGACTTACAATAGGTTTTTTAAAAAGTAAAAATATCAAAATATCAAAAAATTAAATATAAAAATATAAAATGGGGGGTGGCCAAACCACCACCAAATGACCAAATGGAAGTAGCCAATACCTCCCCTAGCCATCTGAGCATATTTGGGGGTGGCCAAACCATCCCTCTGGCCATTGAGGGTGGTTCGGCCAACTCAAATGGTGAAAAAAAAAAAAGAACAAAGAGGGGTGGTCGAGACATCTGTTTTGGCCAAATGGAGTGTATCGTTTCAGCTTTTAAATAAGCCATATTTATTTGTGGAACCACAAAACTCACATTCTCAAACCATATAAATATACTAGAGCTATAACTTAAACAATTTGATATAAATAAACTTTAATGTCATTACATACTTAAACTATTGTTATTTTTACGTAATGATCAAAAGAAACAAATTAAAACGAAAATGCTTAAAAGAGCTTATTTGTTTTGAATACATTTTAATTAGCAAATGTATATAGAATCTAACTTAACACACTTTTTCTAATAAGTAAAGAATAGGTATTCACTAGGTGATTTGTGTAAAATCTTGTATTAACGGAAGAAGATTTTCTTGAATCCTTTGTAGAAATGATTTTTATTTCCTTGACAGTATTTGACAAAATCTTGTTTTGAAATTTTTATATTTATTTAAACCATTAAATAAAATGAATCACTCATATTAGAGATCTGATCAAACTCCAAACAAAAAGCGAAGGAATTGATCAAGTTTTATGATTCAAGTCAGTTGGGTAGGCGTGCTGTGCTGGACGCTGAAGATTTGACGGTTTCATGCTGTACGAGTATGACTGCTTCTATGCAAATGAAATTGGGTTTCATTTTAAAATTCAAGGCTTTGTTTGTAAGGAGAACTGGTTCAAAGTCAGGTGGCTTATTTTGTTATTTTTTCTTCTTTTGTTTTCTTAATTCAAAAAATATAAACATTTTATTAGAACAAAATAATAAAAAATAGGGAAAAATACAAAATTAGTTCGTGTGGTTTACCTGATTTACAATTTACTCATTGTGATATCAAAACGAACTTAGAAGTACCTGTGGTATGCCAAAAAAAAAATGTAGTCCCTACCGTTAAATTACATCCATTAACTAAACGGATTCCTTTAATGTGTCATGTCACATCCAATAAAATTATGACACATGTCATATTTTATTTATGACTTTTAAAAGCACACTTAGATTTTCCATGTCATATAATTAGGCCAACTAATATTCCCACCCTTTTTTTTATTTTTTTATTTTTACGTTAAACACATCAGGTAAAATATTTTTAAAAACCCTAATTCTACCAAATTATTGATCAGAAAACCTAATTCAAAAAAATAAATAAATAAAAAAATTCTACCGGTAGATGTTTTGTTTTTTAGGCCTATCACCTCTTCTTCTTCTTCTTCTTTGTTTTTGTTTTTTTCTTGTCGTGGTTTTTTCTTTTTCTTCTTCTTCTTCTTCTTCGTTTTTTTCTTTTCGTGGTTTTTTTTCTCCGTCTCTTCTTCTTCTCCTTTTTTTCTTGTCGTGACTTTTTTCTCTCCGTCTTTTCTTCTTCTTCTTCTTCTTCTTCTCCTTTTTTTTCTTGTTGTGGTTTTTTTTTTTTTTCCGTCTCTTCCTATCTTCTACTCCGTTTTTTTCTTGTCATGGTTTTTTTTCTCTGTCTCTTCCTATCTTCTACTTTTTCTCTTATGCTCTTCTCCTATGTTGAAATTCCTCTTTTTCTTGGCAACTTTCAAGAGGGAAGTACAGAGACCGAGACGGAGAAAAAAAACAAAAACCACCATACATAACTTCTTTGCCAACAATCCTGATCAAGATATAGAAATTTAATTTCCAAATTTGCCTTTCACGTTTGCTAGTGGAGACACAAACTTGGGTGAAGAAGCTGAAGAAGCACGACGTCCATGAAGAAAAAAAAAAGAAAAAAAAAAAGAAGATGACAGAGAAAAAGAGAGGAAGAAAGAAGAAGAAGAAGAAGAAGAAGAAGAGGAGGAGGGGATAGGCCTAAAAAACTAAACGTCTACAGATATTAATTTGTTTTCTTTTGAATTAGGTTTTCAAATCAATAATTAGGTAGAATTAGGGTTTTTTAAAATATTTTACCTGATGTGTTTAACGTAAAAAAAAAAAAAAAGAAAAAGAAAAAAAAGAAAAAAGAGTTGAGGTGGGAGTATTAGTTGGCATAATAATATGATGTGGAAAATCCAAGTGTGTTTTTTAAAAGTCATAAATAAAACATAATATGTGTCATAATTTTATTTGATGTGATATGACACATTAACGGAATCCATTAAGTCGATTGATGAAATTTAACGGTAGTGACTAATTTTTTTTTTTTACATACCATAGAGACTTCTGAATTCGTTTTGATACCACATGTAGTAAATTGTAAATCAGGTAAACCACATGGACTAATTTTATATTTTTCCCTAAAAAATATAAATATTAACCAATAACTCAAACTATAAAGTACTTTTCAAAATACATTTCATAAACCTTTTACACTGTTTTCTTTTTTTTGTTATGTCCGCACAAGGAGAAGGGAGAATTCGATCTAGTGACCTTCGCTTTATGAGACATGGTTTACAACCAATTGAACTACCCCTTAAAAACACTTTCTCGTAAAAATATTTTCACAAAAAATATGATTAGTTTTTATTGAAGTAAAGGTTAACTAAAAAAAAGTAGTGATCATGTTGCATTGCAACTCCAACCAAATACGGGTGCAATGTAGCTATTTTTGTCATGTTTAGAGGTGGTCACACAGCAACCACAATAAGCCTGAGGTGCCACGTGCTTATCTTAATCAGATCATCGATGATGGTGTAGCCACTTAACTCTCTTCGGTTGATTGTAGCTACATGTCTGCTCACTTTAAAAAAATATATATATATTATTTTGTTATAAGTGGATGCACAAACATTATTTCAAATGCGAACCCTAATAAAAATTACTTTTTACACTTAACAATTAATTTCACTTTTATATCAAATCAAAATATTAAAAAAAAATATATATTGTAAATTTTCTCAAATTAAATAGTTAAGACAATAAACTTTCAAATTTGAAATGTTCTAGTAAACAAAATGATCGACTTTTCAAAAAAAAAAAATGAAGTGTTCAATTCAAGCCACCAAAAATAGAAAATAAAAGCCACCAGAAGTCAAGATGTGATAAAGGTAGGACCCAGTTTCCCCTTAGTCCGCCACTCTCGCTCTTTCACATTTGAACAATCTTAAAGTGGGGGCCACTTTAACGCGCTTTCGCTAAGTGCTGGTGGAGCCCATCAAATGTCTCTCTGTTTTTTTGCCCTTTCGCATGCTTTCATAGTTTCCACTTTATACGCGCCTTCACAAAGCACCAGCCCACGCGCCTCGTATCCTAAATCAGTAAGAATTTTGTCAACAAATAGGCATGGAAGGACTACAAATATCTACAAAATCACCATAATTCTTAAAAGCATTTTTGGAATTACATTTGAGAAATAGATTTTTTAATTTAAAAAGAATTTTCGAAAAAAAAGAAGTTTTTTGGCCATTTTTAGGCTTTCTAGACATTTAAAAGTGTTTTTATTTATTTTTTATCAAACGAGTACTTTTTTATTCAGACAAATTTTGTAAGTGTTAAAAGTATTTTTAAGCTCCTTAAACACAATCTCAAACATGCCTTAATTCTTAGAGATTTATCCCAAAATTATATTTAAGCTGATAATGTTTTTTAGTAGACTTAATATGCACAAACAATATGCATGAAATCCATTCACAATAGTTAGATAGTTATTGTAGTTATATATTATTATTGGTGTATTCTTTTACTTAGTCATTAAGAAAAAAGGGCTCAATCCCCAAATGATAGTTTAATCAACTGTAAACCACATCTCATGAAGCAAAAATCACTAGTTTGAATCTCTTTCTCTCTTCCATTGTGTAAACATGTCACAAAAAAAAAAAAAATCACTTTTAATTTTTGTTATTACTTAAAGGATTTTATAAATCCTTTTGACACATTGAGGTCTATGGCCTTGTTTACCGTCAAAAAAATGCAATATATATTTTTTAAGTACTTGCAAAACAAGGGCAACCATGGCGAATTTTCTTTTAGGTTAAAGTTATTTTACTTAATAACTTATCGAAATGACTAGCATATTAAAATTATTTATTTTTAGAGAAATGTTATGGTTCCTCTTGGTGATTCTACGTGCATATTGTTTTTTTGTTTTAAATATATGAGGGACTAGTGAGGTAAATTTTTAAGAATAACTTCAATTAAATCGTAGTGTAAACGGGGTGTTTTACACCCTCCAATAGGAAGCATACATTTTAGCTTGCAATACCAAAAATTAATATAACCCGTCACACCAAATAGTTTATTTATTTTTATTGACAAAATACCTCACAGATAAATATTAATTGATAAAATCACTGGATCCACTATCTTGGTTAGTTTTGGAGACTGGTGGGGGTTTGATAATCAGTGGTGGGCGATGTGTTATAATCAATGAAAAAGTTATTGAGATTGATTTGAATTAAATATACGTGCTTTTCATCTCCATTATATTTGATTTTTTACATAGTGTGTCAAATTTATATTGAATGTTGTAAAAATGAGTTTTACATTATATTCTGATAGATTGAACTCTTTATTATTATTTTTATTTTTTAGAAAATAATATCCACGTAGGAACAAAACACCTGGAGAAAATTGTAGCATTCATCTTATTTTTAAATAAAGTAGCAAATCCTTCCAAAACTTTTTTTTTTTAAAAAGAACTAAACTAATTGTTTGTTTCTCAATTGAAAAATGAAAAAAAAAAAAAAATCAGTTATGAGAAGAGTAGTGTTATTTAATATACCAGTGTATAACTGCCATATAATTTGATAATATAATAGCAAAAATCTTCTATTTAATTAGTATTTTTTTTAAAAAAAAATAAAAAATTACCATTAGATATTTAGATTTGTGGAGCTCATTTGTAGGACCCATATGACCCCACAAATTCAAAGATAATTTCAAAAAGTGAAAAAATAGAAAAAATACCAAAAAAAAAAAAAAACACTTCCAAAATTAAAAGTTAATTCTTTATTGTCATATTATTTCAATTACTAATCAGTGTTCTATTCTAATATTACAACCAAACAATTGAATATAAATAGCTAATCTATTCTACACTCTTCTATTTTTAATAATAATTAATCGTTTTTCAATATACTAAACATCCATCAACCAAACAAAGCCTAAATGATAGTTACTAAATAGTATATCTTAAAAAGATAAACCCTTTCTGTGTTGGCGACTTGGCGTAGACCTCACCCTCGGAAAGGGCAAGTTGGATAAGCAGAGTCAACCAACCATAGAAGGTCATTGATTATTACAAGGACCCGACCCGATCACGCGATTGACGATGGATTAGAGTCTAGAGAACTTGAACTCACGCCCCAGTAGCCTTTACTGCTTTCAAACAGACTATATCCGGTCAAACAAAGGACATAATCCACTCGTTAAAAACTCCCCACTATTTTTTATTTGACAATAAACTAATAATAATAGACGCAATTGCCCTCCGTCACAAGCAAAAAAAGTCATACACGCTCTAACAAAACTTGATAAACAATTTAAGTAAAACCCTCAATTTGAAGCCGCCTGCAGCATTCTCGAAGTCTAATTGTTTAGATGAAGCACCAAAACCGTGACGTTTTATTATTTTTATATTTTTTTAAAAGATGTATAAAATTTTATTTGGGGCAATTATATTTTTTCTTATCAACTATACAACTATAATGCTTTGTCATTTTGTCCTTATGAATTGACAATTCTACTATTCGACTCCAATAAATTATTATTTTATGCTCAAAACCTTCGTTTCGTTAGTCAAAGGCGTTAACTCAAACTGTCAACCACTTTTGCACACAATAATGGTGTCAGTTTATGGGGGCAAGTTGATGGAAAAAAATGGTGGGATAGAAAATTTCAAGATGGCATGTAGGACGCACGTGACGGGTTAACCATCTAAGTTAACGCCTTTGACTAATGGAATGCGGGTTTTGGACACAAAATAGTAGTTTGATGGAGTCAGACAATAGGGTTGTCAGATCATGAAAGTAAAATGACAATACTTTGTAATTGATAGGGGAAAAGGTAATTACTCATAAATTTTAATTAGAAAATAAATACCGTAAATTTGGTTCAAATCGTAGCAAACATGAGTATTAAATTATATAATTTGACTTTAATATGACATCTTTAGTTAAACGAGTCAAACTTCTTATTTTAACCAATAAATTTTGTATTGAGTTTGTGTCGGGTTTATATCAAAAATTAACAGCCATTTAATTAAATAGATTAATCTCATTAATTATAATATTTTAATTTCGTATTAAATTCATGTCAAATTCGCAAATCGTGTAAAAATTATCGGCCCTGATCGGACAAAGCTAGTCATAACTCACAACTCACATGCAGCACATGCTAATGGGTAATTACACCCACACCATAATGACAATTCAAGTGAGGGAGATCATTTTGGTTACGTGTACGCATGGCTGTGCTTCTTATACACTCCATATTGGAAAAAAAAAATGGATGAAAAAGACTTTAATTAAAGTACTTTTGTTTGATGTTTGGACCGGAGAAAAGAGTTGGGAATTTGGGGTAGGCTGTTCCCATTAGGAGTTGTATTATTTTGAAAGTGTCCAATAAAAATAAAAAATCAAAAAGAAAGAAAGAGAGGAGACATAAATATTAAATAGAGACTCGTTCTTACCTAATTTTGTAATTCACTTCATCGAAAAGAAATAATAATAATAGTTAAAAAAAAGTTACTAAATTACTTTTACCATTTTGAAGGGTAATTTTTCTTCTTCTTGTGCTTGGTTTAGATTAGGTACTGTGTCAGTCTCGGCTCTACCTAATATTCACAGTTTCGGCTTCATTTTATTGTTTTTCTAAGCTGCTTTCAGGCTTCATTACATTGATGATGATAATTCTAAGGGAAAAATATTTTACTCTATGAATTATTCACCTATTAAAATTTTTAGCCTTAATGTTTAAAAAATGACATTTTACTTTGTCAAAGTGTTTGACTTTGACACATGACCCTATGAAATACACTTTATCCCCTGAAGTATTTTAAATTGACACTTTACTCCTATGAGTTGACACTTTATCCCTTCAAACTTACTACAGAAGATAAAGTGTCAACTCAAAATATTTTAAGAGATACTTGAGGGAGGTAAAGTATCACTTTTTAAATGTTAGGGTTAAAAGTGTAAATGAGTGAATAATTCAGGAAGTAAAATGTATTTTTTCCTGATTTTAATTTCTTTTGTTTCTCCCCTTTCCTTACAATTAGCTTACTACTTTTCCTTACCTTATTTGATTAGAAAAAAATAATAATAATAAAAAAATTGATGCCATAGATATATGGGATTGGTTTTTTGTTTTTGCTCATTTCTTATTTATTGCTCTTATTTTCTTCATTGTATTTTTGTCCGAATTTGTTGTTGGAAAGCTCACTTTCTCTTAATTTTTTACTTTCTTGTAACGTTTTCCCCCATTTGATTAGAAAAAATAAAATAAAATTGATGATATACGTGACAAGGACCAGCTTGGTGTTCACTCTTGGTATCTCTTTGCTCACGTCATCAAAGCCCATAAGCGTGTTTATAGTTTGTTTATCATCATACGCCTGATATGCGAGATTGCTTTATCGTAGGCTTTTTTACGAGGTTTGACATGCATTAGGGTAAAAAAATTTATTACCATCAAGGGTGGTAGTTTAATGGTCTTGAGATAATTTTTGTGAGGTTGGGCAAGCATTAGGGCTTGAGTTTAACTCCCGTAATGGAAATTCCTTAACCTATTACTATTAACGTTTGTCACATTGAGTTTCATTGATGCCTTAGTGAGGTGGGTGTTAAGCTATGGCTTAGTCAGTCTTGAGAGACCACTTGCGATTCCCACCATTAAGACCTCTCCTGAATGGTGCATCGCGGGTTAGTACTACTATGGTCACTTCCTGGTATGATAGCTACAATTGGCCTCCCCTTCAACACTTTTTGAATAGAAAACAACAACAACAAAAAAGTAGGAAATTTTATTTCTTAGGGTGTAAGCATAAATAAACTGTTAAAATATTGATCAAGTAATTAAATTTACATCTTCTTATCAATTTAAGATTTTAGGATAAATTGTGACTTAACATAAACTTAAAGGTTCGTAATTTTTTACATAACCTATAAACTCAACACAAAATTAACGAATTACGATTGAAAGGTATAACCAATTTAATTAAATGAGTTGAGCTAATGTTAACTTATGTAATCTTATATTAATGACTCGAGACAACTCGACATCCGGCGTTTACGTTGTTAATTTTTGACATTACCTGTGAATCAAATGTAAAATTAGTAGATTAAGGTTGTCTATAAATAATCTTATACGTATACATTGATGCAACTTGAAATCAATACTCGTACACGGAGTATAAAAGTACACTAGAGTATAAAGATGGACAAGGCTTGAAAAAAAAAAAGGAGAAAAAAAAGGAGAGGAGATAAAACGTCATAAAAAATGTGAAATGGTAACAAGAAATAAGCCCAAAACAGGTACCCAGTAAAGATCTTTCCTGAGCCGAGTTTGCTTTAAGAGTAAGAATACAAAATGGCTTTCATAGCTAATTAAATAGACAACTGAAAGCCTTGTGCTCGTTTGACAATACACCATAAGTATTTATCAAGATTTTTATTTTATTTTTTGTAATATCAAGTTTTGAGAAGTGTTATGACCTGTTGAGATTGTGTTTAAGGGGTTTAAAAGTCTTTTTAACACTCAAAATTTCCATTTGAAGAAAAAAATGTTTGTTTGGTAAAAAAATTAAAAGCACTATTAAGGGTCTAAAAAGCCTAAAAATCGAAAAAAAAAAAAAAACTTTAGGCAGAAGCTTAAAAATGAAAAATTTGCCTAAAAACTATTTTTAACTTAAAAACTATATTTTTCAAACGCAATTTCAAACAGACTTTTAGCCATCGCTAACTCAGATGGACAATGATATAGATAGAGAAATGGGAGCCACGCACATTCATCATTCATTCATTTTATAATAATAATAACAAGAATAATAATACATTAATATTATTCTTATGTATTATTGTTATTCTTATTATTATTGTGTAATAATAAAATAGGATGTGTGTGGCACGACACAATGAGAAAATAGGGCAAATCAAAGAAAGAGGCTTCGCATGATGATAAACGACATCCAACCATTCAACTCTCACTTCATCTTTTTGTTCTTTAAGAGAAATTAGTGTAATTTCCTATACATTATCTAAGTTAAAATAACAAGTATTAGTGTAATTTCCTATACATTATCTAAATTAAAATAACAAATAAGCATGTTGTTTAAAAAACTTGACTTTTTAAAAACATAGTGATAGAGAGGGCCAGAGAATAAACTTTGATGAAGAAGATGGGGTTGGAGGCATTTTGGAGAAGGAATCTGCATAAGTGATCACGTGATCACATTTCTATCGGAGAAGACGACTGTGACTAACGAATAGGTCGAATTGAAAAAAATTTAAATTTTGGTTAGGTGCATTGTAAAAATTGAAATATTAGGGGTTGAATTGAAAATTGGCTTAAACTTTGGAGGTAAAAGGTAATTTTCCCTAAATAAAACTATTAAAGCCATATGTTACAAGTAATATTAGATAATATTAATGTGCAATTATAGAATTAATAATAGAATTAATAATAAGTTAATTATAAAATAAAATTATGGGAATACTTGCCGTTAAAAAAGCATAAACTCCTAGTTAAACTCACCGGAGAGGCTCTCACGTCTAGTGCGTAAATCTCGAAGGGCCACGTGGAGGACTCCAAAGCGTGGATCCCACGGTGACGTGGTATAAGAGAGAGAAAGAGAAAGGATATAGAGCGAGAAACAAGGCGCGGTGAGGGCGTCCGAAACCAGGCACACAGAGGGAGAGAGAGAGAGAGAGACGTACAGACAGACTCCGAGAGAGAGGCATTTGATTTCCTTAGCTTTTCTTTTCTTTCTTTCATATCTACGACGACCCATCTATCTACCAATCTCTTTCTCTCTCTATCTCGCCCTTTCTTTTGCTTCGGCGAAGCCCACGATTCGGCGTTCCATTTAGTTTTTCTCCTCGTTTCTCGGAATAGGGAAGAGAAAAAGAAAGAGAAAATTCGAAAAATAAGAACATTTTCTTGGTAAAGAAAAAATAGACAGATCATGAACACGAAATTCTGAATTCGAAGATCTCGATGCTTGTGATAGCCAGCTGATTTCGATCGCTGCGCATAATACCTTAGCAGCTAAATTTTGTGTGATTGTTTTGGGTGGATTATGTTTTGAATTTTGGGGGCGTGTGTGGAGCTTGTGGGGGAGATCTTTCGGATCTGGGGACCGGGAAAGGGGTGGGGTGGGGAGCCTATGTTTGAGCGATCGAAGCGGAAAACGATGAAATGGGGTACATTGCTTAAGGACATCAAAGAGAAGGTCGGTCTAACTCAGTCTTCGTCTTCTGCCGCCACTGCCTCTGCTTCTTCTTCTCCTTCTTTGGCTCCCTCGTCGGCTCGCGATCGCAATGCTCCTTCTTCAACTCGTTGGCAGGACTCCTCTTTGTCTCCCGCGAGGTTCGATACTGATACTGTGTTTTTTTTTTTTTTTTTAGTTTCAGGAGATGAAAAAAGAAAGATTTGCTTTTGTTGAAATGGTGTGTGGGTAGTGCTGCATTGGCTTAATTGTGTTGAATTTGATGTGGGTTTAGTCTGGTATTGGGTTTTGGGCTCAAATGGAGATTTGGGCATGTTTTGAGATTGATAATTAATGATGGGAGCAATTTGTTTTTCCTAAGTTTAGCTTGTGGAATGATGTTGGCGTAGTCAATGTTGGTCGTTGTGATTGTTTCCGAGTAGGGAAGCTCTTTTTGAGTGCTTGTTGACTAGAGCATAGGAGTTTTTTGGTGCTTGATGAACCCCGCTGAAGTAGATTTGTTTTCCGTAGTTTTTTGGAGATTGATATAGGTCCGGTCCGTTAATGCTGCGGTGTTCAATTTATGATGTTGCACTCACTTTGATGGCGCCCAAGTGTTCTTTGTAGGGAGCAGTAGTATTCTTTAGGATGAAAGGTAGCTGGTTGGTTCATATCCTGTCTCTTTTTATAGTTGATAACACTGACATTTCATGCTGTACTGGTAGGTAATGACATTTCTGCTCCGAGTTTTCTGATTACATAGGCTAATTATGCATTGTTGGTAGGTTAAACGGGAACTCATTTTCAAATTTATCCTGGCCTCTATACTAGAGTTGCGTCTTCTATAAGATTGATTTTACTTATCAAAGAAAAACTTTATCCTGGGAGTGTGTTCACACCATCTAAAGCCAATATTTTTCAGTTAGCTCTGGGTTAGGGATCAATCCGTGACACCTTTCTTCAAATGAAATTTCTTTTCGATATGGTGTCTCTAGGTTAGATGTTAACAATTTTTTACCATTGCTTGGGATCATATGTCGATAATTGATAAGTTTGAAGCTCATCCACTAAAATGGTGTTGCTTGAGTTTGGGGGTAATAGACTCATTGGGGTCATTTGGCGAAAAAGGAAAATGCATGCCATCCAAGAAAAATCATTTCATTAACCACTATCAAATTTACTTTGGAATAATCCATGCTTCAGATGTGTCTAGTTTTAAGATTATTTTAAGTGTTCAGGGTGGCCTATTATCAGGTTTTAGCCAGAATGTTTCACCATCTGTGCATCTGATGACATAGGATATATATATTAAAACATATATGTATGTCCACTTGTCACTTCAATACTGTTAAAGTATGGATTGAAGGAAGCAAAAGGTGGTCACAAGTGTAGCTGTTACCTTGTAAATTTTTTGATGGCTTATTGTTTTTAAATCTGCTTTCAAACACAAGGATGACCTTTTTTTATTTACCTACGAAAGCAGAGGCAAAGATAATATCCTTGATACTCCTTTTGGTCACTTACCATATTCACGTGTGCTATTAAGTGAAATGATGACCTTTTTTCCTGTGAAAACAGAGACAAACATGAATTGGAGTTGGACTTCAAGAGATACTGGGAAGAGTTCCGGTCATCTAGCTTGGAAAAGGTTCTTGCTTGTCAATATGTTTTGTTTACTTATACTTTTGCTACTCTTCTATGTACCATCTTTCTAGCCTTACTTGAACTGAAATCATTAATGGATTTTTCTTCATCCGTGCAGGAGAAAGAAGCGGCCTTGAATTTGACTGTAGATGTTTTTTGTAGATTAGTGAAGCAGCATACTAATGTAGCTCAGTTACTTACCATGTATGCACAAAGTTCTTCCTTAATCTAATTTTCTGTAACTCAGCATTCTTTAATGCAATCTTATTGTTCTATAAGATGGTCACTGCTGTATGCTAGTTTCACATTGTAATAGAGTTATAGGTTAATTACAGAATTTTTTCATAAAAAAGAAAGATTTGATTGTTGATTAATAATTAGCTGTGACATATGGGCATGTTTCATGTGTAACCAATGGTATTTGGTGCCTTTTGTTTTTGGTAAGTCGCAGTATTTGGTGCTACTGTTGCCAACACCGTTATGTTATAAGAACATTGATACTCTTATGGATTTATGCTCTTTAAACACTTAAAGTTTAACTTTTTATTTTTTGAATTTTAAAATATTTGTTTTTGTTTTGTTTGTTTCTTCTTCTTCTTCTCTCTCTCTCTCTCTCTCGCATAGATGGGTGGCATCCCCTTGTGTAATTTGAACTCATTTTCAATTAATGTTTGGGAGATATTTTTTGTTGTTGTTATAGGGTGAGTGAGTCTCCTTTCATCATATATTTTCTTTTATCAGATCCAGTCATGGTACTCATGTAGTGTCCAGTATGAAGTTTCTTAGTTTAGATGGTTGATCTCTTACGTACCTTCACCAGTAAAACTATATTTCCTTGAACTCACAATGGAGTATGGTTTAATTTTGGGGAATATAGTCCTTACTTTTGATAGTTCATGTGAAAAGTGCCTCTTATTGCTTGTTTTCAAGTAATTGAACAGCTGTGGGGCTTCCTGTAGTGATTGTTTGGAGTGTTTTTGATTTTTAGCTTGTTGACTGACTTCAAAAGTTTGGATGAATCACAGGTTAGTTGAAACACACATTTTCTCTTTTGTTGTGGGAAGAGCATTTGTAACAGATATTGAGAAGTTGAAAATCAGCAGCAAAACAAGGTCTTTGGATGTAGTTAAAGTGTTAAAGTTTTTTTCAGAAATCACAAAGGTTTGCATCCCATATGTCTGTGTTTGAATGTAGATTATTTTTCTCAATTATTGGTTGTTGGAACTCATATTTTGCATATTTCTGTACAGGATGGTATCAGTCCTGGTTCAAATTTGTTATTTGCGATTGAGATCCTTGTATCTGGGGTATATTTCTTTAATCTTTAGTAGATCAAGGGAATTATTATTTCCAAGGTTTTACTTTTTGTTTGTTTGATGTGTTATGTATCTGGGATTGTTTTTGTATACATTTTGTGTACTAGGGTCACCCCTTTGTGCTTTTTAATGAATTGAATTACTTATCAATATTTATATATATAGTTTGAACCATTCTTCATGTTCTGTCTTGTTAGATATTGTAGTCTGTAATGATTTTCTCTTAGTCCTTAAAATTGATCAGTATGCAATGATTAGCTGAACCTAGTGGGATTAGTTTTCTGTAACTATGATTACTGTACTGCGAATGCAATGCTACATTGTACGGTCCATGAGGTGGCTTAAAATTGGTTTGTGAAATTCAGAGATGTGCATGTGACTATGCTTTCCTACATCATGTCTATGCCATTAACTTTTAGTGAAATTTTCATCATTGCAGCCTGTTGATAAGCAGTCTCTCCTTGATTCGGGCATATTATGCTGTCTCATTCATATTCTCAATGCCCTTCTGGATCCTTACCAGACCAGTCAAAGGCAAAATGCTAATGATCATGAAGAAGTATTGCTAGCAGGAAAAGATTATGACGGTGATGTTGGGCAAGTCCGCCGGCTTGAGGTCTCTCTCCATACACTCCATGTATATGTACATATATGCACACGTACACGTACACGTACACATACATTACACATGCACATATATGTATATATGTGTAAATTTTCCTTAAAGAAACTACCATGTCATTGGTACATTGAAGATCATGATTGAACATCCCATGCATCTCTTTAAATTAATGAAGTTTAGAAAAAAATCAGATCATGACGACAAGTTTAAACTTTTCATCTAAGCTTCTGATTTTATGACTACGTCTGTTAAGGTTTGGACCATTGATCAAGTTTTATACACTTTAACTAATTATATTAGAATCACCATTCTGTGAATCAGGCATGATTGGCACCTCACTTGTTTGATGGCATTCATGTTTGTGCAATTGATATGTGAGAAAAAAATGTTAAAATAAGTCGCATTTAATACCTACTTTTGAGCAATCACTTGGGCATATTATGTCATTCTGCTTAGCCATAGGTGTTTCTAAAGTGAGCAGGTGCATGGGTAAACTCATTAGCATTCCAGGACTTGGTCTTTCCTAAGTAAAGTACTTGCATGAGCTATATCCCCTCTTTATCCTTAATAGATGATTTGGTACCCATGCTAATATCTGTTTCTTTCTAAAAAATTAAGTAGCAGAAAAATGCGCCTTTAATTAATCTGGGGATGCACAATGCTTTGTACCACCAATTTATTTCACTATTTTGTTTCTATGTGCATTTAGTGTGCAGTGATTTGTTTCCTTAAGTCTTTTAGCATGGGTAGAATCAAATCGCTTACTTAAATTTTTGCCAATTACTAGATCAAGTGAAAAAAAATGGGAAACTTCAATTGGTGAGATATTGCATTTGAAAATTATAACTAAGGAGTTAAAGTTATTACTTTTTATAACTTAGTACTTGAGTTGATTTGTGACTAAAATCACTTAGCCAGGAATCCTTGCTGAAAATATGAAGTTTTTTTTTTTTTTTTTTTCCTTCTAAACTATTACATTCTTTGCTTTGATTATCAAACTTTTGATTCTTCTTTTAACTTTTACTTAATAGTTGGGTGTATCTCTAGAATACTTCCTGTATACTTGGGTTATGCCTTTTGTGCTTTTTTAATAAATTGCGATTACTTATAAAAAAAAAATGTTGGATTAATACTTTTTTTGAGTTTGAGTTGTATTAACATCTTTGTACTGGCTCATGGCTAAAACCTGCTTGCGTGTTATTACTTGGTCCTTTTGCAACTGTCTTTAGTCCAAACCTATTAAGCATGAACTTTGGTAACTGCTGAATAACTAGGACCTTGCCAAAGGTAGCGACCATGCACCTTGATTCTTTTATATTTAATTTGGGTTTAAGTCTTGCTGTATTAGTCATGATGTTTATCCATGTAAAACTTGTAATGGTAAATTTGTTACACAATTTTACTAATCCTTATTCATGCAGGTAGAGGGAAGTGTTGTGCATATTATGAAAGCATTGGCAAGCCATCCTTCAGCAGCACAGAGTTTGATTGAAGATGATTCACTTCAGTTGCTCTTTCAGGTGGTTGCCAATGGGTCTTTGATAGTCTTTGCTCGATACAAGGAAGGTCTTATTCCTCTGCACAGCATACAGCTTCATAGACATGCTATGCAGGTAAATGAACAGCATGTGTCCTGCTATATGTTTAGTATCAGCTTCATAGAAGGATTATTGACACCTAGAATTTCGAATAATCTAATGACCTGATAGTTGAAATATATTATTGTTGATTTTCGCTTATTTAACAGATACTTGGTCTTCTTCTGGTCAATGACAATGGAAGCACAGCCAAATATATTCGCAAGCATCATCTGGTATGCCATTATTGTTAATATTCTTAATGGCATTTATAGGAGTGAAAAGTTTTGTGGGACTCAAGTGAACTTGTCTCTTTAGTTCATGTGAATTTGTATTTAGCAGATTGTTTTGAAGCTCATAATTGTTTCTTTTTGGAAGGCATTGAGTTACATTTTTGGATGTACTCTCATTACACTAATAGCAAATTTTCGAAAATAAAGAAACTTTTCTATTGTTATTCTAGTGTATCCTCTGTTAGTGTTTTTCTAAATTTTGTTGTTTGTGACTTTTTCTGAATGCAATGTGTGCCTCATACACTATCCACACAATGGAATTCTGACACTTTTTCTTAGCTTCTTTCAACCAGGAATTTAGTTATTTGCCTGATTTATATTTCTGATTATTTGATAGGAATCTTTTCATCTTTATGAACTATGTCAGCTGCTCATATGCTGTTCCCATGTGCAGATAAAAGTTCTTTTAATGGCTGTTAAAGATTTCAATCCTGACAGTGGCGATTCTGCCTATACTATGGGCATTGTGGACTTGTTACTTGAATGTGTGGAATTGTCATATAAACCTGGTAATTGACACATTGTGTATCCTTTATGGCTTGCATAAGATCAATTCATAAGGATTCTGATAATATATCGATGGTACTTTGGCCTTAGAATCTGACCTATTGTCTTTTGGGTTGTTTGGTATAATATAATTTTTACAGCTATAACTTTGTGTGGTGTTCTGTGTTGGTGCTGATTTGATTCAATTTGATTTGTAGAGGCTGGTGGTGTCAGGCTCAGAGAGGATATACATAATGCCCATGGTTATCAGTTCCTTGTTCAGTTTGCCTTAACTCTTTCCCGAATGCCGGAAAGTCTGGGCTTTCAGTCCATTTATTCCCAGTCTTCTGACCAAAATTGTGCTTCAGATGGTTCCATTGCATTGTATCAAGTAGAAAGACTGGGTTCCACTGGAAAAGAGGACCCCTTGCCCCAACGTCTTTCACTCACACTGTCTAGGTTGCTTGATGTTCTTGTTAATTTAGCTCAAACTGGTCCAATGGAACGTACAGGATATTCTGGAGGCAAAGGTTTGAAGTCTTCTCATTCTAAGACTGGTGGCCATAGCAGAAGTCGTACGTTATCTTCTGACCGCATAGCTGATGAAGTTTGGGACAAGGACAATAATAAAGTTAAAGACCTTGAAGCTGTCCAGATGTTGCAAGACATTTTCCTCAAAGCAGACAGCAGGGAATTGCAGGAAGAAGTGTTAAATAGAATGTTTAAAATATTCTCAAGTGATCTTGAAAACTACAAGCTCTGTCAGCAGTTACGTACTGTTCCACTTTTTATCCTAAATATGGCTGGTTTTCCCCCATCTTTCCAAGAGATAATCTTGAAAATTCTTGAATATGCTGTGACTGTTGTGAATTGCGTTCCTGAGCAAGAACTACTTTCACTTTGCTGCTTATTACAGCAACCAATAACTTCAGAATTGAAGCACACCATACTTGCCTTTTTTGTAAAGCTCTTATCCTTTGACCAACAGTACAAAAAAGTCTTGCGAGAAGTTGGTGTACTGGAAGTTCTGTTAGACGATTTGAAGCAGCATAAGTATCTCTTGGGTCCAGACCAACATAATGGTGACCTTAATCAATTGGAGAGAAAATCCAGCTCAAGCAGCTACAAGAAACATTTGGATAATAAGGATGTCATTATTACTTCACCCAAGCTAATGGATTTGGGTTCTGGGAAGTATCCTATTTTTGAAGTTGAGGGTACAGTTTCTGTTGCATGGGATTGTATGGTCTCTTTATTAAAGAGAGCTGAAGCCAATCAAGCATCATTCCGTTCAGCTAATGGTGTAACAACTGTTCTCCCTTTTCTGGTTTCTAATACACATCGCCCAGGAGTTCTGCGGATATTGTCATGTTTGATCATTGAAGATGTAACACAGGTTCGTGACCATCTTGATTTTACACTGTTTGACAGGTTCAAATTTGCGTAGATTTACTTGTAAGAGTTATAGGTATTTACCCATGAAATTCTTTGTTTATTCATGTATATTGTTTTTTTTCCAATGAATGTGGTAGCCTCAAGAGAAGGTTCAAATAATACAATGTTGACTGTTGTAGCGATCTCTCATTCTCATGTAAATTATAAGTCACATGGCTGTGCTGTTATTTTGTGTTCAATATCATCAAAATTTTACTAAGTTCTCATTTTTACCAGGCTCATCCTGAAGAATTAGGTGCAATTGTTGAAGTTCTAAAAAGTGGAATGGTCACCAATGTTTCGGGATCTCAATACAGTTTTCATAATGATGCAAAATGTGACACTATGGGAGCCTTGTGGCGCATTCTGGGAGTAAATAATTCTGCTCAGAGGGTCTTTGGCGAAGCGACTGGGTTTTCTCTTTTGCTTACCACACTCCACAGTTTCCAAAGTGATGGAGAGCACACAGATCAATCTGCTTTAGAGGTTTACATCAAGGTTTTTACATACTTACTGCGGGTTATGACGGCTGGAGTTTGTGATAATACTGTTAATAGAACAAAGTTGCATACAATTATATCATCCCAAACTTTCTTTGATCTTCTATCTGAGTCTGGCTTACTTTGTGTGGAGTGTGAAAAGCAAGTCATACAGTTGTTGATGGAACTTGCTCTTGAAATTGTGCTTCCACCATTCCTGGCATCAGAGAATGCTACATCATCTGATATTCTTGAAAACGAGTCATCTAGCTTTCTTTTAATGACTCCATCTGGTTCATTTCATCCTGATAAAGAAAGAGTCTATAATGCTGGTGCTGTTAGAGTTCTTATCCGTTCATTGTTGCTCTTTACTCCCAAGGTGCAGCTAGAAGTGCTAAGCCTCATTGAGAGGCTAGCTCATGCTGGCTCCTTCAATCAGGAAACCCTTACCTCCGTAGGTGAGAAATAGTTCATTTTGTGATTTTTTTTGCTGTTTTGTTTACCTTGAACAGTGACCAGTGTTCTTATTGTTTGCTTGTCTAATGTATTTAGGTTGTATCGAACTTTTACTGGAGACAATTTACCCCTTTCTTTTGGGCTCCTCTCCATTGCTCTCTTATGCTTTGAAGATTGTGGAAGTTCTTGGGGCATATAGGTAAGAATTGTGGTCATGTTGAGACGTTATTTTATCTGCCTGTCCCAATTTGCATTATTTGTCCTTATTTTTGAATAACAAGGTTTGTACTTTTGGTGATAGATTATCTGTATCAGAACTTCGAATGCTTATTAGATATGTTCTACAACTGAGACTGAAGAATTCTGGTCATGTTCTTGTTGACATGATGGAGAAATTGATTCTCATGGAAGACATGACCTCGGAAAATGTTTCTCTGGCACCATTTGTGGAGATGGACATGAGCAAGAATGGCCATGCTTCTGTTCAGGTTTCTCTTGGAGAAAGATCATGGCCGCCAGCTGCTGGTTATTCATTTGTTTGTTGGTTTCAATTTCGAAATTTCTTGAAACCACAAGTAAAGGACACAGAACCTTCCAGAAGTGGCTCTTCTAAGAGGAGGACAGGCTCTACAACACATCAACTTGAGCGGCATATTCTCCGGATATTTTCTGTTGGTGCAGCTAATAATGAAAGCACATTCTATGCTGAGCTTTATCTTCACGAGGATGGTGTTCTAACCCTTGCAACAAGCAATTCTTGCTCCTTGTCATTTTCTGGATTGGAACTTGAGGAAGGCAGGTGGCATCACCTTGCAGTTGTTCATAACAAACCAAATGCTCTTGCTGGGCTATTCCAAGCTAGTGTTGCTTATGTGTATCTTAATGGAAAGATGAGGCACACAGGAAAACTAGGATACTCTCCATCACCAGTTGGAAAACCTTTGCAAGTAACCATTGGGACTCCGGCTACTTGTGCAAGAGTTAGCGACTTGACCTGGAAACTCCGCTCGTGCTATCTTTTTGAGGAGGTGCTCACACCAGGTTCTATTTGTTTCATGTACATTCTTGGTAGAGGATATAGAGGGCTCTTCCAAGACACAGATCTTCTGCAGTTTGTCCCGAACCAGGCTTGTGGGGGTGGTAGCATGGCAATCTTAGATTCTTTAGAGGCTGACTTGACTTTGTCTTCTAACATACAGAGGCTTGACAGTACTAGCAAGCAAGGAGAGTCCAAAGCAGATGGCAGTGGGATTGTTTGGGATTTGGAGAGAATAGGAAACCTCTCTTTACAGCTCTCTGGGAAGAAACTTATATTTGCATTTGATGGGACATGTACTGAATCTTTTCGAGCATCAGGAACTATGTCAATGCTGAATCTAGTTGATCCTATGTCAGCAGCTGCTTCTCCTATTGGGGGTATGTGACCTATCCAATTCACTCTTCACATCAAATTGTGGGCATCAAAGTTATGGAATGCAAGTGGAGTCTGATTTGTGTTTGAAATTTCTTTTCTTTGTTCTCTTCATTTTTTATCTTGTTTCTGATTATGTAGGTATACCGCGGTTTGGACGTTTTCATGGGGATATCTATGTCTGTAGTCAATGTGTGATTGGCGATACCATCTGCCCAGTTGGTGGGATGACTGTTATCCTTGCCCTTATTGAAGCTGCTGAAACTAGGGATATGCTGCACATGGCCCTTACGTTACTTGCCTGTACACTTCATCAGAATCCTCAAAATGTTAGAGACATGCAGACATACAGGGGATACCATTTGCTTTCTCTCTTTCTACGTCGCAGAATGTCATTATTCGACATGCAATCTCTTGAGATCTTTTTCCAGATTGCTGCATGTGAAGCTTCATTTTCTGAACCAAAGAAGTTGGAGAATACTCGAACTACATTGTCACCTGCTGCAACTGTTCAGGAAAGTAGTTTTGAGGATCTTAATTTGTCGAAGTTCCGTGATGAATTTTCTTCGGTCGGATCTCATGGAGATATGGATGATTTTTCTGCACAGAAAGATTCATTTAGTCATATTTCAGAGCTAGAAAATGCTGATATGCCTGCTGAAACTTCAAATTGCATTGTCTTATCAAATGCAGATATGGTTGAGCATGTCCTGTTGGATTGGACATTGTGGGTAACAGCCTCAGTTTCAATTCAAATTGCACTGCTGGGATTTCTTGAGCATCTGGTGTCCATGCATTGGTACAGAAACCATAATCTTACAGTCCTGCGTCGAATAAACCTTGTTCAACATTTACTTGTGACTCTGCAGCGGGGTGATGTTGAAGTTCCTGTTTTGGAAAAGTTGGTTGTATTGCTTGGGGTCATTTTAGAAGATGGGTTTCTTGCTTCTGAACTGGAACATGTGGTTAGGTTTGTGATTATGACATTTGATCCACCTGAACTGATACCACGGCGTCCAATCATGCGAGAGTCGATGGGGAAGCATGTCATTGTGAGAAATATAGTGCTGGAAATGCTTATTGATCTACTGGTAACCATTAAATCAGAAGAGTTGCTTGAGCGGTGGCATAAGATTGTTTCATCCAAACTAATTACATATTTTCTTGACGAAGCTGTTCACCCTACTAGTATGAGATGGATCATGACTCTTCTTGGTGTCTGTCTTACTTCTTCTCCTACCTTTTCTCTAAAATTTCGGACAAATGGTGGTTATCAAGGTTTGGCACGAGTGCTCCCAAGTTTCTATGATTCCCCAGATATATATTACATTTTGTTTTGTCTGATATTTGGAAAGCCAGTTTATCCAAGATTACCGGAAGTCCGCATGCTAGACTTTCATGCCCTTGTGCCAAGTGATGGAAGTCGTGTGGAATTGAAATTTGTGGAACTGTTGGAATCTGTGATTGCTATGGCAAAATCTACGTTTGATAGGTTGAGCATGCAGTCAATGCTTGCCCACCAAACTGGTAATCTTTCCCAGGTTGGTGCTGGCCTTGTGGAGGAAAATGCAGACATGACTGGAGAGCTGCAGGGTGAAGCACTGATGCATAAGACATATGCAGCACGCTTAATGGGCGGGGAAGCATCAGCCCCTGCAGCAGCAACTTCAGTCCTGAGATTCATGGTTGATCTGGCAAAAATGTGCCCTCCTTTTTGTTCTCTTTGCAGACGGGTGGAAATTCTTGAAAGCTGCATTGACCTTTATTTTTCATGTGTTAGGTTAGACATGAAGTTATTTCTTGTTTTTTATTTTTATTTTTCATTACTTTTGGCAAATATTTTTTAAACCTACGAATATTTGTTGACTTATTTCCAAGTTGTTATGGGATGTCTAATCTTTATTTCCTGACTCAAATAAACTGTTTCTTTGTTTTTTGGAACTGACTATTTTGTGTCTTAATAGGTCTGCATATGCAGTAAAGATGGCTAAAGAACTCTCTGTAAGGACAGAAGATAAAAACTTGAATGATTGTGATGATTCTAGTAGCTCGCAGAATTCTAGCATGCCTCATGAACAGGAGCAATCCGTCAAAACTTCCATTAGCCTTGGAAGCTTCCCTCAAGGGCAGGTAAGTACAAGTTCTGAAGATATGGCTCTACCGCCAAACTATATGGCCAGTGATAAAGCAGAGATCATTGCTTCCGTGACCCAGCAGGAATTGAACAAATCAGTCCAAGAAGATGCCCAAGCTGCTCAGAGCTTAGATGGGGATAATGTTGAGCAGGTGTCTGCCACCTCTAGCACAAATGGATTTAGCTTCCGTGATGTTAAAGTCACTCTTGATCCCATTCAACCACCAGATTCTCAGAGTTCTGCGTCTCTTACCATGCTTGATTCTCCCATTTTATCAGAGAAATCTAATTCTAGACTACCACTCACACCCTCTTCATCTCCAGTTATTGCCTTGACATCTTGGCTGGGAAGTGCAAGCCATAACGAATCCAGGGCTGCCTTAGTTGCCACTCCTTCCATGGAGTCTTCTGTGTCTGCTAGTGAGTTTGATCCATCTTCAGACTTTAAGTCCAGTTCTCAAGGACCATCTAGTTCCAATACCTTCTTTTCTGTCAGTCCAAAGCTTCTTCTTGAAATTGATGATTCTGGCTATGGTGGTGGTCCTTGTTCTGCTGGAGCAACAGCGGTTTTAGATTTCATGGCAGAAGTTCTTTCTGACATTGTGACAGAACAAACGAAAGTATCACAGGTTATAGAAAACATCTTGGAAAGTGTTCCTCTATATATTGATGCAGATTCTGTGCTAGTTTTCCAGGGTTTGTGCCTTAGTAGACTGATGAACTTCCTTGAAAGGCGTCTCCTGCGTGATGATGAGGAAAATCAGAAAAAGCTGGACAAGGGTCGCTGGTCCTTGAACTTAGATGCAGTGTGCTGGATGATAGTAGATCGTGTGTATATGGGTGCTTTTCCTCACCCTGCTGGTATACTGAAAACTCTTGAGTTCTTATTATCTATGTTGCAATTGGCAAACAAAGATGGACAAATTGAAGAAGTTACTCCAACTGGAAAGGGCCTTTTATCGATTGGAAGAGGAAGCAGACAACTTGATGCTTATATTCATTCAATTCTTAAAAATACAAATCGTATGATATTGCATTGTTTCCTTCCATCATTCTTGATCACTATTGGAGAAGATGATCTTCTGTCATGCTTAGGTTTTCTCATTGAACCTAAGAAGAGATCGTCCTCATACTTTTCAGAAGATGATTCAGGAACTGATATCTGCACGGTCTTACAGTTGCTAGTTGCTCATAGACGAATTATATTCTGTCCCAGTAATATCGATACTGATCTAAATTGCTGTCTTTGTGTGAATTTAATATCTCTTCTATGTGATCAAAGGCGAAATGTCCAGAATTTGGCCGTTGATGTTATCAAGTATCTACTGGTGCATCGAAGGGCTGCACTAGAAGACCTGCTTGTCTCTAAACCAAACCAAGGACAGCACCTGGATGTACTACATGATGGGTTTGACAAATTATTGACTGGGAGTTTACCTGCCTTTTTTGAGTGGCTTCAGAGTAGTGAACCTATTGTGAATAAAGTACTGGAGCAGTGTGCTGTAATTATGTGGAGGCAGTATATTGCTGGATCAGCAAAATTTCCTGGAGTGAGAATAAAGGGCATGGAAGGTCGTCGTAAGAGGGAGATGGGAAGAAGACTACGGGAATCTTCTAAATTAGACCTAAAACATTGGGAACAGGTAAACGAGCGGAGGTATGCACTGGAATTGGTTCGAGATGCAATGTCTACTGAGCTGAGAGTTGTCCGTCAAGATAAATATGGGTGGGTTCTTCATGCTGAGAGTGAGTGGCAAACCCTTCTCCAACAACTTATACATGAACGTGGAATATTCCCAATGCGTAAATCCTCAATGACTGAAGAGCCTGAATGGGAGCTTTGTCCCATTGAGGGTCCATATAGAATGCGCAAAAAGCTTGAGCGCTGCAAATTAAAAATTGATACCATCCAAAATGTTCTTGATGGGCAGTTTGAAGTAGGGGAAGCTGAGCTGTCCAAAGCAAAAAATGAGAATGGGCCTATTGCTTCCGATACTGATTCTGAATCAATTTTTGCTCTTCTGACTGATACTGCGAAACAAAATGGTGTTGATGGCGAGCTCTATGATCAATCATTTTTTAAAGAATTGGATGATGTTAAAGATGAAGGTTCTGTTAGGAATGGATGGAATGATGACAGAGCTAGTAGTACAAATGAAACAAGCCTTCATTCTGCCCTAGAGTCTGGTGTGAAGTCTAGTTCAGTGTCTGTCCCAATGGCAGAGAGCATAAATGAAAGATCCGAACTAGGATCTCCAAGGCAATCTTCTTCTGGGAGAATAGATGACATCAAAGTTACAGAGGATAAACCAGATAAGGAACTAAATGATAATGGAGAATACTTAATCAGACCTTATCTGGAACCTCTTGAAAAGATAAGATTCAGATATAATTGTGAACGGGTTGTAGGTCTTGACAAACATGATGGTATATTTCTGATAGGAGAACTCTGTTTGTATGTAATTGAGAATTTTTATATTGATGACTCTGGGTGCATTTGTGAGAAGGAATGCGAAGATGAACTATCTGTTATTGATCAAGCTTTGGGTGTAAAGAAGGACGCTATCAGCAGTATGGATTTCCAGTCCAAATCATCATCATCTTGGGGCACAACAGTTAAGTCATTGGTTGGAGGAAGGGCATGGGCGTATAATGGTGGTGCATGGGGAAAGGAGAAAGTATGTACTAGTAGTAATCTACCTCACCCTTGGCGTATGTGGAAGCTTAATAGTGTTCATGAGCTTTTGAAGCGTGATTACCAGCTGCGTCCTGTTGCTATTGAGATATTTAGCATGGATGGATGCAATGATTTGCTGGTGTTCCACAAAAGAGAGCGAGAAGAAGTTTTCAAAAATCTAGTTGCCATGAATCTGCCTCGAAACAGCATGTAAGAATCATACTCCCTATGGGCTCCTTTGTTTTTATCTTGTCCATCTTGTTTTTGTTATATGGTAGCTTTGTGTTTTTGCATATTTGCCAAAAATCTGTCAGTTATTATTATTTTATTTACACGTGCACCAAATGGATCTTGAATCCATGAGTCACCTTCACCTTGTTCTTGAGAGAGAGTGCCGTTTGAGTTAGAGGTCATTGGCTCTGCCAGCCATTAATATTCCTACATACGGTCAAATAATTGAAAATTGGCTCCTTTGACTTGCATTTAGATATGCTTTTGCTAGTATAATACTTTTATTAATGTCTAAAGAAATTGTGCTTAACCTGTTCTGTGTAAATGCCTGCTCTTCAATTGCTATTATCTTTTGTAAATGTATAGCATTCAAACTTAGTGACACATAATATTTTGGTTATGTATTTCTGTATGCAACACTCAATACCATATGCAATATATTGGTGTCACAGTGTTAATTAATGATGTGGGCTATTATATTGGCTTCCTGGCAAGAGTTAATTGGGTGAGGTTACCTCGAGTCCTGCTCTTCGTATAGTTCTTGTAGGCTCTCATGTTTATATTTTATTTGCACCATTGCAGCGACACTGAGTTAAGAACCTTCCACGCTTATATCAAACCATCATATTAATGAGGAATCTTGAAAGTTGAAATTGGACAGTTTAAAGCTTAATAGTGGTAGGTGTTAGAATACACGTCACTTGAAAAGATTGATGTGAATGTAATGATAGTGGAACATTATTTACTCTGAGTCTTTATGCATATGATTTAGTAGACTACAGTACAAAATATAAAGGGGAAAATTCACTTTACCCTCCTGAAGTTTCAGGAGTTTTTCAATTTGAACCCCAAAGTTTCAAAATTGGCAATTTACCTCCCTGAAGTTTCAAAAAGTTTCAATTTAAACCCCCTGTTAATATTTTTCTTCTAATTGGATGGAGATTAAAAAAAAAAAGCCTGAGGGTAATTACGTAATTTCATAGATTTTCGTCCAATTTGATGAAAATTAGTAATAGAAGGTTTAAATTGAAATTTTTTGAAACATTAGGGGGGGTACATTGCCAATTTTTAAACTTCGGGGTTCAAATTGAAAAACCCCTGAAACTTCAGATTGGTAAAATAAAAAGCACCACAAGAATTTGTTAGGTACCGTTAGATCACTCTATGAGGTAGTTGGACCACTTAGAAATCTGAATAGATGGATTTGTTTTAAAACATATAAAATCTCCTACATACTCTCCTAAAATAAGAGTGACGAAGGTTAGTAAATGGGATAATTGCAGGGATGGAGATAAGATACAGTTGAAAGATTTTGCGGGATGACTTTATAAACATAAAGGTGCCCTGACATGTGATTTCATTAAAAAATGTGGTGACTGAGAATATGTTGTACTTATAAAGGGAGAGAGAGGTATTTTAGTCTCAAACTTGAAGGAAGAAAATACCCCGGAGGGTGGGGGGCGGGGGATTCCACTTTGTGCAAAGATCATTGGCTGGGGATGTATTGTCTTTGTCAAATATTTTTATTATAGCTTCTTAACTATTTAATTTATCAAATATATATATATGTATTTTATTATGGCCCATATCAAGAAAAACTGAAACATGACATCTTAGTGCTACCGTTATCTGTTGAAACACTGTTTGATTGAAGGAAAGGAATTCCTAATTATGTGATGGAAACAATTTTTTTGTTGGATGAAAACATAATTTAGTACAATACAAACTAATATGACAGGTTTCAGGCGTTGTCCCATTTGTGCTTGATGTGTACAAAAGAAGCCCCTAGCCAATAGAAAGTAGAAACAACTCATATTCACTAATTTAGAATAGCTATGGTTCAGGAAGGACGTAGGAAGAATCGATCTGTTGGGATGAAACACAACCAGAACATGTCTAAGGAGCACCTTCTTGATTATACGCGCGACTGTTCCTACTGTTGATTTTGTCCAGATGCTCAACATATGACCATCCAAAACCACCGTACCTGTTCCAGAACCACCTGTTTCCAACTAATGACTATCACAGACCTTCACATGAAGCAGAAACCACAATCTAAAAGCAATAATCAACTACTTTCCTGGCCTTCTAGCATCCAAGTACCCTCTGGTGGGAAAATGGCCACTTCCAACCAAGTTTTAAGCCATAGGAAATCTTTCCTGAGCCCCAGTACAGCCAAAAAATGCTTCACCAAACGTAAGATGGACATGCAAATGTGCTTTATGATGTCACTTGACATCTGCCTACTTTCTGGTGATATCTGATCTTTAGTGTCAGATTACATGGACTACTCTAGCACATATGTCCATTGGAGCCTGAGTTTTATTAGGGCAGTCTAGGATTGGGAGCTTGAGTATCTAGTGGCATTCATCGACCTTTCCTTGACCTTTTATACTCATTGAAACCCTTCCGAGAGACATAAAATGTTGTGGTCTCCAGCCTGTAATCATAGGTTTAAAGTGAAGAGCTATTATTATACTTTACAGTCTGGTGAGTCTTCCATTTTTACTTGGAAGAGCATTTGGAAGGTGAAGGCTCCTCCTTGTATTGCTTTCTTCACTTGGATGGCGGCATTGGGCCCAATTCTGACTATTGATAACCTTAGGAGGCAGGGGTCTTACCCTTGTCAATTGGTGTTGTCTTTGCAAAAAGAGCGAGGAGAGACCGCAAACCACATTCTCATCCATTGTGAGTTTACAAGCAAGATATGGCATTTGGTTCTCATCTTATTCGGTGTCTTGTGGTCATGCCTAACAATATCGTTGAGCTACTTCCATGTTGACGTCGCAAGGGTGGGGACAATCCAAAGAGGCCTTATGGAAAGTCATCTCTTCTTTACTAATGTGGAGCACTTGGAGAGAAAGAAATCAACGTCTTTTTGAGGAATGCGAATCTAACGTGCTTCAACTAAAATCCTCCTTCTTGAGTGTGCCCTCTTAGATTGTGCAATAACTTTTGTTCCTAATTTCTCTCCCTTTAATTTTGGAGACCTTATAAACTTTCTAGATTTTCGACTCCAATAGAGTGGTTGCTTCTCTTGTGTACTTTTCATGTACGTGAGCTTTTCTTTCTAATAAATTATTATTCATAAAAAAATAACCCTCATTCCTGTAACAGTACTGTGCTTTTAAACATATAGTGATGCAATCCAAATGAAGAGGTAAATCTGCTTGAGTTTATGGATTGCAGTTTCCATGTACTGCAATAAGAGCAGATCTGTTTGAGTATTTCTTGGGTTTCTGCTAAGCTGTAACAGCCTGTTATACTTTTTCTTTCTTTTTGTATATCTGGCACTTGTCTTTGGTGATTTTATTATATGATTCTTGAGTTAATTGTACTTTGATGCTTATCATGCATCGTTTCTTCTACATCTATCTTCTGGATCCTTCGACCAGGGTTGTGATCTTTCTAATTCTCTCCCTTGACTGTCAGGTTGGACACAACCATTTCAGGATCAACAAAACAAGAAAGCAATGAGGGTAGCCGTCTTTTTAAAATAGTGGCTAAATCCTTTTCAAAAAGGTGGCAAAATGGAGAAATAAGCAATTTTCAGTACCTTATGCATCTCAACACGTTGGCGGGACGTGGATACAGTGATCTTACCCAATATCCAGTGTTTCCATGGGTTCTTGCAGATTATGAGAGTGAAAATCTAGACTTGTCAGATCGAAAAACATTTCGTAGGCTTGAAAAACCCATGGGGTGTCAGACACCTGAAGGGGAAGAGGAATTTAAGAAGAGGTCAGCTTATGATTTCATTCATTTTTTGGATTTTCTTTTTAAATTAATACTTCTTAAAATATTTTTTTTGCCAAGTTCTTTGCTTTATGGATAATTTTATTTTCTGCAGCGAATACCAGTAGCATTTTTTCCAACCTCTTATGTGTGTGTGTGTGTTTCATCCTGTTATTTTTATGGATTTTTTTTTTTTTTTTTTTCCTGAGAAATTTTCTTCTGCTATGCTAGATATGAGAGCTGGGATGATCCAGAGGTCCCAAAATTTCACTATGGTTCTCATTATTCAAGTGCTGGAATTGTCCTCTTCTATCTTCTACGCTTGCCACCTTTCAGTTCAGAGAATCAAAAACTTCAGGGTGGCCAGTTTGACCATGCTGATCGTCTTTTCAATAGTGTTAGAGATACTTGGTTAAGTGCAGCTGGGAAGGGCAATACATCAGATGTGAAGGAACTGATTCCAGAATTTTTCTACATGCCAGAGTTCCTGGAAAATCAATTCAATCTTGACTTGGGAGAGAAACAATCTGGAGAAAAGGTTGCAATTTTCAATAAATCATTGACTTCTATTATTGTTATTTGTTTAATTATCTGCTGATTGATAGTTGATCCACAATCTTCTTCGAGGGCCAAAAAATTGCATATTTTATTTGTTTCATGTATAAGTTTGACAGGAACTTAATCATTCATAGACTTTGTGGGGTTATGGGCCCTGTAGCCCGCAGAATGTTGCTGATTCAAAGAATGTTTTCCATTCTATTTTTTCCTTCGTTTAAAGTTCTGCTAATGATATGATCATTCTGGTGTTCTTATTGGGTTTTTATTATTATTTTTTAGGTTGGTGATGTTGTCTTGCCTCCATGGGCCAAAGGCAGTGTAAGAGAGTTTATAAGGAAGCACAGGGAAGCGCTGGAATCTGATTATGTTTCAGAAAATCTGAATCATTGGATAGATCTCATCTTTGGATATAAACAGAGAGGGAAGGTGGGTGTCCAGATTCATTACCATTCATATTGTTGTTCAATTCAGAGCTTATTTGTTTTTTATGGGTTTTAGCCCATTGTGAACCGCGCTGCAAATTTTCAAGTTATTAAATTACTAATTATACTTATTTTAAATGCATTTGAGTATATGGGGAGGTCTGCTGTTCCATGGTTGTGTCATCCATTTCAGTTTTCCTTTTGTTCTGCTTCCAATTCTAAATTTACCTTGTATGATTGACAGGCAGCTGAAGAAGCTGTGAATGTTTTCTATCATTACACATATGAAGGGAGTGTGGACATAGACTCTGTTACAGATCCTGCCATGAAAGCCTCCATTTTAGCACAAATCAATCACTTTGGGCAGACACCAAAGCAGCTATTCCTCAAACCTCATGTGAAAAGGCGGGTTGACAGAAAGCTTCCTCCGCATCCACTCAAGCATTCGGCACATCTTGTTGCACATGAGATACGTAAGAGCTCATCATCCATTACTCAGATTGTTAATTTCCATGAGAAAATTCTTGTGGCTGGAACGAATAATTTGCTTAAACCAAGAACGTATACAAAATATGTTGCGTGGGGTTTTGCGGACCGTAGCTTGAGATTTATGAGCTATGATCAGGACAAACTTCTCTCTACGCACGAAAATCTTCATGGGGGCAACCAGATTCAGTGTGCTGGTGTTAGCCATGATGGTCAGATTCTGGTTACTGGGGCTGATGATGGGTTAGTTTCTGTATGGAGAATCAGTAAGTATGGGCCTCGTGTTTTACGACGCCTGCAGTTGGAGAAGGCACTTTGTGCCCACACAGGCACAATCACATGCCTTCATGTTAGCCAGCCTTACATGCTCATTGTGAGTGGATCAGATGACTGTACTGTTATCATTTGGGATCTCAGCTCCTTGGTTTTTGTTAGGCAGCTCTCTGAGTTCCCAGCGCCAGTCTCAGCAATATACGTAAATGATTTGACTGGGGAGATTGTGACAGCAGCTGGAATTCTGCTTGCAGTTTGGAGCATCAATGGGGACTGCCTTGCAGTGGTTACCACATCCCAACTGCCCTCAGACTCTATACGCTCAGTTACTAGTAGTACATTCTCTGATTGGCTAGACACAAACTGGTATGTGACTGGTCACCAGAGTGGGGCTGTTAAGGTGTGGCAAATGGTTCACTGCTCTACCCAAGAGGTTTCTCAAGGCAAGTCAACTAACCATGGGACAGGAGGGTTAAATCTGGGTGATAAGGTACCAGAATACAGGCTGGTCCTGCACAAGGTGCTGAAGTTCCATAAGCATCCAGTTACTGCACTTCATCTCACAACTGACCTGAAGCAGTTACTTAGTGGGGATTACAACGGCCATTTGCTGTCATGGACGCTGCCAGATGATAGTTTGAGAGCTTCATCTAATCAGGAGTGATGGTGGAAAATTAATGGTTGAGTGTGCTAACTTCAGTTGGAGAATCTGGAGTCCCCAGAATCCAAGAAGGGTTCTGGTAGTCCATCCTCAAGAAAATAATAGACCATATGCACAGTATATGGGAAATGAGAATACGGCAACAGGGCTGGCCTGGGATTGAAGCTGCAGACAGAGGATGGACAAGGGGGATGAATCTCTCACGAGCTTGTGACAAATGTTGAAAATATGTTAGGCATGAGGCCTTCAAGAACGTATATGTGCCTTTTAAAGCAAGCTTCTGATGAGAGCAAAAGGTGATGGGCATTGCTCTGCTCTTGTATTTTTGGGTGAATGGAGGGAGTATGCTTTCAACACTGCACCAAAGTATCATGTGTACTAGTTTTTTGATGTAAATAGATGGACTGACCAAATAGTGTATAATGAAACTGTATAGTGGAAAAGTGTGCCAGAATGGGATAGAGCTGTTAATTGGTTGAGTGATATGGGTGTGGGACTGTTAATTGGTTGGTTGAGTGATATCCTTTTGGCTTAAATTTCTTTTTGCATAATGCAATAGAGATCCAGGTGCCCATTTCTTGTTCTAAAATGTATCAAAGATCTCCGTGTGCGCGTGCTATTAGGATGTCTTTTTTTGTTCATTCAAAAGTTCCTCGGGTGTTTCTTCTTTACATGATATTAGAATAAGTAGGCTAGGATGGACAATGAAGATTACATAATCGGTCTGTAAATGTACAGCTGTTGTAAGTTGTCGAGGAGTGTAGATTCAGAGTACTTTACCAAATACGTGTTTGATTTTACATCCATGTAATGTCTACATTTGTTGTCAATGGTTGTTCCTTATTGCTTCCATTATGCCCGACTCCAATTAGCATCTGAATTTAGAGCTCATGCTTTTCAAGTTTAGACCTGGCATGAGGTACTGAAAACTCTTTCAAGTAACTACAAACACATAAGCAGTGACAAAAAGTCAACGGTTTTCAATTGGGTGCTATCATGCAACTTTGACCATCTAGGGAGAGAGCACTCCCAAAGAAAGAGCACACAAAAAAAATTTAGACAGGGCACAAAAGTAAACAATACAAAAATTAGTAATGGATGGTGTTAATTGCAAAATTTTGAAATATTAAAGGGGTACACTGTAAATTTTTAAACACTAAGGTTTAAATTGAAAAACACCTTAAATTTCAATGAGGTAAAGTGAATTTTTCCCAAAACATAAAAATGTTCTTAAAGTTTACGAACAACAAGATAAAGGCAAGATAAGTTTGGATGAATACATGAAGTTTGCAAGTATGTTGGAACTTCAATTATTCAGTTCAACCCTAACAGAAGAATCAAAGGATATTTCTAGGACCTCATGCCTAGGAGAGGTTGAATCGACATGTAAGTAATTATAACTTAATGTTTACTTAAGATCTAAACATGTTTATCTTGATGGTAAAAGGTCTTGGGGATCCACTGCATATAAAAAGAGAATTTTTTAAGTTTACCTTCTCAAACACACACATAGATCCCAACAAAAACCCTAAGTAAAAACAAGTAATGGGAGACTACTTAGTCAAAAAACAAGTCTTCTCCAACAACAAGAAGAAAACCTTGGATAAAAACAAGTACAAAGAGAAAATCCTAAGTAAAAACAAGTAACAGGAGACAATTCGGTCAAAAAACAAGTCACCCCCGAAAACAGGGAGAAAACCCTGAGTACAAACAAGTAACGGAAGACAACTCGGTCAAAAAATAAGTAACCACCCCGAGGCAAACTGGAGCAAATGTTATCTTGTCGAAGGATTTATAAGTCATGGTTAAAGATTATTTTGTAGGTTTAAAGCTTAGTTTGTCAAGCGGGACTCGAAGAAGGGACCCCCATATATGTCAAATAGTGTACCGGATATGTCAAAAAAGGGCCGGATATGTTACCCCCGAAAATGTCAAAAAGAGGGCCTTATATGTCACCCTTAGATGTTTTGAAGATAGGATCAGTTATAACCCTCAAATATGTTGAAGTCAATAACCGAGTGTAACCCTTGGGTGCCTTAAAGATAACGTCAGTTGTAGCTAAAGGTGTAAACGAGCCAAGTTTGAGCGAACTTTCCTTATTTGGGCTTGGCTTGTTTAAATTTTACTCGAGCTCGAGCTTAGAATAAGTCGAGCCGAGCTGAACTAGTTTGCGAGTTGGTTCTTATATTTAATTTTTATTAATTTAATTTTTTTATTATAAATTTAAACTTCAACTACTCTTAAACGGCTCAAGAAGTCAGCTTGCATATGAGCATTCACTTAGTTTGATTATCTGAGTATGGAGCCTGAGTCAATACAACAAGACATTTGATTTGAAAAAGAGAGGATATACATTCTTTTATAATAAAATGATGCTATTAAAAAAAAAATATCAATTTTTAATATTAATATGAGCAATTCGAGCCTTATACGAGCTGCTTACGAGTTTAGCTGAGTCGAGTCGAGCTTACTTTGTTTAATATTCAAGCCAGGATTCATGTTTATGAAACGCTTCATTTATTATTTGAGTCAAGCACGAGCTGAACTTATGCGAGCCTAGACCGAGTTCGTGAACGAGCGGCTTGCTCTCTAAACACCCCTAGTTGTAACCCTTGGATATGTTGAAGTCAATAAACGGGTGTAACCCCCGAGTGCTTTGAAGATAGGGTTAGTTGTAACCCTTGGATATATTGAAGTCAATAACCTAGTGTAGTCTCCGAATGTCTTGAAGATAGGCTCAGTTTTAAGCCTCGGTCAAAGAATAGGGTTGGGGGGATACTCCTGGGAATCAAAGCGATGCCATAAGCCAACGAAGATGAGAAGCTCCAGCTGCTGAGCTCAAAAGAGTCAATGTACAACTCTGAGGAAGACGTGAGTCTTGGACAAGATCAAACATCAATTCATCTTGGGACCATCAATAAAATTCCCATTACACCGAGTGCCTCAAATAAGGGAATTGGGGGATAATTGTTGAGAATAAATTTGCATTTCAAGGCCATCAGATTTTGAGACGGAGGGCAATGACAAGCCCACAAAGCTATTAATTAAATAGCAGGAGATAGAATCCAAATGAGGTTTTATTGGAATAATCTAGGTTAAGAAGTCATACTCAAAGTCTAAATTGGAGTAAGAACCCAAGTCCAATTATAGCTCTGATGACTCCCAAATCAACTCAAATAAGAACTAGTCGAAGTTGACGTCAACTTTTCAGCCTAAAAATAGGCTCCTCCTACACATGGTATCAATCTCAATACTCTCATAAGATCTTCTAATCTCTCACCCTCAAGAGCACTCAGGCTCAAGTAGATTGAATTGTTGAGTTTTGTGTATAGTTTACTCCTGTCCGTGGAATTAACTTGGGTATCGGAGTTTTTATGGCGCTTTTATTCTTTTATAGCAATTGTGAGAACGCAAATAAATATTGCGAATCTAAAAGGCCCCAGTGCAGTGCACACCGTGTCAAAAACTATTTTATGGGTGAACATATTTTGGAGAAACTTCAGTTTGCCTCTCCCGAACTTCCAGCCAATTGTACAAACTCCTCCTGAACTTTCAAAACTTTCACTTAGGCCCCCTGAACTTTGATTTACTCTCACTTTGAATTTTTTTGTTTGTTTTAATGTCTAAAACGATGTTGTTTTGGGTTGTGTGAATGCTAAAGTTTGAAGTCTAAAACGGTGTAATTTTAACATGAAGAGTTTTAAGTAAGAGCAAATTAAAGTTTAAGGATCTTGAATAAGAGTTTTAAAAGTTCAAAAAGAATTTGTATAATTGGCTCAAAGTTCGGGGCAAATTGAAAATTTTCCATATATTTTTTATAGTGGCATTTGGAAATTAGTATGAGGCCATAGGGTTGAAGGTGAAGTACAAAGGATTTTGGGGGAAACCTGAGGATTAATTGTGGGTCATTACAGTGTCAGCTTACTCTTGTCCATATCTCGCAGGTCTACTATTTATGCTGGTGAGGTTTTGAGTCAGAGACTGTGTAACTAGTTGGGCTTTAAAAGGAAGCGCGTGAGATTTCGAGAAATCAGACAATGTGTCCAAAAAGCCTTGATCCAACGGATATGATCCGATCAATTTTCACACACAGCTTATTATAGATAGATTGGTTACAGTTTCTCGGTGGACGGGGAGCAGCTCGCATTAAAATCAACCCGTAACATGAATTGACAACTGAATTTGATCACACCCAGAGGAATCCAAAAATGCATTGAAGTTGTAAAGAAAGTTTGTTTAACCCAATAATTGCAAGGCAGAGGCAGTGCTCTTTTTCTGGCCCTCGGGAGGAACAGTGGTCTTTTATTTATTTATTTTTTGATTTTTGGGGTACCACCCCACACTTTTCTCTATTCAGAGGGCAGTCACTGAGAGTCCCCCCACTCTTTCCCTGGCAGGCCGCCCTATATTTCTACCAGCTGTGACCCTAATATCCTCTCATTACGTCTATTTCCTATAGCTGCTTCTTAGCTGTTCTCTCTTCTCTTTCTTGGCCTGCCCACATGATGTTGTTGCCTCTTTATTTCACTGTTTCACAAGGTGGGGGGCGGGGTGGGGGGTTATATGTCTTTATTATTCTCTTTTAACATCTGTCTCAGATCCCCTTGTATAAATATGACTATCATCTCTAGCTTTTTCCAGAAGAGTGATATAGATCACGCGCCCTACTCTCATGCTTCTCTTCGTCTCTCCATTTGTTTCTATGCTTTTTGAGTAATAGGTTCTGAGATATTACTACCTTTCTTCTCTGAATTTGTTCTAAACTTAGCTTTGCTTTGTAATAGCAGCTACTTAACCTCTAAAGCTGTGCGTCTTTTGAAATTGTTAATATTCTTTCTGGGATATACAACAAATAAATAAAAAAAGGGAAAAAGATAAAGAATTCTTTGATTATCCATGCTGCATGTGCATGTTTCTCTTTGTGGGTTCTTTTGCTCTCTCTCTCTTTTTGTTTTATAGAAGTTGAGGAAATCAGGCTCTTTTCCTTCTGTCGAGCCTTGGCCTTGGTTCTAGAATTATCTACTTTCTCATTTTTTGTGATTCTTCGGGAGGGAGAGGTAGTTGACCTAGTCTTTTTGTAGAAGCATGAAAGAGATGTTCGCAAAGGAAAAAGTGAAGCTGCCAGCATGATCTAGCTTTGGTTAGAGATATATATATATACATACATATATATGATAGACTATACTAACCCTTACTAGGTCATGCTCTGACAGCCTCACTCCTTCCTAATTGGGGACCCAATAGAGATTCCAAACACACCCTTCAAATCTCTTGGCGATAAAGTTAAAGGTAAGCATGAGAAATCACTGTAAGTATATTCCTCTTAGTTTCTGTTATAACTGGCATGCGTTCCTTCCTTTTTTTCTTTTCTACGCTAGCTTTACTTTCTTTCTTTCTTTCTTTTGTTTGTCCCTTCTCTCTCTATCTCTCTCTCTCCTTTATGTTTTTATTTTTTCTGTAATATGTTACCTGCTTAACATCAGCACTGCTTGCCTTTTGCCTTTCTCTTGCTAACACGACTGGGGTGGCCTTGGATGGTTGGACAGATGCGGTGACATGAAGCTCCTAAAAATAATATTCCTTGTTTCTGGATTGGTCGTAATTTTTAACAATAGTTTTCCTTGATCGCTTATTTGTGTATAATAATATGTTACGAACTCATTAGATTTTTGCATCCTTGCCCGCTACCTGCTGATCTGAAGAAGACATCCTGCTGCTGTGTACATGGTATGTTGAACTTTATCGTAACCCTAACATGTCTATTTTTGGGACCAGAAAAGACAAGAAAAATCAACATTCATATATATATATATATGTGTGTGCGCGCGCGCGCGTGCATGTATCGATATCAGGTGGATATATCCATTTTTAAGTAGGCATTTTATATAATATATTTTCTGTGACATCTTTTCTATCTCTCGATTAAAATCGTTGTCATATCAGAACCTACCATTAATTTTAAAAGTTGCAGAATTTAAAAGAAGCACGATTGGTTCATAATCGACGTGTTTGTTATTAGCTGCGACACAGGAGTTCAAATATTAGTTTCATTTTCTGAATTTCACACTGAAAAGTTGTGCTCACAGAAAAAGAAGACAACAGATCTGGGAGAGTGGTGAACCATTCTTCTTTTTAGCCATTTTTCGGACTACTACAGATTTACAAAATGCTTCAAAAGTATATATTTATGTAACGTAATGGTTGTGAGCCTTCTATATTTGGGACCTTTGAAAAGCTTTACTCCATGCTTGATGCACTAAAAAAAAAAAAAGGTTTAGTGACTTGGTTATTTGTAGCTGTTTTTGGCAACAAAAAAAAAAAAAAAGTGTCCCAATTGATTTCTCAATGCTGATTAAGGGCACTTGGGAAATGCCAAAAATTATGGTTATGTTTGGCAAGAGGCCGGACCGGAAAGGGGACCCATAACTCAAAACTCAACAAAGAATTTTATACTTTTTTCTTTCAAAATTAACATTAACATTCTTCTTTTTTATTAAATCAATCATTTTTTATTACTAATTAAATAAAAAAATTATTACAAAATAATTTTTTTATTTTATTTTTTTAACAAAATATTTTATATATATTTTTTTCTTACATTAATCAAATTTCTTACATCATTTCTTTGCCAAAAATAGCCTGAAAAGTAACATAAAGTGCGTTTGGCGCGTTTGGCTGGCAAGCGCCCTGGCTACCAAACGCCCTAATATACTAAATTGGGGCATGCACAGTCAAACACCCCAAAAGATGGGAGCTTTTTACTGTGTTTTCAATTTTTTTGGGGCGTTTTGGTAAGTAAACGTAGTTTTTTTTATTTGGTAGTGATGACAAATGCTTTGTTTTTTAAAGCCTTTTTTTTTTGTTTTATTTTTTGTTCTCTCATCCTTTAGTTTTCTCCGATCAAAATGAAATCATGCTCAGTAGAACTTATAATATCATGTTTGAGTCGTGAGTGAAGATATATATTTGATATTTCTTTCGTATGGAGCTAAATTAGACAATATGTAATGAAGTAGTTAATAATCCTCATGGACTTGTTGCCTTCCTATCCACATATTTGAAGTATTTGCGGTGTGTTTTGTGTAGTGTGCAACCAACACTTTTCTTTGTTATTTAATGGTAGTGGCAGCCCTGTTTGTTATGCTTGTAATCATTCCATTGCACCTACACAACATAAAATTCTAGCGGTACGTGGTACCGTAATGGCATATATAGGTGTAATGGTTGATGCTTATGGTGTTGGAGCGTATCACTTTTTAGATTTCAAGTTAAGAGACCAACTAGCCCCAAACTTGCCGTGAGGTAGCCTCTGATAAAGTTGATTTCTTGTAGTGTCACTCTCTTAGAAACTTTCAAGGGTGCCATATATATGAACGAGTCTGAGATTTATTCTGCAAGGATTAGCATCTCCATCAAGAAGACAGAATGTCTCTTTCGGAATTTTTAGTTCTTAATTGTTGTAACTTCATACATTTCTCTTATGTTTTAACTGTTGTCATTTTTAGATTTTGTTATTTTGGTAGAACATTTTAACCATAAAATTAACTATGAAATTAACAAGTTCAGTTCTTAGTATGTATGAATCAAAGGCATAAGAGGAAAATTGAATTGTCAAAGATCGAAGTGGAAGAACCAACCCAATAAATAAAGGCCCTTATCAAGTAGCATCAAAGTCTTAAGAAATTAAGTGCCCTAAAAATGCATTAAAAGACCCATTTTTAAGAAATAAAAATTCCTAAAAAATTGCATCTTTTAATTAATGATGGCATGTAAAAGCTAATTAATTACTTCATAAGGTTAAATCATAACATATCTTAAATTAGAGTTTAATGAAGAAAATAATATATACAATGAAAAGAATACCAAGTGAGAATGGCAGTACTACAGTCACAACATATTGGAGAATATTATTAGGAGAGGCATCAGGTCTCAAAGGCATATTTGTTCAAAAAGAAAAGTAAATCAAGAGAAGGTAAAAAGGCATATTTCTGTTACCGAGGAGTCAAATGTTCAATCAGATGTGAATTACGCTTTATGAAGCAGATGTCACTAGTTTAAATTTCTCTTTTTTTGGTGTGAACATGTTAGAAAAATAAGAAAATAAAGGGCAAATTTGTCGTGTGAGACAAAGATTAAAATTAATTTAATTATTTAAGACAACGTGTGAGGGAGAAGATTTAAGGTTCATTGCTAGAAGTCAAAGATATATTTAATCTCCAGCATTCTTGTTTATTTGACAATTTGTATTTTTATTACAAATAGAGAAATTGCAACTAAAATTGATTAGAACATCTACTTCGGGAAAAAACATACCTTTCATTGGTGTTTGTGGTTCTGGTGTATGGCATTTGACAGGAAACATTTCTCATATTTTTTAGAGCAAAATCGAAGGAGCTGCCATTGTTGGTAATGAGGTTATATGCTCTGGGTCAAGGTTAGAGTTTAATTCTTTCTAGGACAGTAACTAGATTGGTGTATTGGATCAGATGATGACGTTGAACCTGAAAATCAATAATCAAGGGATAAGGCTAGTCTTGACAGAGAGCATGCCAATTCAAAACCAAACAGATCTACTAATCGATCGTGTGGCACAAACATTTTGACGAACACTTCTTGTGCGTCTCTTTACAAGGGACTCACATCAACCATAGCCCACTCTTCTTCATCTTCAACCAACACAAACTCAACCCAAACCAACAACTGAGTTTCAAACCCGAACCCACCTCTCATCAATCTTCAACATCATTCTATTGTGAAGTTAACAAAAGAAAATTACTTACTATGGAAAGCACAAATTTTGCCGTACTTGCGTGGTCAGCACGCACCATTTTGGCTTTAACAACGACACCATTTAACGAAGTGTTGAACCTTCCTTCAATCATTTTCAGTCGGAGCCCCCAACGCATCCCTCCCTCTACTATCATCAGCCAAATAGTTGAAAATTTTTGTATCTCTGTCTAACATAAAATCAAATGCCCTTTCATAGTTTTGTGGTATCTTTAACATGGTATAAGTAGAATTTCATCTAGTAGAAACATAAAGTTTTAAGGAAGATTTACACCCAAGTGTCTTCCTTTCTACACAAGACTTAAAGATGGTCAATCTTTGAGGGGATCCCTTTGCATCACCATGTTTCAGATCATTTCAATTGAATCATGTACATCCTTCGTACCCTCCTGCACAATTAAATTTAAAACATGCGCACAACACCTTATATGAATAAACTAATGGCAACAAATAACATCTTGATTGGACATATTTCTTTTTTTTATACTCACTAATTGCACGATCATTAGTACTTGCATCTATAAATATGCTAGCTTATTATTTAAAACTCAATTAATTGAAGTATTATCAAAGTAGAAAATTTTCTCAAATACTTTACGGAGTTTTATTTTTGGAAAATTACAGTTTACCCCCAAAGTTGATAGCATTTTTCAATTTGAACACCAAAGTTTCAACTTTTGCAATCCACCCCCATAAAGTTCTAATTTTTTTCTTTTCAATTTGACCAATATTATCCCAAAATTTTCATATTGCCCATATTTTTTATTTTTTATAAAAATAAATAAATTTGGGGGTGCAAAAATGGCTAGATGGCTAAAGGGATTTTTTTAATTTTTTTTTTTATATAAAAAATTAAAAATCAAAAAATTAGGGGCAATATAAGAAGTTTTGGATACAATTGGTCAAATTGAAAAAATTCAGAACTTTGAGGAGTGGATTGCAAAAATTGAAACTTTGGTGTTCGAATTGAAAAACGCAATTAACTTTGGGGGGATAAACTATAATTTTCTCTTTTATTTTTCTTTTAGCCAGCGGGCTTGTTTTGTCTTTTGGATAGAAGACAAAGACTCTTCTCCTTGCATAATCAAAGATGCTGCTCTTTGGTTAGTTACCTTAGTCTTCCGCTACATTAGTTAGTATCAAAGCATGCTTTATCTTGATCATGGCCAATCACCGCAATTATGACGAACTTCTCCAACAACACTACTTGTAGGGGAGGGGCTCGTTTGAGAGTCGAAATCATGAGGTATCCAAGTCAATATTATCCGGATTCGATGGCCAACTTATACTACAATAACAACTTCTATAACAACGTCGTTCGTGAGAGAGATGTTTTGAGATTCGACTACCAGCGATATATCAAGCGATTAGAGGCTCCTTTTTTTTTTCTAGATTAAAAGGCGAGAAGGGGTAACCAGTGTAATTTCCCCCCTTGGACATGACCATCGGGGTTCCCACTCGCTGTGGAATGTTCGGTTTGAGCTATAGCTACTACCTGGGAAGGTGAGTCCATCACCACAGCCCCACCAAAGTGCAAGTTGGTAAAGCCCATTCTTAGTAGCATCTGGTTCGCGGACTACTACCGCAAGCGGGTTCGAACCCGTAACCACTAGGAAGAAAGGGGGGGGGGGATTGAACCCTATCCCCTGCTGCTTACCAACTCAACTACCACCTTGGTGGTGATTAGAGGCTCCTTTGAGAACCGAATTCCATGAGCTTCAGTAGAAAATGCAAGCTATGCAGCAGGAGATGCGCAAGTTGTGGGAGACGTTTAAAAGCATGCAGATGCGTACCTTTTGGAATCATAGGTATGTCCAAGATAACTATGGGATCCGAAGGAAACCCGTTCAGTTTCCTTATGTTGACAAGTTCATTGACGATGATGTAAGTCTCATTCGACCTATCTGTAACCATATTCATAAATCTCCAAATTGGCCCTTCGCCTATGAAGAGAATATTCATTGATTCCAACGACTTACATAAATGGAAGAACAACTATTGCCTCCTCCACCACAGGTGCAACTCATCACGATTACCACAAAAATTGACGATTCTTTTGAAGAAAACGGTGACGTTGAAGATGACAACTATGAAAAAATTGTTAGAGGAATTTTTCTGGACGAAGATGAAAGGAAAAAATTGTATATTTGTGCTATCTACGTAAATTTCTCCAAATACCTTTCTTCGGAGGAGCTGCTCGTGTCATGTCCCAAAGAAAAGGAAAATGATAGGGGTTCTTCCCATAGGTTCTCCTGGCGTTCTCCCAGTCTTAAGTAAAACATGATTTAAGAAAAAATAAAATTGTAGTGACCTCTACTACTGGTTTTTTTAGGCATTAGCACCAAAATTGAGGCATTAGCATGAAATTTAGGATGATCAAATCCATTTTGGATGATATCGTCCCTAAAGGGTTAACCTTCCACCCTTAGGTTTTAGTTTTGAATCCAAAAACAAGTTTTAAAGCATTAGAACATAACTATTAACTCATAAAAATTAATCTGTTAGCAAAAAAATGGTACTGCAATTTTATTTTTTCTCAAATCATGTTCTACGTAAGACTGTGAGAACGCCAGGAGAACCCCTAGGGTTCTCCCCGTAGTGTTCTCCTGGCGTTCTCACAGTCTTACGTAGAACATGATTTGAGAAAAAATAAAATTGTAACAGATTAATTTTTATGAGTTTTTTTTTTTTTTTGAAGAAAAAGTCAAACTTTTATTAATTCATAACTTGGACTTGTTCCACACTTACAATTTCCTGCACTGACGAAGGAAAATTCTCATACCAAACAACGTTCCCCCCAACTGATAAAGCCAATCTAGCTAAACTATGTGCGGCCCCATTCGCCCCCCTGTTGACATGAGTCACCTTCCAAGTGTTGAAATTTTGGATAAGAGTCTTTATGTCATTCAGTACTGATCCCTCTCGCCCCGAGCAATGCCGCGTAGAATTGATGCCCTGAACCACCCCCATAGCATCTCCTTCCAATTCCAGATAAGTTACTCCCAGTTGAATTCCAAGGATTACCGCATTCCACGCTGCTAGCGTTTCAGCCGTTGTTGGGTTGTCTATGTGTCTTCCAGTTGAGCAATGCATGGCTAAAACCCGTCCATCATGGTCCCGAGCTATGGCGCCAAAACCCATAGTGCCTGTTCTTTTTTCTAAAGCAGCGTCCCAATTAATTTTGGTAACTCCGACTAGAGGCTTCATCCATCTCACATGTGTCCGGTTGCAAGTATTTTCCATTGTATGATCAATCGCTTTCCCTTGTGCCGTTGCTTGGTCGTGTTGTTCCATTTGAGACTGGGCAGCTTGGATGAGTTTCTCTGGAGGCCGAAAATCTTCATTGAACACTACGTCATTTCGCCGAAACCAAATATGTCGTGCTACAAATACCATCATCCGTAGCTCATCGGCCGACAATCGTTCCATAAGGCGCTCAAATATAGCAGCAAAATCATCCTCATCACCTGGGCTTTTTTGGATCCTCACAGGACACTCCATCCACACATCTTTGGCCGCTGGGCAACTCCAAAGACTATGACCTACCGTTTCCGTTTCCAACTTACAAATCGGACATTTGTCATCTGAAGTCACTGCTCTTTTTGATAGATTTTCTTTGGTTGGGAGTATATTGTTGCAGGCCTTCCAAAGAAACAAATGGACCACTCTTGGACAGTTTAGTTTCCATATTACCTGCCACATTCTCTCCTTACACCTTTCGGTGGAACACTCACCCTTATCTGCCAAGGTTAACTCCTTCGCCATATGATAGGCGCTTCGAACTGTGAATATTCCCATCTTTGTACCTGCCCAAACTATTTGGTCTGAATTACCCAATAGGCTAGGGACCATGTTGTATATTCGTTTTGCTTCATCCTCGGGAAAGATATTTCGAATCAGCTCATAGTTCCACCAATGTGTTGTATCATCAATTAAGGCACTTACTTTTGCATCTTCACCCAAGACTCGGACAGGTGCTTGAATCATTCCTGATGGAGTTGAATCTATCCACTTATCCCCCCAGATTTTGATCGAATTTCCATTCCCCACCCTCCAACGCATCCCGGCTTGAACTAAATGTTTAGCTCCCCAAATGCTCCTCCACACATACGATGGATCATTCCCTAGCCGAGACGTGAAAAATGACTCCTTTGAAAAATATTTCGATTTCAAAACTTGTGCGACCAAGCTGTCGGGATTAAGCATAATCCTCCACCCTTGTTTTGCCAACAATGCCGTGTTAAAATGCTCCAAGTCTCTATATCCCAAGCCCCCCTTACGTTTTGCCAAACCCATTTTGCTCCACTTCATCCATGCGATTTTTGATTCATTTTTTTGATGACCCCACCAGAATTTGGAGAACAAAATATTAATTCCTTGACACAAAGATTTTGGCAACTTGAAAACGCTCATAGTATAAGTGAGAATGGCTTGTAACACCGCCTTCATTAGTACTTCTTTCCCCGCGTGAGACATGAACTTTTCTTTCCAACCGTTAATTCTTTCCCAAATACGCCCCTTTATTGAAGAAAAGGATGCTATTCGGGACTTTCCAACCATTGATGGCAGCCCCAAGTACTTCTCAAAGCAACTAGTTGGGGTTACCCCCACCAAGTTGACTAGTTGTTCCTTGATTGCTTGTGACGTGTTCTTACTAAACAAAAGGGAAGTCTTCTCCTTATTTAATTTCTGCCCTGAAGCCCTCTCATATAACTCCAACAGTACTTGGATCTTTTCCCACTCCTGAACACTGGCTTTACAGAAAAGAACACTATCATCAGCAAAGAAAAGATGATTGATCTTTGGTCCTCTTCTAGCAATAGCCACACCCGTTATATGTCTTTCTTGTTCTGCCTTACGTAACAAGTGACTCAATCCCTCCGCACATAGAAAAAATAAGTAAGGGGATAATGGATCTCCCTGCCTTAGTCCCCTAGATGGGAGGATATGCCCGTGGGGTTGTCCATTAATCAAAACTGCATAAGTGACAGTTCGGACACAACTCATAACCAGTTGGATCCATCGCTCTGAAAACCCAATTTTCCTCATTATGGCCTCTAGGAAATCCCATTCCACTCGGTCATATGCCTTACTCATATCTAACTTTAACGCCATAAATCCCTGTTTCCCCTTTAATCGGGTTGCCATAGTGTGAAATGCCTCAAATGCCACTATTATATTATCGGTTATATGTCTACCAGGAATAAACGCACTTTGGTTAAAAGATATGATTTGAGGTAAAACTGTTTTCATTCTGTTTGCCAACACTTTTGCAACAATTTTATATAAGACATTACACAGACTGATGGGCCGGAAATCAGTTACACTGACCGGACTCTTGATTTTAGGAATTAATACAATATGGGTAGCATTTAACGAACTATCAAAGTGTCCATAATTCAAAAAATCAAGCACAGTTTTACATACCTCGCTACGCACAATAGGCCATGATCGTTGGAAGAAACCCGCACTAAAGCCGTCCGGTCCTGGTGATTTCATAGGCTGCATTTGCTTCAAAGCTTCATCAACCTCCAATTCGGTGAAAGCACGACACAAGACCTGGTTCATCTCTGATGTGACATGACTCTCCAAACCTGCAAGACAAAACTCAAGCCCACTAGTGCCCCCCAAAGTGAAGAGCTCCTGATAGTGATTCAAAAAAACATTAGGAATATCACTTTGTTGTAGCCATTCTCGACCTGCTGTGTCACGGACCTTTTGAATTCGATTTGATCTCCTCCGTTGGTTCGCCCAAGCATGGAAATATTGGGTATTTCGATCGCCATGTTTGTACCAGTTTTGCTTAGCTCTTTGCTTCCAATGTAGGTCCTCTTGTTCCATCAGCATCTCAATTTCCCCTTTTAATATATTTATATCCTCACTATTTTCAGAGCTTTCATCTCGTTGAAGCCTCTCTAGCTCTCGTGTTTTCTGTTTGATGAGTGCGACGTTGCTGCAGAATTTTCCTCTGCTCCAACTTGTCAGATTGATTCTACACTGTTCTAGCTTCAATGGTACATCGTCGTTTGGTATTTTAGTCCACGCCTCCTTCACAATGTTTTGATATTCCTCATCCAATGTCCAGCTCATCTCAAATTTAAAGCCTCTTCTACCCTGGCCATTGCCCTGCACATTATTCTCCAAAGACAACAAAAGTGGTTTGTGATCTGAAGTTCGTGCGGCTAAGACTTGCACACTAGCCCCGTCAAAAATCCTGCACCATTGATAGTTTGCCACAGCACGATCGAGACGGACTTTTACAAAATTCCCATCTAGTTGACAGTTGGTCCAAGTGAATTTCGAACCCTTAAATCCAAGATCACTTAGATTACATTGCTCAAGGACAGTCCGGAATAACTCCATTTGCCCTTCTCGTCGCGGGTTTACTCCCCACTTCTCAGTTTGGTCCACTATTTCATTAAAGTCTCCTATGCAAAGCCACGCCATCGGTGAATAAGACTGTAAATGCCTCAACAAGTCCCATGATTCTTTCCTTTTATTCCACTCAGGATGGCCGTAAAATCCGGTTAATTTCCACTGAACACCCGTGGACGTATTCTTCACTGTCGCATTTATATGGCGGCGAGAGTAATTTTGAATTTCAATATCTTCGACCTCTCTCCATAGAAGTGCTAGACCGCCACTTTTTCCCACCGGGTCCACCACAAACAAGCCAGCATAGCCCAGTTGACTCCGGATTACTTCCATCTTTATTTTATTCCTTTTTGTTTCCATGAGAAACAAAAAGTTGGGTCTCTTTTCCTTTACCAATTGGTAAAGATCACGAACTGTCTGGGGGTTCCCAAGCCCCCGGCAGTTCCAACTGATTAGATTCATGGTTGTAGGCGGGGCTGCTCCGCAGCCTCCGCCAACTCATTGTCAGATTCTACTTCCTCTTCCAAATAGTCTTCCCACTTTCTGATTTTCAAATGCCTTTCCTCATCATTATTACTAATTTCTGTTTCTCCTTTTCTTTTTCCCAGCAAAGCTTTGGTTGAAACTGTTTGCCGATTCTCTTCTTCTCCAGTACGGTCCACCCTCTTCCATATTTTAAGACTGTTAAGATATCCAGGCTGGCCCATCAACTGTTTTCCAATCCCTTCTAAACAATTTCCATGCGTGCCCCCACCTAACCCGATAATATTCTCTACTCCATCACGCTGGCTGCCCCTTTCATTGGGTCCATTAATTGGCGGCCCAGGTCTGCCATAGTGAATTTGTTTAGGAGCAGCTGTCCATTCGGTCAACTCCTCTTGCGCCAGCTCACCAACAATAGTTTGATGTGTCAGCTTTGCTATGTTATCTCCCTGGAGTTCCATCTTATCCTCAAAAAAACTTGATATTTTTTTCCTTCTGCAGGTTTTGGATGGCCTATTTGCTCGTGCACCGCCCGCTCATCCCCATCAGCATGAAGATTCAGCTTTCCGTTTGTGGCTTCCGTGATTTCAGCCCTACCCTCATGCTCGTTCAAACAATTTTCCCCCTCAGCTGGTTTTAAATTCACTGCTGTTCCCAATTGGTCATTCTTTTTTCTTTCCTTACTGGTTAGATGAGTTGGCGTAGGGTTTCCCCCGTAGCTGTCACTTTCCTTTCCTGTTAGGTTGCTGCCGCCGTAGGGTTTTCGTCCTCTTTCAAGCCCGTTTTGAGTCCCCAACTCCGGCCGCCAGCCCCCTTTGCCATTCCCCTGCCGTTTCAGTTTTCCAGCCCGTAGCCACACGCCCCATTGCTTCTCTTCAACATGAGAAGATTGGACTGGGCACCCACTGTTTTCATGAACAATTCTACCACAATTGAAACAAAAGACAGGGAGATTTTCATATTGAAAACTTACCCAATGAGATTTGCCGGCGATGGTTAGTGCCCTTCCCCTCTCTAGTGGCTTCTGAAGATCAATGACCATTCTTATTCGCAGCACACTACCCCATTCGACCCCATCCCCTTCAATGTCTACCTCTTCCAATATTCCCAACGATTCTCCGATTTCGCTGCCGATCGCCTTCTTCATACATATTAGAGGCATGTCGTGTATCTGGATCCAGAATGGTGAGGTCGTGAAATCCCATTGGGAAGAGGGGATGTTGCCGTCAAACTTTGATAAGGCGATGATGAAACGGTCGAAAGACCACGGCCTTCCTGCCAAAACCCGCTGTTTGTCCCCCTCTTGATTGAATTCGAACATCCAAACATTGGGTTGAATCTCCTTGAAGACAACGTCCCCATCTGTTCGCCAAATCCTCTTGAAGACGCGGACAAAACCATCTCTGTTTATTCGTTTCTCAGCCCATATTTTTCCTATCAAACAATTGTTTCCCTGTTTTTTTGCTTCAGCAACCTCACAATCATCCACAAGAATGCCCAGTTGTTCACCCTCTGAAAGTGTGAGATTCCTCCTCATCTTGCCCTCCATACAGTTTTGGCCTCACTTGTGATCTTCTCGGAGAAAACTCAGAGAAACCCTAGAGAGGGAAAATTGACATTGTAATAGTTATGTTCCAATGCTTTAAAACTTGTTTTTGGATTCAAAACTAAAACCTAAGGGTGTAAGGTTAACCCTTTAGGGACGATATCATCCAAAATGAATTTGATCATCCTAAATTTCATGCTAATACCTCAAATTTGGTGCTAATGCCTAAACAAATGGTGGTGGAGGCCACTACAATTTTATNTTTTTTCTCAAATCATGTTCTACGTAAGACTGTGGGTTCTCCCCGTAGTGTTCTCCTGGCGTTCTCCCAGTCTTACGTAGAATATGATTTGAGAAAAAATAAAATTGTAACAGATTAATTTTTATGAGTTAATAGTTATGTTCCAATGCTTTAAAACTTGTTTTTGGATTCAAAACTAAAACCTAAGGATGGAAGGTTAACCCTTTAGGGACGATATCATCCAAAATGAATTTGATCATCCTAAATTTCATGCTAATGCCTCAATTTTTGTGCTAATGCCTCACAAATTTGGTGCTAATGCCTCAAATTTGGTGCTAATGCCTAAAAAAATGGTGGTGGAGGCCACTACAATTTTATTTTTTCTTAAATCATGTTTTACGTAAGACTAGGAGAACCTACGGGGAGAACCCCTAGCATTTTCCTTTTTTTTATTTTTTTTTATGGCTTATTAGTTATCAATAAATAATAGTTTGACTTCTTATTTCTGCTTTCATGAGGGATCTTTGGAGTGAACTTTTTTGTACTAGCCTTTGGCTCAAGCGGGATTAATTTCACTGTGAAGGTTTTGCTCTTATGACCGGAAAAATAAAAGTTGAAAATATTGACTACCTATATATTAGATTAAGTCAGCATAGAGCAGATTAGTCTTATAATTGAAGTTTGAACATGGTTAGCGGATGTTGAAGTCATAGATATGATTTGATTGTAAGATTTTTCTATTTGTCTCTATAATAATATTGTAACCTCATAGTTTTTGCTATGATTTATTAGAGTTTTATACTCTCTGATGTAAGAGTTTTATGTTCTTGATCTTTTTCAATAAATGAATATAAAAGATTACCCTAAAAAAAAAAAAAAAAATTTATCAACTAATAATACTAAGTTACTAATCTATGGAAGATTTTGATAACTTAAAGACCGAGTTGCTGGCATATAACGAAGTTTTGAAATTATGGAGACGAATTTAAATTTGAATAAGGCTTGAATAGGAATATAAAGTGAAAAATGGAAATTTATAAAGACATGAGTTTGTAATTGAATACAATATTTTAAAAACTTTCCATCTTCTAGCATTTATTTATTTATTTTTCTCTTTTTATTTTAAACGTTGAACACAAATCTTTAGTGAAACATAATTCCTATATTAGATTTTTTCTACATTTGGACATGTGTAACATAATTAGGGTTGAATGTTGAAGGAACACATGCTCATGCAAATGATCCAATTAGCAACAAATTTATTGCTGTCCAAAATTTTAGATAAAAACTAATACTATTAGATAATAAATTCAATTCGAAAAAAAAAAGATCATAAGTTAATATGATAATAATTTAAATCATTAATCAAATGATCTAATTTAATGACATAATATGATTATATAAATCACAAAGCGCCCGCTCGATATAAAATATTTTCAAAAGGAAAATGCTAAAGGCTCAACTTTTTTGCCCAATTTTTACCTAACTTTTGTCTTCTTTTTATTTTTTATTTTTTAATTTTTTAAGAAAAAAAAAAAGTAAAAAATAAAAAAAGTGTTTGAAGTAATAATATTTTTTTTAGTTGGTATTTTTATTTATTTTTTTAAAAAAAGCAATTTTCTTCATAAAAATGGTCAATTTTTATGAAAAATGACCATTTTTATGAAGAAAAATGCAATTTTTATTTTTAAAAAAATACCAATTAAAAGAAGGACAAAAAAAAAAAAAAAAAAAAATTATTGCTTCAGACACTTTTTTACTTTTTACTTTGTTTTTTTTTTTTTTAAAAAAAAAAAAGGCAAAAGTTGGTTAAAAATTGGGCAAAAAAGTTGGGTCTTAGCTTTATCATCCATCTTTTCAAAAAGTCAAATAAAACTAATAATGAAAGTGATTGGTTGAATTTTTGGTAACTAACCTTTTTTATGGGTTATCGGTTATCAACTAATGATACTAAACTAATAATCTATGGAAGGATATTAATAACTTAAAGATGTACGTTGCTGGCATATAACAAAGCTACGAAATTATGGAGAAGAATTCAAATTTGAATAAGGCTTGAATAATTGCCACTTCAAGTTATTAAGATAGGTCGAGGACCTACCTTGTGTAATTAGGTTTGACTATAATATCCACATTTCGATTAGTAGCTCATTTTCTTTGTTTAATGATGATACATGCAAATGCTTATGTGATGATTTTAGATTCCTTAAATTTATTTTAGGTTCCATAGTTAGCTAAATTGGGGTAATTGCCAGTAACCATACTAAACTGGTCAAGGCCAAATTTGGGGGCGGTACACTAGCGCTTTTCTCTAGGTCCTTATATCATGTCTGCCATGGATTGATTGTCACTACTCCAAGATCAATCCTAGCCTGATCTTGCTCTTGTTTCATATCCTTCCAAACCACGAGCACACAATCCAATCAAATCCTAATATCCCTCCCAAAAACATTCAAGAATTCGTTTAGGTGTCAAGGTTCTACCCTTAATACCAAAATCATTAAAGGTTTTACCTTGGTTACCATAAAGCTATTCAATACTAAAAGACGGTGGGAGTGTGTGTGTGAGAGAGAGAATTTAAAATGTTTTTTGAATACATGCTTGAAGGATTCATCTCCTTTAATCATAAAATGAAAAACCATTCTTTTGGAAAGACATAGAGTTTAACATATTAAATAACAATGCCATTTTTGAAATCCTTATATAAAACCCATCAAATCCCAAAACATAACTTACGCAATCAAATAATATGTATAAACAAGAATCGTATAGAAAAAGTAATGGGTTGGAAAGGACTTTAGGTTTTTACCTTAAGAGAAGGACACCGCCCCCCCCCCACNCCCCCCCCCACTTTGACACTAAAAAACTCTCCTGGGGTATCCTTTGCTCTTGATTGATTATTGTTTGTTTGTTCTACTTCACAAAGATTTTGTTTGGTTACTTGGTAAAAGAAGTCTACTAAAAGGTCGGTGGGAAAATACACTCCATGAAGATGGCCAGGTTGGAGACAAGCTAGGAGCTTGTTGTTCTTACTAAGTCTAGAAGTCGTCTAGGGTTGTGAGTATCGTTTAGTCTGTAAATTGAATATTCATATAGTGATTTCTTGGCTTTGGTTGTGCCAGAGTAGTTTTTATCTTTGATTGGTTTAAAGGATTTTTCACTTCGTAAATAAACTTTGTGTTGTGTTTGTGATGGTTTTTTAAATTCTGATGTGCATGTTTTATTTTACTAAATGATGTAGTTCCATACTGATTATTTGGTGACTAGAAGTAGAACACGATCCTAGTATTCTTTAAGAAGACTTGTGTTATACATTGATTTCACTTACAAAACCTTTGTAATTCCAATTTCTAACCCTGACAATCGATTCGTGCACCTCCCCCACCACAATGACTTTAGAATTCTAGTGGTTAAAGGTTTTTTTGTGGTTTGATTGATGAAGAACGTACAAGAAGAGGAATCAAGTTCTTTAAGATCAATGGTGTTTAAAAACCTCTCTAAGAACAATGAAAAAAATGTCTCTGGGATCTTATGAAAAGTGTACGTCATTAAGCTTTATATAGGTGGGGAGAAAACATGGGTTTTAAGGTCCGCAGTCGATTTGGGATTAAAGCACTTTGCAGCTATCTCGTTTGAACTAGAATTAATTTCGTTTGAACAAGCTAGGTCCAATCGTATAACAGCGATCTAATGAGGCTAGCTATATATTTGTACTTAATTTCTAGACTTTTGTTGACAACCCATTTTAATCTAATAAACATTAGAATTGAAAATGTTTTGTGAAATACAAAGTTGCAGCCCTTTAAATAAGATTTTCAAGGCCACAAAGCTTGCCTTCATATGATATCAAAATCAAAAGTTATGGTTATCTTACTCCAACTAGGTCTTTGTTTGACAATATTCATAAACTTGAATTTTTATATCTTGGATTGACTTTTAAACCAATTTAATCCTTAATTCAAAACTAAACGTTACAACCCAAAAATCATGTCGACACATGAATTTGTCAATACAAATTAATATAAAACCTAGAATAATAATAAATAATAAATAAATAAAACGCACACCTAATCAACTTTAGTTTTATTATTTCTATTTTTGTTTTAACTAGCTAGACACTTCCAAACTTATAACACTACAGGAAAATGGTCTTTAGCAACCAAATTTTTAGCGAAGACCCAAAAAGTCATCACTAATAGTACTTATTAACAACAAAATTTAATTTGTGGTCGTTGCTAATGTTAAACAAATTTTATATTGATCAACTATTGAATCTTTATCGACGGAGTATTTGCAACCACAGTAGCAAGGACAAAAGTCATCGCTAATTATTATTAGTGACGAAAGTAAAGCCTTTAGAATCATCGCTACAGACCATTTTTCTTGTAGTATAGCTAACACATAAGATTCATTCTAATTGAACCCGGTCCACCCCTCTACCCAACCCCACCCATGAAGGTTGCAAAAAGCATAACCCTGATAACAGTAACTCCACGAATTTAAGGATAGATAGAATCATAGAATCCAAGGAAGATCCTTAATTAACCATGCAATGGTATATATCCAACTAAAACACAGTGGCCGGCCTATGGCGATCTAACAACTGAACCAATCAAATTCGATCAATGTGTTCTTCAAGTGTACGTAGCGCAAAGTAATTTAAAATTTGTAAGCTTACAGGAAAAGTCGTTTGAGAATCTTATTATAATATGAGTAGTTATAAGTGAGGGTTTATTAAAGCTCAATTGAAGCCAATATGTGGGGAACTTTTTCTTTGGAATATTATGTTTTGCCAACTTTTTGATGCTTTGATATGGGGATGACTCTGCATGCGTCTATTGGTTCCATCTCTTAAACCTAACAAAGGGATCAAACAACATGAAAGAAACAGAACGTCAAAATCATACATCACTTTATTGGAATATGTTTTGTCAGTTTCTTAATTACCTGTATCATCAGATCATTAACTTTACAGATTAGACTCCCCAAAACGTTGCTTGAACCATTGCAATTAATGTCTTTTAAGTATTACTTTTAATGTGCAGGTGACACCAATTAGATGCAAAATAAGCGAGCCTCTGACAAGTGGCACTCCATGTTTACAAAGATAAAAAAAAAAAAAGCCTTCTTCAATAGAACAAAGGAATGATACTTAAAAGGAATGAAAATGGTGCATGAATGTGAGAGAGAGAGAGAGAGAGTCACATGACTTTGTTAGGCTGAGATGCTTACAACTTTCCTTTCTCTTGCATTTGCTAAGAAGCCATGCAAATGGTCCCCCATAAACTAGTTGTGTTTTTCACTCTTTTTTTGGTTGATATGATGCAGAGAGAGAGATAGAGTGACCCCTACATTAAAGTGAATAAAGGCTCTATGTCAATTTTAGAACTACTCACTGCCTTGTCTGCATGGTGGTGGCGTGGGCATGATAATATTCAATTTGTCTTACTTTAGACCACTGCCATCTGTTTCTATTTCATAATTAATTCAATTTATTATCCTCATAATGCCTCTCTTAACAACCACTATAAGACTAATCACCAAAAGAGATCATGAGATGACACATTCTTGGCCTTTATTTATATCCCCCCTCCGTTGCTCTTCCACAGCATCCTTAATCCAAGAGAGACCCTTCATTCATCGCTCTCCCTCTCTCCCCCTCTCTCTCTCTCTCTCCCTCTCCCTGGCTGCCTTACCCGCTTGTCGTGCACCACTAGCAGTTGAAGCTGCCAGCATGATCTAAACTTCCCTCTCGATCTGTAAAGGAAAGATCAGATCATGTGGCAGCTTCACCTGGTGATGGAATCACGGAAAACCCTGATTGTTTTCATCACTTGTTTCCCACCTGTTCCTCATGTAATCTGCCCATCTGGTTATTCTAGGGCAAAACATAGAATAAGGTTTGGTACTGTTCAAATTTCTCTCGTTTTTTGGTGTGCAATTAAAATTTTTGATTTCATATAATATATATATATATGTCTGTGTAGTGGGTATTGTACATCTCAAATTGTTACAACATTTTCTTATATATATATCTGTTTAGTATTTGTGTGGAGTATTCGATCATAAGAATCTTGAGGCATAGGAAAGAAAATGGGAGGGTATATCCGCGTTTACTTTTATTTGTCGAATCATGCAGGGGAATCTTGACAGCAGGGAGATATGAGTGTTAGGGTTTTGAGCGACAGAATTTCTCACGTCTAAACATGGTTGGTGCTTTTGAGATCCCATCTTAATTATCTCCCGTGTAAAAGCCTTTTTCATTGCTAGCTCTTGATGGGTAATCTGTGACAACTGTCATTAAGGCTGAGCATCCACAATTTTAAATCGATTAATGTGTATTGGTTTTGGTGAAGTAGTCTCAGGCATCTATCATGGAAATATAAAATTAATATAAAGCAGAAAGAAAGGGGGAAAGCTCTAGATTACTTTTGTGGCCTGCAGTATTATAAAGCTTCTAAGTATAATAATGTTTGTTTTGGATTGCAAGTCTAATGATATTTTTGTTTAATCATTGGAATCATGAAAGTGCTCACATATATATTTATATATCATAATTGATGATCATTTATAGGAGGAGTGAGCTGAGCCTGAGAATTAAACTGTAAGTATATTATAATTATATGAACCTGATCGAGAGAATATTTCCACAACTTGGTGGAAAAATATTTGAAGTGTTCCTTGCTTTTCTTTTTTTCTTTGGAGATGAGGAAACTAAAGCTTAATTAAGATTATCAAGATTTTTGTGATTGAAATGACCTCTTTCTACCAAACTTAATCATAACAACTATTGCTAATTAATTCTTTGAGTGGTTGGGAAAAGAAGAAGTACTAGAAATCGATCTATCTGCTTTTGCAATTATTTGATGTAATATTCAGCATCTCAAATAGTTAGCCGGCCCTATCTTGCTGGCTTGCTGCGTAAATATTACTGGTGTAGCTTTTAATTAATTTATGTGCTTTTGCAATTATTTGATGTACTCTCAGCTATAAGGCTCATTAGTGACAGGGATGGCTTTCGGCATAATCTGTGATTTAGTGTCCGAGATTTTTTCTATGTATATATATGCATATGAAAAACGACTTTACTTACTATTTATGATATTTTACCACTTTTGCAATCATGTAGGGTTGTAATCAAGTCGAGACGAGTTGAGCTTTAGGATTTCAAGACTGAGTCGTTTGCGAAAATACTTATAATTCAAGCCAAGTTCGAGCCGAGCTATAAAATGTGTGTTTGAGATTGGCTCGTTTAAAATTCGAGCGAGCTCGAGTTCAAGCATGAGTCCGCTAAGGATGCTATTCGAGTTGAGCTTGAGCTAGAACTAAGCTAAATTAATATTTTTTTAAAAAAAAATTGAGGTAGTTTGGAAATTTTTATATGATTTAATGGAAAACCCTAACAAATTCATGAAATTAATTTTTTTTTTTTTTAAAAAAAAAAAACACTAAATTGACATCTTTTAAAATTTAAAGATATAATTACAAAAGTAATGAAATTTCATAAGCAGTAAATGAAATGTTCCTTAAATATATATATATATATATACATCCACACACAGCATATTAATTAAGTTCATTTTCTTGGCTGCATATATATTATGAACTCAGATATCTTTAGTGCCAATTTTTCAAGGTTTGAAGTTCAAATTTAAGTGTCACACTAGCTAGTAGCTACCTACCGAGTTATTTATGAGATCATAACTTGACAAATATATATATATATATATATATATATGTGTGTGTGTGTGTGTGTGTGTGACATACGTTTTATGATTAGATGAAATAAAATTGTGACTTACGTACAAATTAAGAGAAAGTGATAGCAGTACTTATATATACGAATTCATTTGCACTGTTCAGGAAAAAAAAAAAAAAAGAAGAAAAGAATTCATTTGCAGTTTTTAGCAGCTGGTTCACCTGAAATGGAGAAAACAATGAAGCCATTCAATTTGAACGTCAAGAAGTGCTTTTACATGTTTGATGATCATGTCTTATTAGTAGTTAAAAACAGCATGACTTCCACTTTGGCCGATGGTCATTGTTGGGACAGTTACCAGAATTAGTAATTACTCAACAGTTGGAGAGGTGCAATTTGCAAAAATAACAAGTAGAAAGAGCTTGCTAGGGTGTGCCGGCAAGCAGGGGCGGAACTAGAGATTTGTAATTAGGGGGAGTGGAATTCTAAAATATAATAATTTGGGGCGGTCAAAAATTAAATTTTATAAGAATTTTATAATTTTTTTTTTTTTTTTTTTTTTGGGAACACCTTGGGTCTTGGGAGGTCCAAGGTCCCCCGAAGGCCCAACGTAATTCTGCTTCTACTGATGAGAGATAATTCTGAGGCCTAAGTCAGTCAACTATTTTCACAGAGAGATAAAGTGAGAAGAAATCCTCGAGTATGATTAACCATATACTTGATTGGNAGAAAGAGCTTGCTAGGGTGTGCCGGCAAGCAGGGCCGGAACTAGAGATTTGTATTTAGGGGGAGTGGAATTCTAAAATATAATAATTTGGGGCGGTCAAAAATTAAATTTTATAAGAATTTTATAATTTTTTTTTTTTTTTTTTTTTTTTGGGAACACCTTGGGTCTTGGGAGGTCCAAGGTCTCCCGAAGGCCCAACGTAATTCTGCTTCTACTGATGAGAGATAATTCTGAGGCCTAAGTCAGTGAACTATTTTCACAGAGAGATAAAGTGAGAAGAAATGCTCGAGTATGATTAACCATATACTTGATTAGAAATTCACTTTTATAGGCATCAAGCAGTAGTTATAGCTAAGTAGTGGCCTATGAATTCTTGACCTCACGAGGAGTCCAATGGGAATGACACTGAAATCGTGGATAATAGGAATCGTGGGATCATGGAAGGTGGCCTGATATGGGATCGTGGATCCTATTGATGGCTCAGTCACGTTCATACAGAACGTCTGAACGTGGGTTGGCGCACTTAACTCGGGCACGTTTACACGTGTCTTGGCTCGACGCAACATGCTTGGCCACGTTCTCTTGGGACGTGGCTATTCCTCCAGATGACTTCTAGTTTCCTTTGGGCTAGCAATAGATATTTGATCTGGGCTTCTTCATGTTCAAGGGCCTGCATACTAATTTTTGGTTTGGGGGCCATTTTATTAGTATTCAGCCGATCCAGTACTCAACAATCGTGAGGCTCATTTTGAGGTTGGGACTCCGGGGCGGCTAATTATCTCATGATGTACAAATAAATAAATACAAATAATTTCTTTTTAATTTATTTGTCTATTTTGATAATAAACGTAGTTTTGTTAAAATTTGAAATACTGCAAAATATAGATAAGAAATATAAATGATAAAAATTTAAGGTGATTTGATTTTAAAAACTTACGTCCACGAAATCCAAAGAGTTTTATTTTATTATTGACTTGGGATATAATTTGTGTTATAAGAGGGAGTTCAGACCACAAATATATATATGGGGTTTGTTAGGGGTTCTCCCCGTAGTGTTTTCTCAGTCTTACGTAGAATATGATTTAAGAAAAAATAAAATTGTAGTACCATTTTTTTGCCAACCGATTAATTTTTATGAATTAATAGTTTGGTTCTAATGCTTTAAAACTTGTTTTTGGACTCAAAACTAAAACCTAAGGGTGGAAGGTTAATCCTTTAGGGATGATATCACCTAAAATGGATTTGATCATCCTAAATTTGGTGCTAATGCCTCACAAATTTGGTACTAATGCCTCAAATTTGGTGATAATACTTCAAATTCGGTGCTAATGCCTAAAAAAACCGGTAGTGGAGGCCACTGCAATTTTATTTTTTCTTAAATCATATTTTACGTAAGACTGGGAGAACGCCAGGAGAACCTACAGGGAGAACTCCTATCATTTTCCTATATATATATATAGACCTTTTTATGTGACATTTTAAGGCAAAAAAAACGTCCATATTTAATTAGTGACGCTCAATTAGAGATATTTTGCAAATGTTATAACAAAAGTGACTAGAATTAAAATTATGAACGTTTAAGCAATGAAAAATATCTCTATACTTTCATTCTAGTAGTCCATAATTATTTGAGCTACTTGTGTAGGCTATTAAGAATTAAGTGTTAAATGTCCTCAAGAGGTAGATCAATCAGCTGGGATCACGCTTAATGAAGCGGAGGTCATTAGTTCGAATCCTCCCTCCCCCTCTTGTGTGGACATGTCAAAAAAAAAAAAGAATTAAGTGTTAAATTGTCTCCAAAGGGTAACTTAATCGGCTGTAGACCACGTCTAATGAGTGGAAGTTACTAATTTAAATCCCTCATCTCTCTTCTCTTGTGTGGACACGTCAAAAAAAAAAAAGAATTAAGTGTTAAATTAGTATGTGGGCTTGGCGGACTAAGCCACATACTTTCATTCTAGTAGTCTCCTATTCTTTTGGGCTACTTGTGCATGTCAATGAGAATTAAGCATTAGATCTCAGCTACACGAAAACAAAAAACAAAAAAACCAAAAAAAAAAAACAAAAAAAAAATGGAAAAAAAAGAAGAAGTTAGTTTTGAAGTGGCCAAACCACCCCACGGTTGTTTTAGAGTGGCCAAAACTATTCCATGCTAAATGGGGACGTTGAACCACCCAAAATTATTGGAAGTGATTTCAAAATGGTGGTAGCCAAACTACCCTCAAAAGCACCCCCAAACCGGTCAGGGTGGCTCTATCAACTTGTCGTTCAAAACTATTTTACCCCAAATTTTAATCTTATGACTCGACTCAATTTGTATAAAAAGAAAAAAGGGTTCATTCTGCCATGTAAGCAAACTAGGATTCGGTAGCCAAGCATCACAAGTGGCACCGTTGTGATTGACATAGCTCGGTGCTTGTCTTTGATTCCAGTTCGCTTGGGGAAGAAGAACGTCCAATAGCTTGAAACGACGGTGATATAGCTCTTTCTTTGCGTTGTGAGTCTCCAATCTCCGGTAGCTATTTCTTTATAAAGCGTTTTCTTTTCATTTATTTCTTGCCTTAATGCAATAAGAATGTGATGGATTCAAATGGTCCTATATTTTCGTTTGATGGAACTTTTGATATCCATGATATATGCTTGACATTTTAGGTCCCTAGCTGCTCTGTTTTTATTTATTTTTATTTTATTTTAAGGGAAAACAACTCATTCTCATTCATAGAAATCAAGAGCAAAAGCTTTTATAATCACAGGACAAGCCTTGAAGTAACCGTAACCTAAGCTAAAAAGTCACAGTAGAATTCCAAACAAATTCAGGCAATAACAGCCAGCCAACCAACCATAGCCAAGCACATCCACTACCCCATGACTAAATAGCAGATTTAAAATTCACTTCTGCTTGACATGTTAAAATCTTCTGACCCAAGCAGACGCCATCAGTTGCATAGGAAGTGTTTTTTCCACGACCTTAAGAGGTAAAAAACCTCTTAAGCCGAGATTCATCCTCCTCGGCCGGAAAGCCAGGATACACATTCATCCACGACACAGCAGTCTGGACCATTCTTCCTCCTCGACCTGAAAATAAGTCTGTTTAATCTTAAATCATAGCCATGTGGCATTCCTTAGCAGTTTGTCAAATCTAACCAATCCTGTTTATCAATTAAAAAAAATGAAAATATCCCATATGAGAAAGTTTACATATGTAATAAAGAAGCTATTTTCTTAATATAAAAATTAAAAAGTAAAATTCCTTGGTTATGGTTCACCTTTTCAATCTATATGAAAATGATAAATTAACACCCATGGGCATTGGCTTTAGTAGTAAGGGAGTAGGTTAGCTATCAAATAGGTCTTAACTCTGCCCATGTTGTGCTTTGTGAGAAATGAGAATATAATTCTGAGTGAATATGTTTCCCTCTTGTCAATCTGTTGGGGGTTATGATTTCATTTTTAATCATCATGTTACAGTTCAAATGTATAGATTACATCAGAAAGAAGTTGTTATTTCTTCAAGAACTACCTTTAGTTAGTTGTTGCTAAGAAGTCCTTATCACTCCTCAAAATCAACGGTAAAGCATGTACATTGAGGTTGGATCGAACCAATCCTAAACGTGTAGCCAACAGAGGTTTTGTGAAGATATCTGCTAATTGATCCTTAGTTGATGAAAACCAAACCTCTAAAGAGCCAAATGCTACGTTGTCCTGCACAAAATGAAAACCGATTCCAATGTGTTTCGTGCGAGCAAGAAAAACAGGGATTTGCTGAAAGATAAATTGTGCCAATATTGTCACCAAAGTAAACCGGGGGGTGTCAAAGAAAAATAACTGGTTCTTGAAATAAGATTGCTTTTGTGTACTCCAAAATATTAGATTTGGTCCTAGAAAAATACAAAAACCACCTGTAGATTTCAGGACAACTAGCCCAATCCGCATTAAAATAGGCATGTAGTGTCATGGAAGAAGACCGTTGAATTAGAAGTCCATTAGTTTGTGTACAAGCCCATTAGGAGGAACATTGAAGAAGACCTCAAAAGGAGATTTTTTGTGCAATAATGGAGTGGGCATGTGGTTTATATATATTATGAGGAAAGTATGCTGTGTCAAAAGCCTTAGCCCAAAACCTTTGGGCCATGGATGCATGGGCCAAGAGAGAATGCCCAAATTTGATCAAATGCCTCTCTTTTCTTTTGACAGCTCCATTTTGCTGGCTGGTGTGTAGGACAACCTGGGCTAGAGATAAGAGATATGATGAACAGTGCCATGAGAGATGAGAATTTTACCGAGGGACTGAAATTCTCCACCTCAAGCGATTAGCGGTTATTAACCATCTCCACTTTATCATAAATTGCTAACTCTTTAGGTGGAATTGCTAACTGCACCGTCTTAAGTGGTTAGCACTTTCTTTTCCATAAGCCTACAAAAAAAATTATGTCATTATATAGTTAGCAGTTACCATGTGGTTATAAAAACATCGTTACATGCCGCAATCCCTCAATTTTTTATTTCTTTTTTCTTCTTTCTTCTCTTCTCTTTTATTCTCACCGTCTCAGAGCATCTCTAACAATGGTTGCTAGTTTAACTATTTAAAAAGTACAATTCACTAGTTTAGCTATTATATTTTCACTATACATTCCAACAAAATATTTATTTTAACCATATCTTTTAATTAAATATTATTTTATAGCTTTTTCTTTTCTTTCTCATCTCTCTCACAAAGAGAAAAAAAAATAATAATAAACAAATCTTACAAGACACTGCACTTAACTTTCATTTTTTTTTTTAATTTACCGTGGCACAACCCTAAAAACCTCTGGTTTAAAAACTCGACTTGAGTAAACAAAAAAAAAAAAAATGCTAAATTTAACTAAAAATCCTATTTTACAACCTCTGCTGGATGCTCTGCTGCACACACTCAACACTGAAACTTTCATTCTTTGAGCTTGTGCGTCTGCCATCTGTAGCCTCTCAGCTCTCATCTGAGTCATCTCCTAGTCGACAGCCACTCTCAACTCTCACGAACCCACGCGGTCATGCCTCTCAGTGCTCTCACCGTCTCAAGCAGCCTCTCGCACAGACACGCAGCCAGCGAGAGAGAGGATCAAATCCGACGCGTAGTGATCAGATGCAGCAGATCTTTGCTTCGATTGGATCTGGCCGGAGGTGTGTACTGTGTTTCCTCCCCCTTGTCTTTAAACTTAGTTATATATTTTTAGTCTTTTTTATTAGGACTAGATAATTTTCTAATTTTCATTTTGCTCATATATACGTTACTGCCCATAATTTAAATTCAAGCAAATCATTTTTTTTATTGATTTAAATCGAATTGGGGAAGGGAATTGTATATCTTTTCTGTGTTTATAGGTTTATTCAAACAGTTTTGATATTGAATTAATTATTCTAATACAAATTTGGATTTTGGACTTGTGCAATGAATCAGGCCAAAAAAGGCCTTGAAAAAGGCACAAAAAAATGACAAACAACTTTTAAAATAGGTCCAATTAATGCCCAGCACCCAAAAATAGGCCCAAAATGCCCAAATTAAAAGCGGTTATGCGTTGTGGTTATAGCTTTAAATAACTGCTAACCTCCAGTTATTTTATAACCGCTAACTGACTAAGGCAAGGCGGTTACGGCTATAGTTACGGTTAAAGGCAATAACCACTAGTTGAAAGATAACTCATTGGTCCGCTCAGTGCATAACACTTATACATCAACCTAAAGTCTCTGCTTTGCTTGATTAAGGTAGATTACTGCAATTCGATATGTAATATTCTTTCTCAAATGGAATGCCCAGTTCCATTACTGACTGCGAACTTTTCTATTTTAAGACTACAAGGGTTGTTGGCTAAGACTTTGTGTGATAACCATGTTATTCACTCCCATAATTATATTCAATGTAATCCTAGGATATTTCACAATATATATGATGAACTTTGTCATAAGGAGGTAAAGATATTTATATGCCATGTGTTCAAATAATTTAATTAGTGAATAAAAATTATATTCGTTACAAGCATTGAATGTCAATATAGATATAAAAATCATTAGGATTTAGAGTACAATCCCCAACAATAACATGATGTAAATTGAGTAGAGTGGAAGTGGAAGGAGTCGAAGCAATAGCTATGGAGGATGAAATAGCTGAAGCCATTTGTTGATACAAAGAAGAAGAGCCAATGTTTGACAAAAGGACAGTGACAAAGCTAAAGGAAAAAGAAAATGCACAATGTGAGTCATAGTGCTATGATATCATGTGAGAATTTAATTCTAAGTGGATATGTTTACCCTCTTGTCAATCAATTGAGGGTAATAGTTTCATTTATACTCACTATGTTACAACTCAAATGTATAGATTGCATCAAATAGAAGTTGTTATCACTTCTAGTATTATCTTCAATTAGGCTCCGTTTGTTTTGACGGAAAACCTTCCCTATTTTTTAGTGTTTGGTATGATAAAAAATCTTGGTAAACTAAAAACATTTTTGGATGGCCTAGAAAACCTCCTTTAAGCTGTGTAAAATAGTTTTTACTTCTTTTCTTTTTTTTTTTTTAATGTTTTCGTGAGCCATTTTCCAAGTTTGAGCTTTGTCTTCTTGCACGCACTCACACAATTCATTTTTTGCCTCTACCGGAGGTAGCTTGTCATCGCCGATGTTGTTATTGCTGTCATGTCGTTGATTTTCCATCGGAGCCAAATTCCAAAAAATGCTTTTTGCTGAAATCAATTTCCTAAAAGACATTATCAGTTGAACTATCCTTATCTTGCATAAAAGCATTCTCAACAGCTTCCTTTCGATTTTTTCTAAATTTAGGGAGCAAAACTATTTTTTGCTTCCCTATATAAATACACTCCGCAATAGTTTCCCTTATCTCTCCCTATATCAATTCTATATCAATTAAATATTCCTTTATTACAAAATATAAATTCCTACTTACCCTCAATATTTTTACAAAGTTCCAACAGAATCCCCAATAAAAGGTAAGAGAAACAAGAGAGACATAATTTATAATAAAAAATGCATAGGGAAGCTATTGGAAAGCTTTTTTGGTTCCCTGAACATTGGATAGAACTGTTGCATTCCCAATGCTTAGGGAACTAATATGTATCTGATGTGGGTGGGTTTTTGTGGTTTTTTTTGACATTTTTCCTATATGTAGGGAAGAGAAGAAGTTATAGGGAAGTTGCTTGGAATATTCTAAGAGTACTAGTAGCAGCTTCCCTTTGATTTTTTCTAAGTTTAGGGCACAAAATTACTTTTTGTTTCCATATGAAAATATATTTTACAATAGTTTCTCTTACCTTTTTCTATACCATTAAAACATTATTTCTTTACAAAATACAAGTTTTCTACCTACCTTCACTTTTTTCTCAAATCTCAACACAATCTCCAATTAAAGACAAAAATATGAAGGAGGAGAGAGGAAAGAGAAATATTTATATTAAAATAATGTATAGGAAACCAAAAATGGTTCCCTACACATTGGAAAACATTGTAGCAACCCTTGAGGGTTAGTTAAATGTAGGGAATCTGATGTGAGTGGATTTTTATAGTTTTTTTTGAAATTTTTCCTAAACATAGGGAAGATAATGACATAAAAGGCATCTGCTATTTTTTTTTTTTATATAAGTAATAATTAGTCTTATTAAAAACATAAAGCACCCCTAAGTACACAGGGAGTATACAAAATGATCACCTAACTAGAAAATGAAAAACAAGCAAGAAAATCATCATAACTAATCGACAACGGAGACAAATGTGCTACAGTCCAAAGATACAAAGTATGAAAACAAAAGGATCAAATATCCTTCAATGATCTCTCTAAATCTTCAAAGCACCTATTGTTCATTTTCTGCCATAAACACAAAAAATGACACGTAGGCACCATTTTCCTAGCCACCACACTCCTCCGCTTCTTAGAAGACCACCAACATGCTAGCAAATCAACTAGCAGTCTAGGCATCACTCGGGCCATCCCAAAGTGACTAAAGATGGCAAACCACAAAGCAGAAGCAACCTCACAATGAAGAAGGAGATGATCCACCGTCTCCTCGCTTCTTACACATGCAACACCTGTTTATCACACTGACGTGACGCTTCCTGAGATTGTCCAAGCTGAGAATTTTACATAGACCCGCTGACCAAACAAAAAAAGCCGATCTCAGAGGAGCCTGTGTCAGCCACACACTTTTCCAAGGAAAACTCCTACTCTCATTACGAGCTAAAGAATAAAATAGGGCCTTGACCTTGAATAGAACTCATTTGGAAGAGATCCACCACAATCTATCTTCACACCCTCGTCTCACTCTGACTGAATGCAACATCTGTAGAAAGGATACAAAGACTTTCAACTCCCAATCATGTGCCTCTCTAGTGAAACTCACATTCCATTGGTTTGAACCTCCCGACATCTCCATATTAGCCGCAACTGAAGCATTCTTCTCATAAGCAATTCCAAATAAAATTGGAAAGGCTACCATGAGAGCCGAATATCCACACCACAAGTCATGCCACATGTCTAGTAAAGCTTTTGAGAGTCTCCCACCCTTTATTATGATATTCTTTCACAGTCTCACCCCATAGGCTCCTCCAGGCTCAAGAGACCACCACTCACCCCGTAAGCTCCCGTGCTGCTAGTGCTCTAAGGTCTTACCTTTTCCCACATCCAATTCCAAGCCTAGAGGAAGAGGGTTTCATTCGGTTAAGCAGCCTCATAATCTTCAAGAATATCACTTTTGCGCTCTTAGGGTAATTGAGGAATAGTTTATCTGAAACAGGGATAAACTTCACTATCCAACCGAGTGGCCATGATACAGATGCAATTGCAATGCAAACTCCCCACTGAAACCCATTCAATCTCTCTGTATCTGCAAACTTGTTTAAAAATTCGACCATTATGGCCTGAAGAATAATTGTAATTCCTACAATTCCAATAAATAACCGGTTCTTATGAAGTCCTTTGAAAACATTCTTCTTCTCCATGCTTCTTGAATTGAACTCATTAAACACTTGGCAGAGAACAAACGTATTGAAAATAAGTGTATCATTTATCTCCCCACTAACATTGAAGAGAGACTCGCCCTTGAACTGTAAAGTCAAGAGGACAGATATCTGGAACAAGGCTTGAGCTAAGAGGTTCCTCCACATAATACTTGTTATTAGAGGCTCTGTTCGACCCACGGGAGACCTCTGCATAAGCTCATCAGTAGGCCTCTCCGTAGCGAGGGCTAGAGCTCCCAGCGTGTCCATGATGAGATTTACCCACAACAACTGGACTGCTGTAAGCGGAACCTCTCCAGCAGAAACCGCTGCAACAAAGTTGATTACAAGAGCTGCAACATTCACTGTTAATTGAAACTGGATGAATTTCTGGATATTGTTATAAACACATCGTCCCCACCTTAGAACGGTGGCAACAGAAGCGAAGTTATCATCCAAGATGATGATATCGGAGCTCCCTTTGGCCACTTCAGTGCCTTGAATGCCCATGGAAAGTCCTATATCAGCTTCTTTTAATGCAGGTGCATCGTTTGTGCCATCTCCAGTAACAGCAACGACATGGCCTTTCTGTTTCAGGCATTGTACCATCAGAAGCTTGTCAAATGGAGATGACCTTGCCATCACCCGGATCTTCTCGACTTTCTTCATTCTCTCTTCGTGCGTGTAGTTTCGAAACTCAACACCATTTACCACTTCTTCACTACTTACATGTTGATTAGGATCTAGAATACTGCATTCTGTAGCTATAGCTTTTGCTGTAAAAACGTTGTCTCCAGTGATCATTATGACTTCCACTCCAGCATTTCTGCAAGTTTCCACAGCTTTCTTTGCGCCCTCCCGGCATGGATCCTTGAGACCAACTACCCCTAGCCAGGTTAAGTCGTTTTCTTTTAGTCGATGAGTCCTTTCAGCATTGTGGCATCCCATTTCCTCTTCTGATATTTGCTTATGAGCAAAAGCAATGCATCGGAGGCTACTCGCTGCCATGCCTTGGATTATTTTCTCAATCTTATCCCTATCTTTATCGAGGGACTTGGTACTCCCACCAGTTTCATAATAGCTTGAACACATTGCTAGGATTAACTCAGCAGCACCTTTCCAGTGCACATGGATTGTGTTGTCGGCCTTTTTTCTTATTGCAACCCCACTCCGCTTCTTCTCAGAGTTGAAGGTGTCAACGTGGAGAAGTGTGGAACCTTGCTTTAGCTTTTCCATGTCCATACCCAATTGCGAAACAGCCCAAGAGAGAATTGCTTTCTCAGTTGGACTACCAGAAATTTCAGGTTCGGATCCTGATGCAGGTTTATAGATAGTTCCAGTCGTGTTCAAACCAACTCCTTGGTGGAATAAGGTGAGAACGTTTGGTGGAATTGCATTCGAAGAATCGTCTTCAATGGGTTCTTGGCCCAGCCAAAACTTGGTCTTTTTCATCTCATTCAGTGTCAAGGTGCCAGTTTTATCTGTGCAGATTATCGTTGCTGAGCCCATTGTCTCACAAGCAGAAAGTTTTCTGACCATTGCCTGATCAGCCATCATTCTCTTCATGGAGTAAGCAAGTGTGAGCGTCACCGCCAGCGGCAGGCCTTCAGGGATAGCCACCACCACGATAGTGACTGCAGCAGCAACAATGCGCACGACTGCATTGAACACATCATCTAAACTTGTTTGGCCTGCATAATACTCTCTATTCCCATTGCTATCTTCTGTGTTCCCTGTAAAATAACGAATTAACAGGACTAGAAGAACTAGTAAAGCAACTGCAAGGCCTATCTTTCCGATAGAAGAGGTTAATTTGTTAAGCCGTGCTTGTAATGGTGTTATTTCACTGGAATCACCAGTTATTGAGCTCATCATTTCGCCCCATGCTGTGTTCATTCCCACCGATGTAACGAGCATTTGAGCATACCCGTCCGACACCTTTGATCCGGAGAACAAGAAGGGATTCTCAGTCGAATCTACTTCCACATGATCACTCTCTCCTGTCATGCTAGACTCGTCTATCTGCAACGAATGCCCGTTTAAAAACAATCCATCAGCAGGAACCTGATCACCCATGTTTAGAAGGACGACATCTCCAACTACAACGTCGAAGATGGAGATTTTGAGGCGGCGACCGTCTCTAAGAACTTCAACTTTGATATCCTTGCTCAGTTTTGATAACTTGTCGAACTGCCTCCCCTGTCTGAAGTTACTGAGGGCAGAGACAACCACAACCAGAAAGACTGCTACGAAAATGCTTCCCCCTTCGTACCAGCCTTCCTTGGCCCCATGTTCTTTGATGCCAAAACCAAGGGAAAGGGCAGCACAGACCAGTAGGATGAGAATGGTGGTATCCTTGAAAGCCTCAACCACAAAAAATAACAACCCTTTTGGAGGGGGCTTGTGGTAAGTGTTTGCACCAAACATTTCACGCCGCTGGCTGACTTCCTGATCGTGGCTATGGATTCCATTCTCAGGGTCTGTCTTGAGAGCAGTGGCAATGCCTTGTACGCCTCCAAACCTGCGTAGAGCAAGTAAGTCTTTCTCCTTCACCATTTCTGTGAGAGCTGTCTGATCCTTGCGGGAAACAAAGGAGCAAGGCACCACAGTTTGATTTTCACCATGGTGGAAGCTGCTGCTTGGTTCAATATCGAGGGTGGTGAGAAAGTGGGGCTTAAAGATCACAGAACTATGGCAGCTGTTTCTTTTGGAAATGATCAGCCTGGCAAGAGAGACCATGAACCGGATGGAACAGATTGCCATGCGCCACCGTTTCTGGGCTTTGATGACGGCACTCAAATTATGGACCAATGTGTTACAAGCTTTGTCCAAATTATGGCTTCCTGTCATGGTTCTATCTCTCTATGAAGAAGTAGAATAATATTAAGCAAGTAAGAAGTTGGAAGAAGAGCTGGATTTAGAAGATGTAGCAAGGAAAGAAGTTCATTCTGTTGCAGAGTATACGCAAGTCTATATAATATCTGATTGAGAGTGGGTACGTTGCTTGCTTGCTTGACACGCCCCTCGAGTCTTTTCTTTTTAAAAGAAAAAACAAATTTTGTCAAGTTCTCCTATTCTAGCAATATTGTGCAGAATGATAGTGATGCCTTCAATATGGCTCCATTTGGCATTGGCATTGGCATTGGCCTTGAGCTGCTAAAACAGAAACATGTGCAATCAAATGGGTGGTCGGACGAAGAGGATTATTATTAAAAGCGCCAAGTTAATGATGGGGTGTGTTTCTTTTATAATTTATTTATTTTTTAAAATTTGGCCATAGAACGTGGGAAACGAGTCTGTCTATCTTGTCTTTTTGTTGTTAGATAGGTGCGCATGATGACACGATGCCAACTTTCGTCAAAGCGCGTTACGAGAGTTGAGGTATTTTGAAAAGTATAACCAGGTAGTAAGTAGCTGATTATTTATAATGGCTAATTTCCTCGATTATTTCTACAATTTTATATTATGATTGATTCTCTTATAATTTGACCATTTTGCTAGTTAAATGAAAATAAGAATCCATAGCTTTCCGTCCTTGGGATAGTTCAATTGGTTGAGGATCACGTCTTATGAAACGGAGGTCGTTAGCTTTTTTTTTTTTTTTTTGTTCTGATATGACATAAATGTGAAAAGTAATTGAGTATTTTGTATGTTAACTTGTTCATTAATGTTTTTTCTTTTTCACTCATGTAATGTTGGCCCACATTGAATACCATATAAAACACGTCATGTCATATTAGTCGGGGTGTGATAAATGTGTGAATAGTAGCATTCTTATTGAAGAAACTTGAAAAACTATGCTCTAAATCAGATATTTGAATTAAGTATGCTACTCTTTACACCTATTTATCATACTTATTTTATGCCGGCTAACATACGTGTTTTAAGTGATTTTTCTTTCGTTTGTTTTATGTGCCAAATATGAGAAGTCATTTACAACACGCCATGCCATCTGTGTAAAATAATAGCATTACTTATTTGAATGAAGAGAATTTAATCAATAATGGATTTTGATTTTATAGTAATAAAATAGAAATCGGCCCTTTTTTTTTTTTTTTTTTTAAGATGAGGTCAGCCTATTTTTGAAGCGCAACTTATAGGAAAAGGATAGCAGGAGAAGTTAGAGAGGTTGAAAAGGCATTTTGTTTTGTAAAGGAGTTGAAGTCCCTTTGTTATTATTCATTATCATTTTCCAAAAAAATCGACATCAAAACATCCAACTTTTTTGATTTTTTATATAACTCATTCATTTTTTATTATTATTTAAATAAAAAAATCATTACAAAACAAAATTTTAACTTTTTTATATTAAACATTCTTACTTTTTTTTTTTCACATTAATTTATATCATCTACAGTGTTTTAGCCAAAGCCTTTACCAAACACCCTTAAGTGCAGCCTAGCAGCACTCGGTATAAAACCCAACCTCAAATCTTGTATTCGTCCATTCACATCCTCTGGGCTATTGTTTTTTTTTTTTTTATTATTTTTTTTTGGTGTTAGATGCTGGTCGTCCATACAGATTTAATATTGATTTATTAAATTTATAAAAAAATAATAATTATATAACATGATTTAAAAAAAAAAAAAAAACAGAAATCCTTCCGAAAAGAATATTCAATTAGTTATATTTTAAATGTATTTTTTGTCTCCCCTCAAAAAATATATTCTCCCGTGGATCCTAATCTAAAAAAGAAACAAAAAGACATCTCACTCCTTCACGCGTAGTCATTTAAATAAGTGCAAATAGTCAAGGCAACATGAATATGGCTGTTGATTACCATCAGATTTCCTCATGAGCATTGAATGGGATGGACCCAGCTTATATATTGTAGTTAAAATTATAGCAGCAGCATATATGCTATTAAATAATTAAAAAACACAGATCTATCATAGTAAATACTATTTTTTTTTTACCCATCACTTCATTTATTATTGGTATTCATTATGATAGATTTAAACTCTTCAATTTTTTAATAGCATTTTAAACAACAACATACAAGTAAGATCGAATGAGATTTTAAAAAATTGATAACGAAAAATTTAAAAAAAAAAAATGATATTCAAACCAAAAATACCTTTAAAACCGTATTCAAAGAAAATTGATAATAAAAAATATAAACCAAAAATCAAAGAAAATAGGACAAAATATAAAAGAAAGTGCAGTAGTTGGAAAGTAAGGGTTTGTAAAAGGTTGAACGGTAAAATAACAAAAAGGGTAAAGTGAGAAAAAAAATTAAGAGAAAAAAAATTATTTAATTAATATTAAAAAAAAAAGAATTTATTGTGAAGTATTTTTTATAAGNTAGGCTTTTTTTTTTTTTTTTTTGACATACTTAGTTAAGAATGAAGAAAAAATTTAAATTAATAATCTTCACTTCATAAAGTATAAATCCCACTCGATTAAACTACCCCTTTTAAAGGTTGAATGTAAGTTGTTAATACGCTCTAAAAGGTAGTTGAGATTTATAGAATTTATAGAATTTCTTGTCCCACCTTACCATCGCTGCACCGCACCTCCACCTCTCCTTTTTTTTTTTTAACCTTAAAATAACAAATTACGACTTTTCAAAGTCCGAGCCATCTGAGAAAAAAAAAAACATACCCTCCGTCATCTCTTAATAATAAATAAATAAAGCGATTGAGGCAACCTAAGCTACTTACTTAACACGCCAGACACGCACACCATTAGTACGGACAATATTTTAATTGTTTATTTAAATTTTATAAAAAGTCGGTAGGACTAAAAATTTCCACCTTTCGGCCTTGATTGGATTAATTTTCGGAGGTGGGAAATCCGACCCACTTGCCTTTTTTTTTCCCTTCAACAATTCCAAGTCCCAACCACCACCAGTTTCATGCGTCTGTCAGATTGGTCGGTCTGTAACCTTTCCGTTTTTCAGGAATTTGGTTTTTCCAAGAAAACAAATTACTAAAGAGAACAAAGTCATGTGTTGCTCTAAATGTTCGACTTTGAACTTTGAACTTTAGATCACCAACCTTTGAATCTTATATTATTATTAGATCACGGGGGTTGGCAACAACAACAATCAAGCCAAACAAGGCTGTTGCTGTTGTTGCTGCCTGCATTGTCAACTTCGTGCTCAATGCGCTGGAAAAGCCATTGTTGACTCCTCCCCGCCCCCATTAAAAGAACGCCTTTTAATGCGCCCAACAAAGCCAAAAGAAAGAACGTACCTCGTGTTTTCTTCACGTGAACTCTGACCCCGTCGTCCAAGGCGCCTGCGCTGTGCAGCTTCCTTGCAACTTCCATGATGTTGCGTCAGTTCACTAAAACTGCTATGGATGCCGACACAAACGCGGAAAACTCATTCCATGGTAGCCCAACCACGTTGTCTAACTAAATGCTCTCCTGAAACCTCTGGGAAATTTCCTCTTCCAATGGCATGGAATTTTCTGTTCGCTACATGTGCTCCACTTGACAGAGAGACCACTGCTTTAAATGACAGACCAACAATTTTTAATAGAATAATAATATACTCAATACTATACAAATATTTCAAAAACCTCACATCACGGGGTCTACTAACCTTTGAATTGGTCTTTGTTAAAATAAAATATTCAATCACGTCAGCTTTATATAAGATAATTGTGTGATAGGCGGCATTACTCAATTTATTTTGATAAGATCAATCAGTGTCGTATATCAAAATTGAAAGGAACTAAAGATAACTGGTTCTAGAACCCAGGAACCAAAGTCCAAAATGGCTATTTCTTATGCACGCTACATCCCCACTTGACGTATATCAGTCACCAAACCAAATATCTTTAGACATGATATCACATGGACGACTCTTTCAGACGCACGCAGACATTTTGAATTGACAAAAGAAATTGCCAAGAAAATTCAGGAGGGAACGACTTCCTAAGCCTGCCTCGGTCACTATCCTATTTGCAGATACTAATGAATTTTTTCATTCGGGCCTCAAATATTGGATTATACTGTGTGTCTACAAAGGTGTCAACTGGGCCCAGCCCATCCAGGCCTATGTCCAACCTTATAACAGGAGGTAGAAGGCACAGCACAACCTAATTCAGTTAGTTCAAGACTTCAAGCCCCTAAACCCTAGTACGCAAGTTATAATGGATAGAGTTTTCTTCCAAATTAAGTTGAGGAATTCCTCCAACCTAATCCCTAAAGCTGTCATGTATCCCAAAACGTGTCCTGTTGATGTTTTAGACGGAAATTTTTTGAGTTAGCGGTAGTTTATTTGCTAGGTTGTTGTTTAAGGATGTTTTGAGACACACGGCAACTTTAGGGATTAGGTTGGATGAAAACTCTATCCGGTTATAACTTTCTCAAGGCTACACTTTATTGAACAAGGCAAGTAAACAAAGAAGCCCAACATATCACCCACTCAAAGCTGTTGCAAGGGTTTCAGTATGGTATGACATGTTCCTAATAATGCCAGTTGACCATCTTCATCAACAGAAATGGAGTTATATCAATCCATGAATGCCACCATATCCCACCCCACCTACATTCCCACTCCCATTTAAGTGTATGAGGAGAAAGAAACAGAAAAGCAAACTAATTGTCAGAAATGAAGCTCTAAACAACAATGAACATGATCAATGATGTCAATTAATAAAGCCATAGATGTCTATATGCATTCTCTCTCTCTCTCACTCCCCACCCTCCCCCCCCCCCCCCCAAATACAGACGCACACACATGACCATGTATATCTTGGTTACAGAAAAACAGAAGGCTTGAAAAAGGAGCAACTGAGGAAGCCATTTCCAGGTGCTTTCCTTTCCCTTCCATCATAATTTCTGAGAAACAAACAAAAGCATAAAGCGAGAAAGGTGGAAGAGAGATAAAGAGAGGGTGTGGGGGGATAGCAAAGAAATGAACATAATCTGGTTCATGCTAGATTTATGGTTGTGCTGAATGGAAAGTTTGGAAGCATTAGTAGTAGTGATGTAGTTGTGAAGGTAGCACGTAGTTGTAAGCCATTGAAGTGATTTATAAGCTGGCAGTAATGAAGATCATGCCAATGACAACAAATTGATAATGCAGACATCATTGATGGGTGTGAGGGGTCACTTAAAACAGTGGCCAAGCATTAGTGTTGCTAGCAATCATGGTAAAGAGCATAAACATTCACGCCTGACAATGATTCTTGGTGGTGGCAAAACCATGCATGTGTTGTAGTAGGGGTAACAACTATGGGAACAACGGTAACTATGAAAAATGGAGGCGTGAGGATTGCTAGTGGTATTAGGATGGAAATTTCAGAACCAAAGCTTTTAATTGGATTGCATAATCAGTCATTGCATTTTATGACGAAAGTCACAGTAGGAAAAACAACATTTGACACATAAAAAAGAACAGTATATTTAGGTTTCATATTTCTGAGATGAGATTCAATATATGTTAAATCATTATTTATCTCAAAAGCTTAACGTAATAAGAAATGATAAACTTAATTATTTAAATTAATATTCTAATACCCCCTCCCCCTCACATGCAGGCTCAAATTTCTTCTCAATGAGTGAAACCCAAAGCATGAAATATTATTTAATTAAAATAGGAGAGGGGGGGGGGGTTGAATGATGGAGATGAAGTTTGAGCTCAAAAACACATTTGATACCATGTTAGATCACTATTTATCTTAAGAGCTTAAGCTAATAGGAAATAATAAACTTAATCATTTAAATTAAAATTCTAACAACATAGTCTTAGTTGCAAAGTCATGACTGGAAACAATGCACATGTATATTTCAAGTAAACTTTCAAGACCGAATAAAGGAATAATATGAAACAAATCCATACACCTCAATTGGGCATATTGATATTTGTTTACTGATACCTGACGGTTCCTCATGGTGTAAGAAGAGTAGGACTTTGGGAGGTATCAAAGAACTATGGAGGTCATAAGTTTGGCGCTAATAACTTATCCACTCTTTTATTTCATATAATGCGGTCAACATCCTAAACAAAGCAAATGTGAGTCCAAAAAGAAAGGAAAATTTGAAGGAGATCAATTGAACTTATCCAATCTTTTATTTCTAGCAATTTCCTGTGCTCACTAATAGCTCAACAACAGTGGTCCAGGGTTTGCCAAGTGAGCTTTTTTCTTTTTCTGTTTTTATCTCATTTTTCAAGTAATCGAAATTTATTAAAATGAATACGGGCACACCAAAAAAAAAAAAAGGGTAAAAAAAATCCTGAAAACTAAAAGTATAAAAACAATCATAGGCAACCATCCAATAGTGTAGGGTATTGAAGATTAAGGCCTTTAATTCCACCGCTCTTAAGCATGAGAGAATCATCTTCCATACTACTTTCGTTTGAGGACTACCAAACTATCCTCTCCAACAAGCAAATAGATATATCACTTGATGAGGCATGACTCACAGTAATCCCAAAAAAAACCGAAGATAAGAGTTCCATAAGTTATTGTTTCGAAAATCGACTCCTGTTTGGGCAGATTTGTGGTGGCATGTAATTTTAGAAACGTGGAGGATGGTTTGGAGTGGGCTTTTGCGGAAGTATATGGCCCAAATAGGGATCATATTCGTTGGCGGTTATGAGAGGAGTTAGCCGGGCTGATTAGTATTTGGGAAGTGCCGTGGTGCATTGGAGGAGATTTTAATGTTACACTTTTTATGGATGACAGGCTAAGGGGTGAGGCTCATAGGTCGGCGGTGGCAGACTTTGCGGATTTTGTGGCAGAGCAGGGTCTCATGGATCTCCCCATGGTTGGAGGGGATGCTACTTGGTCCAACAGTGTGTCGTGGTCGAGACTGGATCGATTCTTAGTTTCCCCGGAGTGGGAATTCAGCTACCCAAGTCTTATGCAGAAGAAACTTCTCCGGGTGTGCTCGGATCATGCGCCAATCCTCCTTGTTAGTGGTTGCCCGCAATCAGGTAAGAGAGCTTTTAAGTTTGAGAATATGTGGCTGAAAGATGAGGGTTTTGTGGAGAAGGTTAGGAATTGGTGGAATTCTTTTCAGTTCTTTGGGGCTCCTAGTTTTGTTCTGGCTAAAAAGCTCAAAGCTCTTAAGAGGGAAATTAAGAGATGGAATCTGGAGGAGTTTGGTGACGTGAGGGAAAGAAATAAAGCCAGTTGTGAGGAGTTGAAGGCTCTAGATAGATCTGAAGAAGGGAGACAGCTTTCTGAGGAGGAGAAGGCGAGAAGGAGACAGGTTACTAGAGGGTTGGAAGCCACTCTTCTCCAAGAGGAAATAAGTTGGAGACCAAAATCAAGGATTAGGTGGTTAAAGGAGGGGGATAAATGTACCAAGTTTTTTCATCAGGTGGCGAATGCGAATCGTAGAAATAACTCCATTGAGTCTTTGGTTGTGAATGGCACGCTCACTTCCGATCCTACTATTGTTAGCAACCATATTGTTAACTTCTACGATTCCTTGTTCACGGAGCCTCTTAGTTGGAGACCCCGCTTGGATAATCTCGAGTTTGATATGCTTTCGGATTTTGATGCCTCAAGCTTAGAAGAACCATTTGAAGAAAGGGAGGTGATCAAAGGCATGGATGGAGACAAGGCTCCAGGTCCGGATGGGTTTTCTATGGCTTTCTTTCAAGAGAGTTGGGAGGTGATCAAGGGGGACTTTATGGCGGTCTTTGCCGAATTCCATGAGCGAGGTAAATTTGTTAAAAGTATTAACTCTACTTTCATTGCTCTTATTCCGAAGGTGCATGGTGCTAAGGAGATTAAGGAATTCCGTCCGATTAGCCTTGTGGGTGGCATTTATAAGATTATTGCGAAGGTTTTGGCCAATAGAATGAGGAAGGTCATGGATAGGGTGATTTCTAAGCCTCAAAATGCCTTTGTTAAAGGGAGACAAATATTGGATTCGGTTCTTATAGCAAATGAATGCTTGGATAGTCGGATTAAATCCGGGGATCCGGGGGTTTTATGCAAGTTGGATATGGAAAAAGCTTATGACCATGTGGATTGGAACTTTCTTCTCTATCTCTTGAAAAGATGCGGTTTTGGGGAGAGATGGTGTTCATGGATCAAACATTGTATTTCTACCGTCCGGTTCTCAGTTTTGATTAATGGATCCCCTTCTGGTTTTTTTGGAAGTTCGCGAGGGGTGAGGCAAGGTGATCCGCTTTCCCCTTTCTTATTTGTTTTGGTCATGAAGGCTTTTAGTAGGATGATTAATGCTATCTACTCTAGGGGGTTGATTTTAGGGTTCTCCGTGGGCACTAGGGATTATGATCGAGTGGAAGTCTCCCATCTATTATTTGCATATGACACTTTGGTATTTTGTGGTGCGGATGCTAGCCAAATCAGTTACTTGGGTGCCCTTCTTGTTTGTTTTGAAGCGGTTTCTGAGCTTAAGGTGAATTTGACTAAGTCTTCTTTGGTCTCGGTTGGCTCTTTGGATGATGTGGATCAGTTGGCTGGGAGCCTGGGTTGTGGCACTGCTGACTTGCCTTTGAAGTACTTGGGTCTTCCTCTAGGGGCGTTGTTTAAGCTTAAGGCTATATGGAGGGATTTAGAGGACTTGATGGCTAGGAGGTTGGCTCCTTGGAAACAGACGTACCTTTCTAAGGGGGGGAGGGTTGCTTTGATCAAAAGTACACTCTCTAATTTGCCTACTTACTTGCTTTCTTTATTTCCTATTCCGGCTGATGTGGCAAAACGCATTGAGAAGATTCAACGGGACTTCCTTTGGGGGGGTTTGAATGATGAGGTCAAGCTTCATTTAGTTGACTGGGACACGGTGTGTTCTCCCATTTCCGAAGGTGGTTTAGGTATCCGAAATGTGTGGAAATTCAATCAAGCACTTTTGGGTAAATGGCTATGGCGGTATACTCATGAGGATGGGGCTTGGTGGAGATCAGTTTTGGTGGATAAGTATGGGTTTTCTCGAGGTGGATGGCGATCTTGTGATATTACTGAGTCGCATGGGGTGAGGCTTTGGAAGTATATATGTATGGGGTGGAGTAATTTTAAACGACATTTCAGATTTGACCCAGGGGTTGGCTCTAAGATCAGATTTTGGGAGGATGTTTGGTGTGGGGAGAGTTCTCTCAAAGATACATTTCCTGGTCTGTTTAGTATTGCCAGGTTCAGGGAAGCTTCCATTGCGGATAATATGGAGCGCTCCAACGGTACCATTCAGTGGAACATTGTTTTCACCCGTTTGATCCATGACTGGGAGGTGAAGATTCTAGCTTCGTTCTATAATTGTTTGTATTCTTACAAGTTCATAGGGGTTAGGGAGGATAAGCTGTGGTGGGTTCCTTCGAGAAAAGGCACTTTTCAGGTAAGATCGTATTATCGGGTTCTTACGTCTCATGGGTCTTTTTCATTCCCTTGGAAAGGCATTTGGAGGACGAAGGCTCCGCCTAGAGTGGCATTTTTTGCTTGGACGGCCGCTAAAAGTAAGATCCTCACCATTGATAATCTTCGCCGGAGAGGCATGATAGTGGTTAACAGATGTTGGCTTTGCGAGTCGGATGGGGAGTCGGTGGATCATTTTCTCCTTCATTGCAGAGTGGCGAATGCCCTGTGGAATGCCATTCTCAACCGCTTGGGACTGTGTTGGGTTATGCCTAGTTCGGCAAGGGAGTTGTTTGCTTGTTGGTGTTCGGGGAGTCGCACAAGGAGTGCGGTGGTAAGGAAGATGATCCCTTTGTGTCTCATGTGGTGTATTTGGAGGGAACGTAATGCAAGATGCTTTGAAGACTCAGCGAGGTCGTTCGAGGAAATTCTTCATTATTTTCTTTTTACGCTTTACACCTAGACGGCCGGTTGGCTTGCTCCGATTGTAATTAGTTTCCTGGATTTTCTTTCTCGTTTATCTTCTTCCCCTTAGGCTTTTCCTTGTATACGTCCTGTGTACTATGGGTTGTGCCCCTTTGCGCTTTCTTAATATATTTTGACTTATCAAAAAAAAAAAAAGTTATTGTTTCTCTCGCAATAGAGTAAAAGGTAGTAAATAGTTTTCCCACTCTTATTGCACATGCAGCACCGATCTATCACAATGATATGCCGCTTCCTTAAATTATCTAAGGTGAGGATTTTACCTAAAGCACCCAGCCAAGCAGAGAAGGCCACTGTCAAGGGGGCCTTGTATCACCAAATACTCCTTCAAGGGAAAGGAGTGTTATAGAACAATCTTACATCAAGCAAACCCCTCTTGGAAAAGGCCCAACAAAGCTTGTCTTTGCCACCCCATCTCATTCTAATGGAATTCAACTAATTGAAAAACGAAACAAATAATTCCATCTCCCAATTATGCGCCACTATTACAAATTAACGTTCCACTGAAAAGAGTCATTCAATAACTAAAGATGATTTGCCATGGAAGCATTCTTAAAGCAAACAATGCTAAACAACTTCAAAAATGCTACCTTAAGGGACTGATCCCCACATCGTACGTCATGGAAAAGACTAATCTTTGAGCCATCACCCACCTCAAATCTAATATATCTCGAAATCTCCTCCCAACCACTCCTAATGAATTTCCAAAGAAAAGCCTTGTACAACCCATTAACTTCATTAAAACACCACCCAACCCGTTGACTACCATATTTAAATTCCATTACAAATCTTCACAGAGCCTCTCGTAAGCGTAGCATCATAACCACTTCCTTATTAGGAAAACACAATTGAACAAAAGCAAATTTTGAACCCTTAATCCCACATAAATCAGAGAACACTCCTTGAACCAACTTATTAGATGAAATTTGAACTCTTCACCCATACCTCTCCAAAAAAAATCATGTTATAACTTCTCAATGTGATTGACAACACTACCGAGGAGAGGGAAAAGAGACATGAAGTTAATAGGCCAGCTAAACAACACTCAATCTTCTTAATAATGCCATCTCAAATAAATTTGGCTAAAAAATAAGCTCCCAATGGAAGACTTAGATACTTCAAAGGCAAAGAGGAAACCATGCATCCCAAAATACGAGCTAGACCTTCTACATTATCAACATTGCAAATATGGACCAATTCTAAATTAGCCAAGTTATTCTTCAAATCCAAGATAGCTTCAAAACATAAGAACAAGCATCGCAAATGACAAAGGTGATCTAGGTCAACCCCGCAGAAAATCAAAGTGTCATCCACAAACAGAAGATGAGAGATATTAATTCCACCAACAATCCTAGGCTCCATATAGAATCCTAATTTATAAATTATAAAAAATAAAAATAAAAAATTCATTCTCTACAACATAGATCATCTTACCTAAAGCCTCCATAACAATAACAAACAACAAAGGAGACAAAGGGTCTTTCTGTTTTAGGCTACGAGAACTACTAAAAGTATTGGTGAGAGTATTATTCATCAAAATAGAAAAACACACCGCTGAGATACAATGAAATATCAAGTACATCATTTCTCCCCAACAAAAAACCTCAATTAGCGTGATTGCAAGCCTTTTATATATCCAATTTGCAAAGTACACCTAGCTCCTCCTATATGATTATGGTATCAAGGCATTCATTAGCAATAAGAATGGAATCTAGAATCTACCTTCCCCTGCTGAATGCGTTTTGAAACTTAGAATTAATCTTCTCCATAACTATTTCCAACCTATTAGCTAGAACTTTCGAAATGATTATATAAATTCCACTCACAAGACCAATGGGTTGAAAATCCTTAAGATCACCAACTCCTAACATCTTTGAAATGAGAACAATGAAAGTAGCATTTAGATTTCTTTCAAACTTGTCTCTAGCATAAAAGTCATGGAAAACTTCATGATATCTTCTTTTAAAACATCTCAATAAGCTTGGAAGAATCCCATAGAGTAACCATCAAGGTCAGGGCCTTATCACTGTTCATAGCTTTCACCACCTCAAAAAAATCCTCTTCCTCAAACACTCTCTCCAACCAGTTGGCCTCAACCTACCAATAGAGTCAAAAGACATCCAACTTAGGCCGCCAACTAAACTGCTAGGTATACAAATTATTATAAAATTGCCCAATGTGTTCCCTGACTTCAAAATGGTCGACAGAAACTGTACCATCCACTATCAAAAATTCAATGGAGATATTTCTTCTATTAGAGTTGGCATTCGGTGAAAAAACTGTGTGCACTTTTAACCCTCTCTTAGCCACAAACCTTAGATTTCTACCTCCAACTCACCTCCACTAAAATTTTAAGTGCTCTGCCCCTGTCCATGAGAGTGGCTCCAAGTCACTTATAGCTCTAGCCTTCCTCAATTTCTCCTCATCACACAAGGTCAACTCTTCTTCAATAACATCATGACCTCATAATTCTTTCAAAAGAAGTTTTATCTACCTCTCTACATTGCCAAACACCTCCTCATTCCAGACTTTTAATTAAATTTCAAAGCCTTTATCTTGCGAGCCAAAATGAAATTTAGAGAGCCTTTATCTTGCGAAAGTCCACAACTGTTTCACTCAATTCACAAAAATTCCCAGCTTTTAACCATATATTCTCAAATTTAAAATACCTTTTACTTCCATGAAAGTCTCCATAATCAAGAAGGATAGGGAAGTGGTCTAAGCAACCTCTTTTGGGAAGCACTAAGAAACCGGGCTTCCCAATAAGGAGAAAAAAGAAATCTATAAATTCTAGACTAGGAAGGAAGATTTCAATTATTTGAGAAAGGATAGAAATTTCCTCCAAACTTCAGCTTAGTCTAATAAGTGCCAAGTGTCATCTCACACATGTTTTCTTTTATATTTTAAAAGTCATTTATTATCATTCCACTAATCTAGGAAACCAAACATTAATTTTTAAGAAACTCAAAAATGTTGAATGACATTTATCACTTATTAGAGTAGGTTGTTTGGAGGAAATTTGTGTGCTTCAAGAAATCTGTAACAAGAGGAAATTCTTTCTAGTACAGTGCAGTACAATGTAAAGACTAAAGTTATTTCTACTGCAGATGATAGAAAATAACACATTGCACCATCATCATCAAGTGGATCACATCAAATTTGCGTACGATTCAATTTTTAGAAGTCAATATGTTAAAACAATCCTAATTATGTCATGGTAAACACAAATATAATCCTAAACCTTTTCCTAATCTTTTTCATGCTAAATTACGAGAAAGCAAAATTTTAACCAAACTTACCACTTCTCAATTTCCGCTTTTTAAAACCCTTTCAAAATTGGTATCAGGACCGAGCAATTCACTAGCCCTATAATTCGTCACCGCCAAAACCCGCCCACACAATTGATCCAATCCAATCAGATTCACCCACGTACTCCTATAGGCAACCGGTGCCCAAGTGATCAACTTTCCAAGATCCTTAATCCTCACCCGCCCTTCCCTCACCGCAACCCGCGCATCCCGAAACGGCGTCGCACACTTGTCCCTCGCGAACCCAATACACTTCTCCTTCGCTGCCAAGACACAACCCTCCATTTCTCGCTCCTCACACCTCTCGCGCTCGCTCAGATCCGTCGCCCTCTGGCCAACCATGGCGCGCCACCAGGGGAGTTTGCACTTGTTGGACGCGGCGATGGCGCACCCGACTCTCGCGCCGTGCTCGCACTGTTCCACGAGCTTGGACTCGCAGGATTTGAACGCGGAGGCCCAGGCTTGGGGGTCCCGAAACGCGAGCACGTACGGTCCGGTCGATGGGTCGTCCGGTGGGCCGGCACGGATGGGTCCGCGGAGCAAGGGCACCGGGCGGTCGAATGTTGTCACTGTGGAGGTGGCCGAGTACTCCTCCAGATTTTGCGGTGATGCGGTTCCCATTTGTTGTTAATTTTTATGGATTAATTGGCGTTTCAGTGTTTATGGCTTTTGCTTGTTCGATTGCGAGGAAAAGAGCAAGCGACTCCAACAAGGGGACCATTATTCGCGTTGCCTTCCTTGAGGTGCAAATGTTTTTTATGCTAACGGCAACGGGTGGGATTCTCGATATTTAGGGGCTTTTCAAATCTTTTTCGAATCGACGGTTGAGAATCTCGAAATGTTAGTTTATTTGGTTGCACTTAAGTAGAATCCATGTTGCAAAAAAATAATTAAAAAAAAAAAATAGTAAAAGGAGAAATCAAATGAACGGAAAAATGCTCGATTAAATTATATTTTAGGGGTATTTTTGTCTTTTTAGGGGTATTTTTGTCTTTTTATTTTTTTGAGTGAACAAAAATATTTTTGAGTGGAAGAGTGGGAATCGATATTCCATTGGGCTTTTAAAAGTTTCTTCTCTTTTAATGGACAAAAATGTCCACGTTCTTTTGTCGATTGTGAGAACAATTATGAATGAGGTGAATTGTACATTTTTCGAGGCCCTTTGAATCTTTGATTATGTTTTTGGATGCGTTCCTAACGTTCCCACAATCGCTACAAAACAACAAAAATTAAATAAAGGAGTTTGCCAGTTGTGCCGACAGGGTCTCACTCTGATGCCTAAGTTAGTCTATGAGGAAAATTGTATGCTTAATGCACAAGATTTCAATCTGAAGTTTCGTAACACCCCCAAAACTGGCCTTGACGAGTCTAGCAGGGTTACTAGCAATTACCCAGTTTAACCAACTGGTGGCTAAATGGGAAATCGCCCTCTAAGCATTATCAAAGTTAATGCATAAGAAGATGAAATAAATCTGAGAAATCTATGAAGATACACAACTTGTTAAATCTTCAAAAATTCAAATGTTAGTTTCTCAGTTTGAGGAAATCAAAATGCTAGAGGAAGAAACATTTATTGAGTTTTATGCCAAACTTAGTATGATTCATAATTCCATGATTAGCTTAGGAAACAAAGTTTCTGACACTAAGTTGATTAAGAAAATTATGAGATCTCTCCCTGAAAGATTCAAAATCAAAATTACTGCTATTGAAGAGAGTAAATACCTAGAAACTATGAGAATAGAAGAACTAGTTGGCTCTCTTCAGACTTATGAGTTTTTTTTTTTTTTTTTTTGCCCCAACCTAAGAAAACCAAGATCCTTGCCCTTAGAACTCATAGAAAATACAATTATAGTTAAGATTTCATTGGCTAAGTTTTTGGCAAACCCGTTCACTAAGACCTTGTCATATGAGATTTTAAAATCCCACTTGGGAGGAATGGGAGTCAAATGTGTGCCTAATTAGAATTACGGGCAAGTGAGAGTTTGTTAGGGATTGTGGCTTGAGTCCTAATGATTTTATATCTATATTGACATTCAAAAATGTTTGTAATGAATATATATGTTATATTCACTGATTAAATGATTTGAGCATATAACATATAAAATGTCTTTTACATGTTTATTACTAAGTTCATCATATTAATTATGCATGTGAAAGGTCCTAAGATTACATTGAATATGGTTATAGGTGTAACTAACGTGATTATCACACAAGGTCTTAGCCCATAATCCTTGCATCTTTAATTGTATAAAGCTCGCAGTCAATAAATAGAACTGGGCATTCTATTTTGAGTAAGACTGTTACACATCAAATCTTGGTGATCTACCTTGATCAAACAAAGCGGTAACTTTAGGATTAATGTGTAGTGTGCTAAGATCTTAAGGCATTGAACGGACCAAGGATTTGTCTTTTCATAAATATACTGTCTACTGAAGAAATGCAATAACTCCTCAAAGACTACTTAGGCTTAGATTCTAAATTCTTTGCATTGGACTTGGGGTCCTACTTCAAACTAGGCTTGGAGTAGGACTGTCTTTTCATAAAGATATTGTCTACTGAGGAAATGCAATAACTCCTCAAAGACTACTTAGGCTTAGATTCTAAATTCTTTGTATTGGACTTGGTGTCCTACTTCAACTAGGCTTGGAGTAGGACTATTTTGTTAGATTCTTCAAGAAGTTCTAATTGGACTCGGATTGAGACTCCACCTCCAATAATGCTTTCTTTGGATTAAAGGATAAAGATCCTTGGAATCTTTCGTGTTAAAATAAACGTCTGATCATCCCAGGAGGGGTTTGTCCTGGGGATGTCTGATAATCCAGGGAGGTGTTTGTCCCGAAGCTTGTGTGTAAGAGCATTTCCAGCAGCTTCTTTGTGTTGTTCCCTACATTTAAGGATCTAAACCACTTTTTGCTTCCCTATGTCAAAATACACTACAATAGCTTCCCTAAATGCTTCCCTATATCATTAAAATATTATTTTTTTATTTTACTTTTTTTTTATTTTATTCTTTTAATTTATTAAACAAACTTTCTCTCTCTCCCTCATTTTTCTTCTTCTTTCTTGCAGCAAAAACGACTTCTGAACATTTCCCCCATTTTCTTCTTTCTTCCATCTTCTTTTTCACCATTTCCCCCTTCTGAACATCACTTTCTCTCTCCATCAAGCAAAATGCAGGAAACTCAATCCCATTTCTTCTATTTCATTTCTTCACTGGGCGTGGCCGATAGAGAGAGATGAGAGCGTGATAGAGGGACAACCCACAACCCAGCACCAACCAACACAGTTGGCGACAACCCACAACCCACGAGCCCCTCCCTTCCCCATTTCGTCGCCGCCTCCCCCTTGATTCTTTGTTTGGTTTGGTTTGATTTTGGGGTTTTTTTTTGTTTTCCTGCTGCTTGGGTTGTAGGGAACGGAGGGGCTGTGTTTTTGTGTTTTCCTGATTTTGTGTTTGATGAACATTCACTTGTAGAAATGCTGTGTCTTTGTGGTGCGAGACAGAGAGAGGTGAGAGAGAGACGTGTGAGGAGAGAGAGTGTTTCTTTTTATGAATATAATAATCATCAGGATTGCAACAGTGAGCCTTATATATAAGGCTCTACTGTAGCATATTAATGTTTAGGGAACCATATAGGGAGTCTGCTGTAGGACGTTTTTTGTGATTTTTTAGACATATTCCCTACATATAGGGGACAGACCCCCTTACACATGGGGAACAGACCCCCCTTAGAGCACTAGCAGCAGCTTCCCAACCATTTTCCCTAAGTTTAAGGATTCAAACTACTTTTTGCTTCCCTATACAAATAAACACCACGATAGATTCCCTTAACCATTCCTTATATCATTAAAATAATATTTTTTTCTTTTCATTTTTACTTTTTTTTTTCTTTTCTTTCTTGAAGTCTCCTCCGTCTTCTTCTGTCTCTCTCTCGTCCTTTTTTTTTTTCTTTTTCTTTTTTTTCTCTTGAAATCGCTGGCACCAACCAGCAACCAACCAGAAACAACCCTCACCCCTCTTTCCTTCACCAACATTCTCATCCTCGCAGCATCAACCCACGATCCACCTCATGCATACATGTTTGATGCCAGCGATTTCGTCTGTCTACGATTTCGTTTTCGTCTGCGATTTCGTCCGTCTGCGATTTTGTTTGCGTCCATCTGTGATTTCGTCATTCTGTGTTTTCATCTGCGATTCCGTTTGCGATTTCGTTTTCATCTGCGATTTCGTCCGTATGCGGAGAGTTTAATTTCTGGGTTTTGTTGGGCGAGAGAGAGAGCAGAGACAGCGGGAGAGAGAGAGAGAGAGAGCTGAGCTCGACGAAGGAGAGAGGAGATAGGAGAGTTTTTTTATCATTAGAATAATGAAGGGAATGGCTACAGTGTTTTTCAATGCATTGGGAAACATTGTAGACACCCTTGGGCTTCAGTTAAAAATAGGGCTTCTGCTGTGGAGGTTTTTTGTGGTTTTTTTGAGATTTTTCCTAAACATAAGGAAGGGAATAGGCTATAGGGAGTCTGTTGTTAATGCTCTATTGGAAATGCTCTAATAAATGACTCTTGGTCCCAGGATACCTTGGATAAGCCCAATCCCGAAACTCAATCTCAATATGCTCTACGTCTCTTAGAGAATATCTGTCCCGAGAGTGACCCATCGGGTATTCTTCATGTCCTCCGGGATCCGGGCCGTGGGCCTGTGACTGGCTAGTTGAGTAGGGGTATTCCTCACACTATTAAAGGGTAGTAAAAAATTGTACCATTGGATTCTCACAAACACTTTCTTTTATGTACAGAAACAGAAGAAAACTGGACCATTTCAAATGGGAGGAGGTGCTCCCCTTAGTTTTTGCAATTACAGTTTCAACCATACATACCACTATTATCTAAGAACAATAAATAATACCAAATCAAACAAGTTCCAACCATATAAAACATTACTATCTAAAAATAATAAAATCATAACAAATCAAGCAATTCTTGCTTAAGATGGTATAAAATTGACATTATTTATATGGCATGCCATCAATAGATGGTTCCAACAAAATATTACCCTAAGCACGTTCCCAATTAAAGTTGAATGATGGCGAAAGTGAGATTTCAGCCGCTTTTCTTTATCTTGATCGCCATAGTATTATTCTCAGGATGCAAGCAAGTGGTGAGTGAAGAGGCGATAAAATGTTGCAATGACAACCACATTGGCAGTTGTGTACCAGGCCAGGATGATTCACGGTGCAACAACCTTTGCCTGCAGAGTGATTGTTCCAAAGGAGGTCATTGCAAGGTTCTTGACAGGCCAGCTCCAAATCATTTTTGTCATTGCCTTTGTTGATCAAACTATATCATATGTCAACAGACAAGGAGACCAAACATTTCTCCAATTAAATAAATACAAATTTCTTCTAATCATCATGTCTATATCATATGTCAACAGACAAGGAGACCAAACATTTCTCCAATTAAATAAAATAAAAAAATAAATGAAACACAAACACAAACATTAACAGATATACCATATCATGTCGACATGAACCTAATAAAAACAATCACCAAGACTTTGAGTCTTCGAGAGAAATTTGGCGAAAAGGGTATTCATGCCCCCCTCTCATTACTAGAGTCAAGTGGCATGAAATGCTTAATCGGCTCCTGACGAAAAGGGTAAGAGAGGTATTTAATGTTTCTCACCTGTTTTGAGAGTGAGGGGGTATCATTAATGTTGTGATCCCTTGAATATTAGGAATTAGGATCCTCTCTAATTCATTTGAATTAGATAATATCCAATTAGTTATAGTGGATGGTGTTGTTTTTGCTAGGATCATTTTCTTTTAATCACTTCTTTTTTTATTTTTTATTTTTTATTTTTCCCTTTTGTGCTCATTATGAAAACCGAAGTGGTTCTTATTTTTTCCAAGATTTAATTTATCTCTCTCTAAACCGCCAAATAATATGTCTGACCCGATTTATTTTCTATTCAAAATCCTGAAAATAGAGTGAAAAAGAAAAAAGAAAAAAGAAAAAATCTGAATTTGAGTCCATAAAAATGTAAAGTAGAATTGTATTATAAGTGTGTTTGAGAAAATTTAATTATAATATGATTCGATTCACAAATGTGCCAAAATAGTAGACTACGTATCCAAGATTCTATTTTAGTGTTACAATCAATCTAACAAATAAGAATAAACATTTCATTTTTGGTATATATATATAAATACAAATATATATATAAAACACATTTTATTATGTTTTCTAACATACAATTTGTGCACACTTGACCATCAATTCAGCATCATCATCCTTGCGAATTCTTCATAGCTCACTTGACCATCACCATCTAAATCAGCCTCTTTGATCATCTGTTCAGCCTCTTCGTTTGTCAATCTCTCCCCCAAATTTATCATTACATTTCTCAGCTGCATATATATATATATTAATAACCCAAATAAGATTTAATTAATTAATTGATTTTTTTTTAAAAAAAAATTTCTAATGATCATTATGATGAAATATTGTTGTATATATATACCTCATTAGCTGAAATGTATCCATCTTGATCCCTGTCAAATACTTTGAAGGCTTCTTTTAGCTCCTCTGCAACACTTTCCTATATATATATATATTCCAATCACATCCTCCTCAACCTCTCTACCAAACATTTAAAACAAGCAACACTAATTGAAACACATATATACGATGATGGTGTTATAAATTACCTTCATTTTTCTTGCCATAATATTCAAGAAGTCTCCAAAGTCTATGCTCCCGTTTCCATCACCGTCAACTTCACCAATCATATCTTGAACTTCTTCTTTCGTCGGATTCTCATTCAATGACTGGATCACCGTTGCCAGTTCTTCCATGGTGATGTACCCTATAAATTTAATTAAAAAAAAAAAAAAAAAAACAAGTTTGTTCAATCATCGGTTGTTTTCCCATATCATGAAACGAAGTAGTCGTTACACAGAGAAAAACACACCGTCGGAGTCCTTGTCAATGAGGGAAAAGGCCTCCCGGAACTCGGCAACCTGAGCTTCTGTCAATGAGTCGGCCGACATTCTGGGATTGATGAAGAAAAGAAAATATCTTTTGCAGAGTGAGGGAGATAGAATTAATGGTATAATTGGAACTGGGTTTTGGCCGTGCAAGCATCATATAACAGCAGGTTGGTTATCATTCACACGTACAGGTCAAAACACGCATCATAGAAAAATTCCCATTCAAAGCTTGAAATTGTGTACAAGATTCATAAAAGTCAAACGGACCATGACTTCGATTTTCTTTTATTTATTTATTTGGTCAATATTCGTGGAGTTGAATACACTCTGTTTTTCTTTTTCTTTTTCTTGCTTGTCTCCTTGATTATGTGGGCAAGCGTATGATAATCGATAAAGAGTTTGCATTACACAAACAATATAATATAATAATAATTAAGCCCACATTTGAAAGAAGAATCTCGTGAAGAAACGGCGAAATTTGGTTATTTGAATATATGAATATGTTCTACGCGTTTGGCTCTTGATTTTTCAGCCTTTTCATTCCCGGACGGACGGCGGAGCACGATGCCTATAAATATCTACAGTTTTGAGAGAGAGAGGGGGCCTTTCCTTTTGGTTGCATTCTCACACTGTAACCTACGGTGAAAAATGAAGCTACGCTCTTCCAAGCTCATATATGCATGATGATGCACTTAATGGCCCAGTGGAGTATATAAATATATCATATAATATATTTTAGAACCCAGTAGTTGATTATGTGTTTTTTTTTAATAACTTCACTTAGGACCTTAAACTACCACGTGTGTTGAGAATACCGCTCAAATTTCAAAAACTCTTAGTTTCACCCTCTGAACTTTCAATTTGATGCAATTGACCATCTCCTGTCAATTTTTGCCGTTAAACTTTAACAGATTCCACTAAAAAAACCAAATTACCCTTCAATTTTTCGTTTTTTTTTCCCTTCAATTTTAAATTAAGGGTAAATTTAAAATTTTATAAAATTTTTAGGGGAATAAATGTCATTTCATCACTTTTAATGCCAAAAAATTGACGGAATGGTAGATTGTATCAAATTGAAAGTTTATGGGTGAAATTGAGAGGTTTTGAAATTTGAAGATCTTTCAAATCGTGTGATAATCGAGGGATTCTTTGTATAGTTTCCCCTTTATTTATTTTTTTGTGTTCTTAGAAGTTAGAACAAATACATTATTAAACAATTGGGGAAATTTCAGAAGATTTCTCTGAACTTTCACTGGTTTTGACACTACTCCCAAAGTTCAAAAACTGTCAATTAAATGTATCAAATTTTTAAGTTCTCTCAATTACCCATTCGGATAGAATTTTCCCTTAAATTTTGTCAAAATACCTTTTTTTTTTAATAAAAAATTGTAAAAACAAAATTTTGGAAATATTTTTTTTATAATAAAAAAATTAGTATTTTGATAATTTTAACAAGATTTAACTGAAAATTTTAATGAAATGAGGTAATTGAAAGTTTGATACCTTTAATTGAGAGTTTTTTAACAAACTTCAAAAAAATAATTTCAAAATACGTAAAAATTCAGATAATTTTGTGTAGTCTTCGATTCAAACAAAACATATTTTCACCCCTGGAAAACGTATCTAATTTTGAAAAGAAGCATGCTACATTAGAAAAAGTTTCAGACAACGTAGGATTAAAGCGACCATGTATCATGTTACATGTATGTCATCTGTTGACCCTGAGGCTTGAGCGTGCATTTAAGATGACTTTTAGCCCCAATAACTCATCCATGCAATACAAGTCGTAATGCACAATATTAGAATTGGCACTCCAGCTTCTTATATTTCGACGTAAAATATTTTTTTATCAACAAAAACGCGTACGAAAAATCATAAAAACATATATATATATTTCATAAAAAGTATTGGATTAAGATTGAATGGTTTGTGACTGCCTTACCTTAACTTAGGTAAAGGTAAAGGATTTGTATTTGTAGAAAATTAAGTTACAAATTAAGGATAATGATGTACAGAGTATTTATATACCTTTGTACGTGAAAGCTAAACAATTTGAGCTGATATGCTAGAAGACATATCATTGGCAAAATAGCATTATTAAAAAATGAGTTCACTAGGGGATTTTTTTTTTTTTTTTTGACATGTCCCCACAAGATGGGGAGATGGATTCGAGCTAATGACCTCCGCTTCACTAGGCGTAGTCCTACCCGATTGAGCTACCTCTTGAGAACTATTTGGGTATGTATTTGATGTGCCTAAAAGTGCGTTTAACACTTAAAAAGTTCATTTGAAGAAAAAAGTATCAATTTGGTAAAAAAAATTGAAAACGCTTATAAGGGTCCAAAAAGCCTAAGGGCCTATTTGGGATTACATTTCAAGGGCCTAAAAATGCGTTTAACGCTCAAAAAACCGTTTGGAAAAAAAAAAAAAAAAAAAAAGAGTACTCGTTTGGTAAAAAAAATTAAAAGCGCTTTTAAATGTCCAAAAAACCTAAAAATGACAAAAACACACTTTTGACAAAAGCTTAAAAATGAAGCTTTTTCCCAAAAGTGCGTTTTGTAGAGCATGTTTGAGAAATAGAGTTTTTAAGTAAAAAAGTGACAAAAGCTTCATTTTTAAGTTTTTGCCAAAAGTTTTTTTTTAAAAAAAAAATTTTTTTTAGGCTTTTTAGACCTTAAAAATACTTTTATAAATTTTTTTTACCAAACAAATATTTTCTTCAAATGGACTTTTTGTGTAACGACCTAGATTTTAAAACTCTTAATGGAATAATATTAAATTGATTAAAAGGATAATAAATAAATTAGAGCAATGATATATAAATTAACGATATTAAATAAATATTTGGTGTTAAGGATATATATTACATTGATTATTGACCTCTTTTGAGTATCACTTTAATTCTCAAATTTAGCTTCATAAGTATGTTTATGGGCATAATTAAACCCAATTTAGTGAATACATTATTTATATTAATGTTTGGTGAAGTAAAAAATTAATTTGAAGCTTTTTAGTTTTTTTGTCTAAAAAGCAGTGTCTTAATTTTCATACTGTCTAATAAAGATTAAAACTACTAAGGAAAGGTACCAAAGCTAGCCACTTTTTTTGAAAACTTGAAGTCTTCTATTAATGAGGTTTATTATAAATATCATGATCATTTAATAAGGCAAGTGGGCAAGTGGGCAAGTGGGAATGTAAGTAGTTTAAAGTCTAATTGAGTTGAAAACTTTGTACGGGCCAAAAATAGAGTCAAACGAACTCGGATGAAGTCGAACAAAAAATATAAAATGTTTTTCTCAGAGTCCTCTATCTACTCTCAAAATTTCATGTTAATCGGAGTACATTTGGACATCAAAATATTGATCGGAGTACACTGCCCTCATTTTGGATGAAAATGCTAAAGTGGACTAAGTTCATTCTTTTGGTTGAACACATTTCAACCCTTGAATCAAAAGTATGAAAATGAATCTTAGCCATTCATTCTCTTATAAATAGAAGCCCAAGTGAATTCATTTTTCACTTGAGCTCTTTTACATTCTTAGTAAGTAAGGATAGCTTGCTCCTCCTTTCATTCTCTTTCTTAGCTCTAAGTCAAAAACTATATGGCCTAAATCTTTCTTATAGTGTTCAAGTGTTCTTACTTTTCTAAACTAGCTACCTAGAGAAGATTCGGTAGAGTTCTACTTCAAGGTTTATTGGGTGTGTGTTTCTTGTGTAAATATAATAATTTATTGTTTGTATTATTTGTTCTCATTTAATTGTTTAAGACCCAATAAGCTTATGAAGAAAAATAGAGTAATGGATACAAATGAATTAATGATAATGAGTTCATGGACAAATCGATTAAAGGCTTATGATATTATCTATATTTATTACATATATTATTTTACAGCTTTTACATTCAGTCATTTCTCTTATTGTCATTTAAATTTTAATTTATATTTTTGACGGTACGGACCATTGGTCTCATCCCCGAAATATGAATTCAGTATTTATATTCAGTCATTTCTTTTATTGTCATTTAAATTTTAGTTCATATTTTTGACGGTATAGATCATTGGTCTCAACCCCGAAATATGAATTCAGTATTTATATTCAGTCATTTTTTTTATTGTCATTTAAATTTTAATTCATATTTTTTTGCGGTACGGACCATCGGTCTCATCCCCAAAATATGAGTCATGCTTTATATATATTATTTATAATAATAGTTTTTATTTAGTGATACTGGCCATCAGCCTCATCACAAAAAATGAATTCGGGCATAAAACTATTTATAAGTGACTATCTCAAATTTATATAATAAAATGAGTAAGTAAAGATGAAGTGACGGATAATAAATAAATATAAAAAGATGAGGGTCTTTAAACAATGATATTATCTGAGAATAAACTAATATGCAAATATTGTTTGTATGTATGTATTTATATGCAGAAGTGGAGCAAAATTCTACACTAAGGAGTGTAAGTATGGATGTATTTGCTGAGTATTAGCTTTGTTTTATGGTTATAGGAATTCTTATTTTGAATTATTGATATAATTTTGCATTACAACTGTTGCATAATGTGTCTAATAATATGGGCTGATAAGATAGCCACCTTAAGAACAAGCTGAGTGGATTGCCGCAAGGAACTGTCGGTATCTCAGTTGATAGGGGTATATAACCGTCCAACATGCTTAATATATAACTAAGCTAGGGCGGTGTAGTCGCCAGCACCGAACAGGTAAAACTCTAAAGTGTGAGGGACATAACGGACGTGAATGGGCTGAGAGCTCATGATGAGAGGTTTAAAGAAAGATTATCATAAAATACAAACTAATATGTCACTACACTGCATTCGCACCTCATGCATCATTATATATTTTATTCATTAATCTTACTTTATCTCAAACTAATCTTTTAGTCTTTATTTCTAGGAAAATAGATTACTCACTTGTTTGTCTATGTAAATATGATAACGTCATATTTACGTAGACCTTGATGCAGGAATAGAGAGTGAGAACGATGATCTTTTTATTGGTTTTGATGGTTGATAGATCATCTGCTGCGAGATTGATGCTTACTCTATGAAGCAAGTCTCATTTATGTTAATCGCTTTTATTACATATTGTGATATGTGCGAACTTGACAAATATTACTATATTAATTTAGTGCCGTCTGTGGCATATATTTGGTACACCTAGTGTGTACATATGTTGTAATGAAAACTATATTTCTATTTTCATTAAATAATGTATCACCTCGAGGTATTTCAGTCATCTTAATTGTGTTGTACAAGTTATTCCTAGGCAATAGAAAAAGAAAAAAAATATATACATATTCCGCTGTAAAATTGTATTTCTAAAGTTGCAACGTAATGACTTTGATATTTGCTAGTTCAAATATCGGGCCGTTACACTTTGAGTGTTACAAGCACTTTTAGACCTCTCAAGCGCAATCTCAAACATGCCCTTAAAAGCTTTATTTCTCAAATGCAATCTCAAACATACTCTAAAAATTGCCAAAACGCACTTTTGGCAAAAGCTTAAAAATGAAGCTTTTGTCGAAAATAATTTTTTGACTTAAAAACTCTATTTGTCAAACACAATTCTAAACATCCTCTTACCCGTCTTCAAGGAGCCATTTAGGGTTTTTTTTTTGTGATAATATTAATTTGCGTTAGTAATTGAACAATATTTCTTTGTCTCCTTGAAGAGCTCTAATAACACCTATCCCAGTAGAAATGATGAAGCTCAACAAAGTTTGAAACACTAGTTTATTCTTTATAAACTCAANAATTTAGTGCCAAATACAAACTAATATGTCACTACACTGCATTCGCACCTGATGCATCATTATATATTTTATTCCTTAATCTTACTTTATCTCAAACTAATCTTTTAGTCTTTATTTCTAGGAAAATATATTACTCACTTGTTTGTCTATGTAAATATGATAACGTCATATTTACGTAGACCTTGATGCAGGAATAGAGAGTGAGAACGATGATCTTTTTATTGGTTTTGATGGTTGATAGATCATCTGCTGCGAGATTGATGCTTACTCTATGAAGCAAGTCTCATTTATCTTAATCGCTTTTATTACATATTGTGATGTGTGCGAACTTGACAAATATTACTATATTAATTTAGTGTCATCTGTGGCATATATTTGGTACACCTAGTGTGTACATATGTTGTAATGAAGACCATATTTCTATTTTCATTAAATAATGTATCACCTCGAGGTATTTCAGTCATCTTAATTGTGTTGTGCAAGTTATTCCTAAGCCATAGAAAAAGAAAAAAAATATATACATATTTCGCTGTAAAATTGTATTTCTAAAGTTGCAACGTAATGACTTTGATATTTGCTAGTTCAAATATCTGGGCGTTACACTTTGAGTGTTACAAGCACTTTTAGACCTCTCAAGCGCAATCTCAAACATGCCCTTAAAAGCTTTATTTCTCAAATGCAATCTCAAACATACTCTAAAAATTGCCAAAACGCACTTTTGACAAAAGCTTAAAAATGAAGCTTTTGTCCAAAATAATTTTTTGACTTAAAAACTCTATTTGTCAAACACAATTCTAAACATCCTCTTACCCGTCTTCAAGGAGCCATTTAGGGTTTTTTTTTTGTGATAATATTAATTTGCGTTAGTAATTGAACAATATTTCTTTGTCTCCTTGAAGAGCTCTAATAACACCTATCCCAGTAGAAATGATGAAGCTCAACAAAGTTTGAAACACTAGTTTATTCTTTATAAACTCAAAGTCTTATGTTTTAGTTGTTGTAGAATGACACTTGGGTGGGTCACAATTCACAAAGCTTGTGCACGTTCGAGCTTATTTGTTAATTTAAAATAAATGCTAATCATTTTCTTGGTGTTCTTGTGTTCTTAGGTGGATATTATTTTCTAAAAATACTGGCCAGTTTCTTTTTTTATTTGTTTAGAAATATATAAAAAAATAAAATTGGTACTTTGATCATTTTGACAAAACTTAACAGAAAATTCTAACGAAATATGGAATGGAGTAATTAAAAGAAATTGAAAGCTCGATATCCCTTATTTAAGAGTTTTAAAGCTTTGAGAAGGTAATGTCAAGTGTAAGTTTAGAGGAATTTTCTAAAAAATTTCCTAATTTTTTTTATTGGTTCCATGCTTTGAATTATTCGTTACAGACATGCATACAACTGTTTGATTCTACCATCTGTTTTCTATCTGTTCGCTTTAGCTCTCTGTGTATGGCTGGCTTAGATTTTACTCAAAAAAAAAAAAAAAACACTTACGTTATTTTGATTCAAAACACGTCCTAACCTTTTTATATATTGAAAAGGAATAGAAAGCTGGAAGTGAATAAGTTTCATATATACGACTATTTATAATTGATATTATTCTGTTGAGGATGGATTTCAGGTTGTAGACTCTCTAGCCAACATGTGTTGTCTGGAGATATATCAGTAGTAATGCTATAAGTCACTCTTATTTCTCTCAAACGATTATGTGGTTCTTAAAATCACCATTGAACTTGTAATCGATTATTATTAGATTTTGATCAAATGGTGATTTTAAAAGTCACATCATTTTTTGAGAGACACAAAAATAACACAAGAGAGATTAATATAATTGCTCATATATGCTGTCTTGAGAGCATCATTAGCCTTTTTGGGGTGCACTTTTGTTGGCACAAAAATTTGCTACAAATTAGTTTGTAATTAATATATACAAACTCATCTAATAAAGTGACATGTGTTCCTTAACACGTGAGAAATACATGTTTTTTTTTAATAGTTATGAGACATATGTCAATTTATTAGGTGGGTTTGTATGAATTTGCTTTGTAAAAAATTTCTGTTGTTTTGTTAGTTGTAATAGCGTTTAGTTGCTGTTCTCGGACAAGTTTTTAGACATGAGATATGAAAGAAAAGATAATAAAATAGAGGACATAGTTTGTATGAGAGATCAAATCAAATTTAAATGTATTCAAATTTGATTTGATTTGATTTCAATTAGGGTTGTAATTGAGCCGAGCTGAGTATTGAATGTTCAAATCATTTTTTTTTTTTTTAACACTAGCCAAGCTCAAGCTTACCACTGGACTAGATAATTTGTTCAAGCTCTGTTTATTATTATTATTTTTTTTTTCCAGCCAAGCTCGTCCTTGTTTATGAACTACCCAATTAATTTAATTATTTCATATTTAAAGTAAATGTTGTGATTATTCAATTTTTTTTTTCAAATTAATACTAATTATTAGTTATTTAATTATAGTGAAGATTTATTGTTTGGGTAATTAGAGAAATTAACTCAAATATTTAATAATCTAATCTCAATTTTATATGTTTATCTTATAATATGGGGTGCTGCCAGCTGAGGAAGGGGAATCTGTCTTGGCGTTTCACGTTGAGCAGATTGAGAAATTTATAGGTGGAAAATCGATCGAGCAACCTATGTTTAAGGGCAAGAGAGAGCTGAGAAATTTAGACAACTCCATTAATTATGGTACTGCTCATAGGCCATCGCAGACAAGGAGGGAAAAGATCACTGTGATGTAGTGATCTGTTTGGGTTGGTAGGGGTTTCTTGGGTGCTTTTTAGGGATCTTGGGTGGGTTTGTGGGGTTCTTTTTGAGGGTTTGTTGTGGGTTCTTTCTTGTACAGTTTGTTTTTCTCTTTTTTCTCTTTCAATAAAACTCCTTATGACTTATAAAAAAAAAAAAATGTTTATCTTATAGTATATATAAACATTTATATACATACACATACATATATATACATGCACATAAACTTACTTATACACACACAAAGGTAGGGCTGGCAATTTTTACATGACTCGTGAAAACGACACGAACACGACACGAATAAATTGGTAATGGGTTTAGGCTAATCGGGTTCGAGTCTTAATCGGGTCTACCTGTTTAAGACCCGCAAATTTTCGTGTCTGGCGGGTCTACCTGTTAGACCCGGCTAATGGCGGGTACCCGCCAGACCCAATTACTGTTCGGGTTTGGCAGGTACTCGCCAGACCCGGCGGGTACCTGCTAGACCCGGTTACTGTTCACTTTATTATTATTTTTTTAAATTTTTTATTTTATTTTTAACATAAAGAAAAAAAAGTAAAAAAAAAAAAAAAAAAAAAAAATTCCTAAACTAAACTAACCCTAAGCCTAGTGTAAAATTGGTATTATACATGTATAATTATAATTTAGGAATAAATGTAAAATTGATCAATTTGGTTGGCTTAATTTATAAATTCCATTATATAATTATTATTAGATAATCATATGATTTAATTATCAATTAATCATGTGATATAATCGTATATGTTAGTTTGAAGTATTGGCTAATGTTCGTGAGCAAAATGGAAAGAAAAGAGCCAAGCTAATACAAGCGTTCGGATGGGATTCATAACCGTCCGGACGTGATGCAGTCAAGGACTCCAGTACTAAAACCCGAGAGCTCCGTTCGCATCCCGTCTGGACGCCTCCGAACGCGCCGCGCCAAGATTGGAGAATGCGATGAAACCCTAGCACCGTCCGGACGCCCATCATGAC
>CM017322.1:31618338-31677563 GCA_006937295.1 Carpinus fangiana
TGTTTAGCGTTTTTCAGTATAAATTCCAATAACAATACATTAATAATTCAATTGTGGTTAAAAGTAACACATTGTTGAATCCAATGTTAATTACTTAATTTGATATTATACGAATGACATTATCATTGTACATGAATACTATGCTTAAGTATTTAAATTATCATTAAATCATATGATTAAATATTGATCTTATGCATTTGTATTATTCAATATATATGTATAATTATAATTTATAACGCATATGGATTTATAACATACACTAGAAGTGAGAATGAAGTTTCTAGTTAATTATTGTATTAGTATCAATTTGTATACTTATATCATATTATATATGTATAATTTGTTATTAGATAATCATAAGATTTAATGATCAATTGATCATATAATATAATCATATAAATTCCAATGACAATGCATTAATACTTTAATTGTGGTTATAAGTAACATATTGTTGAATCAAATGTTAATTACTTAATTTGATATTATACGAATGTCATTATCATTGTACACAAATACTATGATTAAGTATTGATCTTATATATTTATAATTATATTATTTAATATGCATATAATATAATGCTATTGAATTAAGTATAACCCATATAACATATATTATTTAATTACTATTATATGGATTTAAATATATATAACTATTTTTTATAATATATTTTGTATATATATATACAAGATATTTGAACGAGCTAATAATTTGTTAACAATTAAATTAACTATGTTATTGGTATTATTATTACTACATTTTTTAAAAAGAAAGAAAGAAAAAAAAAATTGTTTTAAGTTTTTTAAACGGGTCATGTCGGGTCGTGTCGGGTCTCCCCGATAAAACCCAGTTATTTTAAACGGGTAAAACGGGTCGGGTCGGGTTACCTAGTTATTTTCGTGTCATAATCGTGTCAGATCCGATTACCCGTTTAACTAAACGGGTTGTGTATGGATATAGGCTAATCGTGTAACGGGTACCCGCGGGTCGTAAACGGGTCGTGTATAGGTACCTGTTTTGCCACCCCTACACAAAGGCATTTATATCTATATCCATATTCACAATTACAATAATTCAACTTTTATATGTTACATTATTAAAAAAAAAAATTCTTTTTATTTTTTTAAATGCTTAACATGTTTTCATTACAAAATTAAAAATAATAAAAATGTTGTAAAATCAAAGAAAATAACAAAATAAGATAAAGAGATTTCAATATGTGAAACTAGTTCTTCAGGAACTTAGGTAAGATTCTTCTCTATTATTGTGTGTTTTACAAACTAGCCAATACTCCATTTTATAGGCATGAAATAATGGGAGGTTAAAGAATATGAAAAAGANATCTATATCCATATTCACAATTACAATAATTCAACTTTTATATGTTACATTATTAAAAAAAAAAAATTCTTTTTATTTTTTTAAATGCTTAACATGTTTTCATTACAAAATTAAAAATAAGAAAAATGTTGTAAAATCAAAGAAAATAACAAAATAAGATAAATAGATTACAATATGTGAAACTAGTTCTTCAGGAACTTAGGTAAGATTCTTCTCTATTATTGTGTGTTTTACAAACTAGCAAATACTCTCTTTTATAGGCATAGAATAATGGGAGGTTAAAAAATATGAAAAAGAGAATATAAAAGGGTGGTACATGAATCAATTGGCTACATAAATGTTATAAGAATTCTAAAATGTTACATAAATGTGTAGAATTCCATGAGGTGAAACCAAATGGTCATCCACCAAATGCATGAATGCATTCATAACACTCCTCCTTGGATGACCATACACTAAGAATATGCCTCGTTAAAACCTTGCCAAGGAAAATCCGGTGGGAAAAAACCTGTGGCGAAGGAAAAAGAGTACAATATTCTTGTGTGCCTTCGTATGCTTTAGGATTGCCTCATTAAAACCTTGCAAAGGAAAACCCAGTGAAAAAAACCTTAGCAAAGGAAAAAGAGTACAATCAGCATAATCATTTTACTCCCCCTCTTTAGCATGAAGAGTTTCAATTGTTTATGATGAAAGATCTTTGAGTCGGCGCATTTCAATGTTATTCACCAATTTCTTAAATGTTGCAGTTGGTAATGCTTTGGTAAATAAATCTGACAAATTATCACTTGATCGTATCTGCATGACATCAATTTCACCACTCTTCTGGAGCTCATGGGTATAAAAGAACTTTGGTGAAATGTGTTTGGTTCTATCACCTTTAATATATTCTCCTCTGATCTGTGTGATACAAGCAACATTATCTTCATATAATATTGTCGGGCTATCTTTAATTGTAGACAAACCACACTTTTCTCGAATGTGTTGAATTAATGATCTTAGCCATATGCATTCCCGACTTGCTTCATGAATGGCAATAATCTCTGAGTGATTTGAAGAAGTAGCAATAAGTGTTTGCTTGACAGATCTCCATGAAATAGCAGTATTTCCACATGTAAATAGATATCCAGTTTGAGATCTACCTTTATACGGATCAGAAAGAAAACTCACATCTGCATATCCAACTAATTGTGAATTTGAATCTCTTGAATAAAATAATCCCAGGTCAGTTGTTCCACAAAGGTAACATAGAATATGTTTGACCCCATTCCAATGCCTTCGAGTTGGTGCAGAATTGTATCTTGCTAGTAAATTAATTGAAAATGCTATATCAGGTCGTGTGCAATTTGCAAGATACATCAAAGCACCAATTGCACTAAGATATGGTACTTCAGGACCAAGAATTTCTTCATCATCTTCTCGAGGTCGAAAATGGTATTTTTTCACATCAAGTGATCGAACAACCATTGGAGTGCTCAAAGGATGAGCCTTCTCCATGTAAAAGTGCTTCAAGACTTTTTCTGTGTATGTTGACTAATGAACAAGAATTCCGTTTGAAAAATGTTCAATTTGTAAGCCAAGACAGAATTTTGTCTTTCCAAGATCTTTCATTTCAAACTCACTTTTTAAGTAAGTGGCACTTTTTATGAGCTCTTCTGGAGTCCCAACAAGATTTAAATCATTTACATAAACTGCAATGATAGCAAATCCAGATTCTGATTTCTTAATGAAAACGCATGGACAAATTAGATTATTCTCAAATCCTTCTTTCAATAAATATTCACTAAGACGATTGTACCACATGTGTCCAGATTGTTTTAACTCGTATAAAGATCTTTGTAGCTTGATAGAATAAATACTTCGGGATTTGGAATTATATGCTTCAGGCATTTTGTATCCTTCAGGGATTTTCATGTATATATCATTATCAAGTGATCCATATAAATATGCTGTAACCACATCCATTAAACACATATCCAAACTTTCTGTAACTACCAAGCTAATCAAAAATCTAAATGTAATTGCATTCACTACAGGGGAATATGTTTCTTCATAATCAATATCAGGTTTCTGCAGGAAACCTTGTGCAACAAGTCTTGTTTTGTATCTCACAATTTCATTTTTCTCATTATGTTTTCATACAAATACCCACTTGTATCCAACAGGCGATACACCTTCAGGTGTTTGAACTACAGGTTCAAATACTTTACGTTTTGCTAATGAGTTCAATTCTGCCTAAATTGCCTCTTTCCACATTGGCCAATCATTTCTACGTCAACATTCTTCGATGGTTTGTGGTTCAATATCATCATTACTTCTGGTAATGTCAAATGCAACTTTAAATGAAAATATGTTGTCGACAACAATTTTGTTTCTATCCAATATTTCTCCTGTACTTATATAATTTATTGAGATCTCATTATTTTCAGGTACTTGTTCCTCTTCAGGGGGTAACTCTTCAGGTGATTCCTCTTCAAGAGGTTCCTCTTCATGGGATTTATTTTCAGGAGAATTTTGTACAGAAAGTTTGGATGGATCAATTTTATTTGCCAGTTTTGTGGGTAAGGCCTCTTCAGGAGTGCCGATTTCATTTTCTTATGCTTTTCTCTTCCGAGGAATCTTATCCTTTGCACCAATAGGTCTTCCATGCTTCATGCGTGCCTTAGACTCATTTGCTGTTGTATTAATTGATTGTCCTACAGGGACTTCTATTTTCGCTGGAGTATTAGCAGTTGGAATGTGAGACTTAACTATTTTCTTGTTATCAGTAAATGCATCCGGCAATTGGTTTGCAATACTTTGCAAATGAATGATCCTCTGAACTTCTAGTTCACATTGATTTGTACGAGGATCAAAATGAGATAATGTCGAATTATTCCAAGTGATTTCTTGTCGTACTTTTGGCAACGACTTTTCCTTCCCTAGTGATGGGAATATGTTTTCATCAAAATGATAATCTTCAAAACGTACTTTAAAAACATCACCAGTTAAAGGCTCAACATATCTAATGATAGAAGGAGAATCAAAACCAACATAAATTCCAAGTCTATGTTGAGGTCCCATCTTAGTGCGTTGAGGTGGTGCAATTGGAACATATACAGCACAACCAAAAATACGAAAATGAGAAATATTTGGTGGTTGACCAAATGCAAGTTGCAAAGGGAAATATTTTTGGTAAGTTGTTGGTCTGATTCGAACTAATGATGCAGCATGTAATATTGCATGTCCCCAAGCAGAAACAGGTAATTTTGTTTTCATAAGCAAAGGTCGAGCAATTAACTGAAGTCGTTTAATAAATGATTCAGCTAAACCATTTTGAGTATGAGTATGAGCAACAGGATGTTCAACATTAATTCCAATCGACATGCAATAGTCATAAAATACTTGAGATATAAATTCTCCTACATTATCCATCCGAATAGATTGAATTGGATAATCAGGAAATTGTGCTCGTAATCTAATTATTTGAACAAGAAGTCTAGCAAATGCAATATTACGAGTAGAAAGCAAACAAACATGTGATCACCTAGTTGATGCATTAATTAAGACCATAAAATATCTAAATGACCCACATGGAGGATGAATTGGCCCACATATATCCCCTTAAATTTTTTGTAAAAATGATGGAGATTCAACAATTACCTTAGAATGGGATGGTTTGATAATAAGTTTACCTTAAGAACATGCAGCACAAAGATAATCACTTGGTAAAAGAATCTTCTGGTTCTTTAAGGGATGCCCATGAGAATTCTCAATTATTCGACGCATCATAATTGTTCCCGGATGTCCAAGACGATCATGCCAAAGCATAAACATCTTTGGATTAGAGCACTTCTGGTGCATCACAACATGTGATTCAATTATTCTTATTGTTGTATAATACAACCCGGAAGAGAAAGCAGGCAATTTTTCCAATATGAGCTTCTGGCCCGAAATTATTGAAGTAATATAAAGATATTCGTCACTGCCTTCATTAGTGGTTTCAACATGATAACCATTTAGACGAATATCCTTAAAACTGATTAAATTTCTTCTAGATTTAGAAGAATACAAAGCATCATCAATACAAAATTTTGTTCCTTTTGGCAATATGATATTAGCTCTTCCGGAGCCTTCGATTAGTTTTGATAAACCAGATATTGTATTGACACTAGCTTTGTTTAATATTAAGTATTGAAAATACTTCTTATCTCTAAGAATTGTGTGAGTTGTACAACTGTCTGCTAGACACAACTCTTCACCAATCATCTTGGAATTAATCATTCCATCAATGTGACCCATGCCTCTATATATATAAACAAAATATATATTAAATTTCATTAATCAATAATGAAATACAATTAAATTTGATAATAAAAACATACTGTGATTAAGACATAATAAAAGCATATGAATTGTTGTAGAAATATTCATCACTAATCAAAAGATTAAATTTTGTATTAGAGTCTATAAAGAAATCAGAAACAACAAGATGAGTATCAAGAAAAATTGGAGAATCAACATGATTGCTGTAATTAGCAAAATTCATTTCAATTATCTTTTTCTTTGTCTTTTATGGAGGCATAATATAGTTATTTCAGATGTTTATGCATACGACAGGTACGCGATCAATGCCCTTTCATACCACACTTGTAACATTTATCTCCATAGTTATTTGTAGGTTTATTCTGTAAACCTTTGTTTTCATTTTGTTTCGCCTCAGTGTGGTTCCACTTCTGGTGGTATGTAATATTTCTTTTTGTAAGAATTATGAGTACGCTCCCCCTGACCTCTATAATTTTTTTCTACCTTATCCACATCCACGACCATGGTTTCCTGTATTACCATGCAATTATGTTCCATTTGCTTCAGGAAATGGTGTAAAACCCGTTGGACGAGATTGACGATTTTTCATTAATAGCTCGTTGTTTTGCTTAGTCACTAGAAGACAAGATATTAATTCAGAATATCTTGTGAAATTATGCTCTCGATATTGCTACTACAGGAGCACATTCAAGGCATGAAATATGCAACTTCAAGTGCATGAAGTGTGCAACTTCAGGTGCATCCAATCATAACGAGCTTTTGGGAGGATAACTGTCTTCTGGTACTTGTATCTCTCCCTTATATTATTTCACAAGGTTAAGGGATCCTTTTACCATAAGGTACTCAGTTTTTATATGCTTCAGGCATATAAAATTATATGACATCATGATAATCATTCTAGTTCATATAAATCTCACATGAATCATAATATGCAAATGTACGTTATAAAATGATTCTAAAAACACTAAAAATTTCTAAGCATATGTTAGAATGTTAATTAACAAAATAGTTAATAAGATTATTAAATGTTAAAGAAACTTACAATGAATTGAGAATACCTCACGGATAACTTTTGATATTGAAGATCAAAAGAACACAATAATTGACTAGAGCTTCGTGCTGATAACGTGTTGTAAAATCAAAGAAAATAACAAAATAATAGAAAGAGATTGCAATATGTGAAACTAGTTCTTCAAGAACTATGTATGATTGTTCACTCTTATTGTGTGTTTTACAAACTAGCCAATACTCCCTTTTATAGGCATGGAATAATGGGAGGTTAAAGAATATGAAAAGGGGAATATAAAAGGGTGGTACATGAATCAATTGGCTACATCAATGTATACATGAATGTTATAGGAATTCTAAAAGGTTACATAAATGTGTAGAATTCCATGAGGTGAAACCAAATGGTCATCCACCGTTCTTCAGGAACTTAGGTAAGATTCTTCTCTATTATTGTGTGTTTTACAAACTAGCCAATACTCCCTTTTATAGGCATGGAATAATGGGAGGTTAAAGAATATGAAAATGGGAATATAAAAGGGTGGTACATGAATCAATTGGCTACATCAATGTATACATGAATGTTATAGGAATTCTAAAAGGTTACATAAATGTGTAGAATTCCATGAGGTGAAACCAAATGGTCATCCACCAAATGCATGAATGCATTCATAACAAAAAATGAAATTATATGAACTTATACGAGTTTAGCCGAGCTTAAATATTATACCAGCCTGAAATTTTTGTTAAAGCTCTGTTCGTTTAATAAACGTACCAATCCTAAGCCGAGCATGTTCACGAGTAGTTCTACTCGCTTACAACCCTAATTACAATATATGCTGCAATTATATCTCTTATAAAATCATATGATGTCTATGAATATATTCTAATATTCTCTCTCAAACTTAAGGTGGAAGATTTTAGAAGTTTGAGTTTGATTTTTCTCGTTGACTGTAGTTGACAATGGTGAGCGGAGAGATTCACCTTAAATAACAATAAGCCAATTAGGGGAATTGGATCCTCTGTAGTCCATTTTGGACTGGAGAGTATTCAGTTCATTGTAAGATTTATGATAAGAAATTCTAGAGCCACAAATGGGACATGCGTCCCATTAATAAAAAAATATTATTTAAGATTAAAAAAAATAAAAAACAAATTAATAAAAAAAATATAAGGGCATCCCGGCTATAGCCACCCCCATTTTAGCTAGGGGTGACTTGAGAGCCACCCTCAATGGCTGGCTAAGGGTGGCCGAACCACCCCTAAGGGCAAAAAATAAAACAAAATAAAATAATGAGTTGACCCTTGGGGGTGGCCAAATGTAACGCCCTTAAAACTACTTTTGGCCAGCTTGGCAGGGTTACTGGTAATTACCACAGTTAAACCAACTTGTAGCTAAATGAAGAATTGCCCATTTAAGCATTATCATAGTTAATGCATAGGAATGTGAAATAAATCAAAAAAACTATTAACCATTACAAGGACAAGCATATTCCTCGAAATTAAAGAAATGGAGCAACTAATAATAATACAAAGTAAACCTGATAACAACATGAAAATCCTAAGCAAAGTCTGTAGTGGCAACCGTGCCACTTTTGAGTTATAGAAACATGTTCTTTGTAATAGTAATAACAGCGTAAATCTAACAACTTAATAAATAAGCCTTACAATTGAGTATAACATGAGCTCATTATTATTAAGCAGAAATAAACGTGCGGTTTGATAAACTTTGAAATGAGGTGTTGTCTCCGTTAATACACCTTGAAAATATCGTTTGGTTAAATAAATAATGGTGTACTCCCAGCGGCAATCATCCAAGTATTTTAATGCAGAAAAACTAGTGCTTTATAGGTCATAACTATCATATATGGTCTACACGAGATATTACCCCATTTTCAGTAGAGTTGACGCTATCTTGAGGGACTTGTAATACAATGCCGGTGCCCTGGCCATTGTACGCTACCGTCCACCACTAGCAGGCCAACCGAGTTCGACTTCTGGTGGCCCACACTACTAGTGATGTACATCCTGTAATGACCAACCATTTGGCAATGGTTGCGCCGGTCACAAACATTAATGGATCCAAGGCCCCCACACACACATTGACCATAAATTGAAGTCCATATAGTAAGCTCATGACCGTTATTTCGTACGTACCAGTATACCTTGTCATATGATGCATCTTATTTACTAGTTATTAAAGCAGTTACCAATTTATTACAAAAAGTAGGTATTAGATAGGTTTAAGGGTTACTAGTTAAATTATAATGAATTCCAATTCATTATGATTATATTATTTAAAATTAGAATTAGATTAGAATTATGATTAATTAGAGTTCTTATCAGTTTATTATTCTATTGTACTCTATTTAAAGAGGTAGCTCAATCGGCTGGAACCACGCATAATGAAGCGGAGGTCACTAGTTCGAATCCCCCTCCCCCTTCTTATGCAGACATGTCAAAAAAAAAAAGAAAAAAAAAAAGAGTATAGTGTCATTAATTGAGAATAATGAAGAATTATTAACCAAAAGCTTATTTGTGGTTTGTTTCCTACCCTAATTGGACTCAATTGTAGTGTCTCCTACCTAAAAAGAAAAGTTATTGTGATCTCTCCCATCCGAAAAGAGTCATTATTATTAATATATTTCTATTATTATGTGATTGAGGTTTTCTACGTTATTATGGATCTACACTTTTGCATCAAATCCCTTTCCAAAAATCTTCTTATGAATCCACGTTCTCAAGCTTGATGAAGATTTTAGAAATGTTGAGAATTCGCTGCATACTAAAATACATGATGCTGTTTATTTTATAATGGGAAAATATATAATAACTCCTTGAGTCAACACTCCAAAATTAAAAACTCCTTAAGTTTTTTTTTTCGAAAAAAAAACTCCCTAAGTTAGTGAAAATGGAAATAAATTCCTTGCCGTCAATTTTTTGATAACTGTCGTTAACTAGGGTTAAACGCACCGTTTTATCTTTATTAAAATATTAATTTTTTTAATTTAATTTTAAATTTTAAATCTTAAAAAAAAAAGAAAAGAAAGACAGGGGTGGCTGGCCACCCCATTTTGCTTGGGGGTGATTCGGCCACCCCTTAGGGCCAAACCCTCATAGAGGTGGCCGGCCACCCCTGTCTCTTCTTCTTCTTTTTCTTCTTCTTCTTTTTTTGTTTAAACGGTGCTTTTAACCCTAGTTAATGGCAGTTATCAAAAAATTGATAGCATGGAGTTTATTTCCATTTTCACTGACTCAGGGAGTTTTTTTTCGAAAAAAAAAGAAACTTAAGGAATTTTTAATTTTAAAGTGTTAACTAAGGGAGTTATTATACATTTTCCCTTTTATTAATGTGTCAAAAAGAGCTTACGATTGACGTATGCACTCTCTCCAATATGAAAATAAGTAAGGTTTTCTTGAAAGTTTTTAGGTTTAGAGCATGTTTGAGATTGTGTGTTGAATGGTCTAAAAGTGCTTTTAACACTCAAAAAGTCTATTTAAAGAAAAAAAATATTCGTTTGGTAAAAAACATTAAAAGCATTTTTAAGGGTATAAGAAGCCTAAAAATTGTCAAAACGCTTTTTTTGGCAAAAGCTTAAAAACTAAGTTTTTGCCCAAAATCGTTTTTTGACTTAAAAGATCTATTTCTCAAATGCAATCCCAAACATGTTCTTAACCATTTAGGAATTAGGACTTATCCTTAGGTGAAGAAGTGAAGTGAAGTGAAGTGAAGTCGTTCAAGGTTTTTTCTTTAATTGTAAATTTTTCGAGAAAAAAAATATATTTTTAAATGAGTCAACGGGTCAACCCGTGGGTTGATCCATAAATGACATGTTTATTTAACAAGTTAAGTGGGTCGATCCATTTATGACTTGAACCTATTTATGCGAAAGTCTAACTTTTTAAGTTCTTATCTAGTTCGTATTGGTTTCGTAGGTGATGTTAAAAATTAACATCTATAACTTAAACTTAATTTATATTCTTATGTCAAAAAAATCACATGAAATAAGAAAGAAAAAAACCTTAAAAAACAAATAATCAAATGCAATTATGACCTATCTTTCGGTATAATTTTTCATTTAATTCTCCTTTAAAATATCATTCATACTCGTACATTTCAATAAGTTAAAAAAAAAATCGCTTTTAACTTGTTCCCATGATAGTTCAATCGACTGAAAACAATGTCTCATAAAGCGAATATCATTATTTCAATTTTTTTTTTTCTGTTATGTGGACATATCAAAATATATATATATAAATAATTTTGAAAAATATGTAACGTCTAATAGGACGATGACACATCACATGAGTATCAATTAAAAAAAAAAGGTTTACAATTCTCATCCTATCCTCTCACTTATGGTAATCGGTTTTCAAGTCGACACGTCAGTTTTTGTTTTTTTTTTTAGGACTAAAGATACTGGTGTTACACGTGGCAAATTAACCAAAAAAACCAAAAAAAGAGGCAAATTTAATAGCTAAAAATCTCTCAATAACGGAGCTAAGCCGGTGAACCTTTCACTCTCTACGAAGCTGATCGTTTTGGCCGCTGATTACGATTCCGAGATCTAACTGATTTCACTGGCTTCGAATCACAAGCAATCAATCAAAGCCAAGGTAGTCTCTGCGATATGTTTCTGCATATTCTTCTGCTGCTTCTTGTGTAAAGTTCTAGGGATTATAAATCTCTGTATGTTGTTTTTCGTATTAAAGTATTTGATTTTGCTGGCTTGAGTTCGATCCATTTCAGTGAAATTTTTTGCAAATTTAGTTTCTTTTAGTTGAGGCACTTCTTGGTTGGGGAATTAGGGTTTAGGGTTTAGGGTTTTGTGAGCTTCTGCTGATGCACATATTAATAACATATATTTGAAGTTTTTACTCTTGTTTTGGGAATTTTTGGAATGTAACTGAATTCTTTTAATGCAAATGAAGTTTCTTGTCGATATACTGTTTCAATGAAGAACTAGTATATAGGGTTTTGTGGGTTTTCTTCCAATGCGGTAATCAATCATGAGAACCTTAGGCTTGAATGAATTTAATGACCATGAAGTCTCTTTAGCTTGAATAAAGTTTTTGCAGATTTTGTTCCAATGCAATTAATAATTACATAGTCTCCGATCTTTAGCAGTATATCAGAATTTGAATAATTTGCTGTTGGATTGATTGAGACTGTGTTAGATAGATATCTATGACTCTGATTTTTTTAATTTTTATTTTTTGAGGAAAAGTAGAATCTTTGTTTGCATTCTTGTACATGGATATTTTATTTTCTATCGCATTTTCTTGTCTTTGAGACAATGTGTTGGTTTCTGTGGAAGTGAATGTTATCTTTGAAGTGTTACTTGAGTAGTGATTTCCAAATGCCAATGGAAACAAACTCAGATTTTGGTCGAAATTCATCCTATAAATGTCTAAAAGCCTATCTAGTGAAACTATTTCAGATTAACATTACTCAAGTCAATGTGATTGGAAACATTATATTTAACTTATAGACTATCGACTTGAACTTTTTAATTTTTTTTTTTTTTTTATAATTAATTGAAATATCATTAAAAGCATTAGGCACCCCCTTACTGAGGTATACAGAAAGTTACAAGAGAAAACTCCTAACTAGAGAAAAGGAAGAAAAAGTAAAAAAAACACAAAAACACAAAAACACAAAAAAAAGTAGCTGTCCAAATATCCAGAGTATTGAAGAAAAAGACTCAAGCTCCTCCAATGTCCTTTTTACGTTCTTTGGAGACTGAATGTGTGACAGGTTTCTAATTTAGGAAAAGGCCTATTATGTTAGAGCAATTAGAGGAGCTCTAACCTCTTAACAAACGCAAGTTTGATAAATAATTGTTCGATACTTTTATTGGTGAATAGTGTAGTATTTAAAGACACATTACAATGAAGAAAAGAGTATTCCACTTGAAGTGGACCTCTACACAGGGACTCCAACTCTACTACTGCTAACATAAGCTTATCCTCATCTTATAGTAAGATAAGCCTTTATTTCTACCCATAGAATATTATCATAAAAGACCCAGCCAACAACAAGATACCTACCCAAGAACACTACCAACTCACACCATAACAATAAACGTAGCAGACACTACAACTTTGAGAGTGTTCGGGATTGCATTTGAGAATTAGAGCTTTTAACTCAAATTTTTTTTTGGCAAAAGCGTCATTTTTAAGCTTTTTCTAAAAGTGCATTTTGGCCATTTTAAGAGTAAAAAAGTAAAAGAAGTATTTTTGGAATTTTTTACCAAACAAGCTAGCTTTTGTTTGGCACGGATTTTTAAGTATTAAAAGTATTTTTTAAGCTTTCTAACACACTTCCTTTTAGCTTGCTACTCTGCCTGAACAACTAGTCTTTTCACTATCCTCAAAACTTTTGTCATTCATTTCCTTCTGTAGACACCACAAGCATGCCATCTTCCACACAGTAATACTCTGAGTGCTGCCAGTAGTTCACCAATAGATATATATTTGACAGTGATTTTTATGTAAAATGTACTGTATTTGATATATTTAAATCAAGTGGCAACATGGCCAAACATAAAAATTGCATTATTTTGTTTGCGTAGTGTTGCATCAAACACTTATTGACTATTTTTTTCCCTTGTACCCAGCATTCTTAAGGTGAGGAGACATGAGTGAGAAAAAAAATCCCTTTGTATTCTTAGATCTGTCAATTGATGGGGATCCGGTGGAAAGAATTGTGATTGAGGTAACAAAATGTCATAGACTTCTCTTTTTTGCTTCAACGTGTCTTTCTTTACTGGAACTTGAAGCTTTTGCAATTTCAAATGAGATAAGGTAATAAAACTTTGTTGTGAATTGTGCAGCTTTTTGCTGATGTTGTCCCTAGGACGGCAGAGAATTTTCAGGCACTCTGTACAGGTATGATTCAAATTTTCAGTATTGATTATGATCTTGGCACTCATTGCATAGTTATCTATGGAGGCAAACCATCTGTCAATTAATTCTTTATTTTTTATTTTTTTATAAGTAATTTATTTATTAAGTTACTTCCAATTGCGGGGCTTGCTATTATCTTGTTTGGAACAATGTCCATGAACCTTTCATGTTTGTGTTTTTATGTGTATACTTAATCATATTATCATTATTGTTGTTGTTGTCATTGTTAGTATTTATTTATCTTATACAAATAATTGGCTTGGATTATGTTCTTAATGATACCTCTCAATGGATTATGGAAAAGAAATACCTGAATAATCTTTTGAGTCTTGGTATTGTGCTGTTGTACTGTAGGAGAGAAGGGCATTGGAAAGTCCACTGGGAAACCTTTGCACTACAAGGGATCATATCTTCATCGAATAATTAAAGGATTCATGGCCCAAGTATGTCATATCTTTTCTTTATAAAACCATTTGTGTCATCTTGCAATGATGCTTTCCCTTTAACATTTAGTGGTAAATTCATTCAATATGCTCCTTATAGGAGTTGCAATCTTATAGAAAACTATACAACTGATGGTTAATGTTCAGAGTTTTTCATGTGCCTTGATTCTTCATGGTCCCCATGCTGTCTTCTCATTACTCATCTTTGCACATAAGGACAAGCATCTATTATCTTGGCATTTGGCAGCAAGTGTATCTTAGAGGGACAGAAATCATATATATCAGTCTCATAAAGGGATGATTGTCAATAGACCTGGTTACTTATAAAAAAAAAAAAAACAGATTGTCAACAGACCTGGTTAGGAATGGATAATCCTAACTATCCCTTTACTGCAGTTGTTTGAATGGTCAGATACTCTTTGATATGCTGGAGTCTTTGCCATGTGAAAAGGTGTCCTTGTTAAATGTTAACCACAGCCTGTCTCCACACATGTCCAACACTAGCCTGGACACTAGAATGAGTCGCCTTAACTTACTTGGAAATTTTCAAATGACAGCGTGCCATGGATTTTAATGTTACAAACCAAAGAAGGAGTAAATTTTATTTTGGATCCATTGAAGGCTTATTGGGTGTAAAGGCTAGGAATGAGAGGTAGCAATTTTCCTTCCTTTAAATGTCATTCCTAAACCCCAAGGGGTTGGTCTAGTGGTTGAGGCTTGGGGTCTTAGGGAGTATCACCCCTTAGATCCTTATCTCTCACATAATGACAATACTTTACCTGCTAAGCTACCCGACACTCGCAACAAAGCAATTTCTTATTTGTAGTTATGATGCATTGTTGCTTCGGGCCTAATTTTGTCTTACCTTTGTTTTGGATAATATTATGACTTTCAAAGATGACACTCTATGGTTATTCGACAAGAACAGAGGATGGATTTATATATAGGTTTAATATGTTTTAAAGATCATGTTTCCTATGATACACATGCATCTCTGTCTCCTTGTTTCCTGATTTTGCAGTTCTTTGCGTCCTACACCTTTTCCAACTAGTGCACCATGTTTGTTTTGAATAGCAGTACCACATAGTTAGTGTCCTGTACTACAACTGCATTAATCTCTTGCGTGAATCTATTTAACTGCAAGATGACAATTAAATTACATTGAATTATTTAAATTAAAATTGTATAGCAAAATGATCTTCCTAGAGTTTCATAAAATAGAGAAAGATGAATTCATCCGTTCTTCCTACCTCTGCACCACAGGGCAGGTTATTCATTGTTGTTTTTCTTGGAGTATGTTTGGCCCCACGATATGCAGGCCAAACGCACGTTTTTAAACAAAATTGCAGAAAGTATCTCATTTGGGAGTGCCTTCGAAACAAAAATGGTGGTTTGAAAAGTGGAAACTCCTTGTTTTCAAATTACACGCATGGGGTGCGTTTTTAATAACTCACGATTTAATGGCCAAACCGCGTTTTTACCAAACTCTTAACTGTGTTTTTAAAATCGCGTTTTCACTAACTGCGTTTTGAAATCATTATTTTTTTTTTCAAACCGCATGTTTTGAAACTGTTGAACCAAAAGAGACACTTAAAGATATATATATATCTGATTGTACACAAATTTCCTCTCAAACATACATCTGATCAAATAAGTTCAATTTTTTCTGTTGTCCTTGCAGGGTGGTGATTTTTCAAGGGGAGATGGTATGCTTTTTGTTCCCACGATTAGTATCTTTTGATTAATGCAGATTCTTTGTGTGACTTCTATATGTATGCCCAGATTTGTAAGGAGTGACTTTTAATTGGTTTGCAGGAAGTGGTGGAGAAAGTATATATGGAGGAAAATTTGCTGGTAATTTTTCTGTTTTAGACCATTTTCAAGCATGTCTGATGTCTTAATTTCATGATGAATCATACAAATTAGCATCCTGTTTGCAGATGAGAATTTTAGGCTGAAGCATGATGGAGTCGGTCTTCTCTCTATGGCAAATTGTGGTTTGAACACAAATGGGTCTCAGTTCTTTATAACCTTCAAGCGCCAACCCCATCTTGATGGGTATTTGATATATGCTTGTTGTGCTCATGTTTTTGTTTCCTGTTATTTTACTTGACATTCCTGTTCTTCAGTCCTGGAAAACTTCATACTGTATTGTGAAGATGCTTCATACATTTTAATATTGAGATTTTTGTTCTCCAATAATAATACACGTTTGGCAGGAAACATGTTGTTTTTGGAAAAGTTGTGAAAGGAATAGAGATTTTGAAGAAAATTGAGCAGGCGGGAACAGCTGAAGGGAAACCTGCTCGACCTGTTAAAATTGTAGATTGTGGTAAAACTTCTGAAAGTAAGATTCCAGATGCAGTTGGGAAAGAGAAAGGTAATGCTGCGGTTGTCATGGGTACCATTCCAAGGATTTCATGATCCAATTTGCACATTCTTAAACAGCAAACTGGGCTTTTGGTCGTAGTGTCTGCTGTATGACATGGTTTTTCTTTCAGGGAAAAAGAAAAAATTGAAGGCTCCATCTTCTGCTGATAGTTCTGAATCTTCTGATGAGCAAGTGAAAGGAAGACGCAAGAAATCTCTGAAGGACAGAAGAAAGAAAAGAAAAGGGAGACATTCATCTGATTCAAACAGCTCTGACACGGAATCTGATTCGTTTTATTCAGATACTGATTCAGCTTCATCTCTATCTGATTCAAGTAACTCAAGTGATGGAAGGCATAGGAAGAGGAGGTCCATAAAAAGAGATAAGCACCAGCGTGGGAGGAAAAGGAAGGATGGGCAAAGAGAGAGGAAGAGAGGCCGCCATGACAAAAGATCAAGGCAGAGGTCTAAAAGGTGTGGTCTATGGTTACTTAAGCGCAGCTTTTCTTCTCCTCTCCATTAAAATGTCCTGATTGATTTTCCCATATATTGATAACGGCCTTATTGTCAGGAGTTTGGAGAGTTCGAGTACAGATAGTGATAGTACTAGTACTAGCAGAAGTAGTTCTGATGATGAAAAAACTGATCGTCGTGTTTCTGCTCTGAGAACAAGTAACTCAAAACATGTGAAAAATAAACTACCAAGGAATCTTGGTATGCAATCTGTTCCTTTTTCGCACCTCATTAATGGCTTATAGTTTAAGCATGTTTTTTATTCATGCCATATATTAATGTTATGTAGTGGGATTTCGAGTTAATTTCATCAGCACTGTTTCATCTTCATTGATATTGCACAACTTAAACTCCTTGCTTCTTGTTATGTCACAGATACGCAAAAGGAATCCTCAACCCCTCTCTCGGTAAATGAAACTATTGTAGCACAACAGAAGGATCTCATGAAGACCGCGGAGGACAACTTGTCACATGAAGAAGGCGAACTGTCTCCAAAAAATGAACTTCTAAACAATGGCCATGGCAAAGAAGCTAGATCTGATAAACATGCTAATCAGCATTCCTATTCAGATGACTCCAGTAAATCCAGGTTTTTTCTCATGACAGGCTAATATATGTTTGTTTCGACGCTTTACGTTTTGTTTGCATTTGACTGTCACGTAGATACTGGGTTCTTTACTATTCTGTGATTGTGCTGTTAAATTTTCTATGAATATTTAATTAGCAGAAGTCCAACTCCCATAAGAAGGTCAAAACACAGTCCAAGCACAAGTCCAAAAAGAATTCCTAGTAGAAGTCCTGATAGGAAGTCTGTTGAGAAAAATCAGGGAAGGGCTTTTAGGAGTGCGCTGGGAAATCCTGCACGCAGAGCCCCCGAACCGTCTACCTCAAACCATGGCCGGGTTGTGTCAAGAAGCCCTTCTCTGGATGGTGCTCCAAAGCGCATCAGAAAAGGGCGTGGTTTCACTGAGCAGTACTCGTTTGCACGTCGGTACCGTACTCCATCTCCAGAACATTCGCCTCTAAGTGCCTACAGTTATGGTGGAAGAAATTTTCATGAGAGGAACCGTGATAGGTAATCTCAATGTAATGTAAGTAAATTAAGATGAGGGCTTCCATTATATCTTCTAGTGTTTTTTCATTTTTATGTGTGAAGGTATTCAAGCTACAGAAGGTATTCTGAGCACTCAACACATGGACGTGATCGAAGCCCACGGAGAGGCAGAAGCCCTCCCAGGTTCTCTCTCTCTCTCTCTCTCTCTCACACACACACACACACACACACATGGATGGTAGGTAGTGTACTTTGTTATATTCAAAATCTTTCCTATGATTTTTAAGTGTTTCTGCATAATTTTATGAAAAAAATGCAAAATTAATCCTTGTAGTTACACTGATTTGCAATAAGCTTCATTTAGTATAATATATTCTAAGAGCTTCTTGTGGTATGCAAAAATAACAAATAAGTCGTGCACCCAACTTTTGTCTAAGTTTTTGACGAAAACCTTTAAATGCTACATCAGCACCAATCATATTATAACATGTGTAACTCATAAGATGTGTTTGTTATTTGACTGTTTTTGTTAAAAAATTATATGGAAGTTGGGTGCAGCAACCTATTGCATACCACAAGGAGCTGTCAAAACATTTTTATACTATAGAGAACTTGTTACAAATCAGTGTAACCTCAAGGACTGATTTTACATTTTTCCCCAATTTTTTTGTGATGTAGCAACCTTACTCTTGCAAAGAGGACAGGTAAGCCAAGTGTCTTTTCTTGGAGTACCCTCTTGTATGCTTACTTATGTGCTTGGGTAGTGCCCCCTTTTTGGAACTCTAATTAATGTTATTACTCAACTAAATGAAGCATTTGGAATGTTTGGCAACAAAATTGGTTCAGTCTGATTCTGAACCAAACCTAAACAAATATCACTTCAAGTTAGATAAGTATAGCATATTTTGAACTTGTGCCATACTTTTTTAAGAGAAATGATTGGTTTCAATATTTTTTCCATCTCATCTTACAAATCAACTATTAGATTTGTGGACTTATGTGAATTCTACATAAGCCAATAGTGGACTCCACAAATCTAATGGTTGATCTATTGAATTTGTAAGTGAATATAAGAAAAATATGAGCAAATTATTGACACCAATCATTTATCTTTTTTTAATATATAAGAATAATTGTACTATATTTCTTAATGTTCACTGTCTCTCTTAGTTCCATGGCTGTCCAGCTGCTGGACCTCAACTGGTAGTATGTATATAAGTGGCCTGACGTTAGAAGCATCTATATATGAATGTCAGCTCACATCAGTGTTTCCAGTGCAATCATAGAAACAAATGTTTTTTTTTCTTTTTTAATATATATATATAATAAGGAATCCCTCCAAGATAGGCCACTTTGTATACCCATCCTTCTTAGGTAAATCTCAGACCAATATAAAGCGACTCCTTCACACGGATTGGGTAATACTCCGGCTTCACAGGCGGGCTGGTTCCAAGGAATTGTTTGCACCTAAGGGATTCGGACCTTAAACCTCATGGACTACCACAAAGACTATGCTCTTACCACTTGAGCCAACCCCGGCTTTTTCTTTTGCTCGAATATGCTTTCAATCAAAAGCATATTTTTAATAAAGTGAAATCCTTTGCCAAAGTAAAAAGCTCTTAATTTTGATATGTATTGTCCTTTCATCTTTTAGATTGTGCTATTTTTCTTTCTGGCAGACTGAGGAGGTATATTAATCTATATTTTCTTTACTATATAGATACGGTAGCAGGAGAAGTCGAAGTAGGAGCAGTTCTCGCAGTCCAGGTGGTTATCGAGGTAATTACAGGAACCATAACCGTAGCCGGAGTCCAATAGATAATCGACCTCCTGTGAGTGATAGATTAAAATCTCGTCTTGGTCCCCGAATTGATGATCAGCCCTCTCCATCAAGAGGAAGGTTGAGATCCAGGTCCAGGAGTCGTGGGTCCCCTCAGTCCAGATCTCCTGATGCTGCACCACCAAAGCATAATGGCAGAATGACTTCTGCATCTCCCATCAGGTCTTGCTCAAGATCAAGCTCCACATCTGGCCAAGGGGGGTTGGTTTCCTATGGAGATGCCAGTCCTGATTCAGGGTCAAGATAACTTATTGTGCCATCTTACTCATGGTGGAGTGGTAAGGATCTAATCACAGTAAACCTTCCACCTCTGAATGAAACCGATTGAGAGAAGTTTTTTTTTTTTTTGGCATTTGCTTGTGCTCGCATTTTCTTATTTTCTTTTTTAGCCTTATCAATTTCAATAACACGCTCTATTAGAAAACTTGGGTGACAACTGCAATGGAACCATTTTTAGCATGCTTGTTGATGAATTTTGCAATATTGCACTGGTCAGGTCATCAGGTCTTTCTACAGTGTTTTGACATTTGGATATCTACTAGTACTAGCGGCTGATTGGATTAATTTTCTAAAAAAAAAAAAAAAAAAAAAACAGTATTCTGTTTCTAAAGCCAAAAAAGAATCGAAGATAAAAGAAAGACAACTGGGCAGAAGAAGTTTGTCTGAGCATTATATTCTCGATTTTCCAAAAGCTGTCGACTCTAGAAACAGGTTTTTTGAAAACACCTATAATTTTGGAATTTTTTGTGGGTGGTTTGGAAGTTGGTTACGATTTTGAAAATAATTTATATTAGTTTTTAGTGTTTTTTTTTTATTATTATTATTTATTATTATTTTTTAAGCCCTAGTGTTTTGAAAATATATTGATCTCACATTACTTTGCCTTTAACCCAAGTGAATGAGTGAATTGTTCTCAAGAGGTAGCTCAATCAGCTGTGACTATTAAGTAGAGGTCACTAATTCGAAATTTTTTCTCCCTTATTGTGCGGACATGTCAAAAAAAAAAAAAAAAGAGGAAGTGCATGAGTGAATTGTGAAGAAACAAAACCTACAAGAATGTAAATGGTAATATATACTTAATCTAAAATGACGTCGTTTTGGTGAATTTATTAAATATAATATATAAAATTATTATATATAAAAGGTAAGGGAATACGGTTAGTATCCGCATATTGTAAACTGCTATCCACATCTGCATATGCGGATATTGAATTTTACTAACTGCATCCACATATTTGGATAGTGGACAACAACAAATAGTTGTGGATAGCGAATACAGATAGTTAATATACACCCGCATGTATTCCTCGGTGACTTTCTTAATATTCTTTAGAACAGTTTTCAGAAGTCCCAATTTCAGCCAAAAAAATAAAGCCATTGGAAATCTATTGCCATTTAATTGGAGGGTCAATTGAACATGGGATTGGTAACGAGGCGGGAAATCATAGATTAGAACACGAGTATATCGGAGGGACCAAGGATAAAAAGGAAACAGGAAAAGAGCCATACAACCTCGTATGCACATGAGGATCAAACCTTTGAAACGATTACTGTTATATTTGGACGGACGGAAAATACACAACAAATATTGTATTTTTAACTTAAACACAGCCCTCTATTTCTCAAGAGCCGTACAGCCTATTTTATAGTAGGATGCTCCAAAAACAAGGAGTAGCAACATAAATAAATACTTGCCTTGACATAAAAGATAAAAAGAAAATGATTACATGTTAAACAGAATGTATCTGCGTTTCTCTCTGCATCTTATTCAGAGGAATTCTATATATTAGCAGTCCTTGTAACAAAACTTTGAACAGTAGATACAAAAAAAAAAAAAAAAAGAAAGTCTGGTGGAAACAGAACCATGCCATCTTCTTGAATGGGCTTAGAAAACCATGAAAAATGAAATGAGAAACATAACTGGACACTAGAGCACAATTTATTTTGTTAATAAGAGAAGAAGATGCATTGATATAGAAGAGTATACCAAATCAGCTTCAACTGTCAAACGGAAATTTCCTCCTCTCAGATTGGTTGACCTTTGGGTACGATTTGATCTTTGATCCACATGTAAATAGGAACAAGGACATAGTATGCTCCTGCCATGGATCCCAAAATGAGGCGGTAGAGGAAAACTAAAGGATTTAAAGGCTTTTTTACATCCTCTGCCTTTGGACCAAGCTGCATTCAAATGGAAAACCTCATAAATCTAAAAAAGAAAAGAAGGATATATATATTTTTAGCATTAATTGTTAATACACAAGTATACAGGTACACCAACCACCCCCTCCAATGAGACATTCTAAGCTAGTCCAATAGCATGGAACTTTGTGGTCACCATTCTACAATATTGTTAACCAAGGAAAACCAAAATTGGTAGGATTCAGATCCAAACAATTTTCTGTCAGCTGCACAAACCTTTTTTCGCCATCCAGCGAAAACCGAATGATAGCAGGTCTGCAATAAAAATTTCTTGAATTATGTCATTTGAATATGGGATGATTTTGTTTTTTTGCTATTATTTGTGTCAGGACAGCCTGAAATTTATCTGCGTTGCAAAAGGATATTAGTGCTTCTAGTGGTGGGAATGGCAGAATGAAGACATGTCTGGCAATGAAACAGAAACCTGACAGCAAAAAAATATCTTTTTAGTTAATTGAACTCTCCCTTATACCCCGAACCTATCTGCTTTCCAGAATTCCAAATATTGGAATATTTTCTCTTAAACTGGGGTAATCAGATCCTTTCAAAATCAAATATTGAAATTAAAGGGCCCAATCCAGTAATAAAACAAAAGGGTTCCAGGACTCATTCCCAAAATTCAAGTATTATGGAAGCTCAAACTAATAGAAGTTCAAGTTTCTATTTATGTCTACAAACAAACATATTCTCTTATGAGACCAAATTAACTCAATTAAGACAGCTTCAGTCCATCATATGCAACAGACACAAAAACCTTCACCCAACCACGCAGAAATATTTATGAGGTAAGAACAACAAGTGTTCATTATAAAGGTATGAACACCAGTTCTTTGATTCAACCATTCTTCTTAATAATTTTTTATTTTTTGTTTTCAAATGATTCCACAATAGCAAGCCTTCATCGGTCCAATTATCTGAGCCAAACTTGTGGATCTTAATGCCCAGCCATGTAGAATTATGGAATAATATGCATGATTAAAAACTCATAATAAACTAAAGATTTCAGTGGTTTACTTCATTTCATTATTCTTATTGTATCATAATCTTTCTAAATGCTACCCATAGTTAGAGTTGTTATCACTATCATTCTTATTTATATTGTTATTGTTTATGGTAACTTAGGGATTTATGTTGCTTTAGATGTTGGTACATGACATTTCTTGTCACTCTGTCAAAAACACGAACAACTATACATCTCTTACAGAATACAAATCAAAGATGGAGCCAATACAGTTGAGACAATTGCTATATGGTCTAGCTCTTAGACAGAAATTGCCCAAACAAATCAAAGTAGAGAAGGAAAAGAACCAATTCACAATAAAATGAAATATAGTTGCATATTAACCAGGATATGTTACATATTACAATTGACCCAAGCATCAAGATAGAACCAAAAAGCATGTTTTTAACAGCCATAAACATCTATACATTTAAAGAAACTTGTTAATGGAATTAAGCCTTCGCATGCACTAAAATAGACCCATTACAAGTGACATGTGAAAAGGGTGTAAACAACAGAACTTCTATGTTCAACTTTCTGACAATATCACCAACTGCATCACCACTTCAAATGCTATTTAAACCCACAACGAAATGTAATCCTGATGGATTGGCCAAAGAGCAACATAATAAAGATTCAAGTAAAAAAGAACAGTTACCTGCAAAGGAGAATCCCCAGATGCAGGTTTTACACCTGTAACAGAACATCCCATGATCAACCCATGGCGACGAACCCCACGATACCATTTTGGGCCAATCCTTTTCAATTGGACATCCTTAAATCCAGCATTTTGGAACCACTCAATGTACTCTTCCTCCTTAGGGAAGAGCATCCACACATCTGCAAAGAAGCGAGACAGCCAAAACGTAGGATAAACAGGACCAATTATGCATGCTTTTCCTCCAAGTTTTAACACTCTGTATGCTTCCTTGATCCCACGCTGTGGTTCTGGCCAGTACTCAATACTGAGAATGAAATCATATAATCCCAATATAAGAGGCAATACCACTATACTTAGTCCCTTTCTTAAGATCAACATATATTTTTCCTCAATTATGCATTTAACTACAGCATTCATGCTGTTAACAAATTGAAGGATGAGGATTTAACTAAATTAATTGAAGGACATAGATTTGCCATAATAAATACTAATTTTCTCTTTCATCCATCACTTCATCTTTTTATTGGTATTTATTATGATAGATCTGAATCATTCAATTACTTTAATTAAATCATCACCTTTGAATGTTTTAAGGGCATGTATCCTGTAATTTTAACTACAACATACAATCCAAATCCGACATACCAAAACCTGTATAGAATCCAATTGACCGAAGGGGTTGGCAGAAAATAGGCCCAGGAGAAGAGAATTAGTATTTTATATCCTTTATCATTTTACATGCACAATGCTTTTATCATTCATGTGCATTACACATACCCTATACAAATAAAAACACATTTAACTACATGTATCAATTGGTTAAATACTAAACTTCTAATAGGATTTTGACTAACTCGTTATTAAATGAAGAGAACAATTTTTTTGAAAACAAACTGATGCATATTCTATCAAGAGAATCCATTTTACATTTCTCCCTTCAAAATCAAGCTCAAGCACAATTTTGATCAATTATATTCGTCTGGCTAAGCAAGCACTTATCTTCTATTTTTTCCCCTGGATGAGTGAGTTTGGATACTAGGGGCGGGGAAGACGATTAAAATGCCAAGTATGTGAAGAGGGATATTTACCTCAAAGCGACCCATAAAGTTAACAAACATGACTAACTGACCAAGTAAAATATGATATACAACCAAGACCACGATTCCAAACACAAAAAATCATGAAATGATTAAAAGAATCGAAGCAGTGGACAGAAAACTATCAAAGTATACCCAACAGGATAAAGTGTAAAGAAAAGGTAGAGTAAGACCAAATAAGAAGATTGCACAATATACCTTCCCGCAGATACATATCTATCTGCATAATCAGTAGGAAAAGGGAGATCTTCAGCGTCGCCCTCAATTATTTTGCACTCCTTCAAGGGCTCCTTCTGCTTAGCCTTAGCAAGCTGATGAGGTGACTGATCTAAAATTGTAACATTTTTGGCATCCACGTGCTTAACTATCCCTAAAGTTGTAAACCCGGTTCCACCACCGACATCTACCACTAACATGTTTCGGTCACTGAGGTCAGCAGGCTCAAGTGCGTCCTCCCTCATGTCTTCAGTCCAATGCCCAGGGTTTATGATATGGTCATACACAATTGAAAGGAACCTATAGAACCAAAACGCCTCTTGCTTGTGCTGTATGAACCTAGGCTGTGAAGCCGGTCTCGGAGCCGATACACTACACATGGGCACTATGGTTCTACCCTTCGAAATTCTAGTACAAGACACCAAACCCAGCTTGGGAAAGTGCTTCCCACGAAAACCTGACCCCACAGAACCTAACCCATTTGGGGTTATTCCTCTGATGAGTGTGAGGTTTTCTGCTCCATTGAGCATTGCAAAAGCCATCAATATCTCAAAACACTGAAAACCCACAAAGGAAAACTAGTGAATTCGACTTCAGTTGAGTGATTTTATGAGTATAAAGAAAACCCACATGCAGATTCAACTTAAGCACTCTTCAGTTTTAGTTTGTTTTACTCGGTGAGAATCATGCGCTTTATGAACACGTGGGGTTGGGATTATTAATCAGAAGTACACTGAAAGAAATAAATTAAAAGTAACCAATGGAAGAAAGTACCTGACAGCAGCGAGAAAAGGGGCTTACCAGATTCGTGAGTTTGTGGGAGAGGAAGAGAACGCTCACCACACAGGTGGCAGAGTGGTGGAATGCAAACAAAGGTGGTGTCAAGTGCCAACACAGCACTGTTATTAGGTTTGTTTGAAATAAAGGTGGTGTTTGTTTACGTGGTTTGCAACTAGGCAATCTAGTGGTGGCATGTCCGCGGTCTAAAAGAGTTTCCCTGTCATTTTTTCTAAACTTAATGATGCAGACTACTTTTCTTTCTAATCTCAATATAAGCCACGATAACTTTCCTTAATTATTCTTTATATTATTAAAATATTATTATTTTTTTATTCTACTTTTTTATTTTATTCTTTTAATTTATTAAACAAACTTTCTCTTTCTCTCCCTCATTTTTCTTCTTCTTTCTTGCAGCAAGGACTGGCTTTCCATCTTCTTCTTTTCCCCCATTTCCCCCTTCTGAACATCACGTTCTCTCTCCGTCAAGCAAAATGCAGGAAACTCAATCTCATTTCTTCTGTTTCATTCCTTCACTGGGCGTGGGCGATAGAGAGAGATGAGAGAGAGGACGGGCAAGAAAGAAAGGGGCTCTGGGCTACGCTTTGCAAATCTGGCGTGGTGGCCGGCGTCCATGGGGTGGGTCGCCGTTGAGAAGGCAAATCGGGTGGTGGTGTCTCAGTTGGGGCTTCCTTCAATAGATGGTTTTTGGCTAGAGCATAAATCACATTTCAAGTTTGGATTGGTTGCTGTGGGTTGATTTACGAATGACCGAATGATTATAGAACTTGTTGATTGTGATTTTAAAGGAAAATGAGCTGTTATTGTTATGTTTTGGGAGTGATGTTGGTTGAACTCCATTGAAGGTGCTTGAACAAAGAAAAAGAGGCTATACAGGATGCTTGAGAGGAGTGAGAGGAGAGAGTATTTTTTCTTTGTGATTATTATAATCACAAGGATCACTACAGTGAACTCACGTAGGATTATGTAGCAGCTGATGGTAAAAGGAAGCATATAGGAAATCTGTTTTGAGACAGACGTTTTTTGTGATTTTTTGGACATATATTTTACACATCGGGAACAAATTTCCTATAAGGAGTAAATACTGGGAATGCTTTAAAAATAGGTTTACTTTTTTTCTTTTTTTAAAAAAAAAATCCTAAATTTTCTCACAATTTCAATTCATTACAATAGTTTTCAATTTCAGAAATTAAGTTATTAGATTTTACCTAACTTCCAAATAAGTATTTCCACTAGTCTTACCATTTTATTAATTAATGGTCTACCATATAGACTAGGGCTAGGCAAAAACACCAGCGGCCGCCTACCGGCTCAGTATCGTTTGACACAGTCTAACCGGTGGCCGATAGGTGATTTTTTATAGTTATTACTTTTATCGGCCGGTAGGCGAATGCAAGAAAGTCGGAATTCCGACCAACATTTCCAGTGCTTCACTGGCCTTTTTGGAATGAAATCCTCTCCATTACAAAGGAAATCAGGAGGAATCAGTTAGTGCAACATAAGACGGTAAAATGGTCTTTCAGTTTTGTAGATGCCATTTTATACTCTTATTTTGCTTTTATCTCAATTATCTTGAAATAGAGAAGATCCTTTTGGGGGTCTTTCATCCCTCATCATTTATTAATTGATTTTTTTTTTTTTTTAATATGTCCGCATAAGAGAAGGGTGAAAAGAATTCGAATTAGTGAGCTCCGTCTCATTAGACGCGAGCCTAGCTAATTAAACTACCTCTTATGGACGTTTATTAATTGATCCTTGAAAAGTCAAGAAATGATTCAAAATATAATTCCCTCCATCCCACGAGGCAAACAAACATTAAATCTGGCCAATAAATGATGCAAAATATGATTCCCTTCATCCTACACATTAAAATTTGGTTCTTGAGAAGCCAAATCGTCAAACCGTGTTTTATTATGTCCTCGATCACACCAGTTGTGTTTTTGCCCCTCAATATTCCTAAAAAGGCCACCTCTTCCATCTTTTATTATCAATTTCTTCCCCTTCCTTCAGATTCTCTTCCTCTCTACACGGTCTTTACTCTAACATTGTGTAACTACTGACACACTAACATACTGCCATTACCCCATAATTGAGATATAGCACTCTGACCCCCTAACAGTCCTTACTGGACTGTAACTCCTACTAACAAATTGACCCATTAACAACACAGTCCATAATGGGCTTAACTTCTACAGCAACTTTCTTAAATGTTTTAGGGAAATACAAGACTGAATATAAAAGACTAAAGACTAGCAGATGCACTGCCTCGGTTAGCTTCATCCTAATGTTCAGACAATAATATTGCCACGTGGAGCCTCCCCTTCTTCCCATTTCAGTTTAGCTGATGACAGAGCCTTGTGCGTATAACATTTAACATACCTTACTACTTCAAAAGACCTTGCCCACTAGGTTTGGAAATTTATGCTGAAGCTCTTCCAAATCCTCCATGTCACTTCTTCTGCTGTCATGCCCTTCCACCGATCGAATTAGCACTTCGGTAGCTACGTGATTCCTTTTTTCTTCATCCCTCACTAGAGAAGCTTCTCTAGTTCAGGGGTAAGAGTGCCTTCGAGGGTTGTTATAAGTGCACTCATCTTTATAACCTGGCTCTGATACCAATTGTTGTTATCGTGCACAACAATGATGAATAATATGGAATCAAAAAATAAAAAGAGATCAAGAGAGAGTTGAGACACAGATTTAACGTGGTTCAGTAATTTTCCTACGTCTACAGGAGAGTGCGGCTATATATTTCTATTTAATGATTTAGGGTTACAACATAACATATTTATAGGCAAACCCTAACTATAAGTATTTTGGAAAACCCCAAGCCAAAATACCCCCCACAACTTATTTGTTCCTTAGGCCCACATAAACTAATTACACCCAATAGGCCTTTAATAGAATATGAGCCACTTGTTCCAACAATCTCCACCTTGGCGAGTATTCACCTCTTTGAAGATAATCAAGTATTGGGCCTCCACCTGGAACTGATAAGTTTGGGGCTGCCACCCCCTCTCCTCTCCTTTCTAGCACCTGGAGACATTTGTCAAGTCCAAGCAATGCTTGAACTTGTCTGCGGTAATAGGCTTCGTCAACATGTCCGCTACATTCTCAGAAGTGTGAATCTTCTCAAGTAACAATTCACCTGTAGCACCCAATTCGCTGATCTTGTGAAACCTCACATCAATGTGCATGGTTCTCGCATGATACACCTGGTTTTCGCATGATACACCTGGTTCTTTGCCAAATAAATGGCACTTTGACTGTCACAATACAACAGAACTCCAACTTGCTAAATACCCAGCTCCCTAACTAACCCTGTAAGCCACAAAGCTTCCTTTACAGCCTCAGCTGCCGCCATATACTCCGCCTCAGTCGTGGACATTGCAACCGTGGACTAGATCATAGACCTCCAACATATGGGTCATCCTGCAAGAGTGAACACATAACCCCTGGTCGACCTCCTGTCATCCAAATCCCCAGCATAATCTGCATCTACATACCCAACGACTGAAAAATCACTTTTATGTTTGACAAATGCCGTAGCCTATAGTACCTTTCAAGTATCTGAAAATCCATTTAACTGCATCCCAGTACTGTTTCCTCGGATTTGCCGTGTATTTGCTCACCACACTCATTGCATAAGCCAAATCTGGCCTGGTACATACCATAGCATACATCAGACACCCCTGCACTAGCATATGGGACCTTTGGACACTGTGAGGTAGACAAGCGGGAGTGATTCACCAAAGGTGTACTTACTGGTTTTGCATTCTCCATGCTAAACCTCTCCAACACCTTCTTCACATAACCGGCTTGAGATAGCCACAATCTCTTGGCATCTCTGTCTCTGCGAATCTCCATCCCAAGAATCTTCTTGGTTGCGCCCAAATCCTTCATGTCAAATTCTCTACTCAACAAAACCTTCAGTTTGTTGACCTCAACTATACTCTTTGCTGCAATAAGCATATCATTCACATACAGTAACAGAAAAATAAATGAGCCATCATCAAGGCTCCTCACATACACACAACAGTCATACTCACATCTCCTGTAAGATTCATGTAGGAGTCAAATCGCTTATACCACTACCTTGGAGACTGCTTCAGCCCATAAAGTGACTTCTTCAATTTACGGACCAAATGCTCCTGTCCAGATTGACTAAACCCTTCTAGCTGCTCCACGTAAATCTGCTCCTCCAAATCACCATGAAGAAAAGCTGTCTTCACATCCATTTGCTCCAAAGCCATATCATAATGGGCTACCAACGCCAATACTGCTCTGATGAAAGTATGTCTAACCACTGGGAAAAATATTTCTTCATAATCAACCCCTTTATGCTATGAATAACCCGTTTTTACTAGGTGAGCCTTGAACTTTTCTCCCCATTTTTCTGATACTGCTTCCTTTTTCTTGAACATCCATTTGCACCCTATCTTTCTCTTCCTCTTTGGGAGCTCCACCAAATCCCATGTCTGGTTTTTATGCAAAGAATCCATTTCTTCTGCCATAGCACCCATCCATTTGCTCTTATTTTAGCTATTAACAGCCTCTTGAAAAGTAGTAGGATCTCCGTTGCTAATAACAAGAGCATAAGAAACCATGTCTTCAAAACCGTACCTGATTGGTGGCCTGATAGTGTGTCTAAGTCTGTCTGTGGCTATACTGTGATGCTGCTCAATTCCTGAAGTAGAAGTCTCTGTACCCTGAGAAGTGTTCTCCTGCACAGGAGTCTCTAACTCCACCTGCACCACTTGCTTATTACTGCTTCTGCTTTCTAGCACATGCTGCTCTTTACCCTGAGTATTCTTCAACATGGAATTTTCATCAAATACCACGTTTCTATTGATCACCGCCTTGTTTGCCGTCGGATCCCAAAACTTGTAACCTTTAACCCCTTTCCCATAACCGAGAAAGACACATTGTCTAGACTTTGGATCAAGTTTTGACCGTTCTTCACTTGGTATGTGCACATAGGCTGGATAACCAAATACTCTCAAACCAGAGTAATCTACCTCATTACCTGTCCACACCTCCTCTGCAACTTTCCCATCCAGTGCTGCCCTCGGTGACCTGTTTATCAAGTAGCATACCATACTCACTGCGTCTGCCCATAAAATCTTTGCAAGTCTAGCATTCAACCTGAGACATCGTACTCTCTCTGCAATCGACCTATTCATCCTTTCTGCCACACCATTTTGCTGTGGTGTCTTGCGTACTGTGAAATGTCTCTTTATATCATACTGCTCACAAAAATCCCTGAACTCGTCATTTGTGTACTCAGTGCCATTATCTGTCCTGAAGCACTTAACCTTCTTCTCAGTCTGGTTCTCCACTTCAGCTTTCCACAACTTGAACTTGGCAAACGTTTTTGATTTGTGCCACATGAAGTAAACCCAAACCTTTCTGGAAAAGTCATCAATAAAGATGACAAAATACGTATGTCCTCCCCGTGACACTGTTCTCACTGGTCCCCATACATCAGAATGAACATAGTCCATAATGCCCTTTGTCTTGTGTGTGGCTATCTTGAATTGTTCCCGATTCTGCTTTCCCAGAACACAGAACTTACAAAAATCAAGTTTGCACGTCTTGATACCCTTCAATAGATTTTTCTTATGAAGCTCTACCATGCCCCGCTCACTCATATGACCCAACCGCTGCATATGCCACAAAACAGTACAATCAGATTCAGACTTCACAGAGACAATTTCACCTATAACTGTACTTCCTAACAGTTTATAGATATTCTTTGAATTTATCTGTCCTTTCATCACTACCATCGCACCCTTAGTTACCTTCATCACTCCACCTACAGACTTATAACCATAACCGTTTGAGTCTAAGGTGCCTAATGAAATTAAATTCTTTTCCACTTCTGGTACATGTCTAACATCACATAACGTTATAATCACACCATCAAACATTTTAATTCTAATATTACCTATGCCAGTAATTTTGCAATGTGCACCATTACCTATAGTAACTATACCAGAATTAACTGACCTGTAGGTGTCAAACCAATCTCTGTTGGGCGTCACGTGAAATGAATATGCTGAATCCAAAATCCAAGAATCCACAGGATGCTCTGAAGTAGATGCAACAAAAAGCATATCACCATCAGCATCGTCTGAATTGTCTTCCACTACGTTCACAGATTTTGAGGAACCTTCATTCTCGTTGTCCTTGTTCTTTTTCCAGTCTGGACAGTCCCGCTTCATGTGCCCTTTCTTTCCGCACTTATAGCAATTGATGTCCTTCCTCCTCCTAGACTTTGACCGAGAATTCTTGCCTTTCGAATCACCCCTATTATTGATTTTTCCACGCTCATAGTTATCCTTTACAACTAGCCCTTCTCCTTGAGAATTTTCATCAATATTTTTCTTTGATGAAAAGCCAACAGGGCTCCTGTAACGTCCTCCAACTCCAAGGTCTCTTTCCCCCATGTCAGAGTTGTAACCAAATTCTCATACGTAGAAGAAGTTGGAAGTGAATTTAACAGCATTAACGCCTTGTTTTCGTCTTCAAACTTCACATCAACCCTCTTCAAATTGCCGATTATTTGATTGAATACATTAATGTGTTGGCTCAGATCCGAGCCCTCTGTCATCTTCAACCCGTACAACCACTGCTTTAGATAAAGTTTGTTCGTCAACGACTTTGACATATACTGACTTTCCAGTTTCAACCAAACTGCCGCCGGAGATTCTTCGTCTATGACATGATACATCACGTCATCTCCTAGACAAAGCCAAATAGTAGCCACCACTTTCGCCTCAAGTTCCTTCCAATCTATGTCAGCCATCCCTTCTGGTTTCATCCCATATAGTGCCTTCACCATCCCTTATTACACCAACAAATCCTTGACACGTCTCTGCCATAACCGGATCCATCGAACTTCATCACGTCGAACTTTACAGAAGATGTGCCAATCCCAGCCATCATATGATTAGGCTCTGATACCAATTGTTGTTATCGTGCACAACAATGATGAATAATATGAAATCAAAAAAAGAGAAAGAGATCAAGAGAGAGTTGAGACACAGATTTAACGTGGTTCAGCGATTTTCCTACGTCCACAGGAGAGTGCTGTTATATATTTTTATTCAATGATTGAGGGTTACAACATAACATATTTATAGACAAACCCTAATTATAAGTATTTTGGAAAACCCCAAAATACCCCCCACAACTTATTTGTTCCCCAGGCCCACATAAACTAATTACACCCGATGTGCTTTTAATAGAATATGAGCCACTTGTTCCAACAAGGGTGATAATAATTATTTTTAAAAAATTATATTTAGGGTCAATAGTGTCGACTTTTAAATGCCGACAGTGATATTAGTTCATTAGCGACGACTTTTAGGTCGACACTAATGATTTTTTAAAATTTTAAATTTAAATATAGCATCAACGCCAACTTTTGGATTGACACTGATAGTTTATTATTATTGTTGACTTTTGTCGCCGCTAATGGTAAAAACATAGTCACTAATAGGCTATTAGCAGTAACATATTAGTGTCGAATAAATGGTCCACGATGATATTAATTTTTTTTTATCATTAACGTCGACTTTTTAGTCGATGGTTATAGTCGATTATTAGCGGCGACTTATAAAAGTCATAGCTAATAATTTGATGCTAAAAGATTTTTTTTTTTTTGTTGTGGATCTTAATGCCAAATTATATATATAAACTTTTTTTTTTTACATGTCCACACAAGGGAAGGGGGATGAGAGATTTGAACTAGTGACTTCTGCTTCATGAGGCGTGGTTCACAGCCGATTATATGTGTATGTGAGTATATAAAAAAATGATTACTTTGTTAATAGTATGACAAAAAGTTGAATAAATATATTTTTAATATACTATATTACTTAATTATATTCCAAGTTAGTTAATTTTGATAATTCCTTTACAAAAAATACATTTAAGTTATGAAAAACAGTAGAATTCATTCATTTTTTTAAAAACTATTTCTTAATAATCTTCATAGTAAATGAATGAATCTACCATTAAATTTGTAGAGTAATGATTCACGTCAATATTTTTTTCCATCTCTTTTCTCATCTCATCTTACAAATTCAATATATTAACAATTAAATTTGTTAATTCATGTGAACTTTACACAAATTCAGTAGTCTATAAATCTAATAATTAATCTATTGAATTTACAAATTTAATGATTGATAAAAAAAAAAAAAAAAAAGAGGTTTAAAAATGGTTGCTTAACATGCCTTCTTAACTTATATAGCATAGTCCCCAAATGATAGTTCAATTGGCTGTGAACTACGCCTAATAAAGCGAGGGTCATTAGTTCGAATCTCCTCTCCTCCTTTCCTTGTGTGGACATGTCAAAAAAAAAAAAAAAAAACTTATATAGCATAATTAATTATATAGTCTCAAAAAGTTGGACAGAGTTTTGTTTAAACTAGTAATATATCCTTACTCCAATATTTTTTCTTTTCTTCTCCATTTCCGCTTTTTTATGACAAATTATTAATACATCTTTTAAAACCTTAAACCAAAGGAAAATGCTAGGGGTTCTTCCCGTAGTGTTCTCCTGGCGTTCTCCCAGTCTTACGTAAAACATTATTTAAGAAAAATAAAATTGTAGTGGCCTCCACCACCGATTTTTTTAGGCATTAGCACCAAATTTGAGGCATTAACACCAAAATTGAGACATTAGCACTAAATTTAGGATGATCAAATCCATTTTAGGTGATATCATCTCTAAATGGTTAACCTTCCACCCTTAGGTTTTAGTTTTGAATCCAAAAAATAGTTTTAAAGCATTAGAACATAAATATTAACTCATAAAAATTAATCTGTTGACAAAAAAGTGGTACTACAATTTTATTTTTTCCTAAATCATGTTCTACGTAAAACTGGGAGAACGCCAGGAGAACACTACGGGAAGAACCCCTAGCAAACCCCTAAACCAAATTAAATGGTCTTAATTGTATCGTTAGTATCTATATACTCTGTCCCTTCCATATCACGAACAATGTTAGTATGAGACATTGAACGTTTTTCGCATCCAGAAAATTGTGATACTTTATTTATGCAGAATCCAGATTCCTTATCTCGTTGCTTCAAATGGCTACTTGGATGAGATGAGCCAAACCCATAGAGATGACTGCCAGTAAAAAAAAGATGATGATGAGGGCCACAACTGCAACTGTACGTACATGGTTAATTGGCTCCCAATGCACACGTTCCCTAGGAAGTATCAATGATTAATGAGGTTTAGGTGGAAATTCCAATGCTTTAACCTTAAGTCGAGGGATTCTCCGCCGGATCAACAACTAGACACCCACGTCAAAACTTCAAGAGTCCTAGAAACAAACAAGATTACAGAAAATGACATGATTATCAGACATGTTCCAGCAGAGCCCAAAGCAACACTATATAGCTTATATATATATAAGCATATATCTCATACATGAGTTACACCGCCACCACAATCATTCGAGGAGATCATGGCTCAGGTCTTTCTTCCTGTCAACCTCGCGACCAACGAGGCAAGCCCCGAATGCATGGTTGAACTATAATAACAGGAAATTATTTTTGAACTTTGCTACTTTGATCTTATTCCTTCGTAGGATATTTATACAAGTGTTTTGAATATACAAAATGGAAAACAATGATACAAATGTAAATGTAATTTTTTTTTTTTTTTTTTTCGACATGTCCACGCAAATGTAAATGTAATTGATTTGTTCCCTTAGTGAGAATAATAGCCGTTGGGTAGATATGCTAGCCGTTTCCTATGATTGAGTTTCCTTGTGAGGTTGATTGCCTTGTTGAGTGAGTAGCCGTTACATGAGTTTCGTGTGTGGATTGTTGCCCTGTGGAGTGGTGTTGCATGGTTGACTTTGCGATGGTTCATTACGCCCCCGCAAGCAAGACGATGGGTACATGACGTTGAGCTTGGTGCGCATGAGAGAGAAGTGGTAGGAGGCAGTAGGTTTGGTGAAGATGTCAGCTAGGTTGTATTTGGTGGAGATGAAGCAAACAATCAGAGTTTTGGAAGCGACCTTATCACGGACGAAGTGAAGATCAATTTCGATATGCTTAGTCCAAGCATGGATAGATACGGTGGCAGGAGAAGTCGAAGTAGGAGCAGTTCTCGCAGTCCAGGTGGTTATCGAGGTGATTACAGGAACCATAACCGTAGCCGGAGTCCAATAGATAATCGACCTCCTGTGAGCGATAGAATAAAATCTCGTCTTGGTCCCCGAATTGATGATCAGCCCTCTCCATCAAGAGGAAGGTTGAGATCCAGGTCCAGGAGTCGTGGGTCCCCTCAGTCCGGATCTCCTGATGCTGCACCACCAAAGCATAATGGCAGAATGACTTCTGCATCTCCCATCAGGTCTAGCTCAAGATCAAGCTCCCCATCTGGCCAAAGGGGGTTGGTTTCCTATGGAGATGCCAGTCCTGATTCAGGGTCAAGATAACTTATTGTGCCATCTTACTCATNTACATTCTCAGAAGTGTGAATCTTCTCAAGTAACAATTCACCTGTAGCACCCAATTCACTGATCTTGTGAAACCTCACATCAATGTGCATGGTTCTCGCATGATACACCTGGTTTTCGCATGATACACCTGGTTCTTTGCCAAATAAATGGCACTTTGACTGTCACAATACAACAGAACTCCAACTTGCTAAATACCCAACTCCCTGACTAACCCTGTAAGCCACAAAGCTTCCTTTGCAGCCTCAGCTGCCGCCATGTACTCCGCCTCAGTCGTGGACATTGCAACCGTGGACTAGATCATAGACCTCCATTGCGGAGTGAAGAGAAGTGAGAGCAGAGCATTTACCTTGAGATGCTCTTTTAAGAGATTGTGTAGTAGAAGAGTTGAACACGAGTGTTAAGAGAGATGATTAACTCAAAATGGGTTCTGATTTCCAAATTATTGACCTTGCATAACAGTTTGCTGGTTGATGTTGATTTTCTCACTTAATATCATTTTAGGAAATGGGCTTTGTGTGATTGTTTCTGGGACTGTTGGATGCGGGTGTACATGCATATGTGAATGCAGTTATTTGTGATATTCGCATCCGCAAAACACGGATATCACTTTTAGATACCCGTTTTCACATCCACTTTTTTGCTAACTGCATTCGTGTGGTTATTGCAAATAATGAATGCGGGCAATTTAGGTAATGAGCTTAGGCCTTTTTTGGGTCTTTTAGTCTTTATTACGACCTATTTTAAACGATTTTGAAAACAAATTATATTAATTTTTAGTGTTTTTTGGACTCGTTAATTTTTTTTTTGAAGCCCAAGTGTTTTGAAAATATATTGGTCTCACATTACTTTGCCTTTTACCCAAGTGAATGAGTGAAGTGTGAAGAAACAAAACCTACAAAATGTAAATGGTAACATATACTTAATCCAAAACGACGTTGTTTCAATGAATTTATTAAATATAATATATAAAATTATTATATATAAAAAGTATGCTGCTGCCGTAAACTGTTATCCACATTTGCATATGCAGATAATGAATTTTACTAATTGTATCCACGTATCTGGATAGTGGACAACAAATAGTTGCGGATAGCGAATGCCGACAGTTAATATACACCTGCATGTATTTCCTGTGAGAAAAAAAAAAAAACAAACAAACAAACAAACAAACAAAACAAAAAAAAAAAGCCCATCGGAAATCTATTGCCATTTGATTGGAGGGTCAATTGAACATGGGATTGGTAACGAGGCGGGAAATCACATATTAGAACACGAGTATATCCGAGGGACCAAGGATAAAAAAGAAACAGGTAAAGAGCCATACAGCCTCGTATGCACGTGAGGATCAAACCTTTGAAATGATTACTGTTATATTTGGACGGACGGAAAATACACAAGAAATATTGTATTTTTGACAGAAACACAGCCCTCTGCACAACTCTTTCTCTATTTCTCAAGAGCCATACATCCGATTTTATCATAGGCTGCTTCAAAAACAAAGAGTAGCAACATAAATAAATACTTGCCTTGACAAAAAAGATAAAAAGAAAATGATTACATGTTAAACAGAATGTATCTGCATTTCTCTCTGCATCTTATTCAGAGGAATTCTATATATTAGCATTCCTTGTAACACAACTTTGAACAGTAGATACATAAAAAAGAAAGTCTGGTGGAAACAGAACCATGCCATCTTCTTGAAAGGACTTGGAAAACCATGAAAAATGAAATGAGAAACATAACTGGACACTAAAGCACAATTTATTTTGTTAATAAGAGAAGAAGATGCATTGATATAGAAGAGTATACCAAATCAGCTTCAACTGTCAAACGGAAATTTCCTCCTCTCAGATTGGTTGACCTTTGGGTACGATTTGATCTTTGATCCACATGTAAATAGGAACAAGGACATAGTATGCTCCTGCCATGGCACCCAAAATGAGGCGGTAGAGGAACACTAAAGGATTGACAGGCTTTTTTACATCCTCTGCCTTTGGACCAAGCTGCATTCAAATGGAAAACCTCATAAATCTAAATAAGAAAAGAAAGATATATATATTTTTAGCATTAATTGTTAATACACAAGCATACAGGTACACCCACCTCCCCCTCCAATGAGACATTGTAAGCTAGTCCAATAGCATGGAACTTTGTGGTCAACATTCTACAATATTGTTAACCAAGGAAAACCAAAATTGGTAGGATTCAGATCCAAACAATTTTCTGTCAGCTGCACAAACCTTTTTTGGCCATCCAGTGAAAACCAAATGGTAGCAAGTCTTCAATAAAAGTTTCTTGAATTATGTCATTTGAATATGGGATGATTTTGTTTTTTTGCTATTATTTGTGTCAGGACAGCCTGAAATTTATGTGTGTTGCAAAAGGATAATAGTGCTTCTAGTGGTGTGGATGGCAGAATGAAGACATGACTGGCAATGAAACAGAAACCCGACAGCAAAAAAATATCTTTTTAGTTAATTGAACTCTCCCTTATACCCCGAACCTATCTGCTTTCCAGAATTCCAAATATTGGAATATTTTCTCTTAAACTGGGGTAATCAGATCCTTTCAAAATCAAATATTGAAATTAAAGGGCCTAATCCAGTAATAAAACAAAAAGGTTCCAGGACTCATTCCCAAAATTCAAGTATTATGGAAGCTCAAACTAATAGAAGTTTAAGTTTCTATTTATGTCCACAAACAAATATATTCTCTTATGAGACCAAATTAACTCATTTAAGACAAAGCTTCAGTCAATCAGACACAAAAACCTTCACCCAACCACGCAGAAATACTTATGAGGTAAGAACAACAAGTGTTCATTATAAAGGTATGAACATCAGTTCTTTGATTCAACCATTCTTCTTAATAATTTTTTTTTTTCAAATGATTCAACAATAGCAAGCCTCCAGCTGTCCAATTCTCTGAGCCAAACTTGTGGATCTTAATGCCCAGCCATGTAGAAATATAGAATAATATGCATGATTAAAAACTCATAATAAACTAAAGATTTCAGTGGTTTACTTCATTTCATTATTTTTTTTTTGATGTTGAGGAACCTCTCCAAGGCAGGGCCCTTCGGACCCACTCCTGCAGAGTAAACCCCGGTCTCGTGCACCGCACCCTCGGAAGTTTCCCTACGGAACTGGTTAAGTCGCTAGCTTTTTCACCAGGGGGTGTGTGGCCTCAAAGGATTGTTTGCACCCTTGAGTTTACTTCATTTCATTATTCTTATTGTATCATAATCTTTCTAAATGCTACCCATACTTAAGAGTTGTTATCACTATCATTCTTATTTATATTGTTATTGTTTATGGTAACTTAGGGATTTATGTTGCTTTAGATGTTGGTACATGACATTTCTTGTCTCTCTGTCAAAAACACGAACAACTATACATCTCTTACAGAATACAAATCGAAGATGGAGCCAATACAGTTGAGACAATTGGTATATGGTCTAGCTCTTAGACAGAAATCGCCCAAACAAATCAAAGTAGAGAAGGAAAAGAACCAATTCACAATAAAATGAAATATAGTTGCATATTAACCAGGATATGTTACATATTACAATTGACCCAAGCATCAAGATAGAACCAAAAGGCATGTTTTTAACAGCCATAAACATCTATACATTTAAAGAAACTTGTTAATGGAATTAAGCCTTCGCATGCAATAAAATAGACCCATTACAAGTGACATGAGAAAAGGGTGTAAACAACAGAACTTCTATGTTCAACTTTCTGACAATATCACCAAATGCATCACCACTTCAAATGCTATTTAAACCCACAACGAAATGTAATCCTGATTGATTGGCCAAAGAGCAACATAATAAAGATTCGAGTAAAAAAGAACAGTTACCTGCAAAGGAGAATCCCCAGATGCAGGTTTTACACCTGTAACAGAACATCCCATGATCAACCCATGGCGGCGAACCCCACGATACCATTTTGGGCCAATCCTTTTCAGTTGGATATCCTTAAATCCAGCATTTTGGAACCACTCAATGTACTCTTCCTCCTTAGGGAAGAGCATCCACACATCTGCAAAGAAGCGAGACAGCCAAAACGTAGGATAAACAGGACCAATTATGCATGCTTTTCCACCAAGTTTTAACACTCTGTATGCTTCCTTGATCCCATGCTGTGGTTCTGGCCAGTACTCAATACTGAGAATGAAATCATATAATCCCAATATAAGAGGCAATACCACTGTACTTAGATCAGCATATATTTTTCCTCAATTATACATTGAAATGCCAGTATCCGGCTTGTATGATGTAGTTAAAACTATAACATACATGCTGTTAAAAAATTAAAGGATGAAGATTTAACTAAATTAATTGAAGGACACAAATCTGTCATAATAAATACCAATTTTCTCTTTCATCCATCACTTCATCTATTTATTGGTATTTATTATGATAGATCTGAATCCTTCAATTAATTAATTTTATTTTATTTTTTATTTTTTATTTGTTTTTTATAAGTAATTGTTGTATATATCAAAAAGCGCAAGCGCCTATACACAAAAAGTATACAAGGAAACCAGTGAGACCCACACACCTTCAATTACTTTAATTAAATCCTCACCCTTCAATGTTTTAAGGGCATGTATGTTGTAGTTTTAATTACAGCATACAATCCAGATCTGAAATACCAAAACCTGTATAGAATCCAATTGGCCGAAGGGGTTGGCAGAAAATAGGCCCAGGAGAAGAGAATTAGTATTTTATATCCTTTATCATTTTACATGCACAATGCTTTTATCATTTATGTGCACTGCACATACCCTATACAAATAAAAACACATTTAACTACATGTATCAATTGGTTAAGTACTAAACTCTAATAGGATTTTGACTAACTCGTTATTAAATGAAGAGAACAATTTTTTTTGAAAACAAACTTATGCATATTCTATCAAGAGAATCCATTTTACATTTCTCCCTTCAAAATCAAGCTCAGGCATAATTTTGATCAATTATATTCGTCAGGCTAAGCAAGCACTTATCTTCTATTTTTCCCCTTGGATGAGTGAGTTTGGCTACAAGGGGCGGGGAAGGCGATTAAAATGCCAAGTATGTGGAGAGGGATATTTACCTCAAAGCGACCCATAAAGTTAACAAACATGACCAACTGACCAAGTAAAATATGATATACAATCAAGACCACGATTCCAAACACAAAAAATCATGAAATGATTAAAAGAACCGAAGCAGTGGACAGAAAACTATCAAAGTATACCCAACAGGATAAAGTGTAAAGAAAAGGTAGAGTTTACCTTCCCGCAGATACATATCTATCTGCATAATCAGTAGGAAAAGGGAGATCTTCTGCGTCGCCCTCAATTATTTTGCACTCCTTCAAGGGCTCCTTCTGCTTAGCCTTAGCAAGCTGATAAGGTGACTGATCTAAAATAGTAACATTTTTGGCATCCACGTGCTTAACTATCCCCAAAGTTGTAAAGCCGGTTCCACCACCGACATCTACGACTACCATGTTTCGGTCACTGAGGTCAGCAGGCTCAAGTGCGTCCTCCCTCATGTCTTCAGTCCAATGCCCTGGGTTTATGATATGGTCATACACAATTGAAAGGAACCTATAGAACCAAAATGCCTCTTGCTTGTGCTGTATGAACCTAGGCTGTGAAGCCGGTCTCGGAGCCGATACACTACACATGGGCACAATGGTTCTACCCTTCGAAATTCTAGTACAAGACACCAAACCCAGCTTGGGAAAGTGCTTCCCACGAAAACCTGACCCCACAGAACCTAACCCATTTGGGGTTATTCCTCTGATGAGTGTGAGGTTTTCTGCTCCACTGAGCATTGCAAAAGCCATCAATATCTCAAAACACTGAAAACCCACAAAGGAAAACTAGTGAATTCGACTTCAGTTGAGTGATTTGATGAGTATAAAGAAAACCCACATGCAGATTCAACCTAAGCACTCTTCAGTTTTAGTTTGTTTTACTCGGTGAGAATCATGCGCTTTATGAACACGTGGGGTTGGGATTATTAATCAGAAGTACACTGAAAGAAATAAATTAAAAGTAACCAATGGAAGAAACCTGACAGCAGCGAGAAAAGGGGCTTACCAGATTCGTGAGTTTGTGGGAGAGGAAGAGAACGCTCACCACACAGGTGGCGGAGCGGTGGAATGCAAACCAAATTTTTCGTGGTTTGTTTGCAACGAGGCAATCTAGAGGACGTTTGGCAAACGACATGGGATTCCATGGCACTGTGCTCCACGGCACTGTTCCACCAGACAATAGTACTGTGCTCCACGGTACTGCACTACTGTTTAACCAGATACGATTTAATTGCAAATTGGCAAGTTTTTTAAAAATGAGAGGTTCTATTCCTATTTTATCCTTTTACCCCTATTTCTAGCTGCTCTTTTGTGTTTAATACATAACGACTTTTTGGTCTTTTAACACAAAAGTTGGCCTGAAGCACGCAGGTTTACTTTTCTTCTTTAAAAAAAAAAATTAAATTCCTAAATTTTCTCACAATTTCAATTCATTACAATAGTTTTCGATTTCAGAAATTAAGTTATTAGGCTAAAATATGACTTTTGGATAATTCTATCCTTTAAAATGTATTAAATAAAAAAAATAAAGAAATTTTAAAGCAGAAAAAATCCTAATTCATTAGGTTTTACCTAACTTTCAAATAATTATTTCTAGTTTTCCACTAGTCTTACCATTTTATTAATTAATGGTCTACCATATAGACTAGGGCTAGGCAAAATTGAGTAGTGATACTCACATCACTATAGGTGAATAACATTTACTCTGGTTTTTTAATAATATTAAAATATTATTAAAAAATAATATTAAATTTTTTGATATTATTAAAAGACCAGCATAAATACTGTTGACACACACTGATATGGTGAATATCACCACTCGAACAAAACACCGACAACAGTCTATCAGCGCAGTATCGTTTGACACAATCTAGCCGGTGACCGACGGGTGATTTTTTATAGTTTCTACTTTCATCGGCCGGCAGGCGAAATGCAAGAAAGTCGGAATTCTGACCAACATTACCAACAACACTCCTCCACGGCTCCACATGTGCTACACTTTTCTAGGCATTAATTCACCCACCACCGCGCCTCTTTGTTACTTTCCATGGCCTTTTTGGAATGATATCCTCTCAATTACAAAGGAAATTGGGAGGAATCGGTTAGGGCAATATAGGAGGGCAAAATAGTCTTTTTAATTTTTTGGAGACCATTTTACACTCTTATTTTGCCTAACCTGTTTCTCTCAATTATCTTGAAATAGAGAGGATCATTTTGAGGGAATAGGATTCTCTTCGATCCATTTTATATGAGAGAATATCTAATTCACGATTAAGGTTTAATTTAAAGAAATCATAAAGCCACAAATGGGACACATGTCCCACTAACTAAAAATATCATATTAAAAAAAATAAAGAGTGGTTGGGCACCCCATCGGCCACCCCATGGCCCTTGGGGGTGGTTTGGCCACCCCCATTGGCCAAATCTAAAATAATAATAATAATCGTTTGGCCCTTGGGGGTGGCCAAACCACCCTTGTTGGGCTTGGGGGCGGCTTCGACCACCCCACCCACCCTAGACCGGCCAATCTGAGGTGGCTTCGGTCACCCCCATTGCCTTTGGGGGTGGTGCAAAGGCCAAACAAATTTTTTTTTGTTAGATTTGGCCATTGGGAGTGGCCAGACCACCCCCCAGTCCCCAATTGGGATAGTTCGGCCACCCTCAATGGGGTGCCCAAACACCCATTATTTTTTATTATTTTTTTTAATATGAAATAATATCTTATTATTATTTTGGTTAATGGGACAAGTGTCTCATTTTTTGCTTTAGAATTTTTTAAAATAAATCATAGCCATGAATTGATTATTCTTGTGTCGATTTTGAACCGGAGAGGATCATATTCTTCCCTTGGGGGGCCTTTCATCCCCCGTCGTTTATTAATTGATCCTTGAAAAGTCAAGAAATCATGCAAAATATAATTCCACGCGCATTAAAATCGGGTTCTTGAGAAGCCAAATCGTCAAACCGTGTTTTATTATGTCCTCGATCACACCAGTTGTGTTTTTGCCCCCCTCAATATTCCTAAAAAGGCCACCTCTTTCATCTTTTCTTATCAATTTCTTCCCCTTCCTTCAGATTCTCTTCCTCTCTACACGGTCTCTTTACCCTTCAGGTTTTCCTTCATTCGATTTTTTTCCAATAATTTCTTCCTCCGGTGGATTTTCTTTATTTTTCTTCCATTATGACTTACCGACCGTGATCGTCATCGCCATGTCAATGTTGTGGGCGTTGATGTTTGGTAGATGGTGAATTGGGAACTTAATAAGAACACTTGGCACTTCAATTCCTCCGCTCTCTATAACTCACAGCTAGGAGATAACCAATAATGGATATAATTCTAGATGCCTTCATTACGTAAAGCTTGAAGTTTAAATATAGCGGAAACTTTACTTTGACTCTTTGAATTTTTACTCGATTTTACAAATTCTCTTGAACTTTTAAATCTCTCGTTTTGGATTTTTGAACTTTCAATTATTCTTAATACAGACCCCTCCGTTAGATTTTAAACGTTTGTAACCCCTAACTTTTGTATAAAATTCTAACTTTCAAAATATTTTTTTATTTTTAAAAAAATAAAAATCAATGATATTTTGATATTTTTATTGTATTTTTAATGACTAAAATTAACGTTTAGAAATTCAAAATGAGAGATTTGAAAGTTCGAATATTTATAAAATCAAGTAAAAGTTAAGAGACAAAAGTAAAGATTCAGGAAACAACTGTAGCCTTGTTTGACAAACGCCTTCGGGCGTGATTTTGTGTTTACTGCCATTACCTCATAATTGAGATATAGGACTCTGACCCACTAACATACTGCCATTACCTCATAATTGAGATATAGGACTCTAACCCACTAACAGTCCTTACTGGACTGTTACTCGTACTAACAAATTGACCCATTAACAACACAGTCCATAATGGACTTAACTTCTACAGCAATGTTCTTAAATGTTTTAGGGAAATACAAGACCAAATATGGATGGTGGGGAGATGATTTTGAGAATGCATTCAAGCATATCTCAAAGACTAAAGACTAGCAGATGCACTGCCTCGGTTAGCTCATGAATAGCTTCATCCTAATGTTCAGACAATAATATTGCCACGTGGAGCCTCCCCTTCTTCCCATTTCAGTTTAGCTGATGACAGAACCTTGTGCGTATAACATATACCTTACTACTTCAAAAGAACTTGCCCACAAGGTTTGGAAATTTAAGCTGAAGCTCTTCCAAATCCTCCCATGTTCTTCTGCTGTCATGCCCTTCCACTGATCGAATTAGCACTTCGGTAGCTACGCTATTCCTTTTTTCTTCATCTCTCACTAGAGAAGCTTCTCTAGTTCAGGGGTAAGAGTGCGTTCGAGGGTGAGAATAATTATTTTAAAAAATTATATTTAGGGTCAATAGTGTCGACTTTTAAATGCCAAAGTTGATATTAGTTCATTAGCGACAACTTTTAGGTCGGCACTAATATTTTTTAATTTTAATTCAAATATAGCATCAATGGCAACTTTTGGATCGACACTGATAGTTTATTATTAGTGACGACTTTTGTCGCCGTTAATGGTAAAAACATGGTCGCCAATAGGTTATTAGCGGTGACATATTAGTGTTGACTAAATGGTCGATGATGATATTAATTTTTTTTTTCTCATTAATGTCGACTTTTTAGTCAATGGTAATAGTCGATTATTAGCGGCGACTTATAAAAGTCATAGCTAATAATTTGATACTAAAAGAAATTTTTTTGTCGTGGATCTTAATGCCAAATTATATATATTTAAAATTTTTTTTTTTTTTTTTGACATGCCTACACAAGGCTAGGGAAGAGGGATTCGGGATTCGAACTAATAACTTCTGCTTCATGAGAAGTGGTTCACAGTCGATTGAACTACCCCTTAGGGACAAAAAAAAGAAAAAAAGAAAACTAAAACATAATTATATGTGTATGTGAGTATATAAAAAAATGAATACTTTGTTAATAGTATGACAAAAAGTTGAATAAATATATTTTTAATATACTGTATTACTTAATTATATTCCAAGTTAGTTAATTTTGATAATTCCTTTTAAAAAAATACATTTAACTTATGAAAAATAATAGAATTTATTCATTTAAAAAAAAAAAAAAACTATTTCTTAATAATCTTCATAGTAAATGGATGAATCTACCATTAAATTTGTAGAGTAATGATTCACGTCAATATTTTTTTCATCTCTTTTCTCATCTCATCTTACAAATTCAATATATTAACAATTAGATTTGTGAATTCATGTGAACTTTACACAAATTCAATAGTCTATAAATCTAATGATTAATCTATTGAATTTACAAATTTCACATGAATTTACAAATTCATATGAACTCCCGCTCGCGACGTTCACTATGCTCCCGTCTACTTAGCCCTCCACTGGTGTTAATATAAGCCATTAACTCCAACACTGTCCCTTCCATATCACTATGCTAGTATGAGACATATGTTGAACGTTTTTTGCATCCAGAAAATTGTGATACTTTATTTATGCAGAATCCAATTCCTTATCTCGTTGCTTCAAATGGCTACTTGGATGGCTTAGAAAAAAAAAATGGCTACTTGGATGAGATGAGCCAAACCCATAGAGATGACTGCCAATAAAAAAAAGATGATGATGAGGGCCACAGCAACAACTGTACGTGGTTAATTGGCTCCCAATGCACACGTTCCCTAGGAAGTATCAATGATTAATGAGGTTTTGGCGGACATTCCAGTGCTTTAACCTTTAGTCGAGGGATTCTCCGCCGAATCAACAACTAGACACCCTCATCAAAACTTAAGAGTCCTAGAAACAAACAAGATCACAGAAAATGACATGATTATCAGACATGTTCCAGCAGAGCCCAAAGCAACACTATATAGCTTATATATATATAATTAAGCATATATCTCGTACATGAGTTACACCGCCACCACAATCATTCGAGGAGATCATGGCTCAAGTCTTTCTTCCTGTCAACCTCGCTCCCACCGAGGCCAAGCCCCGAATGGTTGAACAAGGGCGACAATGCGTGGCAGCTCACCACTGCCACTCTGGTGGGCATCCAGAGCATTCTGGGCCTCGTCATCCTATACGGCAGCATAGTGAAAAAGAAATGGGCGGTGAACTCGGCCTTCATGGCTTTCTACGCCTTCGCGGCAGTGCTGGTGTGCTGGGTGGGGTGGGGCTACCATTTGTCATTTGGGAAAAAAAAATTTATACCCTTCCTAGGCCGGCCTAATGTAGCCTTGGACGAAGGGTTTCTTCTGGACCCATCGTTTCTTGGGTCCGTCCCTACTGGGTCCTTCCCCAACGCCACAATGGTTTATTTTCAGTTCGTATTTGCTGCAATCACGTTGATTTTGATTGCTGGGGCATTGCTGGGGAGGATGAATTTTCATGCATGGATGTTGTTCGTCCCACTTTGGCTTACCTTCTCTTACACTGTGGGTGCGTATTGTATATGGTGCCCGGATGGGTGGTTCTCAAAGATGGGCCTTATTGATTACTCTGGAGGCTTCGTTATTCACCTCTCTTCCGGGGTGGCTGGTTTCACTGCAGCTTTCTGGGTAACACTCTACAAATATTACAACTACAACACAATTAATTACTCTAAAATAAATAAGAATAAGAATAAGAATCATCAGCCATTCGGCTCATTCCCATCTCCAGCTTTCATCACATGCAACAGAAAGAAAAAGCAAATAAATTGATAATACAAATTGGTGTATGGGATAATTGGGTGCAGGTGGGGCCAAGGGTAGCCAAGGACAGGGAGAGGTTCCCCCCAAACAACATCCTTCTGATGCTGGCAGGGGCGGGTCTACTTTGGATGGGATGGACAGGATTCAACGGAGGAGATCCTTACAGTGTCAGCACAGACGTATCTCTGGCCGTTCTTAACACCCACGTATGCACGGCCACAAGCTTGCTGTCCTGGCTTATTCTTGATATGGTTTTCTTCGGAAAGCCTTCTGTGATCGGCGCAACTCAGGGCATGATCACTGGTTTGGTCTGTATCACCCCAACTGCAGGTACTTTACTTTTGTGTTATATATATGGATACCATATGCAATTTTTTCTTCTTCTATTAGCGACGTTAGGTTCGTATGTACATTGGTGAAAATATACAACATATTTAGTAACTAGTTTAATGATGTTACATGCATGGAACACACAAGCACCTAGCTAGCTAACTCTATTTTGACTGAGCATGCAGGAGTCGTGCAAGGATGGGCAGCGATTCTAATGGGAATCATGTCCGGCAGCATTCCATGGTACACAATGATGGTCCTCCACAAAGAAATTCGGTTCCTCAAGCAAGTAGATGACACTTTGGCAGTCTTTCACACCCATGCTATAGCTGGAAGCCTAGGCGGCATTCTCGCCGGCTTCTTTGCCGAGCCCAAGCTCTGTCGCCTCTTCTATTCGGTATCCAACTGGGAACACTATATAGGCCTTGCGTATGGGCTAAAAACTGGAAACTCCAGAGCGGGTTTAAACAAATGGGAATTCAAATCCTAGGAATTTTGTTTGTTGTATCCCTCAACATATTCACCACAAGCATAATTTGTTTATTTATTAGGTTCTGTGGAATCCCGCTAAGGCTGTCTGAGGAAGAGTTACAAATTGGGGATGATGCTATTCATGGAGAGGAGGCCTATGCGCGCATGCGTTGTGGGGTGATGGGGAGAAGGAGAGGTTTATGAATAATAAGCATAACATTGTCTATGGTGACAACTTCTAGTCAGCGGTGCTAAAAGGTGAAGTTCAAATGGCTTGATTTTGGTTATATATGCTGATTTATGAGAAAAAAGAATGTAATAGGGCTTCATTTGAGGCTGTGTGTCTACTTTCCCTAATGTTTTTTTTTTTTTTTTTTTTTTCCTTTTTACTATATATTATGTTTCAGTTTATGGGGGAATATTGCTGATATGGCCTAGACATAAAAATAACTCTGCTGTAATGATCATCCGTTGTAATAAGAATTAAGCCATCATGTTGGTTTTTTTTTTTTTTTGGATTATCCCTCTAATTGGAAGATACTTGATGTGGTCTTTCCTGTGTGCAAAAATATCAATAAAATTAATCACTCGCAATACAACAAATTCTTGTAGGATATGATTATATTGAATGTGTCGAATTTCAAAAACTGCAAATGCGTTATTATCAAGTTGTCAAGATTAAAAGTAACTTAATTAAAAGATGATTGTTTGTTTTTTATTGGAAACTAAATGCATAAAAGTAAAAGTATGAGTAGATTGCTATGATGAAAGAGAGAATAAGGGATTGATTTCACTACTACCTACATAACAATGGTCAATCATAAATTAATAAGAAAAATTCATACTATGTAGGGCTCGTCTCACTCGAGTAGTCAAAAAAATATAATAATTAAAAAATAAGTATAATCCATCTTCGGTTGGCATGGACCGTCTGCCTAACCTCTAGATGCGGTACGTTCCGTTTTCCCTAAGTATGGACTATCAAATATCTTAATAAGTTATACACAGTTAATGGATAAGCATAATCCATATTCAGGTCGTACGAATTGTCTTCCTAAATTACACTGAGCTAGGGTATAGAGTAATTTGTGGCGCCTTCTCTAGGCATGATCTATCAAATCCTATTAATTATATATCAATTAAAATCGTTGTATAACAATCATTCATATAATCACAGAAAATATAAATGATTGAGTTCAATCAATATAAAAAGATTCCTAAGGCAAAAAAATAATTTAATAATGATTGAATATAAACATTAAGATCAATTCTCAAACCATCATGTATATAGAAAAAACCCAATTAAAATACAATTAAATCATTGATATTTGGAATGGGCTACATCAACACCCTATTACAGAATTAGTTGCTCATGCTGGTGCTGGTGCTGGGATGGCCTCCTGGCCTACTATGTTATTCTTCTCTTCAACTCGTAATAGGGGGTATATAGTAATCGAGTAATAGTTTATGGGGGAAATAATCATTACCTAAAAAAAATGCATGCACATTCAAGGCATGCGATGCGTACGTAATGGGTTAATCGTCTAACTTAGTAACCTTAACTGACGAAAATGAGGTTTTGATAACGAAATGATAGTTTGATTGGATCGTAATATAAAATTGATAGTTAATAAAGATATATGATAATCGAGTGGTGATTCACTGGAAAAAATATAATTACCCCTAAAGTCAAACTCTTTTTAAGATAACACTCAAGGATGCTTATATATTTCGAGAATTTTACATATATTTCAAATATTTACTTTTTGACGTTACAGTAAAAAAATTATTATTAATTTTAGGTGAGAGAGTGAATACTTAGCATGTACAGGGTAGCGGCCCTCAACTCCTGAATACATTTTTGGGGGAGAAAGCAAGTGAAAAATGTAAAACGCTTTTGTACGGACGAAAGTATCTCAGATCTGTAAAGAGTTTGTAACCCTGCTGCCTGCATAATATATATTTTCCTATAAATGAGGAGTGAAACTCAAATTCGAAATGGAAAAAATGAGCGGCTCCGTTGTGGGATGAGCCTCGTCTTTGGAGCTGTTCTTCTGGGTTTTGAGTTTTGCAGTAATGGCGTCTGAAACGGCGTCGTCTGTAGACGAGCTTGCCGTTGCTTCAGTAGCAGCAGAAGGACCTGATACGAGAGGCAAGCATCGGATTCTCGCCCAACTCAAGCGCGTCGAGCAAGAATCCAGATTCTTAGAGGTCTCTTTCTTCTTCTTCTTCATAAATATGTGTGCTTGTTAGTTTGGTATGAACTGGGTTTAGATGCATTTCCTTTTTAGCTTGGAATCTCGGGGATAACGGGCAATTTTTTGCTTCTGGGGCAAGTTGTTATTTTGTTTCTTTTATATATGCTTGTGTCCGCATATTTTGTTAGCAGCTATATACAGGGAAATAAGAAATAGAAAAGGATTTCATATTTTGCCAAAAGAAGGGAAAAAAATGTCTATATAAAGAAATGGACTATGTTTGGACTTCCGATGGAGGGAAGAATGAAGGAAATGAGAGTTTATATTGCTTGAAAATTGGTTTAATATTTGGTTCCTTCCATTTATGAGGTAATATTTGAATCTAAGCTCTATTTGAACCCTGCCTTACCTTTTGCCAAATGGGTCAAGGCCCTGATGAAGACCGTTAGTTGGATACTGAAGTTCGGGTTTAGAATATGTCCGACCACTTGGAGTTGACTCAATTATTTCTGGTAGGCATTGTAGAATTAGTGCTGCCAATGGGCAGCTGGCTTTGCCACTGGGGCATTTTTCAGGTGGAATCGAAACTGATTGACCAACAAAACTAAAGATGTATGTTAGAGGGGTCATCCTAATAAGTATGATGCTAGGCACTTTGCTGGTAAGGATAAAATGCCCTAGAAAGTGAAGTCTCATATTGGATGAATGAATTGTGAAGGTGTTGTATGGATGTCGAGTTACATTAGTTCTTTATTAGGTGATATTTGACTTTATAAATAGTTTTAGGAAATTCCAACTATACTTTAATTAGTCAATTTGGGATAATAATGCAGACATAACTAGCATTTCCCTGAATCGTTGAAGCAGATTTTTGAATGGTCGGGCTAGTGACGGGTCACCTTCAAAACAAAGGAAACGTCACCAGGGTGAAGCTGGCCCGAAGGAGGAGGGGGCAGTGGAGAACCTCTGATTCTAAAGTTAGTAGATTGTCATAAAGAAGACAGTGAAAGAGGAAGAATGTGGGTACCTAGCTTTGGGGGTAGTGACTCCTTTTTATAGGAGAGGCTCCTTCTCTAATATAGTAGCATTGATACCAATAAGGTGTGATTTTCCTTGTAGAGTGTGATATTCCTTGTAGGTTGTATTAATGACCGTGTGGGGATTGATGAGGGCGTATAGTTTTCATGTAAAGAAGATTCTAGGAGCTATTTTAATTAAACTTCCTTTTTAGGGCAATTGTGTAATCTAATAGCTTGATTATCTGTCATGTAGAGGCTACTTGAGTGAGCCTAGCGTGGTTAATTAGTGTATCATAGTGACAAATGGTATCAAATCCAGCCTAATGACACCATGCACCTTTGGGACATTGCATGATGTGAGTCTCGATGAAAATATCAAGGATTTGAGTGGGAGAGGTTATGACACCCTAGAAAGTTAAGTTCCACATTGGGTGGGTAGATTGTGAAGGTGTTGCATGAGTGTCAAATCCCACATTGGTTTCTTATTAAGTGAGATTAGGATATAAATGATTCTAAGGAACTTCAATTATAACTTAACTAGTCATTTTAGAGTGGTAGTGCCGACGTCGGTAGCGCTTCCCTAGGTCGTGACAGAGGAAGAACCAACAAGAAAGGTTTTTGATTTTTTTTCTTGTATGCAGTTAAGTGACTAAATGACATTAGATGTCTTAATTTCTTACCAAAATCATGCTGCCCTCAAGATGCAACAAGCCAATGGAATGGATGAGTTTTTCATCAGAGAATATTTGTTTCCTAAAGCTATAGCAATGGTGTTTATTTAATATCCATGACATAGTGGAGCATCGAACAGTGATGTCGTGGCTCCTGAATGTGAAATGTGCTGAACCTTTTTATATGTCTGTGACAATTGTTATAGTTCAGTTGATTGAATATAAATAAAGACATTTGAAGGCAGTCAGGTGATTGATCTTACAACTTTCTTTGCCTCTGTGTGACACATTGGGGGATGCTTCAATTACTGACCTAAATTATGTATCTTGAAAGAGAGGCCTTAAAGTTGGGTTCTGACTTGTTGGCAATGTTGAACTTTGAGATAAGTTTGACTAAGGGAGAGAAAGAAGAAAAAAAAAGTTCGACTGTGGGAATGCAATTATTTTTCTCTGCGGTGGAATGTTACAGCGTAAACCCCTCCTTTGCCTAATTAAGTTACCACATAAAAAAGTACTGTTTAACAGCTCAACTCCGTACAGTGCTTATCCACTTCTCTCTTCTTTAAGTTCCAAGTTATAGAAATACTCTTGTTTAGCTTCATGTCCTAAATTGTTACGCTATAGATTTTATAGGTCTTTTAATACTCCCTATCTGGATTATTATATAATAGATGTAGGAAGGCTATGTTGCTTTTATGTCACTGGAAGATCATTCAAAATTCCATCTCCTGAATATTTCTAGGCCTTGTTCTAAATATTTTCTGCACTTATACAGCAATTCTCTGTTAATATCTAGTCTGAACTGTTCTCATGTTCTATTGGTTTCAATTCATAGACACTGCAAAATATAAATAGAGAAATGTACTGTCTTGTGGGACTTGACTACATCCTCTTTGACTGTGACAACAAATTCCTATTGCTAGTTGCTCTTGCAGATGACACACAGTTTCGATTTTTTCTTTCTTATCTCTGCATTTTGAAACTAACTTCTGCAGAAAGTCACTGTTGTGTTATGTACTGAATTGCAATTTACAGCTTATTCCTGTTACTTGGTTTTGCATGAATTTGTCCAGGAAGAGTTAGAAGAGCTTCAAAAAGCAGAAAACGTGTCAACATCATGTGAGGAGTAAGTACAACAATTGGGTTTTTTATTTTTTATTTTTAAGAAAAAGAAATAGGCTGGTGGAAGAGGAGATTTCATATTTATTTTCAATCCAATGTGGTATAGAGATAGTAGTGCGATTGCTTGTATTGGTTTACCCGTTCAATTTCCAGTAACTGGAAATACACATCTTCATTTGTTTGTCAGCTCATTCTGATGATTAAACACCTATAGTAAAATCTCATATAAGTTGATGGCAAAAGATTTGTAGGGTGTATGGTAATCTGCTTTTCTTGTTGGCTCTCAGATTGTTGCGCAACATAGAAATAATACCTGATCCACTACTCCCACTGTAAGTTACACAACCTATATTCCACCTTCCTAGTAAAAATGGCTAATCCCTAATCATCAGTTTATTTTGTTTACAGCACAAACGGCCCTGTGAACCCATTATGGGATCAATGGTTTGAAGGGCCCCAAGATTCACAAGGTTGCAGCTGCTGGATTCTTTGATTAAAAGCAATCCAAGGATTTCCTGCCAATTGTTGAGAGAGGCTTTAAGATGTGTTAATTAACTGATGTTCATAAGTTACACCGGAGTTGTTTTAGCAAATGTTTTGACTAAATTTTGCACCAAGTGTGAGACTGAAATTTGTAGGTTGATCATTCTGATTCCTGAATGCACAATTTACAATCTATTCAGATAAAGTTTGTACATGAAAAATACCCTGGTCCTGAATTTCTGAGGTTCCAACAGATGTGCTGGCATATCCTCCTTCAAAGAGCTCAATAAGCTAATGATACGGCACTTTTACAATCTATAACTTTCCTCCATTTGTCTTGGACAAACTTCTTGACAACTTAAAACTCACTACTCATATCCTTTGTTCTCAGCAAAATACAGCATAGAAATTGAAAAAAATCTAAGCCACATATCTATACAACGTCATCTATTCTATCACCTGAGCAAGGTAAACTACAGGAGAAAAGCCTAAAGTTCTCAAATTTTCTTTGTTCTCAGCAAAATAAAGCATAAAAATTGTAGGGAAAAGAAAAGGGGGGGCCCTACAAAAGGGGGTGGGGGGTGGGGAAGTCAACACAACTCATTAGAAATTAAAAAAATAGAGATATATATATATATATATATATAAAAGACTAAATATTTAGTCAGGTTTGATTAGACTAGTTGAATGTGTGTTATCTTATAGTTAATATCTCTTGGAAGCTATATGCTGAAAATTTATGCTGGTAATTGTTGTACTTAAAGATATTTAAAATTGTTTCAGATAATTTCTTTTACACTTTCTACATTAATTTACTCTAATAATATGGTGTTGGTATAGTAACTCTAGCCAATTACTAGTTAATTAATATGGAGAGTACATACTATGAGTAACACTTCGAATTAGTTATTTTAATTAACTAATTGGCTAATGCCACTAATTTTGCTTTGAGCTGATTTCAGAATCAAAAGATATGGTCATTTTAATCTGACTACATCTTAGTTGGATAACATACACAAACTTGAATACTCATGTTTTGGATAAACTTTTGCACCATTTTATCATTTGACTTAAAACTTACATCTAAGCATGTTAGAACACTAAATTTGCCCACACTAAAAACCTAATAGGTTTTAGCTACCCAAGGAAAATATATGATCATTTTTAGAATATGTGTATGTTTTAATTAAACATAATTTAACTAACGTCTCTCTCTCCCGGCCCCTAAAAAAAGAAAAAACTAGCTTTCTTTGCTAGCTATCCCTCATCCTCGGCCATGCCACCTCCTCTACACTACCAAATCACCTCTTCCTTTCCGGACTTGTTTTGAGTTTTGGTTTTGGCTCCTTTGTAGCTAGATCTATCTTCCTCTATTAGATCTGGCCACCAACACACCTCACCACCATCTTCATCAACCTCCGTGCTCCCTGGGTGCCACCTTTCGTGCCTCCACCTAGCCACGCACCGACGCGTGGATCTCATGTGTCCATGTGACTTCGTTAGCGGTTAGCACCTTCGCTAATGTTGCTGATTTTTGGGTTTGGATTTATATTTCTATTATTTTCTTTCTATTTCTACTTTGTGTTGTTTTCTTTGGGCTTGTTTGTGAGGATTTTTGTTATCAAAGACTAGTTCGCTTCTCTGACAAATCCATCTTGGAGACTATCAGTGCCTTCCTTTCGCCAACATCATTTTGGATGCATGTCTTGTTTGATGCTTGCTTGTGGGGGCTCAGGAAGGGTTGACGTGCCTTTCGAGGTTCGTCTACCTTTCTACTGTTTCTTGTTTTGCTTCTTTAAATGCTTTCAACAGCCCTTTCAAAGAAGTTTGTTCATTTTTTACCCATTACCTATTATTTGTGTGTATCTCTTGCACTGTAATTATTGTTACCCCTCTAAATACGTAGTATGAGTGTGTGATACGCAAATTGAAGGAGGAGGATAAACGGAACAAAGTCTACAAAATATTAGAAATAAGCAAATAATCTTTCATTAAAATGTCAAACTCAAGCAAATGATCAATAGGTAATCAAGCAAAGCTAGATGAATGTAATTTGGAAATTAAACCTATTAGCTTATCTAAGACTAAAATGTCATGAACCTTACAAATATTAGAAGACGTGGATGTCTTTCTAAAACCAAAAGTCAAATCCCTCTTGAATGAGAGGGAAAGAAAATAAAAATAAATAAAAAAATAAAAAATTAACAAGGTTGAGTGGATAAAAGGTGCCTGAGGTGGAGTAAATGTTCGTCATTTGAAATGTGAAGAGAGAGACGAAGATTTGTTAAGAGGGACTCTTGCTCCCAAGTTAAGGGACCTGAAGCATACATTGCCTGCACAGTTGACTTATAAGCTTGAACCTCTTGTTTATGGACCTCAACTTTGATCACTAGTTTCTGTTTGCTGGACCAAGGCGGAAATGATGAAGACTCAGCGGAAGAAGAAGGGTCTCTTGATGAACAATTAACACTGGGATGCTCAGCTGCCTCACCATCTTCATTCAAACTACAGCTAGCAATAGATGAAATATCATCTACCTGCATGCATCAACCAACAATGATTTCTCACAAAGAGACTCCTAATATATATATATATATATATCACCAACCACCAGGCATTTGGAAGGCACATTTCTTACCATCAGCAGCTCCTCCGATGGTGGTTCAGAACAATGGCCATGATTTTCTTCAGGAAGCCATATTTCTTTGACATTTTTCTTCCCAATATTGTCGACAGCCTGCTTATTTTCTCGAACCTGCATGCAGATTGGACGTCAGAAATTGATTTGATTACCAGACATATATAGTTTAGTTAAAGAGGTTAATTAATTACCTTCCCAATCCCAACCAGCTGTGACCACTGATTGTTATGCCAAGCTCGGCGAACCCTTAGACTAGATTTATGAAATTCTTTGAGGTGGATGGACCCAACAAACCTAACAACAAAATGGACGTTCTTGATCGCCTTCACAATCGCTGAAACCCTCCAACACTGAATATCAAACACCTCAGCAATATCACCAACCATCCATCTTTCCGGCCCCTTCTGATGATCATCTTGCGGCGGAGGCTGTGGCCGCACATCCTCTTCATGCACCCTCTCCGCAGCTGCCTCTCCTTCCTGCCTGACAATAATATTGTAGCTATTGCCTTCTACTGAAGTTACTATTCCGGGAAACCAGCACCCACATGGATCATTTTCTTTTCTAAATACCTCCACTGAATTCCCCTCCTTGAACCTCATTTTTCTTTTATAATCAAACTCGAATATATCTGAAGAATCCAAAAATATAAATAAATAAGTAAATAATATTACAATCTTCTCATTCTTATCCTGAAATATAATGAAAAATTATATATATATATATATATATATATATACATGCAATCTATGTCATTATGGGGATATTATTCCTGTTTTTCTTTTCTTTATTTGGAATAATTACTCTAAATATATTTAAAGCACACGTACCCAAAGCTACTGATCGATCAACTGAGATATTAAACAAAATCACATGGCCCGTATAAATCTTTGAACTAGAAATATAGCTATCAAGTATCAAGATATTTATATATATAGACAAAATATTATAAAATTGAATGGGACTGACCTGGGAGAGGGCCAATGGGACGCAGCTTGTTGTGCTCATGACCACATTTTTATTATTTAATTTCTAGATTGGTTGTCTTTGATTATTCTTTTTCTTTTTTTAATGTGTGATTATATTTGGATATAGCACGTTTAAATTGTTATCAGTTTGGTATTATCACGTAATTGTACGTGTCCCAAGCATCAATAGGGTATCTTCCACATTAATACGTATCTACGATCAATTTCTGTTCTCTTTGCGCTTTGGACACTCAACGTAACCCTACAACTTTAGGGTACATAATGTGGGATTGCAAGGGACCCAACTCAAGCAGGCCAGGACCTGATCACCCAGTAATTGATTCTGGTCCTTTTTGTATTTGACCTAAATCCTTTCATAATTAAGGAGATTTATCCATAATTATTTACAATTTTTCATCTATATATATATAGTTTTAGAAAACTTTTTTAAGGGTGTGCTCAAGAACTATTTTAGCACCCAAAAGCAAAACATTTTAGAAAAATAATCTTGGGAATAAGGAAGTTTTTAGTTGGGTTTTTTTTTTTTTTTTTTCAAACATTTGAATAATCCTAATTAAGGATGTATAATTTCGATATGAATAAGTAATTAGTAAGATAAGTTATAAAATAAAAATAAGAAATTTTTTATTTCAAGGATGTTAAGATTCATGAATGCAAATCTACAACTTCCTCTCATCGTGTACGCTACAGCCAAGCTAGGAGGCACACAATGATTGGCGGAACCGTGCAAGCCTGAAATAGAAATACATAATTTTTAGGGCACGGAAGTTAATTCCCAGCCACACTTACTTCTAATTGACGTACTAATTAGAATAATAATAATAATAATGAGGATTTATCCAAAACTTATTATTATAATAATTAAAGAAATTATATTTAGTAGTCGTAGACTCATACGATTGACATACAACTATAATGATGTGACAGTGAATATTAGTCATTATTTTTTATTTGAGGTGTGATACAACTACAACCAGTGACGGGTCTATAGGGGGACCAGGGATGACCCACTCCCTAAGTCCTCCAAAAAAAAATTTTAGGTGTTAAAAAAAAAAGAAAAATTACAGGCCAATGCCCTGTCCCAAAAAAATTTGTATCTCAGTCCCTCCCCATTGAACTTTCTAGATCTGTCCCTGCCACAACTTAAACCCAACTTTTAGACCCAAATTTCTCTCTTCTAGTTTAAGGCTCCCTCTCTCCTCTACAAATAGGTTTTTTTTTTTTTTAAAAAAAAAAAAAAAAAAAAAAAAA